>JANBPO010009603.1:64017021-65217021 GCA_024336825.1 Amorphophallus titanum
AAGTCCGTGCAGACATTCGTCCTACATTCTAAGTCCGTGCATTGTAAAGTCTGTGCATGTTCTGGCCTTGGCGAAGAACATGAGTCCGTGCATGCACAGTGGTACTCCGTGCATGTAGTGTTGTCTAAGTCCATGCACGTGTTGCAATATCCATGCATACTTGCATTAAGGTTGAGTCCAAGTCCGTGCACAGACATCTCCGTGCACCTTTTGTTAGTGTGCATGCACATGTCTACAAGTCCTTGCATCTTTTGTATCTGAAGTCTGTGTATACTATAGCAAGGTCTGAGCATACAACAGTCTGTGCACGCTCTAGTCAAGTCCGTGCATGTTGTGCATTGTTAAACTCTAAGTCCGTGCTCTTTTTGACAAAGCCTGTACATATGTCTTGAAACATCAAGTCTGTGCATCGTCCAAGTCTGCGTAGGTTCTAACTTGTTCATTTCATGTCAGTGCACATGTTTGAGTACATGCATGCTTTGGGTCGCCAAGTTCGAGCACATCCGTTTAAGGTCTGAGCATAGTGAACACTCGACTCGGCAAGCTGACAACTATGAATCTCCATGCTGCACCTTCGAACTTTGAGGAGGAACCACAACACTTGAAAAGATAGGGGTGAGCCTCATCTCATTGGCTCGGTAGGGGTCCCGCGGAACCCCACCACAAAACAACAATGGTAACGACAATGCTAGCAACAACAACAACAACAGTAGTAGGAACAACGGTAGCAACAAAAGCAACAACAATAACACTAATGGCAGAAGGGACAGCCATAACACGAACCCAAATGCAGTAGTCGATGAAACCGTTGCTCTAAAAGCTACTCCTAACGGCTGTTGGCACCTAAAATATGATCAATGCCAATCATGCCTGAACGACAAAAAGGATGCAGCCTACCAAAGTGCAAAAGTTGAAGAAAACCAATACACGAGGGTCCTCTCAGACTACTGAAGCCTCAGGTCATCTAACCAAAATGTCAGGGACTCCACCTCAGGTGGGTCGGATGAAATCAACAACAAACCGGTAGTGCCGTTCGGCCTGCCCAATGAATCGGTATCGACTCGGTCGTGCCGAACAAACCCTATTTGTCGTCTGGTCAGGACAAAAATGTACTTGGTGGCCCACCACCAGATGAGAAACCCTCCTGAGGTGAAGAAATATTTCTATCCCCTCAGAACAAGTTGCCGAAGGCCGTATCAGTGGAAGACCCGAGTGACCCGACATGGGTACATCTTCTCAACGGATAAATCCATTAGCTACCAAATAGTAGCCCAGCAAAGGTGAAAACACCCCGGGTAGTTGCCCACTCCCTGAGAATGTTACCAACATAAATGAAGCCGGCCCGACAATACAGATCACAGTGCCGAAGGCTATGTCAGCGGAAAGCCCGAGTGTCTGAACTAAAGGTATGAATGGTTCCAAAATCGACCGTTTGATGGCCTGAAAGTTTTCCCGATACTTCTCATGGCGACTTTAGAAGGCCACGATGAGATGAAAGATCAAGGCAACTCCTGGAGCTAGTTCGAGACCCGCAATCTGACCCCGGCCAAAATAAATATAGCAAGGGTTTGATCCGGCGTGCATCTTATCCGGCGCGCTTCACCTCCACTAGTGCCGTCTAAATCTGGCGCGCAACCAAGCCTTTAACCGGCGCGCCCACCCTCCGCGTCGGGTTAAGTCATGCCGTTGAAGCCTATAAAGAGGCTTGATCGTGCGCTGGAAAAAAGGAGAAGATTCATGCCCAGGTGAGAAGGACAGAAGAGAGGAGAAGCTTGGGGAGAAGGAAAGGGTGAGAGAGGCCTTCCTGAGTCGCCATCTGCCATCCTTTGACCGAGGAGAGAGGCCTAGTGCAAGGAAGAAGAGCACCCATTTCGGTCCCGTATTTTTGCGACAAAGAACAGAGGTGGGTTCCGTGGAGCGAATGTAGTATCTTCCCTTCCTCTCTTCCTAAAAGCATCTCTCCCATGATATGTAAATGGACGGGCAATGATATGAGTCCGCATCCCCTATCGAATCCCATCTTCATTTTCTTTAGCATTTGCTTCCTGTACTTTTCCTTTGTCTAAACACAAGGATGTAATGGAACAGTTCTGTGCGACAACGCCAGGCCGAATGTGATGTTATGTTATCTCTTAAGCTGTGTTTGAGTCTCTCTCCCTTCTCTACTACATTCATTTTCATACCGTTTATTGTCTTTTGACTTCCTTCACTGATGCCAAACATGCCTTGGGTTAACAAGGGCTACATTAATATTCCCCCCCTCCTCGGGGCTCTCTCAGTGAGTCGATTACGTCGAATATGTTGTGTACTCATCGTGGATTTCACTGCTGGAGACACTTGTATATGCATATCTCTGTTCACGCCCAGGATTGGCTGACCACCATCTCTTCATTCATAGTTATGAATTGGAGAGAACAGGGTCACCCCTATAATCTGGGCGCAGAGCCTTCTGGCATGGTCAATGTCCCACATACCACCTGTCAATTGCTTGAGCATTTGCTTCTTACAATCTCAGTCGTTCACCGGCGCATGGATAACTTCTAAATACTAACGAATTAACCTCCCGCCATGCTTAACCTATCGCCAATGGTGTAGTGGATGAATAATACGTCTTCGCAATCCCCTTATCTCGAGAAGGGTGGGGGAAGGTCTGCCTGATGTGGCCTGTTCCCCATCCCTACTCCACGGGTAAGATTGATGTTCTTATTCGAATACAGTGTTTTCTCTTGAAAGCAACGATTCACTGACTGGGGAGGGGGAACATCCCTATCAACCACCCACGCGGCCTTCTTCTTTTGAATCACCACAGGGCTATATGTTCCCGTCCACATGTGGCATGGAGCCCTTCAAGCCATCCAAGGTGAATAGAAATGGGTCTTTCGATCCGACAATGAAACCCACATTCCCTTGGCCCCTCTTTGATAGAGGGTTAGATAAATAGAGGGATATCCTTCTTGGATTAATCTGTCCATTCAATTATTCTCATTTACTTTGATAAGAGCAATAGGTTAAACTATTCCACCTATTTAGGTGGGTCACACTATCCAGATTAGCGTTATTGTAGCTACGTACTCCTGCGGTTGCTATTGTTCTTACTGTAGTTGCTACTTTCTGTACCACCATTATTTTCGATTGGGATTCCGCAGGACCTCTACTGAGCTACTGATAGGAGACTCACCCCTGCTTTTCAGGTGTTGTGATTCTTCCTCGAGGTTCGAGGGTGCCGTGCGGAGGTTCTTAGCTGCCAGCTCACCGGGCAGAGTGTTCACTTGGCATTGGGTATGCTTCTCTGCCTTGGACTGTACTTCTGTTGGACTGGACTCTATTGTAGTTCGTTATTTATTTTCGTTAATTATTGAATTATCCTACTTTATTTTCTATTTCTATGTGTACCACACCTATCCTTTTAGTCCTTCCGAGCCTCCGATTTGTGGGCAACGGTCCAAGGTTCGAATGGTATCGGGTTATTCTCGATATCCGGATCTTGGGTCGTCACAGTTGGTATCAGAGCCGTGGTTGTGAAGTACATGAGAATTTGAGATATTACAGTGATCAGAGTCCATAAGGTCTAGTACAGTCGATAGCTGGCATAGGGTTTCGTGTTTATTTTCTGCTTAGTTTTTCGTGTAAGATCCTGTATGCGCTGAGTCGGCGCTGTGAAGACAGTTGTCATTTTTCGTTGGGGTGCCGGCGTGGGATCTGAGGATCGAGATTGAGAGCTTTCTCCCCTGGAGGTGGTGGCCCCGATTGTGCTGCGTTGGGTAGAGGTTGCCCACATGCGTGAGTTCGTGGTGCTGCATTCGAGGGATCTGTAGTGAGGTTAGGTGGCTGGTGAGGATTTTTTGTGGTTAAGTGGCCGTGAGTGTGTTTTGAGGGAGCTGTTATCTGGTAGGGCAATCCCAGTTTGAGATTTATCTAGCCCCTGTGACGTTGAGATCGTGGTTCGAGATGACAGAGCAGCCGCTCTGGTCGAGATGTTCTCAGATGAGTGGAGGATCTTCCTGATTTCGAGGTAGGATTGGGTAGAGTTGTCCCAGTAAGCTCTTTGTCCTGCACTTCTGCGTGCGAGCAAGCTGTGTTAGCTCAGGATTTGGTTCGAGATAGTATGGCAGTGGCGGGTTCGGGACTCGAGGATGAGCGTTGGCGGGTGCCGATTATGGTTCGTGTTGCGGCTCTTGGCGTGGTGAGTCACAATTCGAGGAATTGTGATGGTGGCGCATCGAGAGATCCTGTGAGTGTGGTCTGGCGAGACACTCGGCAAGTGTTGTCAGAGGAGCTGACCTGACAGTGGTATCACTTTTTTGGAAGGCATGATTTCCAGCGTGCTCAGGGTTTGAGGTCAGGTCAAGAGTGGAGTTTTCTCTCGATTGGTCAGAGGCATGAGTGGGTTCTCCTCGGTTGGAGAGGGTCATGCTTTTGTCAAGCCTTGCCATCTTGTATCACGTGATCAGAGGGGTTGGCCTCCCTTGTGTGCCATGAAGTCCGTGCGAGACGCATCCTGCGTTTTTCCAGTGCGGTTGTCTGTGAGAAGCATTGCCCCTTCCCTAGTGTGTAAGGGTTTTGGCGCTGTTCCGGAAGGATGCGTGCCAGTTGTGCGTGCCAATTGGGCGGTGTTCGCGAGAATTCATGGCTTGTGTTGTGTTTTTTGAGGTGTTGTGAATCGAAACTTGCACTGTTGCAGAGGATGTGTAGAGCGTTGGAGGATTGGTTTCTCGGTGTGAGATTATCTCGGGTTGTGTAAAATGTGTTATTACCATGCCGTTGCTGGAAGCATTGTGGTTCGTGGCACTGGATGGATGGAGAGTTGGGGAAATATGTAGGTAGTGTGCCGCATGAGTACCATGTTCTTGTGTTGGGAGTTGTGCCCTCAGGCGAGATCATGTCCTGGAGGAGAGATCTCCGAGAGATTATGGGGTCCCTATTGGTTGCTGTGAGTGGCAGGTAGGGTTGACTGAGCGATCGACCATGGTAAGATGTGTATTGCCTGGGAACCCGTGTGCATTGCTCGTGGCGTTATCGACCAGTTTGCTGTGGTAGTAGGCGACATTTTTTGGTTCTAGAGAAGTGTATTGTGGACTTTAAGAGGTTGTGCCCCAAGGCTCTGTGGTGAGAGCGGAACCGGGATTGACAGGTGTTCGTTTGGAATGGTTGAGATAAGTTGTGATTGGATAGCAATCAGACGGTGCCTGTGTGTGGAGGTCCTTGATGGGACGTAGGCATTGGATGGTGATCCTTGGTCTGTGACTAGCAAGGGAGGATTTTCCTATAAGCTCGAGTCGAGTGACGTAAGGATCGAGGAGAGATCCTGTCATGTGATTTCGCTGTGCTCCCATGAGAGGGTAGAGTTGGCCTGAGGAAAGGATCGGATGTGGAGTGTAACACCATGGATTCTTTCGGATCTGGATCGGAGAGCTTTCGGATCGCTTTTGTGGGTCATGAGTTGGGTTTTACGATCCATACGAGTTTTTCTCTCGTACAAGTTACGGAACCCAGTGGTGAGTTTATTGTTGAGTTCATCGACTCGAGGACGCTATAGTTGCGTTGTGCTCTTTTCGAGGATCGTTTAGACTATTTTTTTATATTTCTAAATCCCCCCCCCCTTGGGGTTTAGGCGGACCAGCCTAACCCCACCCCAAGGGGGTTTAGGCGGGCTGGAGATAGGGAGAGAGTGGGCAGTCCCCACCTCTATAAAATCCCTATTTTTATGTGTTTTCTTCCTAATTTGACTAAGAAGAAAAGGACAAGACTTCTGGGAGGATACGTGGACGCTTGCGCGTGTGGCTGAGACGCTTGTGTTTGTTGACTGAGGGTTGACCCGTGTAGCTTCTCGTGAGCATTCTTCGCGGCTCCTTTCACGTTCGGGTATGGTGAACGAATCCTCGCACGAACCTCACACGAGAATGGATTATTGCATGGAACTGAGACTGGGGAAGTCCGTGGGGCCTCCGAGCTGGGAGGAGGGCGTGGCCGCCAGGGAGTTCACCCTCCCTGGGGGTGCAGCCACGCCCTGGGGCGAACCAGCCCTGGGTGAGCTGCAACCCCGAGGGATGACCCCCGGGGGTCTTCTTTCATCGTCTATGGGTGTCCTTTAAGGGACATGGGGCTCTGGGGTGTCGTGGGGGCTGTTGTTGTCGAGTCATAGTTGCCGCTCGCAAGGTGTTCGGGTAATGCCTGACACACCCCGAGCTGTCGAACGACCCGAGCAACTAGCTAAGGGGCCTTAGAATGGGCCCTGGGGTGAAGATGTGAGCTCGTGGGAGCTGGGAAGAGGCATTCTAGGCATATGGGCCTAGTCTCGAGATATGTGCCACGTTACGCGAGTAGTTGGCAGAGTAGCTCCAGGTTGGCCCAAGAGCTAAAGAGAAACGGTTCGTTACCATGTGTCTGAGGGTCGAGGGTGGCCCCGACTTGCTGGAGGGTGGTTATAAAACCTGGTTGGTATACTAGAGTCGCGGGTCGGCCCGCAGTTTGTTGTAGAAGGGTCGGAATATACGCGCCTGTAAGGTGTTCGGGAAAATGCCCAACACACGCGTGTGGGCCGTATGTGCGTGCTGTGGGCCTCCAAAGCCTGTGGTTGACTTAATTGGGTCTCCCTTTGACCTTGGAGGGTTGAAAGAAAGGGTCCTGGGGTAGGCCCCTGGGCTTTCCACTGAGTGTCGCGTGGCGCGGCTTATAGTCGGGGGCGCCCCCGGGTTGGCTCGGGTGGCGGTGTAGAACGCGGACAAAGTCCGCAACTAAGGGGTGGGGAGTGATCCCGGTTGATTACTGGTGTCGTCGTATGCCACGGCTAACGGGTTAGGGCAGTTGGTCAGGGCCATTGGATTGCCAGGGGGGCTAGATAGCCCATGCCTTGAAGGTGTTTGAGGAAATTCCCGAACTCTTATTTCTGGGCATTTTACTGGGAAATTATTTGGGTACAACAAATGCCCCCCACGGGGCGTGCGTCGGAGGCGGAGACGAGGGCATACGATCCTTGAACCCCTCTTTCTGAGTTGCTGTAGTTGTATTTTGACACTTCATGTGCCTTTTGTCTATTGCATTGTACATGTTACTTTCTAGCGAGTTAACCATTTTTTCGTCCTTTGTCTTGCAGCTATGGCACGATTTGGCCGAGATGAGTGAGTCCCGAGGAGCGTGGCTCTGGAGGAGGATCACTGGGTACGGAGGACGGAGCGGCCCATGCCTCCATTGGGCCTGCCAGTTGTTACTGTGGCGAGTGTCGATCGGCTTGACCTGGGACGTACTGCGATAGCTGAGGGCCCCGTCGGTGAGAGGGGGAGCGGAGTTGGGGCCGTGGAATTGGCCTGAATTTTAGGAGCAGGCGGCTTGTACACCTATGACCACAGCGGAGGCTACCCTGTAGAGTTCCCCTTGGACTACTACTTGTTCAAGTTCATCAGGAGCTATGTCCGTCCTGGTATGGAGAAGGGAGACTCACAGGTTGCTGGAGCCCATCGCCAACTTGAGTGGGCGATTCTGGTTGGCAGGGACAGCCTGCATGGAGTCACTTTTTATAGCTTCCTGAGCATCTCTGGGGACTACTAGAGGTAGTGTCAGTTTCCCAGTGCTAAGTGTCTGGGCTTCTTCAGCGGAGTAGATCAGTTTGGAGTCCAGGTCAGACAGATAGGTCCCACTTCTTGGGACTTGCACGGTCACCACCGAATAGTGACAGAGGGCATGGCTGGACTGGTGCTGGAGCCGTCTGGACTGCAGTATGCTGGAGAGGGGTACAATGACCATAGCCTTTTAGATGGGATCATCCGACAGACCGTCGTCAGTTGGTATGGCCACTGGGCGGTGATTCCTTTGCACCGGTACCGTCAGGGGGCCACTGAGTGGCTGATGGATGTAGTGCACCACTACCGGGTGCTACTAGACAGAGCGGGCATTAGATACGCCGTGACTGCGGCATTACACGCATATCTGTGTTACACAGGACTATTGCAGGGACTATTGGAGTGGTTCAACCACCGGTGGAACACTGCAGCGATGGCTGAGGGAGAGACCTCTCTTGACTTGTGGTCTTTGTTTCGGATCTCTGGGCTGTCGATCAGCGGCGAGGGATACGAGGAGGTCGTGTTGTATGACCTTCATCGTAGCCATACCGACGGGTAGGGGTAGTACCAAGTTCCTCACAACTGTCGGTACCTTCTGAAGACTTGGTGGGATTTAGCCCTGGCTGGGAGAGATAGAGCTGCGCAGACTCCTAGGGTGTCACTGAATGTGTGGATCCGCCACTTCTACAATGGGCCTTTCTGCTTTTACCAGGAGTTTATGAGAGACCAGACTCCGTGGGAGGAGAACACAGAGCTAGAGCTGCGATTTAGGACATACTCTAGGTACATCTATGCACCGCAGGAGGGGTGGAACCCCCATAGGTTGCCGAACGTGACACATTTAGCAACCTATTTGGCTTACTGGTTAGCGACGTTCATGGTCCCACACGGGGAGGACAGCCTGCTGGGGGCCGAGCTGTTATGGCCGGCGTGCTTGCTGGCGGATGGATGACGACTGGCCTTGGTTCCGGCTGCACTAGCTAGTGTGTACCAGGGGCTGGGGGTACTGGCGGCACATCTGATGTCGCGAGAGAGGAGTTTGCTTCTGCTGACCCATTGCCTCAGTGCATGGGCTGGTCTACTTTTCCCGGGGTTAGTGACTCAGGGGACTGGGGCGAACCCGAAGGTGCCCTTGTTGTTTAGCTTCACCGGTCAGCCAGACGGAGATGCAGAGGCATAGCTGGAGGGGGCTAGGAGAGCCTTGTGTTACCTGCCCGGTAGGGGCAAGGGGGGTTGCCCTTCGACTGCGCTACGAGGGATTCTCGCCTGGTCCTAGTGCCATCGAGTGGAGGGGCGACCAGTGCCCTCCCCTACCAGAGGGAGCCAGACGCATCGCTGTACATGGAGTGGGTGATGAGCACTCGGCCTGCGGTGTTGACTCTACACCAATTCACGACAAGCTTCATGGAGCCGTACTATCCACACCAGTTCGCGAGGAACTTTGGCTACGACCAGGGGATCCCACCAAACTAGGAGTTTCCTTTGACGAGCCGACAGTACAGAGGCCGGGATGCTCACTTGCTAGCTACAACATGGTGAGATTTCTACTATCTCTGGGAGCCGGAGCTACTACCGATGCCAGAGTTGGGGCGTCGGGGATGATTCGACGTCCATTACGCCAAGTGGTGGTTCGAGCACAGCCACTTGTACCGACAGAAGGCCTTAGCAATTAGGAAGGCTGAGGAGGACCATCTTCTGAGGGAGGATCTGCCTCCCATCCTGCTAGACGATGGGTATTTGAGGACTCGTGTCACCCGGATCCGTCGGGAGGTTGAGAGGCTAGCACAGCAGTGGCCCGGGGGTGCCCGGGGCTTGTCGGCTGTGGGTCGAGGCAGCAACGGGGCACTGAAGCCCTTGAAGCAGGCACAGGCAGCAACAGTGGTGGCTGGAGTAGGGGTGTCCCGACCGAGGGTGCTGAAGAGTTGGTGGGCCCAATTCTTGGCCCACTGCGGCTTTAGGAAGAAGGGCTCGCTAGACCGGGTGCTCCCTGAGGGGAGCTTTGCTGATACAGCAGCCGATGACTGGAGGTGACACATTGGCCATGCGATGGGGTCGACCAAACCCTTGGAGTTTGTGTCCCATATTGAGTGTGCTCATACTCTGAGGGACATCTGAGAGGCAGTTGCAAAGGCTACCCGTGTATTGGCACTGAGGCCGGAGCAGTTGGTTCCTCTTCCGCTGACCCCCTTCGGCGTCTCAGGTAAGATCCCTTACTTAGTGCATTGTCTCAACTTCATTATTTTCTGGGGTATGTAACTGAGGTGTTATGCATTGCTGTGCTTGTTGGCAAGAGGGTGGTCACCCCTCCACGGAGACATCCTTAGGGAGTAGAGACGGGGACCTACAGCCTAGGCGGAAGCGCCCTCGAATGGATACCGAGGTGACTAGAGTCGACGAGTCCTCTGGGGGACTCGGGGCTGTGGAGCAGGTTGAGGTAGAGGCAGCTTTGAGTAAGCCTTGCATTCACCTCTTTTCCTCTTAATGGTTTGGTAATGATGACTGACTAACCCTGTCTTGCTGGATTTGTTTCTTGTAGCCCCACTGGAAACCAGCATGGAGGCGGCCTTCTCGCCCCCTCAGGAGGTTGACCCCCTACCTGATGATGGGGTCGAGTGCGAGATAGATATGGAGGGGTTCCTTCATGTGATGGACGAGATTGCCCCTAACATCGAGGCATTCCCCAACTTCGAGTCGTGGAAGGCTTCAGGGAAGGCCCGCTCGCGTGAGAGCCTCTGACACCAGACATGTGTTGGTTGTGACTTTGTCTGATCCTGTCATTGGCATAGCCGTTTGTTTTGTGTAGGGGTGGCAGAGGTGTCGGGGGTCGAGGCCCCTTCTGGAGCACAAGGCAGAGCATCTATCCTAATAGGGGACCCAGCGCCAGTTGTAGCCCGAGGTAGCTCTGGTAAGCGTCGAATTGCTATGAAAGGAGTGACCCTGTCTTTGTTGTGCTTTTGACATGCCAGGATTACTGACTGGGTTTGTGTTGTTTGTTTGCCAGGTGAGGACACGGTTGCCACTCTGGAGATGATCTAGGAGTTGGCCAGCATTGGCCCGTCAGTGGCTCTTCCATCCTTTGAGGGCGAATCTGAGTAGGCGGCCCCTTTACCTCCACCCGTTCCTTGGGACGCAGCGGGCATACTACCACAGCTATTGGTGAGGATGCCTCTCTCTCCTTTGCCCATTATGGTGTTAGCCTGCACCGTGGGACTGGTCGAGTCCTCTAGTGTGGGACCCTCAGGTATGCGACTGAGTTCTTAGTCATTCATGGTGGGGGCTTTCTGGGTTGCCCGTCAATGCTAAGCTCCCATTGGTATTGATTTCAGGTATCTCTTCCCCTATGGAGGAGGGTGAGCTTCCCCGTGGCATGATCGGGGTAGCCAGGGGCGAGCCCACGCCCGAGGGTTCGACTGGAGGCCACAAGGAACTCATCAACATGGTTGGGTACACTCTGAGACGGAATGTAACACGGCAGCTCATGCTTTGGCCGAATTTGCTTGTATCTATGCATGGTTCTTTAAAAAAAAGTTAGGTACACTCCGATGGAGCTGGTCAACTGTTCCTCCATGGCTCCACGATTTTAGTGCCCCCCACCGGCCCTTGTGACACGTTGAAAGCTCCCATAGTGGGTCGCATAGGATTAGAAAGCACGTTCCATTGACAGCAGCGAAGGGGCGGCGGTCAAACAAGAGACAGCATCCCCATCTCGTCAAACAGCGACGACACTTCGAAGGCACACATCAACACATCGCACATAGCCGTCATCCATTACAACAGCAGCACTAACGAGAGGAACGCAGCCCAATGGAACGCGGGAGGGCCCAGTTAGTAACGCCGGAGGCCCAAAAGCTGTGGACCCGTGGTGACCCAGCAACCGATAAGGACGGGGCGGCTTAAGCCTTACCCCCGCCGCGTCTCCAGAAGCTTCGAGACACGTGGCCGAAGCATCGCGGGACAACCCCGCGACCCGTCGTGCAGCCAAAGGTCCTGTCTCCCCGGGATGTTAACCACGGAATAGAAATATCCGGGTTCGGGCCCACTGGATGCTATAAATAGCGGCTCGAGGGAACCGTGTCGGGAGTTTTCTGCAGTTCTCCTCGACCCTCTCTGCTGCTGCTTCGACGCGCGAGAAGACGAAAGCGGGCGCATAAACCCTAGCGGGAAGACGAAGCAAGAGGAAGCGAACGCCCCCCAGAGATCAAACACTACCGGAGGAACCCTAGAGAAGAGGGAGGAGTGGCAGAAGCGGTTTCTGTTGCGGTGGCGCTGCTCGGAGGAGCTCTTCCCCCCATGTCGCAGCCGGAGAGGTTAGTTGTCCATTTCCGCCGTCCTTTTGCTCTTCTTTCTCTTCTGCTCGTATGGTTCTGAGTTCTCGACTTCTCTCCATGCGTTCTTTCTTTGATGTGATTGTGAAGAAGCCCGTCTGTTCCTTGGTGGTGGTGGGGTTGGTATTGTTTTTTTTTTTCCTTTTTCTTTTGGTGGTGGCAGCCACTTTAAAGGAGAAATATGCAGCTTCTTGTTGTTTGATGTCTCTGTGTTACATCTCTAAAAGTCTCCCTCCGCGGGGGGTGGTTATAAAGTTCTGTTCTGTTTATGTGTTTGTTATGTTCTTGGTTTTTGATTAGGTTTAGGGAGCGGAAGGTCTTCATGTCCCTTTTTTTTCCCGGGGAAGTTGGTTTCAGGGAGTATAAAGGCTTTATTGTGTTCTTGGATTAGTAGTAGTACTTGGATAGTGGTGAGGAGAGTAAATCTGGGGTTCCTTATGGTTTCTTGTGTAGTTTAGAGCTGGGTTTTATAAGAATAGGTTTGTTTCGCGTCTGGGTTTTCGTTCGTTATGAGTCATGGACATGATCACCGCAAGGAGCCCCTGTTTTGAGCGGCTTGGATCTCTTTGTTGTTTTGGTCTCATGTAGCCCGTGTGATGAAGCTTGAAACGACTTCCTCTGGTTATTAGAGACCTTGTCTTGAAAAAAAAAGCGCCCTTTCGAGAGCAGGGAGGTAGAAGAACGCGATATTTCCTGGAGGGTTTCGAGAAAGGAAAAAGATGTCGAAAAATTTTAATGTTCCATGATGATCGAATGTTCTCTCTGTTGTTGTCGTCTCCTCTAAGCTCATCCCCTCTCACAAGTGATAAAGAAACTTTTTTTCTTCCCTTTTTTTCGTCTCTCTCCTCTTTTTTAATTTGGGTTGCCCCTCCTCCAACTTTAACATTATTTCAAGATCATTTTTCATTGATTTCGCTATATCATGCCATTTTTTTGCTTAGAAGCCTAATTATTTGTTTCATCCATTATGCTAATATACACCTCATTTACATTCTCTTTTGTTCAATAATTTGATTTTGGAGAAGAGGGGGGCATACGGTCTTGGTAAGATGTGGAAAAGTTTCCAACTAGCTGCTTGTCTGATGTTAACCTTCTATAATGTGGTGTGGTGTTGACTACCTAGCCAAGTTACTTTTGGACAGGGGAGGGTCTGCCAACATTGCCACTAGGACAATTGGGGGTTGAGACCGAAAGGTTTTGGGATCCAATTCTGCCATATTGGTTGATAACTAGTAAGGTACTCTCAATACATTTTGGGCGTTAAGGAGTGTGCTTAGGTGCTACGTTTTTAGCTTGTAGTTTTGAATTCTATCAAGCTGTCAAATTTAACTCTTGATGCAAAAGCTTATTTGTCATCTTCATTAAAATTTTATTTTGTTGTGTGTTCTGGTTTGTGGAGTAAGATTGGGATGACGGGTCGGTGATTGGGCCAGTATAATCAACTTGTCAACATTACAAGTTCAGTTGTTTGCATAGATGCTGTGGGAATATGGTGCTGGTTGGGATGCATGTTTGGTCGAAGCGTCAAGTTGGCCTTATTTGTTCTTCTCTTCCTTTTTTTTGTGACTGCTGCTTATGTTTACATTCAATATATGGTTTCATTTAAAAAAAAATTGAGCACTGAACAATTCTCAATGATTTCACATAAATTATGTAGTTTATTTCCTACTTGTTTAGAATTTCAATGCATAACCACACCATCCTTTTAGCCCTTCTGAGCTTCTCAGCTCGTGGGTGGTGGCGTAGGATCCGAATGGCATCGAGTTTGACTCGGTATCTGGATCTTGGGTCATTACAATGAACAACCCCCCTCCATGACCCTCTCAAGAAGCATGGGAGGGGAACAACGCTGGAATTCCTCTTGGATAGATAGAGGTGAGAGAGCACGGTAAAGATTGTACAGGGAGGCCTGGACAGCAAATCACCCTTGCTACCAGATGGAGCCCCCCCTCAGAGGAGTCTATGCGGGGGTGCCCTCCTCAGACGTTCCCAGACTTAGCAGAGAGTCGGAAACATACTATAAATCATAGGATATGATGAACACTAGCGTCGCATTATGACGAGAGTACTTTTTTAGAAACGGGTGAAAACCACGAGGCTCATTACAAATTATACTTCCATGTTATATGACTTTCTAGTGCGTAACCTTCATACTTATGAAAAAGTATATTCTCATTACATTCTACTGCATTCTCGATACTTGCAAATACATTCTCGTTCGTGAAAGACCATACTTACATTCATGCACTAATCTTACTTGATCATGCTCTCTTAGCACTTATATTGATCTTGTCTTGATACTTAAGTTGCTTTCATTTTATCGCGCATTTTATCACACTTTGCATCATTGCCTTTCATAGAGCTATGTTGTTAATTACTTAAAAATTACCTTCATGTTGATATGAAGATACTTACTGGGCAAGTGTGCTCATTCTCAACTTTTCTAATCTTTTTTCAAGAAATACTAGCGGGTCAGATTTGAACTATGCAAGTGGCGGATCCAAGAGTGAGTAAAGAATGAGAGAAGACTTAGCTTAATCAAGAGTCATGAGTCAATTATGTAAATTTCTCTTTATTGAGTCTAGTTAGTCATTGGTGTCAAAGTCATGTGTTCATGTACACTATCGATTCTTATTTAATAAAATTGAAATTTGAAGTTATATTCTCTTGTGTTCACTCTTTATGAGTGGATGATATTACACTGTGATTACATTACTAGCTTGAGGCGTATGGCCGACTGCTCATGTCCCCGATTTACTTCTACTGTACATATATCTCGGGACGTGACAGTTAAGTTGGTATCAGAGCCTAGGCATATGTATGTCCTAGAAAAAAATGTCATGTCATAGGCTAAGTCTAAGGATAATGACCGACACCTTTGAATTAGGAAAGAAATTTTCACACCCATGTGAGAATTGGGTAGAGCCCAGGATGAGATAGTTATTTAGAAATTATCTCTAGGATAACTCCTTTAAGTCCCACAAAGAATTAATTAATTAATTATTTTCTCAGGTACCTTATTCTCGTAATGGCTCACCGTGTAAATTGGGATGAGATCCAACAAACCGTTGTAGGTCTCACTTAGGCCCTCCAAACCGTGGCTCAGGCCGGCACAAGGGCTGGTGCTGGTGATTTGCACCGAAACTTTCAGAGTTTGAACCCTCTGCGGTTCTCAGGATCTTCTAATCTTGACGAGGCTGAGAGCTGGATGGACGAGATGGATTAAATCTTTAATGTTATGCAATGCTAGGACTGGTTGAAGGTCCTTCTGGCCACCTTCCAACTTCACAAGGATCCATGCACATGGTGGAAGGCAACATTGGCCCCTCTTCAAAATAGGCAACTTACTTGGGTGAAATTTCTTAAACTATTTCATGCCAAATACTTCTTCGAGCACGTCAAGGAAAGAAAGGCCATAGAATTCACTTCACTTTGCCAAGGCATGATGTTTGTGGCAGAATATGAGCTCCAATTCTCTCGCCTGGCCCCTTATGTTCCACATCCGGTCAGTACAGACATTTTAAAGGTAAACTGATTTATGGATGGTTTAAGGCCTTCTTTTATTCAACAACTCGGCCGACAAAATATCTGAACTTATGCAAAGATGGTCCAATGGGCATATTTATGTGAAAGGACCTCAGAGAAGGTCAAGAAATTTAGAGGCAAGAAAGAGGAGTCAAGTCAGAGGTTTGACTGACGAGATAAGAAGCAAGAAAAATTCAGCATCACAGGGCCCTACAAGTCCCGTGATAGTAAGAGGAGATCCCAGAATGGGAATAGTAATGGTAATGGCAAGAACAAGAGGGTCACGGAGGAAGACAAACAAGTCACAGCGGCTTGTACATTTTGCGAGAAGTTCGGCCACTCTGCTGAGGAATGTTGGAAGCACCTTGGCGCTTGTCTACGTTGTGGAAGCCGGGAGCATCAGATGCCCAAGTGCCCCCTCATGAAGGAGCAATCTTCTAGCGAGGGATGCAAGCGGCAAGCTCGTCTTAATGCTGTGTTGGATGATGAAACGCCCAAGGATGATGGGCTAATGGAAGGTACCGTTCAAATTTATTCGCATCCTGCATTTGTGTTATTTGATATAGATGCCTCTCACTCTTTATATCTACTGTCTTTGCAAAAACTTTGCCAAATTTGCCTATTCCTCTACCTTCAGACCTATCTATTACACGCTGAAGTCGGGGGAAACCCGACACTGGCAACGCTGGCAACTACGAACTGACACACTGTGCCTCGAACCACGAGCAAGAAGAATGACCACACCTGAAAAGTAGGGGTCAGCTTCATGTCACTGGCTCAATAGGGGTCACGCAGATCCCCACTGGAAACAACGCAGTAACACACAAGATAACTACGCTAAACAGTAAAGTAGGAAGGACAGAAAGAGCTGGAGTAACAGTAGTACTAAGATACAACAGTAAAGCTGTAAAAATAGGAGTAATGATAGCTAAAAGAAAGAGCAAAGCCATAAGGATAGAAACACGACTATCGAACCATGACTCTCTAAGCTACTCCAGACAGTAACAGAAAGGTGAACTCTGATCTTACAAAGTCAGGAGTTACTGATCCGTCGACAGAGCATTAGCTCCAAAGCTAAGGCCTACCAAAACAGGCAAAAGCCCTACAAAAGACCTAAACAGTCAAGAAACACTAATGCATACACAACTAGATCATTGTGCACGTGACATTAAGCTGATCTCGGGTAAAGCCAAGAACAGACTACCCAAAAAAGTCACAAAGTACGAGAATCACTAGAGTCATGCGTCATGTGATAGAATTACCTCCTCACTAGAAGAACAGCCAAATGCGTCCGTTGATGTCTTACACTACACCACATGTATCTCCCACATGCCTAGAATGATGGTAATTGAGACACTCACAGAACCAAGTACAAGGAACAACTGTAACGACTGACTAGTCAGGGTCACCCCCATCGGCACTCGTCCAAACGCCCCAAACCACATGTGCACACAAAAGCTCAATTCCCATAGCCAGGCCTCTAGCTAGTTTTCCCCCCAGTAGGACGCTACTGCAAGGCAAGGGGGCCCATGGAAACTAGCCTAAAAACCGTATAGCCGGAACTCACCCCGCCACCACTCCCAAGTGGGCTGACAAACAGGAAAGTGTCATCAGACTATGACTAGTGGAGTCTCACAAGACACGGAGACTCTAAAACATCTGTGCTGAAGTACGGATAGGCTAAGCACGCACTGTCGCACATACCTCGGAACACCAAGCACAAGCCACAAAACATAAGGTAGCACACTAAACTACCTTCAGATTTCAAACAATAACTAGATCTGTTGACACAACGATCCTTGAGTCTCACGACTCGGGGTCAAGATCGTCGCACAAAAGCGGTAACATGCCACCAATCAGCCAAATTCCTAAGTCAAGGTCACGGTAAAACACCAATAAAGGAAAAACATCCGCATAATATGACTCACGGAGACCTAAGGGATCACCAAGACCTTAAAACATATGGACACACAAACCGAGGTAAAACAACACCTCAAGACGTCCAAAACTATGTCTCGATCTATACAGAATCTCCGAGACATTCACAAGGTCACCTGTCAATCACTGAATCTTACCGGGTTGACCAGAAACCAATAACAACTCTGAAGCAATACAAAATACTAATCGACATAACGCACTCCTGGCTACCTTATAACATGGTCATAGCCCTCATAGGACATCAAAGATATCCACGGGACAACGAGTAAATCACAAGGTTGAGCCAAGACAATTGAAGCCAAAACATCGGGAAAACAGCACTCTGGGGATAAGCGATCGATCGCTTGACCGCTAGGTAAGCCAAGCGGTCAGCCAAAGGGCCGCTAACCTCACACAGAGAACATAGATACTTGGCGGTCATAAACAAGGCCACAAGGTGACTGTAGCGGTCATATAAACGGCCGCTAGATCGAGTCAACCCTCGAACTAACTTAACCAGTCAAACCACCAAAAATGGTCTATAATAGAACAACTTATAGAACTTTACGGTTTACTAATGGGCCGCTAAGAACACCAACTCGAACTGACTTTAAAATATTGACTGAAGTCAAATGGAGCTTGGCGGTCTATCAAAGGGTCGCTAAGGACTCCAAACGGTCGAAGCTAGACCACTAGCCCGAACCAATTCAAAATCGTTGACCAAAGTCAATGATGCTTAGCGGTCTACTAATGGGCCACTAAAGCAAGCCATACAGTCTATTGTAAGACTGCTTAGCCAAACCGACGTACCACTAAAGTCTAGCGGCCACCAATTGGACCGCTGGACAGAGCTTAGTGGTCCAACGATGGGCCGCTAGCCAGGGAAAATGGTCTATCGCATGACCACAAAGACCCGAACTAACATAAGATAAAACGGTCACATATTGGACCACTTAAGGCACGCAAACGATCTCAGGAAGGACCGCAAAGGTGTTACAGTGGGAAAACTAGGGGAATGGCCGAAACTCGACCTTTCCATGCCCCGTTTACCCTAAAATGAAGGGGAAACAATCCTAATGACCAAATTAACCTTCCACAGTCCAGAAGGGATCAAATCGACGTACAAATGACAAGAAATGGGCGATTCCACCGAATCGACCCAAACTGAGTCACGTGGGTTCTCGGGCTCATACTGGTCTCAAACGACAACCAATCTCAATAAAACTAGCGGGAATGGAATGCTAACATGCCAGGAGTTCCAATGGTACAAAAAAAAATTGTAGCTGAACCCTTCATCATATTGTTCACATACCGTGTTCAAATTAGCTGTCTGAAAACATGAGCCAAGCTCACTAGATCTTTCCTTATTTAATCGACATTATTGTTTCACTTTCATCCGCACATAACTAAACACTAACCTGCATGACCAAAAGCACTGAACACTAACCTATAAAGCCCAGTTTGGTAACCGGGTAGGGCAGTCCATAGCGGAGCAAGTCGGGCTGACTCGGTGTCACATTAGTGTTAGATTAAGTGGCCTCTCTCTCTCTCTCTCTCTATTTTTATGATAAAAATCTAACACAGTAATACTCGGGTCTACACTTTAATGTGAGAAATTTGGGTTCAAATCCATTGAGGTGTGACCAGTCTCTCATCCAAGCCCGGTGTAGACCAGGATGAGTCCACTGAGTTTCCGGGCCGGGCCGGTCTGGCCCGTCCACAAGTGGTTGCCTAACGAGGCCGCGAGCATGGGTGCAAAATGGGTGGATCTGGCTAGCGTCTGACCCAGATCCGCATAAAACCCGCATCATTTTGTCGGGTGTGGACTCCAACCGAACTAGCATGTGTAATGTCGGGCTACCAGACTGAGACCCGAACGCGTCTCACGCAACACAGCCGAACCCTACTGCGCCCAAACCCACCCCTCCCCGCCACGTCCCCCACCCCGGGGCTGCCGCGGCTCGCCGGCGGATGCGTTAGTCCTCCCGACCCCGTCGCGCACCGAGCTCGCACTTCCTCAACAGATACCCGTGCGGCAGCACCACCGCCCCATCCTCGCCGCCGTCTTCTCCCTCCACTACCGGGGTTAACTGTCGGATCTGGACTACCCGCCCCATTTTGCACTCCTAGTCGCGAACGAGGCGAGACGAAAACGCCGTTTCGTCGCCCTTCTTCCTGGCCGCTGCGACCGGAGCGGTCGTGTGCTCCCGTGCCCGCCGCCCCCTCTCTCTCGTACCCCAAAAGTTGCGGCTGCCTGCCGGTGCTGCGCGCTGTGGTGCTGTGGCTGCTGCCACCTCGTTCTACACCGCTGGTGATTGCTACACCTCCCGGCTACAGCTTTCGCTTCTAGTCTTTCCGGCTCTGCGGCTGCTGTCTTGTTGTTACAGTGGCGGCCGCTACCTCTGCCGCGCGTTGGCATCTGTTGCTGCCGTTGTTGCTCCTACTTCGGTAGCGGCCGCCCTGTTCCTTAAAGGCGGCGACCGATACCTTTTCCTCTCCGTTTTCCTCCCGCCGCAGCCCTCTCCCTTCATCTGCCTCCCAAATCGACGGCACAAGCAGGTGTGGATGAGCCCTCTTTTCTCCCCTTCCATTCGTCTTCTTCTGCATAACTTAAGTTTTGCTACCAATGGAGAAATAGTGAATTACAGTAGGATGGGTGTGGTTTTCTATTTCCAAAACCATGGTTTAACAGGTTTGGTGTTCTGTTTGTTTGCTTTTTGTTTGGTAGGTGACTACATTTTGGTTTTGGGTTCTTGTTCTTTTTCTCCTTCTGTTGGGTTCTTTCTAGTCCCTAAAATTACTCTAAAGTTCCAGTGAAGTCGAAGAAATTTCGCTTTGCTTCAGTTATCACTGTGGTCGCTCAAGCTCGTTTGAGCAAATTGGTGCTAGAACATATACTTGCAGAGCATCTACTGCACCATGGCAGATCAAGTGAAAGGATCAGTCACACCTCTTGCTTCCATGTTCCCTGCTGAGGAGGCCCAGAAGGCAGCAAAACGGGTGCAAGATGCCATTGCCGAGCAGCAGCAAGAACTCGAACGCCTTCGCCTTTTTCAATCTGACAACACCAACCTTATCAACCTGGTTCAGAGTCTTCCTGATGAGCTTTCCCATGACATTATGGTTCGACTATTAGCTCTTCACTTGTTATCTGATAACAAAGTATGGCATTTTGACCTCGAAAAGCTTGTCTTGACATGGACAGGTTCCGTTTGGGAAGGCAGCGTTCTTCCCTGGCCGTTTGATTCACACCAATGAGTTCTTGGTAATTCCAACGTCCAAGGCGAAAGTTTGGATATTTTTTTTTGGATTCAGAAAACAAAGTGATCAATAGCTAACTTACTGTCATATTGTGATCTGTCTCAAGGTTTTGCTAGGGGAGGGTTACTATGTGGAACGAACAGCAAAACAAACTGCAGATATCCTACAGAGGCGGGGCAAAGCCTTGGAATATCAGGTTGAGTCCCTGCAAACCGTGATGACCGACCTTGAAGCTGAAGCTAATTTTTTTGATGCCACAGCTGTTGAGTCTAAGGTAAATCCGTTTTGCATTTTTCTGGGTACATATTTATACCAGTAATGAACACGGATACTTAGAAGAAGAGTTGAATTTGCTTAAGCTAAGTCCAAGATCATTTCCTTTTTGTTTTTCCTCCTTTCACAATTCTTGGTTTATGCTCTTTCTATTCAGGCATTGTGCTCACTTGTATCTAGACTGAGATTGTGTGGAATTTAGTAAGCATACTATGATATGTGATCGAACATGTGATGCTGAAACTCTATCTAACTCGGACCAGACATTTGTTCCTCATTTGACTGGTTAATCTTGATCCACAAATGGTTGAATATGCATCTATCATTCAGATATTGTTCACTTCATGTAAGAAACAGAGGACAAAAGAGAGCTGCACAGTTTCAAAACCTGGTTGAAGTCACCAGTATGGTAAAGAACTACAGCAAGGAGGCTGTAAGCTCCAGCTGTCATTCGATGGTAAGGGCCACATACAGCAATCAGTTTTGCCAGTGCCTGCATTAGGTTCAAAAAGTTAGCTTAGGCAAACAATGAGTAAATGTGACAAGAAAAACAGAACAAGACTTCACATCAGAAACCTTTGTTCCATAACTGACAGCATCTTCTAGTTTTCCCTTATCAAGAGCTGTTTTTGATGACTCTAGAAGCTGTCGTCCATCAGCAGATGAGCATGCCACTTGCTGCAGAGGATTACAAAGCAGATACATGAGTCCTTGCACTTACTACCTTTGCTTCCAATGTAATGAATGTCATTTATTATCATGCGTATTCATTGGGAATGCTTACTTTATGGACAGGGACCAGGCTGATGATATCTGCTCTATGGAAGGGACTTGGGGAGCCCATATCAAAGTCCCTTGGTGCCAGCTCAATACCAACCTGAGGAGGAAAAGGCACATAAGCATGTTAGAATATCAATGGTGAATTTGCCACTTAAAGTATTTAAACTGCCACATGCACTTATATCACCTTATGACATAGTCCCCTTAATATAGCAAATTTTCTTATATCACGATAATGTACACTTGTAAGTTCCCATTCGTATCTTTTCTTCAAGAAGGTCTCCAGCCACCTCCAAACTATGGCATGCACTTTGCCTTTGCAGTTAGATTCTCCAAGTTCAGGAACCCCAAGCATCATGTTTAGCGTCGCAGCTATTAATACAGCCAAATCTCCTGTATCAGTGACAGCTGCAATCACAGAGCGGATGACATGCTTGAAGGCTCTTACTATCATCTCATGAATACAAAGTGACTGCACATGTGACAGCTTCTCCGAAAGTTTAACCTATTTAGCAACATTATGTGCGCATTGATTAGTTTATAACAGACAGGAACATGCATGCAAATGTTCTTTCTTTATCAAAGGTCTAGAATAAGGGCCATGAGGTAAATACTTACGACACGTCCCAGAGAACGCATCCGCAAGCCCCTAGTGTGCATGAAATCAGTAAGAGTTCGACCATCAACTGGGGAAAGCTCCAATGAACCAAAATCAGCGACCTGGAATCCATGGAAGAATACAAATCAACAAATATCAAAGAGAGGGAGTAACATTTTCTTTACTGAGTTTAAAACATACCAACTTCGGGAGGGCAACTTCATCATAGTATTTTCTGGCCATCTCGGTAAGTTCCTGCAAAGACTGTAAATAACAAGGAAAATCATTCTCACATTTCTTCAACACAGATTTCATATACTTGGAACAAAAAAGATATGTAGAAGGTAAACACTATAACCCATATGCTACACATATTAAATAAATTATTGACTGGAAAAAGAAAATTGATGAGCATTCATGTTGACCAAGAACAAATAATGTAAAAGGAGCATTGCCTCTTCACCATCAACATCTATATTACCTCATAAAAATTGAGGAGGAATTAGAGTAAGTACCAAAGCAAAACGAGAAAACTAATACAAATGTCCTATGTCATAGCCCTGAGTTGTAATGAAGTCAGCCTGTCAAACTGATGCATAGGGGATTGGCACCTTGGGAAGGTTCTAGGCCTTTGAATTACAGGTTATCATTTCAGAATGAAAACAGATACTGAATTATGTGGCCTAATGTTTCCGGAGTTCTGGACTATGGAATGCAGAACAAGCATGAAGCTGCTTCCATGTGCCAAACTATCACACTTCTCTGGTTTCCATCATACCAGATCAGTTTTTGACAATCTCCAGTGATGTTTTCATTGTGATTATGATTAAGAAAGAAAGGCGAATGGAGCTAAAGCATGTAATCAAAATGAAAATAGGTGAAAGACTAAAAAAATACTCTTTGACTGACATCAAAACAAAGTTTCCAAACAACAGATCAAACATGCAGTCACGGCATTATTAAATGGAAGATCTGTGTATCATTTCTTCTCACTTCAAATAACAAAATCAACTACAGTTTAATGGATTGGTTACCTTTGGATGAAGTCCTGTCTCAGATTCTTTTAACCGTGCAAATGCTGCCTCAGATAACAACTTCTTAAGCTCCTGGTCATTTTCGGTGTCCTTGGCTTCCCCTGGAGGACCCCCAGCATGCAACTGAACATCTTGGGCCTCCCCAACAACATCTTGATCAGAGGACTTGTTAATAATGGATGGATCCTTCCTACCTTCGGAATCGAATTTTTTCTTGGAATTTTTAAGGAGCCTGAGAGGTTTCCCAAGTCCCTCAACTTTTGATTCATTTTTAGTCTTCTCGGGATTTTGTTTCTCGTCTTTCTCACCAGTTTGTTTCTTCTCCTTGTCTGCACTTTTTTGATCTTGTAAATGTTGTATCCAGCAAGCTCCAAGTTCCCTTCTCGTAAGGTTCGCAAAGTAACCCTTAGATGTTCCTCGTGTTCCTCCTTTGTCTTGGAATAGATAAGGATATCATCAATGAACATGACCACAAATTGGTCAAGAGAAGGTCGGAATGCATTGTTCATCAGTTGCATAAATGCAACAGGTGCGTTAGTTAAACCGAACGGCATAACCATAAATTCAGTGTCCGTATCTACTATGGAAAGCTATTTTGTGAATGTCTTCTTCCTTGATCCTTAGTTGATGATAACCTGACCTGAGAGTGATCTTGGAGAAGTACTCTGCGACAGAAAGTTGGTCAAATAGCTCATCAATACTCTGCAGTGGGTATTTATTCTTGATAGTAAGTTGATTCAACTGCTGGTAGTCAATACATAACCTGAGGGAACCGTCCTTCTTCTTGACAAATAAGACTGACGCACCCCAAGGGGATGTGCTAGGTCAAATGAAGCCCTTTTCTAGCAGCTTTTGAAGTTGCTTCTTTAATTCCTTCAATTCCGTGGGGGACATCCTATAAGGAGCTATTGACACTACTACTACTCAAGGTGTGCATTCAATGGTGAAGTTAACCTCCCTCTCGGGTGGTAAACCAAGCAACTCGAAAGGAAAAATATCAGGAAACTCCCTAACTACGGGGATTTCATCTATCTGGATCTCCTTAGACTCAGTAACTACTATGGAGGTAAGGAAAGCTTCGCATCCTTGCGAAATGAGTTTGCAAGCGTGAAGAGATGAAATAAGTGTAGGATGCTTCCGGTATTTGATACCATGAAAGGAAAATCGTAGAAGACCTGATTTCTAGAAAGAAATTATCCTACTACGATAATTTATGTAGGCATCATGGTCTACAAGCCAATCAACTCTTAATATGGCATCATAGCCTTCCATATCAAGGCGTATAAGATTAGCGGGAAGATTGTGACCTTCTACAGTGACTTCACTATTGGGGAAATATATTTTTAATTCTATCCCCGACCCTAAAGGAGTAACTATGGTTAAATCTGATGGTAAGGGAACAGGGGTAATAAGTAATATTTTTGTAAAGGAACTAGCAATAGAGGAATGAGTAGCACCCGTATCGAATAACACAAAAGCAGGATGAGAATGAATATGAATGGTACCTTCAATGAGCTCCACATCTTTGGTTGGTTCATCCTCCAATATGACATTCAATCTAGCCTGCTGCTTCCATCCACCATTATTCCTCATGGATGGTTACTTTTTCATCAGAGGACAGTCAGGCATGCGGTGCTCCCGACTTCCACGTCTTAGGCATGCGCCTAAATGCTTCCAACATTATTTGGCCGGATGACCGAATTTGTCACAGAACGAGCAAGCCGCCATGACTTGCTTATCCTCCTCCTCTTTAGCCTTCTTGCTCCGGCGATCATCCTTACCATTTCCATTCCGGGATCTCTTCTTGCTATCCCAAGAGTTGTAAGTGATGCTAAATTTCTCCTGCCTCTTGCCTCGCTGATCAGACTTTCGGCTCGGCTCCTCCACCTTGCCTTTGAGTTTATCGACCTTCTCCAAGGTCCGTTCACATAAGTGTGCCTGTTGGACCATCTCTACGTAGGTCTGAATATTTTATGGGCCAAGTTGCTGGATAAAAATGGGTCGCAGTCCATCCATAAAGTGATTTGCATTTAGAAGATTCGTGCTTACTAGATGCTGAGCATAAGGTGCTAGGCGAGCGAATTGTAACTCATATTCCACCACCGTCATCATGCCTTGACGTAGTGATGCGAATTCGGCTACCTTCCTTCATGCTCGGAGAACTACTTGGCTCGAAAAAGAGTAAGAAATCCATCCCAAGTATGTGGTGCGTTTGCAGGCGGTGCAGGAATAGACTTCCACCAGGTACGAGCGTCTTTGTTTAGCTGGAATGTGGTGAGGCGCATCTTCTCTAGGTCGGTACATTGCATGTCCTCGAATATTCAGTTCATTTCATCTATCCAGTTTTCTACATCATTGGGGTTAGAAGAACCCAAAAATCATGGAGGGTTTAAACTCTAGAAGTTGTGGTGTAGATCACCAGCACCAGCCCTCACGCCGGCTTGGGCCGTATTTTTCAAGGCCTAGGTGAGACCCACAACAGTTTGTTGCATTCCACCCCAATCAACACGATGAGCCATTGTGAGAATAAGATACCTGAGAAGAAAAATAGATTTTTTAATTCTAATTGAATTGGTAGGATTAATTTTAGAGATAAATTCTAATTGCTATCCCATCCTAGGTTCTACCCAATTTCTCTTACTGTTGGAAATCTCTTTTCTCGTTTCATAGACACGGGTCCTTAAACCTTGGACTTAACCTATGACATGGCTTTTTCCTAGGACTTCTAGGCCCATGCTCTGATACCACTTTAACTGTCACGTCCCGAGATTTTAATACAACAGAAGAAATTTCAGGAACGTGGATAGCCGGCATGGTAAGCCTCTCACAAATAAGAAATCAGAGTGCAAGACAATCACATAAAAGTAATTGCACAAGTAATTATTCCAACTCTAACTTTATTCCATAATAACGTGAGTAGAATCCCTAGATTCACACCTCTGCCTAGTACCAAGAACTATCGTGGAGATAGATTTTGATAAATCTAACTTGTGGATAAACAGATTTGAACGTCCTAGTTGATGATTCATCATATTCCTTTAAATCAGGCAAAAGTTTGTTAAAAAATTATAATCACCCGATTCACCCCCCCTCTTGGGTGTCATTGATCACAGGACTTCACTTTTGATAGAAACGTGTGAGTTTGATTTGGTAAACATGTGCATGCTCGACGGCGGCCAATCGCTTCTTATCTAAGAGTTCCAATTGGGCAGGGAGTGAACACGACGTTCGTCGAGGGAAAGTTTATTATCCAATTGTACCCTGAGAGAAGGAATCAAGGTCTCGTACGGGACTACCGCCTCCATCCCATAAGTAAGGGTGAATTGAGTTTACCCAGTGGGAGTACGGATTGAAGTGCGATAGGTCCATAGAGCTTCGATAAGCTTCTCTGGCCAATCTGAGAACTTGTTAGACTCATAGGTTTTCTTTATGATTTTGATCAGTGTTTTATTAGTGGCCTTTGCTTGGCCATTGCCTTGTGGATAATAAGGATATGAATGATGTAATGTAATTTTATACCTTTTGCAGAGGTCCTGAAGGTCCTGAGAAATGAATTGTGGTCTATTGTCAGTGATGATAGTGCTTGGAACACCGAACCTGGCGATGATGTTCTTCATGATGAACTTACAAACCATTGACGCTTTGATCTCCACGTAAGCTTCGGCTTCAGCCCATTTGGTGAAGTACTTCATTGTAGTAAGGATGAAAGATTTTTACTTGGTGAGGGAGTTGGGATCGCCGAGAGGGCCAATGATGTCGAAAGTCCACATGGAGAAAGGCCTTGGTGAGGACACTGGATGAAGTGGGGAGGATGAGGAATGAATTTTATTGGCGTGAAGTTGACACTCGACACGCCTATGGACATAGATAGCACAGTCCTCGTCCATGGTAAGCCAGTAAAAGCCTTGCCGAAGGATCTTTTTAGCAAGCATTTGGCTATTTACATGGCCACCGCACACACCTGAGTGTGCTTCCTTAACACACTTCCAGACCTCATCGTCATCACGGCATCTTAGAAGAACACTAGTAAGGCTTCTCTTATATAGCACTCCTCCAACCAGCGTGTATTTTTGGGCCACTCTCCTTATGACTTTCTTATCTTCTGCTGTGGCTTCTTCAGGGTAAGACTGATCTTTGTAGTATTTGACAATTTCATAGAACCATGGTTTCTCATCGTCTGCCAGTTCTTCTTCCAATTCTGCCAGCATGATTTCCCTCTTCTCAGTAATGTCTCCCTCTCGGACCTTCCTTGATAATTCTTCCTTGATCTTCAGGAAGGCGACGTCTTGGACAGCAGGGGTGAGACGCTTGTAGATGGCAATAAACTCAAAGCGTCTACCTAGAGGAAATTTCAAAGACTATGCTAAGGAGGCGAGGGCATCGGCCAAAATATTCTGGTCACGAGGGACATGGACAAAGATCAGGTTGGTGAATAATTTGGCATAAGTAGAAGTGAGCTCCTGATAGGGCTTGAGCTTGGGATCAAGGGTGCGGTATTTGGTGAACACCTGGTGGAGAACAAATTGACTATCACCTACAATTCGCAGTTTGGTGACACTAAGAGAATGCGCGGCTTCTAGGCCAGCTAGAAGGGCCTCATATTCATCTATGTTGTTGGTGACTAGGAATGCGAGCTGATATGTCAGTGGGATGGTGACACCTTCAGGCGACAGGAGGGCAATGGCAACAACTCTCCCTTGGGAATTCAAAACTCTATCAAAATGCAATGTCCACATGTGATCAGTCAGTTGGTTAATGGACATTAGTTCCTCATCTGAAAACTCTGATTGGATAGAATCAAATTTAGGGAGAGGATGGCGAGCGAGATACTCGGATATGACATAGCCTTTAATCGCCTTTTGCTGAATATAGGTGATGTCAAACTGTGAAAGAAAATTTTGCCAGTATGCTAGCCTATCAGTGAGGATAGATTTTTCCAAGAGAAACTTGATAGGGTTCATTTGGGCAATCAAGTGGACTTCATGAGTTAGAAAGTAGTGTTTCAATTTCTGTACCACCCAGATGAGGGCGGCACAAGTTTTCTCCATAGCCGTGTATTTCTGCTCACAATGGTTGAGAAGTTTGGACAAATAATAGGCATCCCTTTCCTTGCCCTCTTCATTGGTTTGTGTCAGGACAGCTCTCACAGAGTCATCCAGATTTGAGATATAAAGAATCAAAGGTTTGCCTGGTGTGGGTGGTATTAGGACAGGTGGATTGGCTAGATATTCTTTTAGTCCTTCAAAAGCTTCCTGACACTTGACATCCCAACAAAACTCAATTCCCGGCTTAGTCAACTCATAGAAAGGTTTGCACATTTGTGATTGTTGGGACACAAACCAACGAATAAATTACAACCTTCCAATTAAATCTCAAACTTCTCTTAGATTCTTCAGAGGTAGAATATCCATGATTACCTTGGCCTTGTTGGGATCTATCTCAATTCTTGTTCGTGTTGTTACTTTGTTAGGATTTTTTTATCATTTCATGATCCTATACTGTATTACTACAGTGGAGTTGGTGGGCTTGATTTGCACCACTGAGTTTTTTTAACAAAAAAATGTTGTTGCCATCAGTACTCTTACAATGGAGATTTCCTCTTTGATACTTGCTTCTACTTTCGCTTTTTCGATCCTTCTAATGGAGAGAACAGACTGCCACTGCTGCAGTTACGGTCATAGCAGCGCTCATGTTCTCTCTCTCTCTCTCTCTCTCTCTCTCTGTGTGTGTGTGTGTGTGTATGAGAGATAGGAGTCCGTCTCTTGTTTAATGATGAATCTGGTTTCCAAATTCCATATTTCTTTTTCTTTCATTTGTTTCGCGTATTATAGATGATCGACAATGGAAAAAGCCTTGCTCTTTCCACCATCTTCGTTTCATCACTTGCACTGTTTTGGCTTTGCAAACGGCCGCCTTCTTTCCAACGGGGAAGTCAAGAAACACCTGCCCGAACAAGGGAATGGTTCTTGGATTCCTCGACATGGGTTTCTGTCCATTCACCTAAAATCTCTTTTCCTTGCTTTACACAGAAGATTTTGGATTTGTTATTCTGTGCTCCGGCGGTCCCATCTATATTCGTCTCCCCTTTCTGTTGAAATATGTGCTCCCGGTCTCTGGAGATGTGGACAAATGCCTGCATATGTGGCGCTCGTTCCCTTGTGGGTTTGTAGGCTAAACAGTGGCGCTCCGTCTTTGTCTCATGTTTTTCACAACTGGGTTGGTCAGATTCCACCCGCTGTCAGAGTTTGATGAGGCCAAGAGGAGCTGCAGGAGGCGCTTGGCCGAGCACAACCGCCGGAGAAGGAAGTCGCAGGCACCTCCCACGTCATCCACCGCAGCTAGTGATCGTTCTACTCCCCCGGACACGTCTACCACCTCCACGGACAAGAGCAAGCAGAGCTCCCCGAAGTCCATGAGTAACCTCGGTAACCATGGCTCTCTCTCTCTCTCTCTCTCTCTCTCGCTCGCTCTCTTTGTGTGACGCCAACGATTTCATGTCTTTCTGATATGTCCCCAACGCTGCGGTTTCGTTGTGGACAGCAGCTGCTAAAGATATCATCACTACGACTGTCACCAGCGCTAGTACCAGTTCCACTACCAGTCAGGCTAATATGAACTTGGAGGAGACCAAGGTCTACCAGAAGACGGCGACCCATTTGAGGAATGGCCCGGCTCTCTCCCTAGGAAGCGCTGGGGGAGCAGACAAGGGGGGCTTTGGCTTCCAGTACCACCCGCAGCAGATGCCCTGGGCTGTCATGTCAGACGAGAACAATGGTTCACAGGAGCGGCAGCAGCCGCAGCAGCGCATCTCCACTTCTTCCTCTTCCTCGGGCATCTTCTTTCAGTCGCAGAACTTCTTCTGCAGCAGCGCGAACGAGGCTACCCAGTCAACAACAGGCAACCACCAGAACAACCCCCTGCAGCTCGGCCAAGGCATGCTGGAAGTGGACTTCATCTGAAGCCTCCGTGGCGTCGCACGCCACAAAGGGAGACCGGAAGACGACCTTCCACAGTCACATCGTTGCTCCTTTCCTTATCTCTCCTTCTCTCTTCCCCTGCTTGTTACATTGATGGGAATAAAGTTCTTAAAAACGACTCCAACGATGCCGAATGGTGGTGGTCTGTGAGGAGAGAAGAGCGTGCAAGGGAGAGAACCAATTTGTTTCTTTTTTTCGATGCCCTCCCTGGGCTTTCAGCTGTTTTCCTTCTTTCTTCTCGCTGATCATCTCTCTCTCTCTCTCGCTCTCTGTCTATGTGTGCTCCCCCACCCCCATGTTACTTTCTTGTCTGTGCTGCTGCTGGGGGCCTGCATGAGAGAGGTACTCGTGATCCTTTTGTTTTAAGGATGGCCACGACGGAGAAGTTGCATTCAATGGTGGGTTGTGGGGGTGCGTCGAGAAGCAGATGGCCTTGTGTACGGACTATCAGAATCATGTGGTCTTCCCCGACGTTCCTGACAGATATTATTAGAAGCATACCAGGCCCTATCTAGGTTCGCAGACCTACAGGCTACGGCGATGTGTGTTGTTGGTGTCTGTGTTTTGCTGGGTCGGGGTTGTAAGACCGATACGATACTCCTCCGGATCAACATAAACTCCCAGAAAGAGTGAAAGATTTCACTGGTGGGCATCCCAACCCAACTGGCCGATGCGGGCGGATTCGGCGTGTGCCGCCGGACTAGAGGGTGCGCGCATGCTCGGTAGGGTTTTTTTTTTTTTATCTGCTCTCTTTTTTTGTCGATGTGATGCATTGAAGGGGGAAGTAATGAAGTCTCTGTGCCGTGGTCATCCTGGGACGTCGTTGTTCTGCTCAGACCACCTCCTTGGCCTCGACCGGTGGTTGCTCATGGGTCACTTTTAAAAAAGAAAACAAAAAAACTTATTTTGAAGGGTCATTCATATATTCTTCTTATAAATTGTGCTTGTTTTTAAATTTTTTCATATAACTTTCTTTTAAAAATGAAAGAGTATTTTAGGTCACCTAGTCGGCTCCAAGGAATATGGAGATGAGAGGATCCCCTACCAAGGTAGGAATGCAACTAGTATGATAAGATGTATGGACCTATGTGCACCGAAGTGCATGCAAAATCTAGCCTAAAGCTAACACTCAATGATCAAACAATGATAAAGATGTCAATAACCATGCAGAGACAGATGATAACTAGGGGAGATAAGTAGCACCCAAACAATCATGAAGTGATATGAAATAATACACAAATGCTAATCTCGTGTGCACTGTAGCAGTAACACGGTCTTATGGGAGACCGCTCAGGGAGTATAAATGACCCTGGGCAGGACCGTGCAATAACATGGAGAAGTAACAAAGAATAAAAGCATAGAACTGAAATGAACTGAAACAATCACGGCCTATGCATACCTGAGGGAACTGGGCGGTCTGGAAAATGACTGTGGAAGCTGTAAAATGGCCCTGACAGGACCGTGAATGATAGCAAATCCACAGATATAACCAACAGAAATAGACGGGTGCAGAGATAAGTGGTCTATCGACCAACCGCAGTATGATAACCATGGCCCTCAGTGGACCGCTTGAAACAACAGGCTGACAAAATATACGAAGTGTAGAACCATACCTGAGGTAGCCGTACACGGTCTATCGACCGATCGCCAGAAGATGTAAATGGCCCAGAGAGGACCGCATACCACTCCGGGAATAAAAAACAACAATGAACCACAATGGCAACCCCAAGAGAACTAAGAACTTACTCAAACACAAGAAAACAGGTCAACACAATCAAAAGTACGATGGGCACTAGGTGTCCCACCATGATCGCCATAAAATTGGGATGTAGATATATTTTCCTCTCTCTTTCACTCCTCTCCTTTCTTTTAAATCAAGATATGCAAATAAAATGATAGAAAGTGGAAAAGAGCGTGAACAAACTGTGATCGCCACCAAGACACTGGGTGCAAAAGAATAGCACCACGTGCCTTGAAAAAGGGGAGATGGATGAAGACACTCACCAAGGTACAGTGTTGGTACGAGGTGAACACGGTCCAGTAGGGACCGCTCAAGAAAGTAGACGGCCGATTGACAGGCCGCTTACAGTGTTGGAGAGGAACGCAGGAAGAAGATTGACTGGCGTCAAAACGGTCTGTGATAGGCCGCAGGAAGGACATGAACGATCTGGGGAAGACCGTGTACCTTTCAAACGGACGGAGATGGACCGCGTAACACTGCCAGACTCCAAGTGATGGACTTGATCCTCCAACCCTTCCGGCTGGCCAAAGGGGATGGGCCTCGTGCTAAGTTCCTGTTGACCTGCAAAACAAAGCAAAGAACCAGAAAATGCAACCCAAATCAGTATACGGATGTGTAATATCTATAGAACAAATGGAGAACTAAACTCATAAACGGAATGGGAGATACCTGAGGGTTGGATTTTTGACCCCTAGGGGCGTGACAAAAGGTAGGAGGGGTGTAATAATGAGAATGCCAATGAAAAACATGGGTGGAAATGATGGGGAATGAGCATGCAATGGCAAACTAATGATTAGATGCTAGACCAAAACACCAAACAAAAGACTACTCCCATGAACTGAAGGCTCAAATGGACGTAGAGAGCCTTCCTCCCTAACTGTGGTTCGCTCAAGAATTCGGCAGCACTTCGTTGCGAACGTCGGATCTCCCCCCTCACGACCTTAGACTATGGGCTCTATTTATAGACCCCTGAAAGTCCAGTCGAAATTGAGGGCTCTCCTGCGGGAATTAGGCCAGAGATTCTTTAGGATAATTCAAAGATAAAACTCCCAGCTTTCACCAGGATCAAATGGCATCGCATTTGACTGAGCATCCGTGAAGAAAATGGTGAGGCAAGTTAGAGGTTTAACCACAGGTGGAGAGAGAAAAGCCAGCCAGCCCAAGGATCTCGGCCGTATACGTAGTCGAATGATGGGCCACCCCACCTTATACATGGTCCAATGCTAGACCGCTTCCAGGTGTCGGTGATAAAAAGATAAATAACCCATTTATCCCACAGAACAGACCGACTGAATCGACGTAGGACTCTCCGAATAAACACGGTCTACTGATAGACTGCCCAACAAGATACACGGCCTATTGCTAGACCGTGTACCTAATGTCAGTGAGAAATCAATAAAACCAGGATAAATAGATACTTATATGAAAAATCAACCGGTTTAGGACTCCTGCCAATAACGGTCTAATGATGGACCGGCCAACCTGACTAAACAGCCTAATGCTAGATCGTGGACAGGGTTGTCAGTGGAAATTTAGAAAATAAGATAAATATCTAGAGATAAATCCACGTAGGACTCTCAGAGACATAAACGGTCTTCAAATCGACCGTCCAAGGCCTACACGGTCCATTGCTAGACCGTGTATAGGCTGGGCAATGGAAACTAATAAATTGGGATAAATAAGCCCATTTACCCTAAAGACCAAGTAAAATCAATGCCCATTAAGCCCGAACTCGAAAGCAAACCTAGTCAGGGAGGAAGTACCGATAAAATAAGCCCAAAGACATCTGGGGTTTCAGCATAGCGGTTAGGTGTTTGTTTTCTTCTTTTCTTTTGCTCCCGAGGCAGAGAGTTGCCTGCCGCCTTTTGTATTTGTGAGTTGTGTGGGTGCACTCCCCCCCTTACATGTATACCTTTTCCTTTTCATATAACCAGTGGTGCTATCCACGTTAAAAAAAATGAAATTGAGTTATCGTACCAGGCTGCAGCATTTAGAGAATTCTGGGGAGACAAAGCTGAGCTTCGGAGGTTTAAGGATGGGACAATTGCAGAGAGTACAGGCAAGTTTTCTGTCTGTTTGTCAATGTGGCTGTTTAAGTGTATTGATTAGCATGAGTGGACATTGATAATTCTTTCTACACCTTACAGTATGGGAATGTGGGCAGTGGGAGAGGCATCTCATTATGAAAAGAATTACACAATTTGTCCTTTCTAAGCATTTTCTCTTGTCAAATGATGATGTGGTACAAATTGTAGATCAGCTTGACTTCTCCCTTCTTCATGGTTCCCATGGTAATGGCAATTAAATGTAACATTGTTATTGCAATTTCTTTTCCTTTTCCTGTTCCTTCTGTAGATCATCAATTAAATTACTATTATGTACTCTTATATGATAAAGCAGATCCCATATCACTTTCTGGAAGTTGAATGAGGGCTTTTGAAGTCTTGTCAAAGCATTTCCGCGCATTGGATGGGCTTCCTTTAAAGATATCCAGTGTACAGCTGTTGGACCCAGTTGCTCCTCTTTCCCATCTACAACGATAAAACTTACACTTTCCTTTGCTTTTTCTGTTTCTTTTATTTGCATCTTCATTGTTATCTGAGCTGGATTTGGTGGAGCAATCAGGTGACAGAGTCATGAACTGTCATGAATGGATGATAGTAACTTATTTTTATGTTCTCTATAAATCTGTATTTGCAGGACATTACCCTGATTGTACACCCTCAATTGCTAAAAGGCATATCTTACAGGTTGATGAATTAACAACTGACATCACTTTATTCACATGCTGGCGGAGTTTATAATTCAACTGGCAGTTCAGAGAGTCAAGAATCAAGATGGGATGTTGTAGAGGCGGCAAAATGGTCTCCCGAATCTCGTACCACACTTTTACGACTTGTTTGTTAGGGAAGAATGTCTAGCCACCCGCGGAAACCTTCAAGCACCAGGAAGAAGGCGTCAGAAGGAGCCCTGGGCGTTAGCTCAGGGGACAACCTTTCGATGCTTAAGGCCCGTGTTATATGAGGATCAACAGAGGATTGAAAGGAGAGAGGAGATTGAGAGTAGAGTGATCAAGTCTGGAGTTCGAATCGAATGTCTAGGGGCGCTCGTCGTGTCCAACGAGTGCTCGGAGAGTGATCACAAAGCTTGGGATGTGCTCAGAGGTAGGTCTGAGCGCTTCTCTCTATATAACTCTCTATTTCTCCGTGTCTTTTTTTGTCTCTTTATTTGTCGTCTGATCGGAGGTATATTTATATTGGTTGCCCTGGCGGTGGAGTCCCATCCTTTAACAGGGAAAGGCGTGAGTCGTGGGGCAACATCTCCCCGTGATTGTGGGAAGTTTCCTGTTATGTGTTTGTTTATCTGGGCCGTGCGATATTTCAAGCCAGTCTTACAGCACCCTAGGAGCGTACTTGCCCTCACTGGAATAGAGATCGGTGATGGCAGGAGTAACATTCGGTCATCTGACACCCGAGATGCCCAGGTCGAGGCCCCTTGTGGGCTGGTAAATCCTTTGCCCATCTTTATTGGGCCACCTGGCGTGGGCATCCAGTTGTCGGGGGGTCTGCCTTGCACTGTGCGAATCTTGGCCCGAATTAGACATGGTGTTATCGGGACGCATGTTAGCCGAATTGATTTTACCTTCCCCACTAGCCCCCCCACTCTCAGACGTCGAGCACTTTTGGGCTCTGAGAGGCAGTCCCCGTGAGTCTGTCGATGGGAAGTTTTTAGGAGGATCTCCTTGTATGAATATGGTAGGTGGGCCCTGCCACCTACCGAGTTTCTTAGTGCGCAAGGCATCCTCTGTCGAGATGTCAGGCAACGTCACTCCATCATGGCACAGTCATTTTTGTTTGGGAAAGCGGGTGTGAACGGTCGCCTGGGTTCGACGTCTTGCCTCGGTGGTGATGAGTGCTCTTTTTCCTCTCGTTTCGCCTCGAAGTGGTCGATGTCTTGATGTGGCTTCCTTTGCCTTTTCGAGGTACTTGACTATTGTTGGCTCCCGAATTTTGAACTCTCCTCTGACCTGGTTTGCGATGAGCAAAGAGTTGCTGTAGACCCGTAGGTTGGTTACCCCGAGGTGCTTCACCATGCGGAGGCCTGAGGGTAGTGCTTCGTACTCTGCCACGTTATTCGTGGCTCGGAAATTGAAACGTAGGGCATATTGCAGCTCCACCCCTTCCGGGGATAAGAGGACTAGGTCTGCCTCGCTGTGGTGGGGACATCGGGCCCACTACCGGACGTCGCACTGCCGCACCGAGCTTGTGGCTCGGAGATTCGGCCTCCTGAAGACTCGGCGTCACGTATTTATGTATTGGCCCGGAGAGCCAAGCAAGCTATTCTTGTGGAGCAAGATAGCCTGAGAGGAGTGGTTCATCATCATGAACTCATCTATCTTCCAGGAGAACCTCGCCAGTGGAAGGCTGTTCTGGGGGTTGCCGAACTGCTACCTGCTCAGAATATGCTGACTCGGGCTCCTGAGTTCACCCCGGCCAGGTGGGACAATGTCGTGGGGTGCATGCAAAAAGAAGTCTTGGGTTATGGCCTTTTCTTAGCACCGGTAAAGTGGCGATATCGGGAAGAGCCTTTCATTATAAACTGCTTGGCAGTTTAATTTAATTATCAGCTTGCTGTTGGCTAGTTTGCGGATTTGAAGGTCGTAGATGCACACTACTTCTGCACCAGGGCAATAGAATTCATGGACTACATCCTTAGAGAATATGCCCCGATTTTGATCAGAGCAGGAGTCTTTAACAACGTGTGCGCCTCCCGGTTCCAGTACCCTACCTCAAAGGGTTTGTGCTACAGCATGGCCGAAGTGTTCAACACCAAATTCAACACCTTTTATATGGCTGAAGGTGAAACCTCGCTAGATTTGTGGAGCTTGTCACAGCTTAGCTACCTACCTATTGATGGCGAGCCATATGAAGATATCCACCTTGCTGACTATTTGAAGGATGAGTCCAACAGTGAGGTTCGATACTTCATTGGCTTGTCGTATCATTACTTAATGAATGTGTATAGGACATTATGCTTCTCCTACTATGAAGATTCCTCTAGAGCTTCCTCATATTGGAGCAGGAAGAAAGGAGAACGAAAGAAGGTTCAAATGGGCCTATGGATCCAATACTTCTTCTGAGGTAACTTAAAACACACCGACTACCCGCCCGTGGGTCTAGTTGCTATTCAGTAGTCGAAAAGAGCCCAATTTCAAGCAAGCTTGCCATCCTCTCTTCCCCATGCATATCAAAGTGGGCCGAATCTAGTAGGCCTTGATGTTGTGACACACTGTGCAGCCTTCTTGACATATTGGCTCTGTTCTTTTGCTCTCCCTCAGGGAGAAGAAACAGTTATTCACCCAGAGGCCATTTACCCGGCCTGTCAGATGGCCTGGGGTATAAAGCTATCTTTCTACCCGACAACACTTTGCTTGATTTACAAGACACTGGGGGAGTTATGCAAGTCCTGTACCCCATGGAGTGTAAGGATTGTATGGCCCATTCATTTCTTTAATGCCTGGGAGTGCACGTTGTTTCTGGAGTTCACGCAAAGGACACTCCAAGCGTCGACACTGTATCCGAGGATGCTTGAGTTTGCTAATGTAGAGCTGGATACAGCTACTCAGCAACTCTTCTCTATCAGGGGCCTGCTAACAAAGGTTTTTTTTTTTTTGCAATCAATGCAATGCTAAAGTTTTAGCATTATTTTTATTATTATTATTATTATTAATAGAGAGGTTACACATAACACCGGGGCATACCCCTGAGAGGAAAATTAGATGAGAAGAATAAGACCCATCTAACACTACAATAGAAGGACTTGTCCAAAGGGACATTGCCTTTACACATTTTAGGAAGGCTGGAGGTAGATAAAAATAGTTCATTTGCCATCATGTTACACGCGTGGGATGCTAGAGAGTCAGCCACATGGTTTGCATCCCAGTAGTCATGGGATACACGGGATCCATTAGGGGAGCACTAGACATCTCGCCACCAACGTAGTGAGTCCGAAGAGGGGCATATATTCTCACGAAGAGATCGAACTAGGGAGGTGGAGTCAGACTGTATAGCAGACAGAGGGAGGCCGAAAGCAGTGGCAAGCCGTAAACCATCACACAACGCTCGGACATCAGCAAGGAGGCTATTCCCGGCGCCATAAAAATGGGCAAAAGCTAAGACCACATCGCCGGTCATAGATCTAAAATAGCCACCACCACCACAAATGCTAGGATGGCCTTTGCATCCTCCGTCGACATTAAGATAGTAATCAACCATAGGCAAGATCCATCTAACCAGTTTGAGCACCTTCCATTTGAATCTGGGGTGATAGTCGAGGGATGCAAGAATTAAAGATTCTACTGGAGATGGCTACCGTGAAAAGATGGTGTTCTCCATGGCCCATTCGACCTTGATTTTGATCGAAGAGATGATACATGTAGCAGAGGTCCGCACATTCTGAAAGCGCCGCAAGCATCTGGCTTTCCAGATTTCCCATAGCATGAGGATCATAGTGTAGAGGGAGGTGAAACCATACGCCGAGCCAACATTGTAGTGCTCTAAGAAGTTCCATAAACGTGTCATCACCTATTCATGCAACAAGCACCCAAGGCCGATAAGGGGAGCGAACCAACACCAAAGCTCCTTACCAATGTCACTAGTTACAAATAGGTGATTCATGTCCTCAGTCGTGGGCCGATTACGGCAGGAGCATTTGGAAGCCATATGTACAACGCAGTCTGAGATACGACTGTCAACCGGGATGGCCCTATGAATGAGCTTCCAGCAAAAGATAGAAGCCCTTCGAAAGAAGGAGGAGTGCCATAGCTTTAGAAGCGATGGTCTGCAAAGAAGGAATTGGCCATGGCTATGCTATTCAAGAGGCAAGAATTTATTTGTCGGATGCCAATCTATATTTTTATGCCGAGCGTGGTTGAAGAGGCCAAGTCCCCGACACTGCTCATCAAAGGAAGATGTCAAGCTTTGATGCCGTGCATGCCCAAGGGCCGGGCAGGGCACCCCTTGTTCCAACTTTTCAATCTTGAACTCATTCTTCCATACAAAGGGTGAATGCCCATTTTGTTCAACACTCCCTATACGCCACAATTCCTAGGCAATACAATGCTTCCTATTCCAACTTTCCAATTCCCTCACATTACTGCTCTTCGCCCTCCATGGGAGTTGGCATTTATTATTGAAGCTTCATCATGGGCTTTGATCTTATCCCTTAGGTCGACGGGCTATACACTTGCACCACCATGGAGGGGCGGGTATTCTTTTACTAAGGGGCTTTCCTCTATCCTATCCACCTTCTATTCTACTTCACCCATACTCCTGTCTATTACTGATTCCTCGTGGGCCACTCCATGGGTGAGGAGGAGGAACTCATTGTCCCACCCCTCGCATTCTTTGCATTTTAAGCATTCATCGCGTCCATTGCATTGCATTCACATGCATTTTCATTTCTTCTTCCCTGGGTTTTCGGACCCATATTTTCCCCACCTTCTAGAACCTCCAGATCTCCACATTCCCCATCTCATTCATCTCTATCCCCGGGACCTCCGGGTCCCCTTACATTTCCTGGGCATTACGCCCCCTCTAATCTTCACTCAGGGCATCGCACCCCTTTTCGTCTTCTTCCTCCGAAACCTCTGGATCTCCATTCTAGGGCATTGCGTCTCTCCACACCTCCACTTCTAGATCCTCTAGATTTTTCTCTCCTCCTAGGGCATCGCGTCCCTTCCCATCCTATTCCTTTGGAACCTCTGGACTTTCTCTCGGGGCATCGCGCCCCTTTCCGTCTTCTTCCTCTGGAACCTGCGGATCTCCCAGGGCACCGCATCCCTTCTCATCCTATTCCTCCAGAACCTCTGAACATCCTTTCCGGGTATCATGCCCCTTTTTATCTACCCTCGAAACCTCCGGTCCCTCCATCATTCTTCCGATTCCTCCTCCTGCTCCTCCAGGACACCACGCCCTTTATCCTTTTCTTCCTTCTAACCTATCTCTTCCCATACCTTTTTCGGGCCCACCGTGTCCCTTATTACTTTCTTCCTCTGGAACCTCCGGATTCTTCTTCCCATCATGATTCTCCTCCTTTGCCTCCAAACCCTCCGGATCCTCCTCTCTCCATCTACCAATTCCATCTGATCCCGGATCTGATCCGACTTCTTACACATCCACTGCTTTGGGCATTTGCCCATTCTCCCACTACTTCTGAGACTTTAGTCCTCACTTCCCCTCTTGATTCTCCTTTTCTTCTGTACACCGTTTCTTGTGATCAGGGTCTTTACGCCTTAGTGAGGGAGTTCCAGCCCTCGCCTCTTTTCCTATTCTCCTTATCCATCTGAGTTGGGTCTTGGTACCATTCCTTCTTGTTAAGCCACTTCAATCCTATGCTTCCAATCATTTATCTGCCAATGAGGACAAATCCCACGATGATCAAAATCGCCTCCAACAGCTGCTGCTTCATAATGTTGTAAGGTAATATTTTTACGTTAGATTTACATTCATTCTTCACGCATGGTTTTCAAAATGAAGTGCTTCTTAACATGATTAATGGTGGTATTTTTAGGCCTTTATCCTAGGTGTTTATCTTTATTGAATTTCAAACAAAAAGTGTCTTTAGGCTTACTTTTGCTGCACCTCTAGTTATTAAGAATCCCGCGCTGGGAGTTCAACATTCTCTCTCCGCTTGTTAAGGGCAACCCTTAGTTAGGCACTCCGCATACTTCACAGTGTCCTTAGCTGGCTTCCTTTAATAAACACCGTTGCTACTTTGGCCATACCATGAGTATACCTAAAAATCTTTTCTCTTCTTTGCTCGACCAAGTGCAGGGGCAAGAGGTTGATGGATCAGATAAACCAATCTAGGTACTCCCCAATATGAGAGAAGTCTCAAATAGGGACAGTCTTGACCCAAAATAAAATGAGTTTTTTCACGATATAGCTAGCCAAAAGGGCTATATTAAAGTCAAAATTCAATGAATTCAAAATTATGAAATAAAGCCATGTCAAGAGAGGCAAAGTCCCCGCAAGAAAAACCCTAGTCGTATGCATGTCAAGGGTCTAAAAATCAAAGGTACAAAGTCCTAGCGCAACAGACTATCTCTTTGAGGGGTAGTACCTTGGAAGGAATTCGAGTATTGATATCTCCCATCCGACATAATGCTTATCTCCAATTGTTCTTCTCTTCTCCTCCCGAGGCTGAATGTTTCTCAGGTATGGCCTTGGTAGGGGCACCGTTAACCATGGTCAGTCAGCTATAAGGCGCCACCCGTCAATGCACACTCGGCTTTGGGCAGTTCTTTAGCGAAAGGAGAAGGAACGAGGATCCCTAGCCAGTAGTTTAAACATCCCTTGGATGCTGTAACTAGCAATGCGTAGCATGTCAAGTTCTGAGGTAGGGATCCATAAACTAGAGGTTACACCGTCTGCCCCCATTACTGACGAGATGGGCACGACTTGTTATAACCCACAGCTTGTCAGCGTCAACCATGCCCGAATAAGGGCTCCAGTTCACCTATGTTCGATTGCACATATCTTCTTAGCTGGTCAAAATAATAATAATAACAACACAAATCCTACCATCGATACAGGGAACTCTTGCAGCTCACGTCTTAACACCATCAGTTGGTAGGATAGAGGGGCTGTATTCATGATGGGTTGCCACCGTCTAGCTAACGACACCATCGCTGGTCGCCAATGCCGAGCTCTCCCCATCGGGAGGTAATAATAGCTCCATAGCTATGTCATCATGTGTTATTGACATACAAAAATAAAAAAATAATAACATAAAAAAGATAAAAAAAGAGAAAAATATATCTTATCTGAATGAGTGGTGTAAAGTCACTCACTGTCACCTCTCGATCTGATCCTTGGGACAGACCTACAAATAAGTGTGCCAGCACGGCAACTCCCTAGGTATACTGTCCTACCCTCTCGAGGTCTACCAGGAGCTCCCGGAAACGACAATGAATGCTATTTCCCTTCGAGCCCAGTAGCAACCTCCCCACCAGGAAAATGAGAAATCTTCTTAAATCCATATTTGATCTCTCCCAATTGCTAGAATCCACACAGTAAAAGACATGGCATCCCCTTTCAGTTCGCTCCATGAACTTCTCCAGGGATTCGTCATCACGAGGATGAGTTTCAGTAAGCCCCTGTGCCTCCATGATGGATGCCTTGGCTACTGACCTGCTCTTTCGGTCCTCCAAGTTCACCTGAGTAGTTTTTGGGTTCCTTCCCAGTAATCAGGGTAAGTGACCCCGGTTACTACCTCGCCATCCACTCTAAGGACTGTAATTCGGACCACATTTTTCAGGCTGGGCACCATGTGTCCCCAGGGCATTAGGAAGGCCTGACTCTCTAGGCCCCATCTTTCACGCAGTGCTTGGATGAGGGCGAGATCGAGCTTAATTAGTTCAACTCAGAGGAAGGCATCAAATCCCATCATGTCTAGTCGGGCCTTCTGGAAGTCTGGAAGACCCGGATATGTGGCCACTACTAGCTCCCACGAGATGTGTGACCGCATCATACCCTGCGCATACATAGAAATAAGAAAGGGATGCACTCACAGAAGGACAAGAGAACGAGAAAGGAAGTAAAAGGCGTTCACTTACAAGCTGAGCTTGGGTCCTCTCATTGAGGTGCCCTTCAACATCAGAGGGCCTCATAGAGCTAACACTGGGCCTGCTTCTCTTAGAGGAGTGGGAAGATTCACCCTCCATTCCCAAGCTTAAGAATTCTTCGCTCCTCCTCCTCCTCAGAAACTTTCACTCTTCAAGTTAGCTTTCACTGTCCCTAGGTAGAATGAAAAGGGGGGCATTTATAGGATTGGAAGACGTCTGAGCCGACAATCGCCATTATCTCTATGGGTGACCCTCAAGATAGGACATCTTCTTTTCAATCTCATATAAGCAGTGAAGTGACTTGTCGACTTGCTCCCTGTATAGTTAGGGGCGGTCGGATCCTTGTCGGGCACGTGATTGAGTATAACAATAAAAAAAAGAGAAAAGAAAGGGATACATCTGGAGGAGGTTTGAAATGTCGTACGGGAATGGAACTAAAAGTCGTCGTTGCTGACTCCTACGGAAGATTCCCATAGAAAAGAAAGGGATGTCTCTGTAGGAGTTTTGAAATCTCACATAGGAATAGAGCTCCAAGTCGTCATTGTCGATCTCGATGGGAGATTCCCGTTGAAAAGGATGACCATAGCGAGATAAGATTCCCCCATTTCGGGATGAAATCTTGTCGAACACAGCACATGGGAACAACGTGGAAGCACAGAGACGTAAAGGAGAGGGAACGTGCAAAGGGTAGACAAGTAACGCAAACATGAGCCATTTCATTCATAAGTCTATATAAGGTGCCATGTACACCATACAGCAAGGCGGTGAGTGCACAAGTAACTCACTAACTCTCATCACCGCCCTCCTGGCCATTTATCTCCTCCCTCCTAAGACGGGGATCCCTAGGAGGCCTCATGGGGGTCTGCGAGGTAGTACCAGCCTCACCCTGCGTCGCCTCACCAGCCTCGGCGATGCGATGACGTTCCCTTATCAAAGTGATACAGAAGCTGCTTGCAAGAGAAAGAAGGCGGACTGGCAAAGGCATACCCCGAGCTCCTGTGACCTCTGGTGGCCCTCCTTACTTTCTCATAGCCTCTGCTCCGCCACCCCAAGGCTCAACCGGAGCTCCATCATCAAGGCCTCCGGTACCCTCCTCTCGCCCCAATCTCGATGATTGCTCTGCCTTCCCCTGCTCTTCACTCTCTCTCCCTCTCTACTCTTCCTACAATCTGGAGAGAAACCCTCAGCTCCAAGACATCTCAGGGCAAGTCCTCGTGTCATCACTGTTCCTCTTCCAACTCCGTTATCCGGGCATCGCGCTCTGCCACCTGAGCAACACGCTCAGCATAATTAAAGAGTGCTAGGGTTAGAAGTCGTACCAGTCGGCAGGCACCACAGAACACCTGGTCCCAGTAGTGACTGGCGTACGCTGTGTAGTACGCCTCCTCACTCTCCACTCGGGTGGACACGACCCGCCCGAGTGCTATCCAGTCCTCGATCTGCTCCGCAGCTCACGCTGTCCAGTCTAGGACCGTCGCCAAGCCCTGTGGGTGTCACCCAACATGCTCCCCCAACTTCTCTAGCCCCGGGAACTCTACTGTTAGCTGGTGTACGGCGATCGTCCTCATCACCAGCCTGAACTGGAGTGGCTCCACTATGTTTATGTAGTGAAGCCACACATTGCACCCGGAGAAGGCGAGGGCCCCCACTACCCAGGGCTGGCCCTTGTGCCCCTCATCTGTATAGGGTGTCCACCGAACCTGTCAAAATAGGAAAGTCACATCGACATTAGAAGCATATAGATTGCATTTAATTAAAGAGTCTGAGTTTAGAGTCTCACTGAGGTGTATGGTAGGGTGTCCACGTCGTCCTGGATCCCCCAGACCTGTCTTCGGAGGCCTCTAGTCTCTTGAGGTGTGGTCCACCTCCTCGCGATCGGCAGCAACTTAGGGTGGGCCTCCTCACCTCTCCCAGCCCATGCAGTCTCACGTAGGCCCACACTTACATCGCATTTCACCAAACATCAGCATATAACGCATATAGGAAGCATAGAGAAATTGCATAACTAGTTTAGGGGCAGAGTCATACCTGGAGTAGAGGGGAGAAGCCCCCGAGCATCGTACGCCAACTGGTGGAGCTCAACGTGTCAAACAAGAAGGCGAGGGCCGCTGCTCCCCATGCAAAGTCACCGACGTGTGCTAAGTCCTCCAGCAGCGGTAGGAAGCGATAGCTGATGACGTTCGCTCTCGTTGCAAGCAGGAGTCATCCGAAAAGCAGCATCAGGAACCTCCGTAGCACCTGGTCCACCTCCGCTCCAGGCTCTACCGTAACTCTCGGTCTGGCTCGGTCCACGAGCCTCTGGAGATGCTACTCGGGCAGCTCCCCTGTCGCGATCCCAGCACACCTTAGCCCTAGTCTATCCTGGAGTGCTGCCCTCGTCAAAGTAGTGGACTGCTGCTCCGGGTGTAGCAGCTCAAGTCCTAAAAGCTCCCGGGCCATGTCCCGGTAGTCAGGGTATGTCTTCCCACTGATCGGGGACCCATGCACGCGTAGGACAGTGATCTGAGCCACGTCCTCCAACGTGGGGACCAAGTGCCCCCACGGGAAGAGGAATGTGCGACTCACCAAATCCCAGCGGTCGTGCAGAGCATAAAGGAGCAGTGTGTCAAACCGACTAACCTCTATACTCAGGAACTCCACAAAGCCCATGGCTGCCAATCTCTCTTACTGGAAGTCGGGCAGTGTGAGGTACACTGCCCGAACCTGCAGCCAGGAGATCCGGGTCCTACGCTTTCCCTACCTACATTCACATAATTGCATACATTTCATAAATACATTCATACATTTCACTTAATAAATAAATGGAAATAATGAAAACTACACTTTTGCCAATAGAGCGGTTCCTCATGGACCGCTCTACATCATGCACGGCCCGATTTGGGGCCGCTCAGTTTTCCAATTTTTCCACCTATCCACGGCCTCTCCTTAGCCGTTCAGAGATCCCACAGTAACCAACTTACCGTGCTGTTCCCTCTCAGCCCCCTCATTTCCTGGACTAGCACGGCTAGCCCTTAACCGTGCTGGGGTCCACAGACCGATATGGACCGTGTAGTTCTCAACGATTCACCTTCTTAACAGACAGAAATTGCCCATCCTGGCATCCCATGGCTTCCCCCAAACCGTGCTAGGTCCCATGTCCCCCGTCGATTCAAATGCCCCAGAGTGGCCACCCATGGGCCGTGTTGGTCATCAGTGGTTCGATGGGAACCGTGTTGTTTTATTTGGCGGTTCATGATGAACCGCTCAACTACCGTCTTCCCCGACGACATCAAGTGCCTCCCCCACTGGCAGTGACGGCCCAATGGCCTCCCAACTGCCCCCCAAGGCGTTGTAGGCCCCTTTTCTCCCCCTAGAACTAGCATGCATATTCTAAAGATGGAAATGGGGGAGGATTTTAGGCCTACCTCGGGGTCCCGTGGGGGTTTGGCCACCACCATCATGGGCGCCCCCGGTGGTGCAGAGATCTAGAGGGAGGGTGAATGGATCCCTTTCTAATAAAATTTATGGAATTAAAAACTTAAAGCCCAAAATGATTAAGACTAAATGAATACCCCTAACAGAGCTAATGAAATAAATCTCCCCTATCAAATGCCTAATAAAAATCTTATATCTAAAATACAGATGCGGGATAAAGCTGTAGACCACAATCAATAACAGCTGATGAAGTCTATGAATTGGAAGCCCAAGGGAACACACAAGCTCAAGTCACAAGTTAACTCAAGGGGCGAGAAACACAATGCATAGAGTAGATCTCTCAAGCACTCAGTCAACCACTTAGCAGCTGTACCAATTCGAACAGAAACTACTCATAACCACATAGCCAATTATCAAATAACAATTGAATCTGTCACATCATTGTTGTCATCATCAAGACCAGTCTGTCACATCATGATGGTCATCATCAAAACCAAGAGGACAACAACTAGCACCTACTAGCCCACAGCCAGGTCCTCCCCTGCCTCCCCGGCCACCACGCCCGCCACGTCCCTCGTACTCTCTGTTGTTTGGGAATGGCTGATCTAGAGGGGAGGGGTGAATAGATCTACCCCTCTTTTTCTAGAAATAAAAGTGACCACAGCGGAATAGAAGGAATTACTTTATAATGCAAGGAGCACACACACAGACGATGCAAGAATGTAAATAGATAATGGGCCTAGGCAGGCATCTAGTGAAGAACAAGAACACATGTAAACCACAGGGACAAGGATTTTTAAGGTGGTTCAGACTTTCTCCAAAGTCCTACGTCCACCCCTCACTTAAACCAAGTGAGGCTTTCCTAGTGCAACTGCACAACCCGCTTATTACACAGCTTAATAAGCTGCTACCTTATAGCTTACAGCGAGATTATCCCCTCACAAGGAACCACTGTTGCACAGCTTGATGGCAAACAAGGCTAGATCACAGATCCGAGCACACAAGCTTGATCTGTGTTCCTACTGCCACCGATAGGGACAGTTCATGGATTCAACAAAAATGAGAACAAATAGAAAAAGGGTAATGAAGAACTCAGACAGGAAGAATGAAACTCAATGCCAAATGTAAATGTCCTTGTTTGAAATCTAGAGGGCTTGGTTTGTTGCTTTCAGATTCGTTGCTTCCGTGATGGTGGCTTCTCTTTGCAGGACAACGAATAGGTGGAAGAGGAGCTTGTGGCTTTGCTTCAGATCTTCACAGATGGCCTTGAGCTCTTCACCTTCTTCTCCTTCTTCTTTCTTCATTTCATTTAGTTCTGGATGCAGTTGGGCTTCTTACATTCTCCCTTTTCTCCAAGGGGCACCAGCCTCTCTAGCAACAATAGCAGCAACAACTTCTTCAATTTCTTCAGCCCGTTCTCCTCTCCTCCTTAAGGCACACTTACAGCTCTTTTTCATGCAAGGAGGTGTGTGTCCCTTTTTGGCTTCCCAAGAGAGGAAACTTTCCCTCCAAGAATATGTCCACTGATTGGTCCAGCATAAGTAAAAAAATATGTTTTCAGACTAGATTTCTTTTGATTGGCTCATAGGAGATATTGAAAAAGACTTTTCTTCAGCTCCAGATCTGAGCATTTAATGACCCTCATGGAAGAAAAAATCTTGCAGTCTACTTCCTCATTGGCTCAAGACAATTCTCTATTTTGTGTACCTTTCTCGGACCATATCTCATTGGTTGACTGCAAAAAGTGGTGTGTCATGACAAGAGACATTTTCCAGATTTAGACTCTGACACAGTTGCCTGCAAAAAGTATTTCAGGCATGGTGATGATGGCTGGGACACTTGTCGGACCTAGAAACTTCCTCCAGACCTCAAAATCCATGTTTTTGAAGGCTTGCGGTTCATATTTTTAATCACTGGATCCACCTTCGAACAGTTGCGATTTGACAGACAATGGCCTGAAAATGCTTCAGGTGCATCGACGCATCCAGGTGATGGCATCGACGCTACCTCCATGGACTTCATAGTCGTTGGCAGGCTCTGGTTCTGGAAGCTTTATAGCATTGATGCACTGAGAGCTTGGCGTCGACGTAGCCTTCGTGGAACAACCCATATAATGGGTACTGGAAATGCCCAACACGTTAACGTCGTGAGAACATGTGTTGATGCATTTTCCTAGATCTGCTTGATGGCTAGCTCATTGCGCTGACTCGGTGAGGCTTGTGTGTCGACGTAGTTAGTTGGGTCTGCTGAAGACTTATCTGGCTGCGTTGACACGAGGTGCAAGTTGCGTTGATGCCACATGCCAAATCCGCTGAAGACACACTATGAGAGGCTTCACTATGTCGACACCAAGGTTCCATTGCGTGGATGCCATGAGTGTTACAGATGCCAGACAAAGCCTTGATACAACGGTGTCGACACTTGGTGTCGACACTCTTCCTCTGGATTGTAGAAGTCTGCTAAGCTTGGGAAACTTGATGATCTTCCTTTGAGGGATTTCTCCAGATTTTCTGAGCTTCACTCCAGCCATCAGAATGCTTAACAATGAGTTGAATTGAATTATCTTTGGAGTGTTCATCAGACTTCATCTCTTGCAATTTATGGTTTATCTGCTATGAGAATTTCAATGTAGAGATGTAGCATTGACATCATCAACAATCAAGAGATTAGAATGTCAATGACTCATGGTGTTAGATAGCATCAAAATCACAGAGACACAACATTCTCTCCCTTTTTGATGATGGCAACACTATGAGTCATTATATGTCAATATGACCCAATTCAAGCATTTTCAAGACACATGGATGAAGAGATACACATGCATAAAGAGATACACATGCTCTCTCCCTTAAATGACTCAACTACTCTCCCCCTTAAATGACTCATCGAACATCTCTCCCCCATTGACATTATCAAAAAGGAGGGACATATACATATGGGCAACATGTGGATATGGTATGTGTGCGCGTGGTAGCTGCTTGGGTAGCTGGTGTATGATTTCGCGAGTGAAGGTATATCAGATAATGTGGGGGTTCAGGTGCAGAACATTTCCCCATCGACCAGGCCTTTCAACTATAGTTGATGTTAATTTACATCGGACGTAATCCGAACACCCTTGTTTCTACTGCCGAAGGAAGAGAGTCAGGGACCTTGAGAGCCATGACGTCGGGAGGGTTTGACCCGTGCAACAACGACGAAGTAACAACAACTCAACAGGGATGAGTGAAAGTGGGGAGGCCGATCTCAGTGTGGAAGTTGGAGAGGGCACGGACTCCGGGTGGTGAAAGCGAGGCATTGGCTCGAAGGATGGAGCCGACAAGTTCTTTCTCGGGTGCAGAGCGAATGGCACTGGCTTAGCAAGGGGGTGGCAGGTGCTGGCTCAGGTGTGGGGTCTATTTCATTGACCAGGTAGGACCGAGCTATGAAGAGGGTGCCAATCTAACGACAAGACTGGCAGCCAATGAAAATGGGAATCAATTCTCGGATTGGACTTCATCGATTTATGCTGAGAAAGACTCTATATGGGGGGTTGAGAGCCCGATTACAGGTTGTGCACAAGCCACGGGACAATTCTGTCATTTATGACGATCCCGGGTCATTGCGTTGCTACGCTAGTATTTCCGCCTTTATACGTAATGTCCGCTAGGGGGCTCACAATTTGACAAGATGTCGCTCGAGAGAGGTCGCAAAGTTTCCTTGACATGTAATGATGGATCACCCAGTCGTGAGGAGGCTTCAAGCTCCTTGACGTTCGCCTCTCGAGTACTGTCTTCTGTTGTTGTGTGTCTCGTTCGAGTGAGGAGTTGACCGGCTAAACTCATATGAGCAGTCGAGCACGGCTCGTGCAAAACATCCAAACTTGGCTCCGTGTGAGATGTCAGGCACCAGCTCGATATGAGTTGTCAAGTACTAGTACGAGGTGAGCGGTCAGGCACCGGCTCGAGATGAGCTGTCGGGCGCCGGCTCGAGCGGAGCGGTGGGGCGCCGTTGTGACTGAAGGAGTTGGACAGTCGGGTGCTGTGGAGCACCATTGTGACTGAAGGAGTTGGGCAGTCGGGTGCTGTGGGGAACTGTTGTGACTGAAGAAGCTGGGCAGTCAGGTGCCGTGGGGCACTATTGTGACTGAAGAAACTAGACAGTTAGGTGTCGTGGGGCACCATGGTGACTGAAGAAACTGGGCAGTCGGGTGCCGTGGGGCACCATTATGCCTGAAGAAACTAGACAGTCGGGTGCTGTGGGGCACCGTTGTGACTGAAGAAACTAGGCAGTCGGATGTTGTGGGGCACCGTTGTGACTGAAGAAACTAGGCAGTCAGGTGTCGTGGGGCACCGTTGTGACTGAAGAAACTGGACAGTCGGGTGCCGTGGGGCACCGTGGTGACTGAAGAAACCAGGCACTGCACCGTGGTGACTGAAGAAACTGGGCAGTCAGGTGTCGTGGGACACCGTTGTGATTGAAGAAACTGGGCAGTCGGGTGTCGTGGGGCACTGTGGTGACTGAAGAAACCGGGCAGTCGGGTGTCGTGGGGCACCGTGGTGACTGAAGAAACTAGGCAGTCGGGTGCCGTAGGGCACTGTGGTGACTGAAGAAACCGGGCAGTGCACCGTGATGACTGAAGAAACCGGGCAGTCGGGTGTCGTGGGGCACCTTGTGACTGAAGAAACTAGGCAGTCGGGTGTCGTGGGGCACTGTGGTGACTGAAGAAACTGGGCAGTCAGGTGCCGTGGGGCACCATGGTGACTGAAGGAGCTGGGTAATCGGGTGCCGTGGGGCACCATGGTGACTAAAGAAACTGGGCAGTCAGGTGTCGTGGGGCACCATTATGACTAAAGAAACTGGGCAGTCGAGTGTCGTGGGACACCGTTGTGACTGAAGTGTCGTGGGGCACAGTGGTGACTAAAGAAATCGGGCAGTCAGATGCTGTGGGGCACCATTGTGACTGAAGAAACTAGGCAGTCGGGTGCCGTGGGTCACCGTTGTGACTGAAGGAGCTGGGCAGTCAGGTGTTGTGGGGCACCGTGGTGACTAAAGAAACTAGGCAGTCGGGTGCCATGGGGCACCGTTGTGACTGAAGAAACTGGGCAGTCGGATGCCGTGGGGCACGGTTGTGACTGAAGAAACTGGGCAGTCAGGTGCCGTGGGGCACCGTTGTGACTGCCTCATTACAGCTGGAGCAGTCAGGGTGTAACTGATCCGGAGCAAAACTGGTGGCTAGAAGGCAACGGGCGTCCGGATCATAACTGACTGGAATGACGGCCCAAGGGGGCAAGAATGGTAGGGACAACTGTATGAATTGGGACTGTGGAATCAACTGGGCAGTCAAATGATTATGACAACTATATAAACTGGAACAATTGAATTGTAGATGAGTTAGCTGGACTGGGCCATTGAATGGTTAAGACAACTATGTAAACTGGGACAATTAAATGGTAGATAAAGTTGATTGAATTAGATTGGTGGATAATATATTGGACTGGGAATACGTCATAGCCACGGCTGACTGAGGTCAAACCGAGTTGGCTGAAAGTCTAGTGATTGATAGATGATTGAGTAAGACTAACTGGGGCCAAAGATCGGACAGTCTTTTAATGGGAGAGAAATTAAGACTAGCTAGGCCGAAAGTCGAACAGTCTTATCTCATAGAAATATAACTAGCATCCCCCGAATAAGCTCCCTTTTATTGTAAAATATGTATCACAGCGGCGGCAATATATGCCAAGAGAAGATGTAGAAAAATATCAGAAATCTCTTCAGCTTGCTCGTCGGTCTGCGTCCCCTGTGTTGTGTCGCACCCATTTGCCTGTTGGCCTTCCCCTTGTATTTATAGGCGAGGGGAATAGGCGTTGAGAGCGCTGGAAAGAGCCACCTTCACCAGGTGGGGGCGCTGGGCGACACAGATACTTCATCTTACCTTCATCACCGCCCTTACTCCATCTGGGTAGGGGCGCTTAGCACTATCACATGTTACAACTGCCCCAGGGAGCGGAGCGCTCGATATCGGAATGGGTCAGGATAGGGGGCACTGGAATCGGGATTTGATCAGGGCACCCAATATTGAAATGGGTTAGAGTGGGGGCGCTGGTTTGTGAAATGGGTCAAGGTGGACGGCGCTGGATTGTGAAATGGGTCAGGCGCTCCTTTGATGAGTTTGTCAGGGTAGGGGGGTGGTGGAATGGAATTTGCTCCGGCTGGGGCTGTGGAATGGGGTTTTGCTACAATTGGGTGGTTGTGGGATGAGGAGAGAGATCGAGGCGCTCGAACTGGCTTTTGCCCCAAGTGGGGGCTCTAGAAGTGGGTTTTGCTCAGGGTAGGGGCTCTAGAATGGACACTTGGTCCAAGTGGGCACTGTAGAGTGAGGAGAGAGAGATAGAGGTGCTCAAATGGCGATATGGTCAGGGTGGGGGGGCACTAGGCGCCCTCACCTTGACCAGGTGGGGCTGCTGGGTGCCCTGCCTTCATTTGGGAACTCCGTCTTGAATGCGGTCTCCACGGGGGCCGCGTTCACAAGAACGCGCTCCTCATGGTGACCGCGACCAGGTGTGTTGAAATGGTCCACCCAGTCCAGCTGGGTCAGAGGAGCGCTTTGGAACGCGGTCGGCGTCACAACCACGTCTATTGGGTCGCAGTCGGTCTGGAGATCGCGACCTGGCTGCCTGTTGCCCTTTTCTTATGAGCCCGTGTCCGATCCGGCTGTCGGAGTTGTCAGTGTCCGACAACATGTGAAAGGCATTTCAGAGATCTTCCTGAGCTCTAGGTCAAGCCCATGAGCCGTAAAATGGCCGTCGTAGCGCTGCTCACCAAGTGGGGAGGGTGCCCTCCCCCTATTCACCTTGTTACACCATTATGACGTGCCGTGGCGTTCCGATTCCGACCTTGGCTCAACCGGTCACGGTATCTTCGAGGGTCACGCCATTTGGCCAACTTTAAGGAGTAATTCCCTTTGCTTAAATCTCAATTAATTCGAGAAAAGAAGCAGGTGCAACAAATGTCCCCCACGGGACGTACGTCGGAGGCGAAGAAAACGGCGTGCGGCCCGTACGCCCTACTGGTTTTGATTTCTCCCGGCCTTACTAGCATTGTGGTAGCCACTTTGCCCTGGGAGTTGATGTTCCTGTTGTGATCTTCTTTTTTGACGGTGGCCCGTTTTGAAGAAGACCATTGGGCCTGGGATGTTATAGAGCGAGATTCCCAGGGGGAACTGGTTTGCCAAAGGGCGGTAAGCCGAGGCCGCTGGGAGCGTGGGGCTGGGGGAGATGACGTGCATTAGGTGCACGCAAGGTACTTAAAGTTGTTTGATGACCGCTCGTCATGGTGTACTGGCCAGGCTTGGCATTGACCGTCCATTGACCGTCCCTTGGGACGTGCTGGCCACAACGGTATTGACCTTCCTCTAGAACATATCGGCTGGGTGTCAGTGTTGACTTGCCTTCAAGGTGTCTTGGTCGAAACTGTATTCTAGACTTGCTTAACAAGACATATTAGTCTATTGTCGATGTAGACTCTCCTTGGTGAGGCGTGCTGGTCTAATATTGTTGGAGGCCAGCCCCGACAGGGCGTATCAGCCTGTTGTTACTAGAGATGTAAGCCCGCCTCAATGAGGCATGTTAGCTTGAAATCATCGTCAGCCGACCCTTGCGGTGTGATTGTCTGGATGAATCATGTTGACCCATCACTGGAGATTAGAGTTGGAGACTGGAGGCCTGCCTGGATGGGGCATGATGGCCTGTTGCTGAAGGGTGTAAGCTAGAAACTGGAGCTGAATATTGGAACTGGTACTAGAGGCCTGCCTAGATGAGGTGTGTTGGCCTGTGGCTGGGAACTGGGAGCTGGAGGCCAACTGGTGAAGACGTGTTGGCCTATGTCTGGTTGTTGGCCGGCTGACTGTCGAAATGTTCAGCCGAGAATATAGTTGATGTCGCAACCGGCGAGTGTGTAGCCGCAAGACTGGGATCAGTCGGCTAACCATTTGAGGTGTCGTAGTCGAGGAACTGGAACCGGGGCTGAAATTGAAGTTGGTGCTTGGCACAGAAGCTGGTGTTGGAGCTGGTGCTGGCCGACTGACAACTAAGGTGCTGTAGCCGGAGGACCGGGACTAGGTCAGCTACCCGCTGAGGTGTGTAGCCGAATGCTAGCACTAATCGGCTGGGGATGACCGACTCTCGGGGGTTTCGGCCGACCAACCGCAAAGGTGTATTAGTCGAAGGGACTAGTGCTGGGATTGGAGCTGGGGATGACCGACCCTCGGGGGTGTATTGGCCACCCTTAGTGTAAGATGGTGTTATGCTTGTCGTTGGCGAGATGTCGCAGTCGACGGTTTTGTTAGTGAGAAGTAGGGAAGAAGAAGTAGTTTCTATATGGGCCATGAGCATGGCCAGTGACCATGAGTCCTGTGATCCAGCCAGGGGTGCTGGGGTTTCCTTGTTCACCCCAAGAGTGGGGAGAACTCCGATGGTAGTAGGCCACCTTGAGAGTCCTTTTGCTCGTGGTTTCTGGATTCTTGCTTAGGGTGATTTGACAGCATGTAGTCGTTCCGTACAATAGCCTTGGGATGAGTCGCACTGGCCGATGGTCTAGCTAGTCTAGCTAGCTATTCTATGTTTCGGTGGCACTGAGCCGCCTTGTGTTTCAAGTTACTCGCGATGGGCACGTGCGTAGCCTGATAGTACTCTAGTGGTTTCCTTTCTACTGAGAGTTCCCATGTCTAATGACTTCCCCCCTAGTCGTAGCTTGTATAAGCACATGTGTGTCGACCCACCTGGGAGTGGTGGAGAGCTAGACCGGAGAGAGACAGTTTGGTGTTGGTTTCCGTAGGTCCTCCCACTGTGGTGGCTCGAGTCTGGGCTGGGAGGAAAACCAACTAGAGGAATTGACGTAGTGCAATTAGTTAGTGTGTGCACACATGGTCGGGGACTACGGACGTGTGCTGATGAGCACGACCCCGACTAGACCCTTGTATTTTGTTACTTCTATACAGTGTCTCAGTTTTCGCCTGGGATGAGTAGGGAGACACTCGAGACTACAGACTAAGTCGTTAGTGGAAGCATTCAGCCTTGCTTCTAGTGGGCAAGTACTCCCACCATGCAACATGCGACTCTCTTGACTCAAGGTTTTGGTTTCTCAACAGTGCAGTTATGGTTTTCGAGTGACTACTGTGTGTTGTTCTAGATGTTGAGGTCGAGGTTTCCCGATAGAGTCATCGAGGTTTCACTCATAGTCAGAGTAGTGTTTACGATGGCAAGATCGTGCCCTTACCCCCAGGACAGTGTGGTCTGGGCTATGGCCTTCGTTAGTGAGGACGGGCGTTCACGATAGAGATGTCATGGTTCCTTTCCCAGTAGTGTAGCTATGGTTTCCCATTGGTTCAGTGATTCCGACTGCGAGGTCAGAGTTTACTTTCCTTTGCCAATAGGAGAAGCTTAGAGAGCTCTGATTCTACCTCCATCTGCTGCTACTGCTGCTATTGTTGTTATTATTGCTGTTATCGTTGTTGTTTACAACTATTATTTTGTGTTGGGATCCGCGGGACCCCTACTGAGCTAATGAGATGAGGCTCACCCCTATCTTTTTAGGTGTTGTGATTCCTCCTCGAAGTTCAGAGGTGCAGCACAGAGGTTCATAGTTGCCAGCCTACCAGAGGCGATTGAGTACGTTTTCTTCATTGTAGACTAGACTCTGTAGTTAATTTATGAATTGAAAATATAATTTATTTTTTATTATTTAAAGAGTTAATTCTATAGTTTAGTTCTGCATTATTTTGAATTTCAATGTACCTCCACAACACTCAAATAACCCTTCCGAGCCTTCCAACTCGTGGGTTGCAAGCTAGGATTCGAATGGTATCAGGTAATTCTCAGTATCTAGATCTTGGGTCGTTACACTGGGAGGAGCCACAGTCATGGGAAAAGAATAAGAAAGGGGAAAGGAAGAAGGAGAAACAAAGAGAAAGAAGGAAGGAGAAAGGGGGGAAGGGAGAAGGAGGAGGCTTCCTACCCAAAATAACAACAGCAGCGAAGGCTTAAACAAGAGATCACCGACGATGGAGAATTGAAGGGCACTAATGGGGAAGAAGAAGGCTTTGTCTGCTTGCAAAGGAAGAAGACCAAGGGGTTTCCAAACAAAAACCCTAGGCCTCCTTATAAAGGAAAAGTTTCCCTCTACATCGGCAGGCTTCGAACCGCCCTTAAACGGCATGCCGTAAAGCCCTGAAGCGACACCCCTTTTTTTTTTCATGAAAAGGCAGCCTTCTTGGCCTCACAATGGCGCCTCACGAAGCTCATCTGGTAGCCAGTCACAAGCCCCTGAACCAGCAAGCCACTACTAGGCCCATTCGACAGGCCCTGTAAGGGCGTTGCACAGGCAGCGGTCAGCATGATGCCTCGATCCGGTAGGCTCCTCGAGCCCCTCATCTAGTAGCTCCTTTGAATGCCTTGAAGCAGTAGGCAGCTTGCACAGCTCATCTGGTAACTCCCCTTCGGGGCCTTCAACGGAAGCCATCCTACTCAGTTCAAACGGTAGGCTTTAAATGGCCAAAAATGGCAGACCTCCAAGCCATATATGGCATCTCTATGCCAAAGCATTTGATCAAAAAAAAAGTGGGGATGTGCACCCATGTCTCCTGCTTCCCTCATTCTTCGCCCACGCCACCCATGGGCGGGGGGCATTTGTGGACGTCTAAAAAATTGGCACCACAATGTAACAAGTAATCACAGGAAGCCAAGGTGCCCCTAAAAATGTATTGTCGTGGACTCAACTACGAGAACTCGACAACAAAGAAACAGAAGAAGAGGCCAGAATAGGCCAAACTTCAACAAGGGTGGTGGCGGTGCCATATCTCATATGTGATGTCACATCATCATAAACTTGTGTCCCGACGGGTCTGGGCTGGTCTGCCTAAACCCCCCCGGGGGGGTTCGCGCGGGCTAGAGAGAGAGGGCCCCCCACTCTCTATAAAATCTGATTTTTTACTAAATTGGGCCCACTTTGACTGAACCTGACTGCAAGAAGATAAAGGATACGGGCTTGGACTGGTTGATTGGATGCTCGTACGTGTAGATCGAGGAGATTGACCTGTGTGCTTCCGCGTGATCCCGGGACTTCGTCTTCGCGAATCCTTCCCCGTACGGGTACGCCAATTGATCCTTGCACGAGACTGGGACTGGGAAGGGCCGTGGGACCCTTGGATTGGGAGGAGGGTGCAACCCCCAAGGGGGTTCGCCCTCCTCGGGGCGCGATCGCGCCCTGGGCGAACATCCCCCAAGTGAGCCGCTGCCCCGAGGGATGGCCCTCGGGGGTCTCATTCCATCGTCTGGGGGTGTCCTTTGAAGGCCGAGGGGCTCAGGGACGCTGAGATTGGCCCGTGGGGGCTTGTTGTTGTCGCGTCGTAATTGCCGCTCGCAAGGTGTTCGGGTAAATTCTCGACACCTCGGGTTGTTGAACGGCCTGGGTAACTGGCTGAGGGGCCTTAGAATTGACCTCGGACTGAGGGTAGGAGCTTGCATAAGACTGGAGAAGGCGCTTTGGGCATGTGGGCCCTGTCTTGGTGGTATATGTCGCGTTATAAGGCAGGTTGACAGGGTAGCCCCGGGTTGTCCCGGGAGCTAAAAGTTCACGGCTCATCGCCGCATATCTGAGGGTTGGGGGTGGCCCCGACTTGCTGGAGGGTGGTTGTAGAACCCGGCTGGTGTGTTGGAGCCGTGGGTTGGCCCACAGTTTGTTGTAGAGTGGTTGGGATCTACGCATCCGCAAGGTATTTGGGAAAATTCTCGACACAAGTGCGTGGGCCGTATATGCATGCTGTGAGCCTTCAAAGCCTGTGGTTGAGTTAGCTAGGTCTCCCTTTGACCTTGGAGGGCTGGAGGAAGGCGTCTTGGGGGTAGAACCCGGCCTTGTTGCTGGGTGCCACGTGGCGTAGCTTGTAGTTAGGGAGCCCTTGGGTTGGCCCGAGTGGCTGTGTAGAACGCGGGAAAAACCCGCAACTGAGTGATCGGGGGTAATCCCAATCCATTGTTGATGTTGCCGTGGGTCACGGCTAGCTGGTTGGGACCCTAGGTTGGGCCCGGCAAGCCATCGAAGGTGTTCGGGGAAATTCCCGAACCTTTATTTCTTAATATTTCACTGGGGAATTATCTTGGCACAACAACCCCCCATTCTGAATAATGTCCAAGAATACTTTGCTAGCAATGTTAGTAACTTTTTTCAAGACGAGGGTGTACTTGGTAAGATCAGTGGAGCTGAAAGATTGTCCACCTCAGTCTGTGTCGAGAACCCGAGAAAGAGAAGACCGGCCCAGACGCTCAAGTAAAGAGTGGGCATCAAAACACTCTTGTCCCGCGACGAGGGATGGGTATTCAAGGCCCCACAAGAATGGTAAATGTTAGCTAGTGCTGCAGGAGCAAGAGCCAATCTCTATCCATAGGCTAGCAAGCTTGCTGGATAAAGAAGCTCGGCTCAAAGGATACCCTCCTCCCCGTGGAGGATCACAAAGGTGGTTAGCTAGTAAGCAAAGTAGGCTGCAATATGGGTGATGTCAAGAACTCCTGTGGATTCCACCTCTGCCTCAGGGCATAAAGATAACGAGGATGACACCCAAATATCTCCAACTGCTTGTAATGTGTTCGCTGGCTTCTTGTCCGTGCGGGCTAAATCCCTCCAGGTTTTCATCCGAAATCTATAACAATGTGGTATCCAGTACCTCCCTTCATCGTTGGTGTGACTACGGTGCAAATCATTAAGGGCCACCTCTTCATAAGCACGACCTACAATAGGTAAACCAAAAATACGATGAAAGGCCCATAGATCCAAGGTCGTTTCACCCTTAGCTGTGACAATGTGTTCCAATGGCGATTGAACTTCTCCGCCAAAGCCTGCAATAACCCAGTATAGCAAGGGTACTTATAAAAAGCGGCGTTCACAGCATGCCAAATCCCGGCTTTCTCCAACGGCACTCTATAAAAGTTGAGGATGCCCATCAACCGCTCAGTGGCTCCTTGGTGGTAGCTATGTGAAGAAATCATGGACCACTTGCCGTACCAGCTCGACACTGTCTGCTCTAAGATGCCGTCAATTAAGCATAGATAATCATACCCATCCTTGGTGAACTCCCAATCGAACAGGGCCAAAACCATGCCCTTAATTGATTCATGTGCAGTCTGGTAATGCGCGTGCATATCCCAAGTAACTGGCAAGAAAGATGGAGTCCGCACTTGGAAGCTCTCATATTTGCTGAAGAAACCCAGGTAGTCCATGCTCGGAAATTGCGTCTGTCACATGGAATCCTCAGAATAACTAGGATACAAAAAAAACACAAGTACCTGACTGTTGGTCACAGAATTTATTTTTCACGTGGGAAAAATAGGATTGCGTACACATTTTGTAAAAATGCGGCGCTTAAGCTCTTTATGAAAGGCTTGCATCCAGGAAGCAGTCTTTTCTGATTTTAGTTATATTTTGAAGTACTAATTATTGTATACTTCTTGAAGTAATGGAAATATTCTCTGTTTATTAGTTTTGCATGCTGGCCTGCATGAAGAATAATTTTTTCCCCTAAAGAACCACCATGAAGAGTATTGTTGATGTTATTGTATACTCTATGACATCTGCCAGCTGCAAGATTTTTCTTGCTTGTCACTTGCAGTCTAGAAGAAAACATACGTGTATCTTTTTGTATATTTCAGGAACTCATAAATCCACGAGTATAATTGCATGCTTGTGAACATCTCCATCTTGACCGTCATGGTTGCCTCAATGGGATATGGTTTCAAACTTTTGCAATGTCTCAGATTTGCTTTATTTTAGGTTCCTGAATGCATTGAGAAGCTTGCTCAAGCTGGAATCAAGATATGGGTTTTGACTGGTGACAAAATGGAAACTGCAGTAAACATTGGGTACCTACTTATCTGTCTTTTGAATAGGGTAGCCTATTTTCCTTTTGAACTCTGGGTGGCAATTTGGTAATAACTTGGAGAACATGCAGATTCTCATGTAACTTGCTTAGGAAAGAAATGAAGCTAATCGTGATCACCTTGGACAAACCACATATCATTGCTCTGGAAAAGCAGGGGGACAAGGAAGCCATTGCTAAAGTACGATGAATTTGTAGAATTATCAAGGGGACATCTCTCTTTGAAGGGGGGACCATCTATTTATGAGTTTTCTAAGTGAACTGTTATCTGTTAGGCATCATTTGAAGCCATTGAAAAGCAAATTTGTGAAGCAAAGGCTGAAGTTAACTCAACAAGAAGTTCTATTAGTTTCGCTCTTGTCATTGATGGTAAGTCTTTGAATGTTGTCCTCATGAGCAACTTGGAGAAGTCATTTCTGGAGCTGGCAACTGGCTGTGCATCTGTTATTTGCTGTCGGACCTCTCCAAAACAGAAAGCTCTTGTAAGCATCTTCTTGTTGCTTTTTGTGGTCCTTATTGTGTATTTATATTCTTTGGTGTGATACAGTTTCTGTTGTCACATAAACAAGGATATTTTAATGGGATCCTGGATTTTCAGGTTACTAGACTGGTAAAAAAGGGCACAAAGAGAACGATTCTAGCTGTTGGCGATGGTGCAAATGATGTAGGGATGCTTCAAGAGGCTGACATTGGAGTTGGCATTAGTGGAGTTGAGGGGATGCAGGTATCCCATATCTATGCACCACTTCATAGTCAAGAATTTCTTTTCTTTTGTAGTTATTGCAGATTCTCCATGTATTTGTAGTAATTCTCAGTCGAAATTTATCTAGTAAAATTGATCCACAAACCTCATATTTATTATATCCAAATATCAAGGAGATGACAGATCGATTTCTTTATGTTGTTCTTGGGTCAGTTAGTTAATCTCCTATGATGACCGTATGACCTCTTATTTGATATGCTTAATAGTATAAGATCACATGCAAATATGTAATGACAAGATTGTAAATGTATGCATTAAATGATAATCTTAGGGTAATATCTCTGTCATGGTTATTCATTATTATTGCCGAGATAATCACTACTATTTGTTCCTAGGCTGTCATGTCCAGTGACTTTGCAATAGCTCAGTTTCGATATCTGGAGCGTTTGTTACTTGTCCATGGGCATTGGTGTTACAGGAGGATCGCAGCCATGGTAAAGCTTTTCCCTAGAAATCTGTTTTGCTTATGTCACGTACAATTGACTATCAGGTCTACTATAAAATTACATCCCGTGGACACATTAATGTTGAAGAGACTGGAAGAAGGGGCAGACCAGGAGAACTTGGACAGAAGTGGTGAGTTGAAAAGAGAAGAAAAGAAAAGAAAAGAAAACGAAATCTACTGATAGGCTCATCTTTAAAAAAAAATCAGAAATGAACTTAATGCATTCATAGATAAAAAGTTCAAGAGGGCAAGAAGATCAATGATTAAACCATGTAGTCGGATAAAACTTGTACTGACCAGGCACTTCAGCATCTTTGTTCCACAAAATTACAAGGGCAACAATAATAATATATGAAGAAACATAGAAAGGGGAATCATAATGGATAATAACAATTTGTTATGGGGAGATCATAAGGGTCCCAATGAGAAGCATCTATATGGGGAGAACATCTGCAATGACAATAAGAAAAGGGCAAAAGATGAGGCAACACCATCCACGACAAGGGTAAGGAGAAATAAAACATGAAGAGAAAGAGCCGGAAAGCAACTGGAATTTATAATGAGGGTGGAGGCAATAAAGTAACTAGGGTTCATAATGGATAATAATTGATTAAAAATGGATAATTCATCACAGATTCGAATGAAGAATAAGTTCATAGACTAAAAATATTTGCTTAAGAAGCATTCACTTAGATCTGGATCCGATTAATTTTAGGCGCCGCTTAGGCCGCCAAGCCTAAGTGCCTAGGGGAATGATGTGGGTACTTACTACTTAGATGGCCATCTTTGTTAGCAATGATGATATATGATATACTTTACAGTAATTAAAAAATTAAAACAAACTAAAATAAAAGATAATCAAGCATAATATTGTTAAGCTGTCTAGACTAAGTCAAGACACTAATTTCGTGAGCTGATACTAAGTCAAAGTCTGTTTATCTGCGCACCAATTCACAAAAGGGAACCATCGTCCCTAATCTTGGACGGCTCAATGGTCGATTCATGTGACTAAGATTCCTCTGAAATTATCATTGTTTTTAATGAAGAAGAACTCAAATTTTAGATTTACCAATGTCACAAGATCATTGATATAATCTAATAGCATAAATATCATCTAGTAAAAAATGCATACAAGAAAGATGGTGACGGCAATGAGCATGTTGGGAACTAAGAAATGAAGTGCAATGTAATCACCGTGGGACCTAGATGATGATGTCTGGACGATGGGACCAAAGAGCTTCTTTTCCTGCGTTAAAAAAATTGTTAGCCAAGATATCATGAAATATAATAAGTAATGAATAAAAGTCAGTTAAAGCATAGCATGGATAGCATCAAAGCGTTAAACATGCAAAGCATCATTATTTATTGTTATGTAAAAATCATGTGGATAGCAAACTTAGTTGATCATAAGATTTGTACTTGAAAGATCAAAGTGATGCTTAGAGTGGCAGGGAGAATTAGGTAAAGTAAGCAGGAGTAACTTAGAAAGATTGATAGCTAATGATGCCCAGGATGACAAATCATGAGGATAGTGAGAACAAAGGAAAGAATCAAAAAATTGATGTAAGTGGAAGGAGAGGACTCATCTTGTATGTTGACACCCTTTTTTAGCCCACAAGTCAAGTGCTTTCTCTTATTCGTCTTTTGTGATGTCCTAAATCACCCATTGTTTTAGAGTCTTCCTTGAGCGTACTTCAAGTTCATTTTTTTTATCATTCGGCCCATTAAGTCCTGGGGGCTATTTTCACATTTTCTGGCCTACTTCCGAATCAACTTATTTCTTATTTTCTAAAGCATAGTTTGGTTGACTGAATTCTCAGTTCAGTCGGTTGATTTTCAGAAATCGATCAACCAGTTATCAATTTAGTTGACTGATTTTTAGAAATCTGTCGACCTATTTTCAGTTCTGTCATCCAGACCTTCTTCAGTTCAGTCGACTGATTTTCAGAAATCAATCGACCTTTGTAAGTTTAGTTGACTGATTTCCAAAAATTAGTCGACCTATTCCTAGTCTAGTCAGCCTGACTTTCAAATATTAGTTGACCCCTTCTTGCAGTCAGTCAGTCGACTACGATCTCATACCCCTTCTCGCGGTCAGTCGGTTGACCGCACTCATGAGATCACGACCAACAAGCAGACCGTGTTCTAGCCCATTTTGGTCAACTGACTTACTAAAATCACTCGACCTATGCCCATTTCAGTCAAATGAATTTCCAAGATTCAGTCGACTGATGACAATTTTAGTCGACTGATGTTCTATTTTCCCCTCTGGCCTGGCGCAGTCTGTCGGGCGACCACGATCATGAGATCGATATCGACCGCAAGACCACATTCTCCCTTGTATCGACTGGGTGAGTTGACCCATGGTCATTGGTGCGTCAATGCAGCCTTGGGTCTTTTCTTCCATGCCAGGTCATGGTTCTCACATGACCGCGTTATCCAGGTAGCAGTCACGCGACTGATCACATTCTCATTGTACAGTCCTGTTCGCCCCGAACTCCATTTTCTTCGGCCTAGGATGCCTTAGAGTCCTATTTTGCGTCATCTACTCTGAGGATTCTGTGCCAGACCAGCTACTATCCCTTATGAGGGGCATTATCTCATCAATATCCCACAAATTTATCAACTAAAATCCTAACTTTTTGGGATTTATCCTCAAATTCTGATTTAGGGCTTCTTTGGCCTATAAATAGTCTCCCATGGCCATGAGTGCGAGGGGAGACGCTGCCAACTCTCCTCTTCGACCCCTAATGTAACGACCCGAGATCCGAGTACCGGAAAGGAAACGGCGCAACCTGAATCCCAGCCCGCCACCCACCAGTCCGAAGACTCGGAATGGTTAAATGATGGTGTGAGGCTACGTAAGAAGCTAAAATAACCGCAGAGATATCACAATAATTAACCAAATAAGAATGTAAAAATTAAATAAATAGCTAAACTGCTACAAGGTCCAGTACACTCATGTCCGAATATAAGTATAGTCAATTGAAAGAAAGGTACGAGTACAGAAGAAAAGTACAAGTACACGGAGCATCCCTCGGCTCTGGCAACTGGCACTAACCCTGGCTTGTAGAACCACGTTGAAACTCCACCGCGTCACCCGAAGACCCAGCCTCACCTGAAACACGGTGAAAACACGCAGGGAATGAGCCTCATTTCATAGGCTCAGTAGGGATCCCTCGAACCCTACCTCGCACGGAAAAATCCGATGCTATAGTAGTAAAACTAACCCTACAAAGCAGTAAAGCTACTCTAACTAACAGAAGTACGGTGGAACCAACGAGCTGCAATAAATAAACGAAAAATCCATCTAGTCTACAGTATCGTACTACTGAACCTCGGTCCGACAAAACTCAAGGCATTATTTCTGATGGTAGAATACAGGGTTTAGAGGAATGCACATGTACAGAGTTTTCATACCCCTTAAAGTCAGATTTCAGGGGTATATGTCTTAGTTTTGATGGTACGGTATACAGATGTACTTTTAAAATTTTCAGCGGTATACAGGTAAATTAAATAAACGTAGGGATACAAGGGTTACAAAAAATGCATAAATCACTGCAGCTGCTGCAGTTTTTCAAATTCCAGTCTGGTTCTGACTCTTTCAAATGTTTCTGCCCTTTTTTGACAACTCCAGCATCTTTGCAAGCCAGTTCCAGCACCTGTCTACTTCAGGTCCCATCCATCACTGCCATTGTCACTGCTGCCATTTTCGTCACATCAGTCATCACTAGTTTCCACTGTGGCTGCTGCCTGTTTCCATTCGTTTTATCACCAGCCTATACAACAATCTCAAGCATTGGAGAGAGAGTTCTCTGCCATGGCTTCTATTAGCCACTATCATCACCATTGTTGTTGGGACCCACCAACAAGCTTGTGTCATTGGCCTGCTTTTGCCACCCTGGCATCTGCATCCTATGCTTTTCTGCTTCTCGAGTCACGTGGAGAAGACAATGGGTTTGTAGCCTGACAAACTTGATGCAAGCTATTCATTGGCACTTAGGTCATCAGCTCAGGACCCATCAGTCCGGATCTGATTAACTTAAAGCTGGTTCGGGATTATCTCAAGGCCAACCCAAGGTTCCCTTTTAGCTGATTTACTTCACTTTCATCCAATGGTTCAAGTTCCATTCAAACAGATGATTAAGACCACTTCAATTCCCACTTTGAGCTCTTTGTTTCATTGGTTCAAACACTTTTTATCAGACAGCTTACAGCAGTCGTTCATAATGGCACATGTTCCTCCCAGTTGCCACCATGTCACCTGCTCACATCAACAACCTATGCCAACAGTATGGCTGTCCAACGAAAGACCTACCCGCAGGTTTCTGAATGTTCTGATAATGCAATTTCTTTTTGTGTAGTTACCCATTTGTTTGTTTTTCGATGCTGTTTTACTATTTGATTACCATCTTAAACAAGTCAGTATACCAAATACCTATCTTGGGGTAGCTCAACATGTTGATAGCTTAGGCACTTCTGTTTGCGTACTCAACATACTGTTTGTGAGGTGCCAGTAGTATTTTGCTGTCCAATGACTTCTTTCCGGGTTTGTCATGCTTTATATCCATCTAGGTTGTTTTTCCCCTTCCATATCTGGAGCTTCAGTTAAGCATTTTGTGGGCTTTGGTCAATTTTTCTATAGCATCAGTGGCAGCCTCTGCACTCAGTCCAATCATATCCCTTTCTTGGTTCAACTTTTCATGCTCAAGCAGATATCCTGATATCATCAACAATGGAACATCATATTGAAGATTGTTCCCATCACTCTCGAAGCTCATGTACTTTACATCTTGCCACTACTATTATTGATTTCAAGTGCACCCTTCCAATGTGCCAAAAAGGCATACAAGTTGTGCACGTAGGCGTGCCTTTAAACACCATTCCAACCACCCTCCCTCCCCAAACCCTAGTCGCTCTCCCATGCACCCTTAGCTCCCAACCTATTAGTATGAGGGTTCAGATGAAAGTTGCCACCTGTTTCGACGCGAAAGTTGCAGGCACACTGATGATGAATAATAATAATAAGTTAGTGTATCACCAGCAAGTTTATTTGCATAGTCTATTTCGTGTTTTAGGTTTATCAGATGATTAGAGTTCGTGTGTTGGACATTTCCCCACCAACCGTAGTTGGTGCTAATTTACATCGATATAAAAGTCCAAACACCTTTGATTAAACGTCAAAGAATTCTTTAAACCTTTAACAATATCTGTTGTGATGTTGTGGGTTTTATCTAATGGGCATGATCGTGAACATCACTCATTAGAGACATACTTTGCAGGAAAGAACTGAATTTTTCATTTTTTGAATTCATGATACATGGCACATGCAACCCCAATTATGTGAGCGGGTCATTTAGTTTACATTCGGTCACAAATCGACCATTGGATGTACATCTAGTCTTGATCAGACCGTTGGATTTTAATCCGGTCAAGATCGGGCTTGCTTCTAGTTGCGATCGAACTATCAGATTGTGTATCCGGTCACGATTGGACCATTGGATTATGTTTCCGGTCAACATCAGACCATCGGATTTGATCCAAGTCGCAATCCGACTGTTAGGTGTAAGTTTCATCACAATCAGACCTTTGGATCGACGATATGATCACTATCAGGACTTACTTCTCGTTACGATGTGACCCCAGAATTTATTCATGGTCAAGATCAGACCATTAGGTTTGAGTCTCATCACAATTGGACCGTTGGATCGCCAATATGATCACTATCGGTCCATCGGATTGGCTTACGATCATGATCGATCATTCGATCATGATCCCATTAGCTTGGGCTACTGCCCATAAGAGGCACACTTGCACAAGGCAGGGGTATTCATGCAATTTCTGGGATTGGAACATTCCAGGATTTTTCTGTAATTTCTGTACTTTCCGTGTCAACTAAGGTCACTCGTCTCACCACGAATGGGTCAACTAATTCTGGGGAACTTCAATGGTACAACCAACCTAGTGAACGAAGAGGGAATCCTTCACTGTCAGAGACTTACAGACGTTTCGATAAAGGAGATTCTCGTCTGTTGAGAGAAATTTCCAAACGGAGAGTCCTTCCTTCACCGAGAGAGGGTAATCCTAAAAAAAAAGAAAGGGGGAAGATGCTGATGTAATGCAGTGTTACTATATAACAGAGATGAACAATACAAACAGAACATAAAGAACAAAAATTTTACATAACACAAGGATTGAACAACTTTCAGCGAACAACTTTCAGCCCACTTTTCCAAAATGATAATAGGGAGAATAAGGAAAGTCTTCCACAACTCAAATAGATCTAGATATGGCAATCAACTAAATAAATGAAGTGCTTAGAACTCGTTCTCCTTTTCAAAACAACGTGAACCTCTTGATGAATCACAAGGGACTAAGGGAGTGCACATGATGCACGAGGGAGGAAATCAAAATTGCAAAAGTGCTACTGAGAGCACAACTATAGCGCACGCAGGCTCAATAAGGACGGACACACGTGGGTGCAAAGTGGAGGGGTACACATGGGTGCCAAAAACACACGGGTAACCAAAAGAAAACAAAAAGAAATCTCACCCTGATTGCCAAAATGTGAATAATGTCATGAGAAAGGAAGATGGAATGAGAAAGATATAAACAGTGGCCCATGCGCGTGATGAGATGACGAGGGAAAAAATGGAAACAGAGACTGCCGTGGAAGGTTACCCTCCATGGGATTTTAACCAGAATTAAAATGGGGAAGGGATTTCAACTGGAATTGAAATGGGGAAGGGGATCTTAACTGGAATTGAAGCGGGGAAGGGGATGTAACTAAAATTAAGATGGGGAAGGGGATGCGACTAAAATTAAAATAGGGAAGAGGATGTAACTGAAATTAAAATAGGGAAGGGGATGTAACTGAAATGAAAATGGGGAAGGGGATATGACTGAAATTAAAATAGGGAAGGGGACGTAACTGGATGTAACTGGAATTGAAATGGGGAAGGGGATGTAACTGAAATGAAATAGAGGGAAGGGAACCGCTGCGGGAAGTTACTCTCCGTGGGTTTCAACAGAAATTAAAATGGGAAAGGAAAATTGAACAGAAGTGAAATAAATAAGGTAGGAAAATTGAATAGAAATAAAGGGGGAAGGGAACCATTATGGGAAATTACTCTCCGTGAGTTTTAACAGGAAATATAAAGGGGGACCGCTGTGGGAAATGACTCTTCGTGAGTTTTAATGGGGGGATGGGAACAAAAGAAAAAGAAGAGTGTGTGTGTGTTGATTGTGTGATCACCAGGGGCTGAGAACCCCGAAATGAAAGAAAAGTGATCGCCAGGGGCTGAGAACCCCAAAATGAGAGAAGAGTGTTCACGTTTACCTCATAAGCGGGACATGGTGTGGATTCTTTCTTCCTCTTCTTTCGGCCGGCCGATGAAGAGGGCTTTCTTTGGTTACCCTTGTAAGAAGTGAAACAAATACCAAAATAGATCAGAACAAAAGTGGTGTAGTATCAATCCTTTGTGATGAAAATGATGAAATAATAAAGAGACACGCACCTGGTTGGTGTTGTTTTAAACCCCTTTTAGACATAAAGGGATAGGAAATGCTATGATGAATGCAGAGATGCACGAATAAGGCCCTCTCAAAGAGAGGAACACGACGTAAATGGAAATGGAAGATGATGCATGCAACTAACAGAGTAAAACGAAGAAGATGAAAGGGGAAGAAAAGCTTATTTGGGCTTCGATGGCGAGCTTCTAGGAGGGCTTTGGCAGCATGAGGACGACATGGATGGACGATGGGACCGAATGACCTTCTTTCGTGTGTGCGGGCACTCGAAAATCTAGCAGAACCTCCCCTTGAAATCCCTCGGGCTTGGAAGCGAATTTGGCAGAGTTTCCCCTCCTCTTTCAAAGTTTGGAAGCCTTTGATTTCGAGGGAGGGGGTCCTCTATTTATAAGAAAAAAATTGAAGAACGCGTCCGGGGTTTGGGACGCGTTCCATTGATGAGACGTGTCCTCCTTTTAAAAATTAATTTTATTTCCTTAGACGCGTCCAGAGTCTTGGACGTGTTCTTTAAATGCATCTAGGTTCCCAGATGCGTCTAACTTCTTCCACAAAACTGCGCCGAAAGCCACCGAAAGTGTCGAAAGCGAGTGTTTTCGGCGCCTAACCTTGACTTTTTAAGGGTGCATCTGGTCAGCAAGACGTCTTTGTGTTTTGGATTTATTCAACCAGTCAAACTGAACGGCGTGGTTGGTGCCACCCGCGTGCTGCACGAGGGCTCAAGAAGGCATCTTGGGTCCTTACCGCCTTTAAAAGAGTGCGTCTCCTCTAGCTGCCACATTTAATTCAAGAAGAAGTTTGGGGTCTATGACGCCTTTAAAGAAGGCATCACCCTCAGCCATCACGTTTAAGACTTTTTCAAAAAAATTCATAAAAATAAAAAATATCAGAAATCGGGTATCCTGTCACGTAAAAACCCGAAAGGGCGCGTGGGCAAAAGCAGGAGGGGGCTGACTTTGGTGAAAACCCAAAAGGACACTTAAGTCAGTAATGTGACTAAAAAAAGAGAATAAATGAAAGAATAAAATCAATGGAATGATGATGGAAGTGATATGGCTTTCTCAGTCACCATTCGGGTGCCACGGAAGTCCCGTGTGCCTTTGAAAAGTTAAATCCCACCGTCGTAAGCCTTACGCCTATGCGATAATACACCCTTTTGCCTCGACATTCAACCTATGTCGATGAATAAGCCCTACCCTCAGTTTTCATCACTATCGGCGAAATCAACCCTTGGCCCAGACCTTCCGTCCTCGTCAACCAGCAAACCTACCCTTGACTTTATTCATTGATCATGGAAGACAATGAATCTATCCCTCACTCGGGTCCTCCACCCCTGTCGAGGAATGAACACACTTTGGCTCTCCTGGCAACTTCGTCACCATCGACGAAGCCTGTTAATAGGCCTTCTGACCTTACTCTTTGGCCCTAGGTGGCCACTATACCTTCGCCCTTAGGCAGTCGACCTACGCTAGCCAAGGTTTGGCCCTGAGAATAGTTACACCGCGGTGGAGCGAACCCCTCACCCCTTTGCTGAAGGCGTGAGCGCTCTCCTACCCTAGTAACTCATATATCCGGGCTAAGTAACTGGCTAAAAGAAAGAAAAAAAAGAAGAGAAGATGAAGTCGCGACTTAGCGGCAAATGAAGACATTTCATTGCTATGAAGTGGCAAGATACATGATTGCTCGAGGCATCCCCCGAGATACATGAAAGTTCGTTGACAAAAAGATACTCAATGAAAGGGGGCTACTCCAACGGGCGTCAAAAGATGTCCTCGAGCTCCAAAATCCCATAGGAGGGATGACGAGTCAGCTCCTACAGTTGAGATTCGGTGGCCTCCAGCTGTGATAGTTTCTCTTCAAGGGAGGCGGCTTGTCCCTCAGCCAGTTCAACCTCCTCCACACTCTGGACCTCCTGACGCTCAGCTTCCTATAGCTCGGCCTTAGCCCTAGAGAGTTCAACGTGCAGTTTAGCTATCCTAGCTATTAGAGAGGTTCGACGCTGTGAAGATGTGCGGGCTTCATCCCTCATTTGCTCTGCGGTCCCCCTCAAAGAGGCTAGAGTGGTTCGGCATTTAGCTCGTTCAAGTTTCATGGCCGTTAGCTGATCAGCCACTTCTCGACCGTGGAATTCCCTTCGGTTCACATATTTTAGCAATAATATCACCTGCGGCGTCCAGTCATCCATGGGGCAGCCAAAAGCCAACAGCAAGTAGGAAAGGTGTTCCACCAAGTCCCTCAGCTGCACGTTAGTCAAATCTCGGCTGGCTGTTATGGTCTACTGAAGGGTTCCCAAGAACTGCCACACCATGTCGCTCGATGACTGCAAACCAAGTGGTGACGTCTTGGGAAGTTGAAAATCCACCCTGCTATCCACGGTAGCCCAGATGTCATCGTTCGGTTCAAAAGACGACGACAGCATAACTTGCAGGGCACCCGCACTGGAGCCGACCCCAGCAGCTAATGTAGTGGAAGAAGTCTCGATAACGGCAACCTCCCCGCCAGCCTCTTGCGGTGAACCTGCACTGAGAATCTACATAGCTGGGGACACTTGTTCTTCGCGCCCAGCCTGGCTGGCCTCCATAGAGGCCGATTCTGTAACAAGGGCTAAGGCCCTGGAAGCCCCAGCTTCTTCTTCAACAATTTCTCTCGCTTCTATTTTAGGATGACTCCTCTTCTTTTGAAGCAGCTCTTTGTCGGCAACGGGTGGCTGGGATTCTGCAACTTCAGTCGATTCGCCAGTCCCCACGATTGCCCCAGTTGCCTCCATGCCTACTACCACAGAATAATCCTTGGGATATCATAGAGCAATAGGCCGCAAGACTGGTGGGAATGTCAGTTGACCCACACCTAAAGTTGGGAGAGGTATCTGCACAGTTATAGTTGGCAGTACCACCTCAGTCTACACCATGAATACAATATACGTCAGGTAGCTGATATAAAAAAAATAAATAATGAGAAGAATTGTGAAGGGAAGAAGGCAGAGGATCCCCTACCTCAGTTGGCACTAAGCTCAAGCTTGCAATTGTGCCGTAGACCCGTCCCCCTCGCCTACAAGTGGACCAGATGGCCCAAAGCCGCTCCATGCCAGCCGGGGTGGACTGAAAGTTACATAATCACTTTCATAAGCTGAAGATGCCCCGGCATCGTCAGTCTCTGTCCCAACAGGTGGGAACCCCTCGTCACTAGAGTCACCACCGTAGTCAACCTGCTCCAAGGAGGAAGTGCTCTCTGTCGGCTCCGGACACTCCACTGTCGGACCAGATGCCTCTACGGCAGGGACATCTCCCTTGGTGAGGACTTCCCCAGTCGATCCTGTGGCGGGAGCATCGGCCGAATAGATCTCGAGAGCAGACTCACCTCCTGAAGTGGTCCTCTCCCTAGTGGAGGCTTCCTTAGCGGCCCCGGCCAAAGGAAGCGAGGGCAGCTGCATCGACTAAAGACATAATGGGTCTCGGAAGCCCTATGAATAAATAGCAAATTACCTTCCATCTCATGGCCGAGCGTCGGAGAAGGCAAGTCTCCCTCCACATGGGCTATGGGTGCTGCCCCCTCTCTCTCTCTCCAGTCACGGCGCCAGCTGCTGCCTCTAGTCCAACTACCGCAGCAACAGTGCCGGCAACTGCAAAGAAAAATTAGCCAAGGCGGCCAGAACAAGCAATGAATTATAGAAGAATGAAGAATATACCTTCAACTCCAGGCCCCTACACATGAGAAGCCTCGAATTCTTCAAAGGATTCTACTGGAGGAGGAATGATCATTGGCTCTTGCTCCGCAGCCTTCTTCCGGTGTGCCTGTGTCACCCGGGTCACGGCCTTCTTGGCCTTGCTAACAGCCTCTTTCACCTGAGACCTGGTCCGCTTCCGTGAATCACCGGGAGGTAATGGCGTCGGGGTTGAGGCTGGCTCGGGAATCCCAAAGTATGTCAGCTTCTGAGTCATAATTATCAGCTCCCTAAAGTGCCGAGTCTCCTCTGAAGAGAGTTGGACTGCACAAGCACAAAGGCGAGGGTGACACATGCAGAAATGAAAAGAAAACAACTCAAGGCTGAAATGAAGAAATGAAAGGTACCTGCCGGCCCTGTGTACAAGGGAGAAAGAGGCCAGTATAATAGCAAAGGTACTTTGTCTCTTGAGGCCGCCTCGTGAACAAGCCAGCATATGTCTCCTATCTTCTCACTTTGTTCGACCAGCGACGCCAAGTCTGCGTGGCCACGAGAATACAGATGATAATACAAGCTCAGGTGGTCCAGTCCCCATCCATCAGCCTATTTGAAGGAGATTAGAAGGGGCCGGTCTAGAACAGCTTCACTCGGGCCACCAACTGAGAGGCCGTGAGATCGAAGCAATGCAAATAACCAGGGGGTGTTACTATACAGTGCATCCCGCCTGTCTTTCCCTCTGATAAAAGTCTGATAAGGCTGCAAACTGTCAGTCTCTGGATGCCAATCAGCCACGGACGGAATGGGCTCCTCCACCGGCAAAGGGAGCTGCTGTAGAGCTACCCGCTCGCTAGTCACCCGGCACAATCCCCGAAGCGTCTTCACATAGTCATCCTTCCTGATCTCGGGCATCTTCGGGTTGGCCTTGGATGAACAACGCTTCGCAGTCTTCCGAGCTTTCAGATAAGCCATCACCTCTGTGTTGGTCCAAGACTTTAACTTCTTTAAATAAGAAGGTTCAATGTCGAGGATCGGCTCTGGCTGGGAGTCCAAGAATCTGCGCTCTACAACGGACCAGCATTCTCAGCGGAAGTTTCTATAAAACCCCATTCGCGCATTCCACCACTTGATGTACTCAGGAGTGACGCGAGGGAAATGAGCAGGGGGCGGCACCCTGAATGATACCTCCTCCCAGTGATGAAAGTTGTCCCACCACGCACGAGCCTCGTCATTAGCCTCCTGGCCGGCTCAGTGCCTGTTCGGCAATCCAAATTGTGTGGAGGAGAAGGGAATGTGCTGATCATAGTCAAAATTCTGACTAAACCGGAATGGATAGTATGGCTCCAGCCACAGGATGCCACTCTTCCGAAAGACAAGGATGCTTGGTCTAATAGCTAGCGCCCAGCCAACCAGCTCCGACTCCAAGATCGGCCTCGTGCACTTGGCACCAGAGATCGGATGTATATATTCCTCTGTCTCCAACAGACTGCACTGCCGCATCTTATTCACGAGTGGGCTGGAATGAGCTGCCAGGCTCCAAAAGTGCAGAACTCTGGGTGAGTCTGTGGGAACTTTGGTTAGCTTGCCCCTAATGGCGAAGAGCTGTTCCGCCACTGAAGACGATTTGGCACTTGCAAATTCTATCATCCTCGGGACAAGGCGAGATGATTGTAGCACCCGAGGAGCAGCTTCCGGGAATAGGGTGCAGACCCAAGCATTGAAAAAGCGTAGTGGACCAACCGTCCTCAAATTCTTGGGGATACATGACCTGTGCAAGTCCCCTAACATCTTGTCAATAAGGCATGAAGCCACTGGGCAAAGGGACAACTTCGCGCCCGAAGCCATTAGACAGGCGAGGTAGATGGCCTCCGCCCTGATCACACTCTCGTCACCTTGCGGGAGAGAAAAGGAACAAAGCCAGTAAGTCAGATATGCAGCACAGTGCATGACTGCATCAATGACGGCAGAGTTTGCGCCTCCTTGTTGCCCTCCCTTCGAAGTGGACGGGAAAGCGGCCTGTCGTCGGACCCTTTTCTTCCGCCTTAAGGTAGTCGGTGCTACAGTGGGAAAGTCTTCATATTTCTGCTCCCCACTGAAGACATGCTGGAGCCAATTGCCCATCCGCACGCACCTCTTCTCTCCAGGCTTGCATGCCTCCCTCGTATCGTACGATGAGAGGCAAAGTGTACGATATGCCTTCATCAGGTAGCTGTAAGCAAAGCCTGTCAAATACCGGCCTTCATCGTCGGTCTGATCTTTCAGCCAGTCGGGCCAGTAAACTTCTTCGTACGGCTCTCCGTCGATTGGCAAGCCGCTGAGCTGCGAAAGACTCCAATGATCCAAAGAAGTTTCTCCCTCCAAAGTATAGAAAGTATTGTACTCGGGACAGAATACTTCAATCATACTGTAGCATAGACCCCTGGAAATAGGATAGCAGTACCTTGAAGCGTACACGTTAAGATACACGCCAGCTTTGACCAGGATAGGAGCATAATGCTGCAGCACATAGTCTGTAAACTCTACATCTCCAGGTTTGAATGCGTGGGCGTCGGTGGCCCTCAGCTCGGCAAACCAGCCTACAGAAATCTGATGTTTGAAATAGACCGCCAGGCAGTCCAGCAAGAAGGATTCTTTTCTATATCCGGTTGATACTACACTACATATTCTAATGGATTTTTGGCCTTTGTTTTGTCTTTGATTTGCAGGAAAGCAAGAATACAATGCGAGGCCCTGACCGTCTGGCCAATTGGAAGGCGAGGAGGTGTGATCCATGTCATTTCCCACACCCCATTGCTTGCACATGATCATGTCTTAGTTGTCTTCTTTGGTCACATTCCTCTCTTTGTTTTCCAAGGTACATCATAGGTTTTTCATTCATTATATCATCTTTTACCTACTGCCAATCCTTTGTGGCGATCACGGTATGTTCTTCACCTTCATCGCCCCCTTTTCCTTTACATGCTTTCATACTCTATGGGCATATATTGCTTTATTGGGGTGGGTAGATTAATTATCTACAACTTATTTTTTGGCAATCACGGTGGGACGCCTAGTGCCCATCACGTTGTTCTTGCCCTCTTGTGATTGCTGGTTGTATGTGTGTTCTTAGTTTGGATAGCCTTCCTGGCATTTCCCACGTCATTCTGTTAGGTTTCAAGTTCTGGGATCAGAAGGCGGTCTTAAGGAGACTGCTACCTTAAGAAGGTGATCTCCAGGAGACCTCCTCCTATTTCTGGCAGGCCCAGTGGCAGACTTGCAGGTACATCATTTGTTGATGGTTTAACCTGGCTTTCGGGGTCTAATTGTACCATTTTATAGTCTTATCATGTTGTCCTTTATATTGTCCTCATCTCCCCATATCATTTGCATTCATTGTGTTATGTTAATTTAATAGTGTCTTGATTTTCAAGTTTTATGTAAGAAATTTACACGTAGACCCAAGGGTAGACACTCAGGTGCTTTGTTTGTTGATGGTTTGACCTAGCTTCCAGAGTCTGATTGTGCCATTTTAGGTCTCATCCTACTGTCCTTTATATTATCTTCATGTTCCCATTTCATTTGCATTCATTGTGTCATGTTTTCATAATTTAATATTGTCCCGATTTTCGAGTTTTATGCAAGAAATCTACAGGCAGATCCGGGACAGACTCTCAAGTACGTCATTCCTTGATGGTTTCACCTAGATTTTAGTGCTTGGTTCTACCTGTTTATGGTCTTGCACTGTTGTCCTTTATATTGTCTTGGTTTTCCCACGTTGTTTGCATCCATTGTGTCATGTTTGCATAATTTAATATTGTCTTGATTTCTCAGTTTTAGGCTAGAAATCTGCATGCACTCCGGTGTGCATAGGGCCATGCATTGCATTGTTGTAGTTGCATTCCTACCTTGTTAAGTGATCCTCTCACCTCCATATTCTTTGGAGTTGACTAGATGATCTTATCCAGGACCTCCGTAAGTCTCCATGAGATGTGGATTCCCATACGGACGCCAATCCGGTTGTACCTTTCCACCCATAGGATCTACATTAGCATCCGTATGAGGGATTAACCTTAGTTCAACCCAAAGTTTGGACCTTTTCCCTTTAGGATACCCATATCTTGAGGGAATTATACTTAATTTAAAATATTAAAAGGTCCACCAAAAACTTGGGAAAATAAAAGTTTTCCCATCATCTTAACTTGCTTTATCTTGGGTGAAATCTCTCTCACTACTTTGTTTGTGCCATGTGGGCTTCTCTAAGCTCGTTTGTAGTGTTTTCTGATGCATTCTTCATTGGTCTTCCTCTATAGGTCTGTCTATCTGTCTGTCTTAGAGCCTGGTAGTGGTCCTCCTAGGATCGCCTCCTACTAGCTACAGTCATCCCAGAACTGCCTTCTGCCCTACAAGTTTGCCCTCCTCCCTAGCTATCCCCCTTGCTTCCCTACCTGTATTCCCTTGATATCCCTTTATTAAGTCTCCATCTTCCTCATGGAGCATTACTTCAATCACATATACCCTTCTTCTGCCCAATCCTCCTACTCCTACGTGGACTCCTCTTCCCATGTGAGCCCTTCTTCCCATGGCCCCCCTGACCCATCTGAGAGACAAGCCAATCTCATGGCCCATCTATCATCTCTTGTCCACCAAATGGACCCGGCTCACGCCCAAGAACTCATTGCAAATCACTTTAATGGGCCTTCTTCTCTTAATGGACCTTCTTCCCTTAATGAATCTTATTCCCTTAATGGACCTTATTCTCTTAATAGGCCTTCTTCTCTTAATGGGCATTTTCCTTCTTCTACCCATGTCGTTGCTGGTCCAATGGGTCCTCATGCCCACGTTCCTTCTAGGCTAGCATGTCCTTCTACTCCTGGAATAGGTTTTTTTCTTCTCGGCTCGGATCCTCTTATCTGGCCCATTATCATGTCCCTAGTCCAAATTCACAATCTCTTGTTCAAGCTGGCTTACATTTTTCTTGATCTCTCCCTACCAAGGAGGTGATCTCTCAGGCCCAACGTTAGTTTGATGAACTCCAATGTCGAATCAATCCCAAACCCTACTTTAGTGTCCCATTCACATTTCAAAATCGTTGGCTTCCACCACCTTCACAAATTCTCACATATCACCGCTATGGTGGAACCGACGACCCTTTGTGTACTTAAAGAAGTTCCTTTATGAGTCGGCCCAATTTCGACCCTTAATTGACATGTACCTGCTCAGGGTAGGCCAACTTGATATTGGGCAGAGACTCCGGAAGTTGGAAAACTGTCTACTGCACTGATCTGGTTGCAACTTGGCAGTGACTTGAGAGGACTTGACACCTGCTCATATGAGTGAAAACACAATCCCTCTATGCCTTAGGGGTGCATTGGCATGAGCCAGCCTACAGGGAAACCTGCGTCCTGTTATCACCCTCACTATATGGAAATTGGGGTGGCAAGTTGCAGTGATTGGATTGACTATTTCTCACTTGCATGCCCGTATGTTCATTAAGCTGTTGTTTGAGTCTGCCTCTCACTCGTAAGCTTGTTAACTTATTTGTCTATATTCCTTCTTTCCTTTTTCTTTATGATTTGTGCCATCCATGTTAAAAATAAAATCATTGATGTTAATGCACTTCATTACTTGATTTATTGTAAGCTCCTAATGTATATGAAAAGAATGCTTCTTTATTGTTTTTTATTTTTTATTCTAGAATCACTCAAGGTCATGCTTCTATGTGGCTCTGATCTACTAGAATCTTTTGCCACTCCTGGGGTTTGGATTAGGGATCAGGTAGGTTCTCCCTCAGCTGTAAGATCTACTCTTGTTCCCAGGGAAAAATAAATTTCTTTTGCTTTCTTTGTATTCTTCAACGTGTTTTCTAGTGTCTGCTCTTTGGAGCTGTATGGTACCAGCATTCATTAATGATCTTTTCAGTGATCGAGTAATCAATATTGTTTCTCACTTTTCTCAGTTCCTGTTATTTTCTCTGTTTCTGCATGCTTGTGCTTTCTTTCTGATCCATATTTCTTTACTTCATTCTTTGTTAAGTTGGGTTAGTCATGTTAGAGTCTCTTTTCTGGGATATAAAAAATTCTATTTAGAAGAAGATTCAGCTGTTGTGCATGAACTGCTGGTCGATTAGTGGCTAAGTCCTTTCTAGTGATGCTAATGGCATAACAGTAATGTTCCCCTATTCAAGTATTATGACTTTCAAATATGGTCAATACAACATATATTTTTTAGTCTTCCTTTCTCTGGAAAGGAGTTTGGGTTGTTAGGGAATTGTGGTTTTGCCTACCCGATAGCTGCAAATGGCCTTCGTGTATTTTTCATGCATCTTCAAGGTATCCCTCTGGCTGTGCTGCAAGAAAGACCATTTGCTGCCCTCTTATTTACTTAGTAGTTGAGGGTGCAGGTATCAGTATGTTCTGATGAGTTTTCTATTCCATGGTCCAAAAGCAAATGTCAGTCATATCCACCCATACGTGGATCTGGTAGAATATACTCTATCTTACCTCTTCAGGGACTTCTCATGGATGCCATCTGATCCCTGTTCGCAGTCGTTTAACCAACCCTAAGCTAGTAATGTATTTCCAGTTCAATGCATTGTGCCATCGAGTTTATGCAGCTGCAAATTGTTGGGAATTGATACTTCATCTTTTTTTCTTTGTCCATCTCATGGAATATTGGATTGCCAAAATCTTGGTTTTTACTATTCATAAACCCACTGTTTTATGGTTCTTTTTTTCTTCTCACTTTTCTGCTTGATTTTATTCTGTTGAATCAAAGTTTCTACTTAACATTAACATTAATGAATTAAGACGTTGGGAGGATTCAATTGATATTTTAGCATCCAAAGTTTCCTTGTACTCAGAGACTCTTGGTATACTATCATTGTCAATGACTGTTGTATGGTTTATCTGGCTATATTGAAACTTATCAGAACTTTAAATGGTTGAATTGTAGCTCTCTGATCTCTCTTCAAAAAGGCTATTGCTACATTTGCCTTCTGTGAAAGAACTATCAAACAAGAAAACTGGGATCTCATTACATGCTTTTGTTGGGATGTTTTGCAAAACAGATCCAGAAGTTCTGAAAGATACACAGATCATTACCTAGTCAGAGATCATGTCTTTTTTTTTATATAATGACGGGGAACCTAGCACAAGGCTAGCAAACCCCGGGCTCACATCCCTCGAGGATTAAATGGGAGCTAGGTAACCCCCCCACCCCCTTGGGAGTCGAACTAGAGACCTCCCTACCCTGAGGCAAGGTCTTTTACCATTCGACCCACTCGGGGTCCTCGGTCAGAGATCATGTACTAGTCATATGTTGTTTATTTATTTCCCATATTTTAAGTAGTCAGATTAACTGCCTTTTTTCCTAACCTATTGTTTATGGGACACAGACAAGCATTTTGAGTAACGAGTATAGACATGGCTATGCATGTCAGACTTGATGAAATTTTAGAAAAGAGACATGGGAAGATGGGACGCGTATAGATATGGTCCCAAATGCCTATTAATACCCCTGTGGGCCCCCATTCCACATAAACAACCTTGCACGACTTACGGAGCAAACTCGGAGACTTGTGCCTTGCGAGACTCCAAGCAAGTGTATGTTTGCAAAAATGCCTTTGTGATGGCGATTATGTCCCTGTGTATTTTGTAATGCAATTTCTTGTATTTTATGGGAAAACTTATGTAATTTTCTAAATTAATCAATAATTACGAAAGTACCCCTCTTTGGCGGTTTCGTACTCCATGAGCCGGTGCGCGGCTGAGCGGAAGCGCCCGTCCTTCTTCAGGCTTTCTTTGTCACCATCGACCATCAGCAGCGAGGCCAGATTGGTCGATACTCGCAGATCCAGCTTCTGTAGCGTGCGAACGAGCCGCCGGGCGGCCTCCGGCCGGGGTCCTCCCGCTGAAAGCGCAGCTACCGATTGGTCGAGCCGCCTGCAGATGATCTCATGGAGGCCGGTCAGCTCCACTACGAGGTCGGAAACCTGCTCGCCCCAGTCACCGGTGCTGGGGGCTTTGCAATAGCGCTCGTACATGAGCCGGGTGAGTTGGAGCGCGAGCAATTCGCCTTCGAATCGCTCCGGGATCGCCTCGAAGGTTCCACGCTTCTGCGTCTCTTCAGCGAGGATGCCCTTGGCCCGCTCAACCAGGCCCTCCAGGCCATCGAGTTCCCGGATGCTGCGGGCAGCGTGGCGACGGCAGACGGCGAGCAGATAGGACGCCTCACGTCCGTTTGCGTTCCCTTCTTTCACCCCGCCCGTCGCCATGCCGAGCGCGCGATTGGCCAGGAGCGCGGCGATCGACCACTTTCCGCGGCCGCCAAATAAGGCCGCATGGGCCAGATAGTAAGCGTAACCCGTACCGTTCTCCTTTTGGATCGCCGCGAGACCCTGCTCATAGATCTTGGCGTCGAAGTCGGCGCCCGAGTGCCACCGGCTGACCGTATCAATGAACCTATGGGTCTCTTCCCAACTGTCGAAACTGAGCGGCGGCACGGAGCGAGCGGCCTGGACAGCGGCGGCATCGTTGTGGAGTTCAAGCGAGAAGCCCGTCTGCGTTGCAACCTTGAAGCAGGCCTCCCAGGTCCTGTTAACGGCGCTCTCGATCATGCCGTCGAGCTGGCCGCGTACCCGCTCCCAACGTTCGATCGACGTGCGGCTCGGGCTCGTATTCGAGAATGCCTCGACCAGATACGTCTCAACCTTGCTCGGAGGGCGATAGGCCGGCTTGAGGGCCGATGTGTAGCCTTCCCAGGTCGCTCGCATCTCACCGCTGAGGTCCGGTTGGTTGTTGAGCGTCTCTCGCGCGACCTCTCGGCCATGAGAATTCAAGTGGAAGGGGTGGTTCTTGTCGAGGACGTCCTCGCGGGCGTTGAACGAGGCCAGGAAAGTCCTGAGCATTTCGGAAAATTCCGCGCGCTCGTTTGGCGCGATAATCCTCGCCGCCGCGGGCGGCGCAACGGGCTTGGCCGGACCGCCCGTCTCCAGCACGTCAGGTTCGGCTATGTAGGCCCTCGGATGGCGCAGATAGAGGTCGCCGAAGCTGGCGGCCGTGGGGCCAAGATCACCGCCGGGCCTGACCTTCCAGGCCGCTTCAAACAGCGTCCTTGACCCGGTGATGTAGACGATCTTTCGATTCTTGCCGTCTAGGGCCCGGTTCCAGAGCTCCAACCTGGCCAACGCGGATGCATCGCGCTCGATTTGGACGCGTCTGTCAGTGTTCGCCGAATTTGAAAGGCGGTCGAGCCATTCGTCGCGCAGGGTGGCGTGAAGCCATATGTCTGAGACACGGTCGAAGGGCCTGAGCGCCCGGGCGAAATCTGGATCGTCTACGGCGTCGAGAAGACTTGGAGCATCGGGTCCAGCCAATCGGCCGAGACTGAGCAGTTGTTCGACCCTGCGGTATTCGCCCGCCGGCCCGTCATCCAAGTAGACGAGAAGTTGGGCCTTGTTCAGGATTTCCTGCAGGAGCTGTACGTTGGCCTCGTTGGCGGCATCGAGCTTGCCGGCTTCACCCAACAGTTGGTTCAGGGCATCCACATCAAGGTCAGGACTGCCGGGATCGTTTCCGAAGGTCTCAATCTTACGTGTGAGAAACCGTTCAAGCTCCACCTCGATGGGCGGAATGATCATCATCGGCGTCCGAGGGGACAGTCGATGGAATATCCAGTCGGCCAAACGGACGGTCAGTGCTTCGGCGACCTCGGGATCATCGTCCTGGAACACTTGGCCGTAGGGGATGCGCCCGACCTGGTCCGTATTCGCAAGCCTGGGGCTCGCGTACATGTAAACCACGTCCATATCGATGGCGTAGAGGATGCGACCTCCGCGCTGCATGAACAGCTGGTCGTCTGTATAGGGCTGCATCAGCCTCCGTTGGACGGCGGCGTCCTGGAGAAGCCGGGTCAGGTCAGCGCCTTCCTGGGCAGGTAGTATAGTGGTCATTGCAGCACCTCGACGCCTGCGGTCGATGGCCCGGGGAGCCCACCTGAAGGAAAGTATGCGCTGTACAGTGCCCGAACGCCGCTGGCCGGTCGGGGAGGGGCCTGTGGCCGCGGGCTGATACGATCAGCCGCGCGGGACAGGTGGAACGGAAACACGTTAGCGCCGCCAGGATCGGTGCTCCACCAAGCTGCCTGGGCCGTATCTTGAGGTCGCCGGCTCGCGAAGACCGTGGATATCCACCAGTCTCGCTCCCAGTAGCGCTCAACCCGCATCGTCTGCTTCAGCGCTTTGACGAAATTGCTCTCTCCAGCAATCCGAGATTGCTCCTGGGCGGCCGTCACCTGCGTGGATATATGCTCCCGCCTGCTGCGAAGCTGAGATGCTGCCTCCTCCGCCTTCTGGATCAAGGCCTGTAGCTGTAATCGTCTCGCCTCAGCTCTATGGCGGCGGATGAACTCAGCCCACGCACGCTCCAGCCGAGGCATCCACGTATCTCGAGAAAATCCAAACGCGTGATACCCCCGAGTGCAGTTGGCTAAATGCTCTCTCATGACCTCTACTGAAGGAAGCGGAGTCGTCTGCAGAAGGAGCTCGAGGTTTTGAATCAACCCCGCTTCCAAGGCACTGCCTTTGGGAGCCACTAGAAGCTGAGATCCCTCCGGCCAGTCTATGCCCAAAGCTGGGAAATCCGCTGGCAACATCGGGGCTCCCTCCCCAGTACCTGAAAAGACAGCCAAAAGGGAGTAATGCATTAGCCTCCAAAAAAGAAAAGGGAGGAAGGGTGAATGATTCTCCAGGAAGGTCAAGCAAATATCTAACCCGAGAGAACCTCCGGGACAGTGCCTGATATGACCTCTGATGCAGCTTGGTCGCCAGGAGTCGGCATATGCCCCACGCCCAAAGGCGACTCGCCTGTCACAGGCGTGGACGGCCTCGCCCCCAGCAAAGGTACAGCCGAGTCTTCGGGAGTCGCCCCAAGGCTCTTCCCCTCTACTGGGGGGGTCAAGGTAGCACCACCTGCATCTGTGTAGCACAAGGAGCAGGAAGGATGTCAATAAGACACCAACATAAAAAATTTTCAGGGAGACTGAAGCTTCAAAGCTGGGAAAGAAACATACCTGATGATACGGGCATTGCACCATCCAGCCTGGTCGCTTGCCCACCTTCCTGAACAGCGGTCGGTGAGCTGTCTTGCAGGGAAACTGCCCCCGGATCAGACGATGGAGGCGGCGCAATCCCAGAAGCGTCAACAGCTGTTTGGGCAAAAGCATGGTTAGTTCTATGACTGAAGCTAATCAAATAGAAGGCGAGGGTGAGATAAATCAGGGACAAACCAGTAGTATCTCTGTCCTCATCCTCAGCCGGTCCGTCAGTAGTAGGCAGTATGCCTGGGGCGAAGTTAGGAATCCCAGTGAAGTAAACTCCTACGGTTGAGACCGGCACTCCCGGGGCCCCAACAGAAACTCCCGGCTCGACGTCATAGGCTGGGAGCTCAGGGTCAGCCCCAGAGGAAGATATCAGTTTAGCCAACTCGGATGTGGAGTTGGCTAATTCAGTGGCTGCACAGAACAATTGTCAAAAAATACAACGACAAGAGCTATTGTCAACCACAAAGAAAATCGACTGAGTTTCTTGTTATACCAGAGACGACGTCGATGTCATCTCCCTCGGCGAGGCTCGAAGAGGAAGGAGAAGAAGCTGTCCCGGAGCCACTGCGGGAGCTACTGCTGCTCAAAGAAATGCTGGGGTCCGAAGAAGTGCCAGTTTCCTCTATCTCTCTTGGAGCATAATGCCCCCTTGCAGGCTCTGTTCAAAAAGAGGAACAAGGTCATGTAAACAACAGCACCCCACTTGACTCAATGAGTAAACAGAGGGGAGTAGTGAATTTTAAATTCACCAGAGGCGGGAGAATCTCTATCCTCTCTTGACTGGCCAGCCGCACCAGAGGGAGGAAAATTCCCCGGAAGCTGATCTAAATCCTCCATGTCAAACCCCAGGTCACATGATATGTCTACCTCTGGTACGCCAGATGGAGCAGTATTCGCAGGCCCTGGTGAGAAGCACCCCTGTAGCCTCAGTTCAGGAGGAGCTGCATACAAAATACTTCTCTCAGCAAACAGGGATATATTTACAAAACCATATGCAAAGGGGTTGTAGTCCCAGCTTACTCGAAGGAGATCTGTCCCTAAAAGGGGCGGTATCCACTCGAGGGCGAGAGGAGGGCTGGGCCCCAGCTCCTAAGCCCCCACTACGCCGCCGCTTCGCCGCCGGGTTGTTATCCGCAGAAGGGCGGTCAGGGAGAACCCCCTCCGAAGCTGGAGCATCGGCAGTCTCAGCAGTTCCTGCAATTGAAGCATACCCATCAGTAGCCAACAGCTTCCAAGCGTCTATATATAATCATAATGATAATGGACAAAAGGAAGGGGAACCAGAAGGGTCATACCTGTCGTGTCCTCGACAAGATGAAGACGGGTAATCAGCTGGTTCGGGTCAACTCGGAGCGCTTTAGCCGCCCGTTCCACGGCGCTCCTCAGTGCCTGAGGCGTAGAAGCTACCTCCAAAGCCGGAATATGAGCTAGCAAGCCTGCACAGCCCACTGCATTGATCACATGGGCCCTCCAGGAAGCGAAGGCCGTGCCTGCCAGTGCTCCCTCAGGAATAGGCTCTGACAGCTGGGAATCGTGGGTCAGACCACAGGAAGCCCTCAAATCTCCCCACCAGGAGTAGCTGGAAATAGAGTCAGAAACGCCTTTACGGCGTGAGCTCGAGGAAGAGGCCCCGTCAGACGCCGGCTTCAAGGGGCGCATCGCCCCTGTGTATTGGCTCCGGTCAACTGGCAAGGTGGCCGGCGGGACGTTCATTCTCTCAGGGGCCTGATTGGGGAGCTAGAAGGCCGCCTTACCGCTGCTAGGTCTACGCTGACCGAGGCCGAAGTGGCCGTGGAGAGGTCTGGTGAAGCGTTGGCCGTTGCCAGAGCTGAGGCGGCTTCCCTCGAAGCGGAGCTGGAGCACTTTTGGCACTCAAAATATGATGATCGGCGACCAAGCCGCAGAAGCAAATGACACGACTTACGGAGCACACAAGTCGAAGGGAAGCGAACATTAAGGGCCTCACCTCAGGAGAGTCGACATGACTTCACCATCAACCGGTAGTGCGACCAAGCCTGCCCAATGATTCGGTGTCGACTTTGTCGCACCGCTACCCCACATCACCGCCCGACCAAGGACGGTGGTTCATCCGGTGATTTTTCGCCCTAATGAAGACTCTCCTGAGGAAAAGGAGCTCCTACGGCCTTCACAGACGAACGCCGGAAACTTCACCAACGGAAGGATCCGAATACCCAGCACGGGTTCAGCTCCTTGCGAAAGAAGGTCCGTCAGAGGCCAAATGATCACCGATCTAGGCAGAATAGCACCCCACATGGAGGCTTTGAACACAAGTCGAACCGAGCCAAAAGCACGAGCCCCGGTGTCAGAGGTCGTGTCAACGGAAGGCCCTCGCACTCGAATCAGACTCACACGGAGTTCGGATCTGAGCCATTCGGCAAACCGAAAACTTTGTCAACCCCTTCGCCAAGGTTTTGCAGGAGCCCTGGTGCGAAGAATCATGAATGGTGATCTCCGGAACCATCTCTGGACTCATCGGCTGACGTTCGGCAAGTAAACGTCGTTGAAACGGTGTCGCATCTTGCCGATTTGATGTTGAAACGGCGCGATCTCCCTGGCGCGCAAATGCTTCCCGGTGCGGGTCTTCCCGGCGCGCTATATCTCTTTCCCGGCGCGCCCCACTGGCTCCCCGGCGTGGTCCCTCCCAGCGGGCCATTTGGTGGCGCCGGGGAACTTTGCCCTATAAAATAAAAGACAGAAGAAATTAGGGGAGGGGGAAATTAGACGAGAAGAAATTTAGACAGATAGATAGACAGAAGAGAGTGGAAGACTTGGGGAAGAAGTCGAGAAGCCACCTCCTTCACGGTCTGAGAGAGGAGCAGGGGGAGAAGGCGGTCGTCGTGTTCTCTGTTCTGTCCGAAGCCCCCCCGACGCCACAGAAGAAGAAGACTCTCTGTTGCACCCTTAGGTGGGTCATCGTGTTTCTCTCCGGCGTCCCTTTTCTCGACTTTCCTTTCTACTCTGGACACAATGTAAGGGAGAGGGGAAGGGGGGCGATGATATGAGCCCATCCCCCCTCTCTCCATCTTCCGGGTTTTCTCCCTTCTCTGTAAATTCCTCTGTACTCTACGAAGGGCGTCCGTGTGACAACGCCAATGCCGGAATCTAAAACTGTGTATCTATTTGGGATGAATAAGATGTGTTGATTCCTTTTTTTTTTGCTTCTCTGTCCCCCGTATGTATATTCATATATGCATTTATCCCCGCCGTAGTCAGAGCATGCAATCCTTGTTAGCCATGGAGCCGGCGCCGGGTCAGGGCGATCTGTGCATGTTCGCCTTTGTTCACCGTGCTCAAGTGATGGGCGAAACCTGTTCGTATGCGGGTGGTGCCGTTTCGTTTTCTCCTCTGCCCATCCATTCCCCCCTGCGCGTGTCTTGGTTTCCCCTTTACCGCATGAATGTTTTCTGTCCATACTTGTCTTCTCTGATGACGGACATATGCCCTTGGGTCCATGGGCTACATCAATCGTCTCCCCTCTCCCCGGGGTTTTTCTTTCCCAACTGAATACCGAGGGTTTTATCGCTTGAGTCGTTTGTAGGTGCGTCCTTCAATCGACCTTGTGGCCATCCTCTCATTACCCTGCTGTCCCTAACCGTGGACCGAAGGAGGTGAGGCCGCCCCCATAAGCTTGATGCCTGGCGTCTCTGCATCATCTCCTCCTAAGCATTAATTCGGTAATCAGTCCGATAACTTGTTAATTAACGCATTTACGTCTATACATATACGTTTATGGCTATTAGGTCGCTGGCTTCACGTGTTTCCCGACCATGCTGTATCGTCATCTCCTCGTGGAGATTCGGCAATTGGGGAGAGGGGAACATTCCCCAATATTTCATTCCAACACCATTCGGTGCGCAGGGACTTATCCGTCAATGATGAGTTTCCCATCAGCTCAATTGGTGAATAGCGACTGGGTTAATCCCGACATATCTAAATCCACAGTCCTTAGTGGATTCCGTGGTGGCCATGAGACGGGTACCCCTCGTAGGCTTGCCTCGGGGTTTTCCCTCTTTAATCGGCCGTCCCGACTTAGACGGAGTGTCGACTCGGGTCGCGTGCCCCTCGTAGGCTTGTCCTCGGGATTTTCACTCCCGCTATGAGTCGCGTTACTCGTCTACACTCACCCACGGACTCGGTGCCCCTCGTAGGCTAGCCCTCGGGGATTTCCTATCCGTTCGGGTTTTCGCCGGCCGCCGTCGCAAGCGCCCTTTTGACGGGATCTTCACATCCAGCTTCGGCTTGGCGCGCTTCTTTCGGGCGACAACGGTCCCGACATAGGGGAAGTCTGTGTATTCCTTCGGGTCGTCATAAAAATACTGCAGCCACAGGTTCATCCGTGCCCTCTTCTGATCTCCACGACGGGGTTGCTTCTCGCCGCGCGCCAGCCTATACAGCCCCCGGTAAGCCTTCATCAGATCCCGGTACGAGTAACCCAAGGAATAATAGCCGTCCCCATCAGTCTCATCCTTGATCAAGTCCGGAAGGCAGAGCTCTTCATAGGGCTCCCTATCGATGGGAAGGCCGCTCAGTTGACTCAGGCCCCACAAATCTAGCGAAGTCTCCCCCTCCGCTGTATAAAAAGTGTTCATCTCCGCGCAGAAGACCTCGATCATCCCACAGCAGAGGCCTTTGGAGATCGGATACTCGTACCGGGAGGCGTACACACTGTGATAAATGCCGGCCCGGACCAATATGGGAGCGTAATTGAATAGCACGTAGTTCGTGAATTTCACAGCACCCTCCCTGAAGCTGTGTGCATACTGAAGCTTCAGCTCGCCAAACCAGCCCAGCGACAGCTCACGTTTGAACCTGATCGCCAGGCAGTCGAGGATGAAGGGTTATTCTCTGTAGCCCCACTTCAACGGGGCCAGAAATAGACCGTAGCCGTGCTGCTCGCCATGAACGCGCCCCGCAGTATTGTCCCTCTTGGCGGGGGTGAAGCCCGGGGCCCTCACCAACTTGTCTTCCGCCGACAGCACTGTCTCTAACCCCAACACAGGCTCCCACTCCCGAGCCTCGCCTGTCAAATATGTAGGCACGCTCCTCGAAATGACGTGTGACAGACTATCTCAGCCTTGCAGGATGGCGCATTCCACTTGCTTCACAGTCCATGGCTCCCGTCGGTCATGAGTCCGGAGGTGATTCAGATGACGAATAAGGTGCTTGTCCTTCGGGAAATCTGCAGGATAGACTCCCGTGGCACGGTCGAAACTGAAACCCTTCTCGGCCTTGGCCAATCTTCAAACATCCAAGGTCTCGATATTCGAGCCTGAAGAGTCGGCCAATGCTGCAATCTCTGCATGATCTCGGCCCAAGTCCTCTACATTGAACCACGTAACGATCGACACTGGAGGCAGCTGAGTACGGCGAGGGCCAGCAGCGGGAGTAGAGGAACCACTGGGAGCAGCCATTTGTCTGCAAAATCACAACAAGCAGAGATCAGAGCAAGCCCAATACAAAATGGAAGCAGTGAAACAGATAATAATAATAAACTCTTCATTGAGGGAGAAGGAAGAGAGACACCCCACTACGAGCAAAGGGAGGGAAAGAAAAGAAAAAAGGAGCAAGTCAGTCCCCCTAACATCACTCTCCCCCGAGGTATGCCCACAATACCCCTAACTACATGATCTCAGTGGGGGCCCACCGTGTGGCGCAAGCCTGAGTGACGGACGAGTGAAGAATGGAAAAAGGGCAGGGGACGGTGGAGTCGATGAGGGAACCATTGTCATAAAAATTAAGGCTGCAGATTTCTGACGAAATTTCTGCAGAGTTTCCCCTAGGTCGGAGGCGTAAGGGGAAACACGGGTGCGCGCCCACAAGGAGTGACGGCCCCAACAAAGTGGTGGTGGGCCCCGCAGGGCAACACCATAAGTCTTCAGTCCAGAGGAATATGCCATAACCCTTCAGCGGCACGCTGGGTGCAGAAGCTTCCCCGGCACGCCCTCACGAAGGCTTCGCCGGCACACCCTGTGCTAAGGCCTTCGCCGGCACACCCCCGCTCGCGAATCCTCGCTGGTATGCTCCCGTGGCGGAGCCTTCACCGGTATGCTCTTCACAGGCGCTCCCTGACACGCCCTCACAAAGGCGTCGCCGGTACACCCTGCGCTAAGCGCTTCACCGGCACACCCCTGCTCGCGCTCACCTTCGCCGGCACACCCCGAAGCGGGGCCTCACCGGCGCACTCAACCAAGGCCTTGCCTCACCAGTACACTCACTCGCTAAAACCTTCCCCGGCACATCCGGTAAAACCCCCAACGGCACACCCGGCGCCCCCGTCCGCGGTACGCTCCTCCCGGCGGCCATCCCCGGCGCCGGAGACGAGGAAGAAGGAGAGAAAGGGAAGAGAAAGGAAAGACGAGGGAGGGGGGAAAGAGAATGAAGGAGAGAGAGGAAGCCCTAGGGCTCCGTCTCCCCGTCGGGCGAAGAAGAAGAGGAGGAGGCGAATGGGAAGGAAAGAACGGGGGAGAGAGGAGAAGAGAGGAAGAAGAAGGAAGGGAAGGGTGCCGTGGCGGCCTCCTCACCCCAACAGGAAAGACGACGGCGGCAGCGGCGGTGAGGCCCGGCGACCGGCAACGAAGAGAAGGAGGGAGACGGGCGGCGTTCTCACGGCTAACGAAGAGAGAGGGAGAGAGGGGGAAGAGGAATTCGAACGGTGTAGACCGTTCGGGATTCCCCCCTCCTCCATTTATAAGAGGTGGGGCCGAAGCGACAAATAGAAAAAAGGGGGGAGAATAAATGAAGGGGGGTGAATGTAACAAAAGATCGGCGGGTTTGAAAATACGACACTTCGAAGAAGTTATGATAGAATGGGTGACCCCAAATAAGAATCTATCCTCAATTTTCACACGGTTGTACAAATGGCACCAATCTTACGCGAAGAGATTGCCACCGATCTCGCTTGAGAAGGAACTGGCACTAATGCAAAGGAGCTCTTCTTGACAACCATCATGGGAAATGCAAGCTCATCCCCAAACTAGCCATGGACTAGGATACGGATGAAATCCTGAATCTTGAAACGAAGGGTCGACATCGAACCATCCTAACTCGACTCATCGTCTCCCTGGGGACCAGACCCGAGGGACAACAAAGGTAGCACTCACCCGCTCCGTGGGGTGGAGGTGTATGCAGAGATGGAAAGAATAGGTTTTATGAGTAGTGGGGGAGGCATGGGTAAAGGCGGCAAAGGCAAGGTGGCAATGATAGGCTCGGATGTGGGCGGAGGTAAAGGTAACGGTGAAGATGTGGCTTGCTTAGGCTCGGGTGACGAGGAAGATGAAGGAGAGGGTGGAGAAGGTAAAGGTGGTGGAGATGAAGATAATGGTGGAGATAACAAAGGTGGTGGAGATGGAGGCTGTGATGAAGGCAATGAGGGTAATGGAGGCGGTGATAATGGTGGAGACGGTGAGGGTGGTGATGCAGGCAGTGGGGGGGGGTAATGTTGGTGGTAGAGACAGTAGAGAGGGTGAAGGAGAAGTTGAAGACTATGGGGCCCAACGTCAGCGTATTGACACAACACCTCACGCGGCATTGGGAGTGGAAGTGGTGGTGGAGGTAACGGGAGTAGAAGGGGAGGTATTGGCCTGAGCAGAGTCTTGGTTTTATGGAGGTTGTGGAGATGGCGTAGGAGATGGAGATGGCCTAGGTGAAGGAACGGGTATTGGAGTAGGTGACAGAGTGGGTGCAACACTAGATAAAGGATCACGGGGGTGTCCCGGGTCTTGTAGAGATGGAGACAGTTGCCTGGGTGACACTTCTTGCTGCTATTGCTGACTACGAAGACGTAGAACAACTTTGTGAATGGCGGCCTAATCAATCCTCTTCTGATCTTCCAAGTCATAAATATAATCTCAGAATTCAGGGCAATCCTCAACCAAATGCCCCTACTAACGATGATAATCACATAATTGAAGCATATTCCCGACCGTGTATCGGCAAGGCACAACTGGAGGGAGCAACAATGCATGAGTGGCCATCAAAGCCCCGAAAATATCGGTAAAGCACTCCGACAATGAAGGACGAGGAGCCCGCTTTAGGCAAGACAGATGTCGAGGGGTATGGGAAGGTGGAGGTGGTTGTGGAGATTGCGGAGACAGAAGTGAGGGTTGCGTAGGCAATGGAGCGTGGTAGCTAGCGGAAGGACTAGGCCATGGCACAGGAGCAAGAATGTAGTGGTCGACATCCACTCGCTCAAAGTGTGATGATGTTCGCTCGACTGGGGGTGGAGACACGGGCGGATATGAGGAAGGGGAAGGCTGACTCGTGGAGGGCTGATATGTGGAGGTTTGATATGCGGAGGTGGATGTGGCGTAAGGCTGACATGTGGGAGATTCAAAAGGGGTATATGTTGATGGCGAGGTGTAAGTGTTGGTAGATGATGGAGGGGACTCGGTGTCAAGGGAATCTTAGATTTATTGGCAGATGAAGCGAGCTTTATTATAAAGTTGTTGCCAAGAGGTAATGTCGTTGAGGGCTAAGATAAATCGATATTCTGGCATTGCATTGGATATTAACATCCTTATTTGTTCTTGCTCCAGAATGTGCCGCGAGACTTATGCGGCGATGCGACGTCAGCGGTCAGCAAAGGTGCAGAATTCCTCTTTGGGATTCATCTTCTCATGGGCTAGATCTACCATAGAGAACTTGGGCCCAACCTGGTCCTGAAACTGTTGGATAAATCTTTCTTGCACAACTTGAAAATTCATAATCAGATCTTGTGGAAATGAAAAGAACCAATCTCGAACCAAGCCTTCCAACGACAGACCAAATAGATAGGCCATCAGGTGCTGGTAGTGTCAAAACTAGGCCGACTCATAAACGAACTCCTTCAAGTGCACATAGGGGTCACCGACTCCACCATAACGGCGATATGCTAGAATTTGGGAAGAAGGTGGAAGCCGAAGATCTTGAAATACAAATGAAACACTTAAGGAGGATTTGGGATCAATTCGATGTTGGAGTTCATCAAGCTAGTGTTGGACTTGAGCAATCATCTCCTAGGTAGGGAGAGATCGTGAAGAATATGGGCCAGCCTGAGCAACAGATTGTGAACTTGGACCAGGATTGGAATAGTGGGCCGGATAAGAGGATCAGAGCTGAGAAGAAGGGAAGCCCATTCCGGGAGTGGAAGGATATGTGGGCTTAGAAGAGACGTTGGCATGATAAGAAAAAAATTGGGGAGAAGAATGATACAAGGGGTTGGAATGATACTCCATGAGGGCAAATGGAGACTTAATACAAGAATATCAAGGAGAATACAGGTACATGCAATGAAATCCTCAGAAATGAAGGAGTGAGAAGCACCTGAATCAAATAAAGCACAGGCTGCACAACCAAAAATAGTAATAGTACCTTCGACAAGATTTGAAGCCACAGCCACTGCCCGCGAAATATGAGTCACCTTGTCTTTTAGCTTTCTACTGGCAGCTGCAGAGGACTGGAAAGAAGATGCTGCTGAAGCCTGAGGGTGAATCTGCTAGAACTGTTGAGATGGCGGCGGTGGTGGAAGTGGAGGTCTGAATTGTGATTGAGACGGCTAGGATGGAGCTGCCTAAGCGAACTGCACTGGAATCGCTCACAATGGACAGTCCCTCACCACGTGACCCGACTGGTCACATCGAAAACACACCATCGGCAAGGAACATGGTTTGCCAAGGTGGCTGCCACCACACCATGCACAACCCTTAAATTGGCTTTTTGCAGAACTCTGACGCTGCTGGAACGAAGGAGCTGACTGCTGTGTAGCACCAGATGAAGCATGCTGGTCAAATTACTTCTTGAACCTCTTCTTATTCTTGAATCTTCTAAACTGGGACTTGCCTGAGGAAGCAACACCACTAGCTGCTAGAGTGGCTGAAGGAAAACCTGAAACTGGAGGCGAATAACCTGATGGAAGTTGAACTGTCGGTTGAATCGATACTGCCTGAGAAGGAACCTGGGATCTCGCCAAATCCAATTCCAATGCTGCAGTAGCCTGGTATACTTCATTCATGCTGGTCACAGGGGCAACGATCAGCGGCTGCCTCAATTCAGCATGAAGGCCACGAAGAAACTGCTCTATCTTCAAAGCTTCATTTCCAAGCACATGGGGTGCATAACGGCCCAATTCCATAAACCTATTCCGATATTCAAGCACCGACATTCCTCCCTGGACAAGCTGTAAGAATTGATGCATTTTATCCATTCGGAGATAAGCCGGACTGAAGGTGAGTTCGAAGGTGGCAACGAACTCAGCCCACGAAATCTGTCGGAGCGGGCGAGATTGGAAAGAAATTTCCCATTCTGTATTCCACCACGTCAACGCCGCGCCCTAGAGCTGAAAAGTGTCGAGCATCACCTTTTCATGTTCCGCGCATTCCATAGAATGAAACACGCGCTCAGTCGCATCCAACCATACTCTGGCGGCATCCGGATTAGTCTGGCCTTCAAAGGTCGGTGGATGAAATAGCAAAAATTCCTTCAATGCATGTCCGCGACTGCCAGGCACATCCTCTTGAGCTGGAATGACGGGAGCCGGAGCAGGAATATCCTGAGGGACACTGCTCGCTTCCTGAGGAACTGGGACTCTCCGACGCAGAGGCGACATCTTAAAATGACTAGCAACACAGATAATAGACAGAAAAATTCATTAATCACATGGAAAACATCCTAAGCCAGCAATGGACGGTGTAATTGGACTAATTCTGGATAATAGCTATGCAATTTCAATTCTTTACACGATTCCTCAACACCGCTCTGATACCAACTGTAACGACCCAGAGCTCCAGATACCGATAACCCAGTGTAGCATCGGATTACTGCTACCAGGAACTGGGGAAGTCACCCAAGAGGCTGATGAGGCCCCTGAAGGGTTGGGGGAGTTTGTCGAGGGAGCGTATAACGAATTGGAATTACATCGCGCGTAAATTAAATTAGAACAGTATTTTAAACTGAAATGCGGAAGTAATTAAAATATATCAGAGTGTTAGTCAATATATATTAGTCCAGAATTGTCAAAAGAACAAGTCCACAACTATATAAAGTCTGAAAGTACAACTACACGGGACATACCCCGGTCAAAAGTACAGAAAAGACTCCACTGACACTAGCTGGCTGGCTAAACACGGTCAGGAAAAGCACGGGGTCCTCCGGTCGAAGGTTGCGGTTACTCACGTGAAAAGGAGAAGGGTGAGTCACAACCAAACTCAGTAGGGGTCAAGCGGAACCATACCACGCAACTAAGCAAGCAGGCATGTAAATATAAAGTAATTAGAGCATGCATTTATGCAATAAGCAAGCATTGGCATAATTTGAATACATTGATTATAAAGCTGTAAAACCTAACTAAGCAGTTTAAACAGCCATCTATATGCCAAATTATATAATTTAATAGTGACAGAGGCTAAATCTACCACTAGAATAAATCTCAACTAACCAGGTGAAGTGAGAGGCGGAGAACTCACCAGAAGGTAGAAACTAGAAGCGTCCACTGACGGCTTACACTGCGTTTCAGGAAACTCGCAAGTCAGACAAACACAACGAGCGAGAGGCGTAGGAAGTACCAGAACAAGAACTAGTCAAAGTAACACTCGTTAGTGTCAGTCCAAGCCTCTGACCATGTATGCACACACTGACCCCTACCTAGGGTCAGGTCTCTAGCTAGTTTTCCCCCCCATAGGATGCTACGGTAACCGCAGGGGCCCATGGTAACTAACCTAAAAATCGTTAGATGGGAACACCCCTCCACCTCTCCCAGGTGGGCCGACACTAAGGTTGCTGGGCTACGACTAGTGGCTCCATCACGAGGAAAGAGAGAACCAGAGCCTGCTTCATCTTCTCCGAGAAAGAGTGAGAGAAAGAGTGAGAGAAAGAGTGAGATTTTTTGTATTTTTTTGTGGAGGAGTGGGCCATTGAAAGGCTAAGAAGGGGGTGTGCCGGCGAAGCGTGGCTGAGCACTGGGAGAGTGTACCGACGAGGGCATTAGAAGGTGTATCGGGGAGGAGCAGGGCAGGTGTACTGATGAATGAATGGATGAGGCATGCCGGTGAAAGGCCACTACAGGGTGTACCGGCGGAGAGCTGAGGAAGGTGCATCGGTGGAGACGGGACAAGTGTACCTGCGAAGGGCATGGGGAGCATGCCAGAGAAGGCTGGGGTCAGGCGTGCCAGCAAAAGCACTGAAAGAGCGCACTGGTGAGGGCAGGAAGGGGGTACCAGCGAAGGATCAAGAATAGGTGTGCTGGAGAAGGTCTCCAAGGCCTACATCGGCGAAGGGTTAAAGGGGGTGCACTGGTGAAGGTCTGGGGGGGTGAAGTCCGTGGAGGCTTCAGTTGGGCTGGATGAAGGGTTAAGGCCCGTGCACGTTCTGGAACGAAGTCCATGCAGATTGGGGCAAGTTCGTACAGGTTTATGGATGTAAAATACATGTGAAGTCCGTGCAAGATTTTGGACAAAAGAACAAAGTCCATGCAAGTTTTCAAGCAAGTCCGTGCATATGCACGGGGTTAAGGGATGAAGTCCATGCAGGTTTTGGGGTTGATGTTCATGCATACGTGCAAGCAAAGTCCATGCACGTTTAGGTGAAGTCCATGCATATGGGACAAAGTCCATGCGTGTTTTGACAAAGTCTATGCAGGTTTTGGGGTTGAAGTCCACGCGTATGCACGGGGTTGAGGAACAAGGTCCGTGCACGTTGTGCCCAGGGTTGAAGAACAAAGTCTGTGCATGTTGTGCACGGGGTTGAAGAACAAAGTCCGTGCATGTTGTGCACGGGGTTGAAGAATAAAGTCCATGCATGTTGTGCACGGGGTTGAATAACAAAGTCTGTGCATGTTATGCACGGGGTTAAAGAACAAAGTCCGTGCATGTTGTGCACGGGGTTGAAGAACAAAGTCCGTGCATGTTATGCACGGGGTTAAAGAGCAAAGTCCGTGCACACTGTGAACGGAGATGAAGAACAAAGTCCGTGCATGTTCAGGTTCTAGAACAAAGTCTATGCAAATGTACAAGGTTAACGTACGAAGTCTGTGCAGGTGCTCAGGTTGCGGGATGGAGTCTGTGCATATGCACAGATGCAGGTTTGGGGGCGAAGGGGCAGAGTCCATGCATGCTAGGGGCAAGGTCAGTGCAGGGTCCGTGCATGTGCAGGCAAGGTCAGTGGATGTGCGAGTAGGGTCCGTGCAGGGGACAAAGGCCAAGTCGGTGCAAGGGTAGGCAAGGTCTGTGCACATGGGGCCAGGGGCTAAAAGAAGGTCAGTGTACATGGGGGTAAGGTTGACGCACATGCTAGCAAAGTCAGTGCACATGCAGGCCAAGTCAATGCACCTATGGAATATGCCAAGGACAAGGTCAGTGTACATGCTGGCAAAGTCAGTGCACATATAGGGAAAGTCAGTGTAGTTAAGGAATATGTAGAGGGCAAGGTCAGTGCAGGGTCAGTGCACATGCAGGCCGAGTCAGTGTACCTGGGCTAAAGTCAGTGCACATGCAGACTAAGGTCAGAGCACATGCAGACTAAGGTCAGTGCACATGCAGACTAAGGTCAGAGCACGTGGGCTAGAGTCAGTGCACAAACAGACTAAGGTCAGTGCACATGCAGACTAGGGTCAGGGCACATGGGCTAAAGTCAGTGCAGGGTCCGTGCATATGCACGGGGCTGAGTCCATGCATGGTCTGTGCAGATGCGTGCAAGATAGGAAAGGGGTCCGTGCAGGCTTGGGTAAGTCCGTGCAGGGTCCATGTATGCAAGGCCAAGGTCGGTGCATGTATATGCAAAAAAGGGGGGGCAAAGTCTGTGCAGGGTCCATGCACATAAGGCCAGGGGTTATGCAAGGTCTGTACAGGGCTTGTGCGAGGCTTATGCAGGACTTGTATGTGCAAGACTTGATGAAGTCCTGCATAGTCTGCACGGGGTTGAAGTTGAGAGGGGATAGGTGCACTAGGGAAGAATGTGTACCGGTGAAGGGGGTGTACCGGCGAAGGGTGAACTAGAAGGTGTGCCGGTGAAAGAGAGGGCAACCTGCACCGGTGAAGAGTTCAGCACAAAATGAAGGGGGTGCACTGCTCAAGGGGTGTACCAATGAAGGGTAAGGGAGAGTGTGCCGGCAATAGGGTTTAAGGGCGTGTTGTTGAAGGTTTGGGAGGGTGCACCGGGGAGACACTTGGAGGGCCCCACTCCTCTTCACCCTTGACGGCCTTTCTTTTCTTCTTCCTTTCCCCCTTTTCTTCTTTTATCATGTGTGTTGGGGTATTTAGCCACTGTTCAGCCCAGTCCTCTTCATGTTGCCCCTGGTCCTTTTCACCTTGGTTAAGGCATTTTATTGTTGATTATTCCACTTGTTTGTTGTTGCGAGAGGCGTAGTGGTGTACTATTCTAAATTTTGAGGTTAGAGCTACACCGACACAGCGTGCGGTTTACCCACGTTTCCCGTTCGCCTCGTCTCTGGCCGAGATCGGCATATTCATGCTGACCAGGTGAGATTCAGGCCCCTTACTCTACTAGTTTTATCATTGCTTAGCTTAGTATTATTTCTAGTTGCCCATCGGACAGCGAGTGAGTGCCCATTCCAACTTTCCGTACATCGAGTGACCACCGCGAAGTAAGGTGAGAGCAATCCCTTACATCCCACGCCCTTGGTGTGCTGACCGCCCGTGGAATTGGGCATCCCAGGGCCTTAAGGGTCCATCCTAAGCTAGCCTTACCCCGGACATCAAGGTCCCACTTCGGACCCTCCCTACCATTGCCGAGTTACCTACGGGCCCGAGTGCGCACTTAGTGGGAGAGTCCGCTCTAGTGAGGTTGTCGATCTATTGCATTGCTTGCTTGCTAGGCCCGAGGGGTCTTCGGTCTTGTGACTATCACCCCCAAGGTAGTGTCACATCATAGTGCCAAGGGGCATATATGCAAATAAAATAGTTATTTAAACAGAATGGTTAATAAAGTTTAAAGTATGCCCAGATTGGTTGTTTCAATCGCCATTAAAGTTCTATTTTGCATACTTCTGGCCCATTAACTAAGACCCTGGCTCTTCGGTTTAGGACCCCTTGATATAAGGAGACCATGTTTGTTCATGATTATATTTATTTCATGATTTGAATGTCATATTCCATTTGTTGTATGTGATTTAAGAAATTTATTAAGAGCATGTTGCTATCACATATAATTTCCTGTTTATGACATTCACTTGCAACCTTTTAAGGAATATACGTTTTATTGTTCCCAAAGGAATATAAAATGTTTACGTTACAAAGGTTGGAGTAAGATAATAGTATCATGCATAGCTTGGTATCTAGGACCATTTTGGGGCCCAAATGACCTAAAATTTCTAAAACTAAGTAGCATGATCATTAGTCTTACTAGATGGATTTTATTCATCAATTTGAGTGTGGACCTATTAATGGTTGCATGGCCTACTCCCAAAGGAGAAGTCTGCAATGTTGTATTGTTTGGTCACTCATAAAGTTAGACTTTGGGTGTTGACCTAATTGTGATTATATTACTTATTCCCAAAGGAAGAGTTGTATAATGTCTCACTATTTGGTCACTCAATACACTTTTGTGAAACATGACTAAAATATAAGTTTTCATGTGATGTAGTTTATTTTAATCTCTTTCCAAAAGCATGTCTAATTGGAATGTTATTTTCAGCTGTAATTCCCGGAATGGTTATGAACAACTTAAATATCCCGAATTTAGATGGTTCCAATTTTTCTGAGTGGAAGGATCAAATCATGATTACCCTTGGATGGATGGACCTAGACATTGCTATGAGGGAGGAGAGGCCACCTGCTCCTACTGAGCAAACCTCAATTGTGGATAAGCAATATTATGAAAAGTGAGAGCACTCTAATCGACAAGCATTGCTGTTGATGAAAGCGCATTTGCCCAAAAATATTCGGGGTTCTATCCCTGAATCTGATAAAGCTCAAGCTTATCTCACAAATGTGGAAGAGCAGTTTGTAAGGTCTAACAAAGCTTTGGCAAGCACCCTCATGAGCAAGCTGTCATCTATGAAGTACAAGGGAACTGGATCAATTCGTGAGCACATTATGGAGATGAGGAATATAGCTGCTCAGTTAAATTCACTGGAAGTCACCATTTCAGATTCATTTTTGGTGCATTTTATTCTCAACTCTCTCCCTGTTCAATATGGACCATTCAAGATTTCATACCACACACATAAAGAAAATTGGTCCATTAATGAGCTTTTAACTATGTGTGTGCAAGAAGAAGGGAGATTAAGGCAAGAGAATACTGAAAGTGTGAATTTAACTATTGATAAGAAAAGGAATTTTACAGGAAAACGAACCAACTTCAAAAGGAAAGGAACCAAGTCACAAGTCGGCAAGAAGGAAACTGGTACTGAATGGGGCACTCAATCCAAGCAACCAAGGTGTTTCTTCTATAAAAAGAAGGGACATATAAAGAAAGCTTGCCCAAAGTATCAGAAGTGGCTGGAAAAGAAAGGTAAAACATTGGTTTTTGTTTGTGAAATTCTTAACATGACCACAATTCCTCAATCTTCTTGGTGGATAGATTCTGGTGCTACTATTCACATAACTACTTCTGTGCAGGGGCTCGTGAACAGCAGGCTCCCAACTGAGAATGAACGTTACGTTATCACGGGCAATGGTGTTCGTTCAAGGGTGGAAGCAGTTGGAGCTATTAGGATAAAGTTGAATAATGGTCATGTTCTGGACCTAGTAGATGTGTTCTATATTCCTAGATTTTCTAGGAATTTGATTTCTATTTCCAGACTTGTTGAATTTGGATACTCTTTTAATTTCAATAGATCTGGTTTTAACATCTACTATGACTCAAGGATGGTTGGATCTGGTGTGTTATATGATGGTCTATACCAATTATCCTTGAGTGATGATGAGAACAATGTCCTTATTACTCAACACAGAAGTAAAAGATTAAAGAGGAAAAGGACGGAGGATACATCCTTTTCTATATGGCATCAAAGATTAGGACATATTTCAGAAGAAAGGATTAGGAGATTAGTAAGGGAAAGAATTCTTCCAACCCTTGACTACTCTGGTTCTGAAATATGTAGAAACTGCATAAAGGGGAAGCAGATAAGGACCTACAAGAAGAATGCTGAAAGAAGTAATGAACTTTTAGAATTGATCCATACAGATGTGTGCGGTCCATTTCCTCCAACAGTAAATGAAGAGAAATATTTCATCACGTTCACTGATGACCACTCTCGCTATGGCTATATCTATCTCTTAAAGGAAAAGTCTGAAGCACTTGATGTGTTTAAGACTTATCAGGCAGAGGTAGAAAGAGATCTAGATAAGAAGATTAAATTGGTTAGATCAGATAGAGGTGGTGAGTATTTTGGGAGATACACTGAGGCTGGTCGGATTGCTGGACCATTTGGGTTATACCTCCAAGAATGTGGAATAAAAGCTCAATATTCCATGCCTGGAAGGCCAAGTCAAAATGGCGTGGCTGAGAGGAGGAATAGAACCCTAATGAATATGGTCTGCAGTATGATGAGTAACTCTTCTCTTCCTCTTTTCTTATGGGGAGAAGCCTTAAAGACTGTTATTTATGTCTTAAATAGGGTACCTTCAAAGGCTATCCTTAAGACACCATTTGAATTGTGGATAGGAAGGAAATCAAGTGTAAGGCACCTTCATGTTTGGGGGTGTGAGGCAGAGGCTAGTATTAATAACCCACATGAAAAGAAGTTGGATGAGAGGACAGTGAGTGGATATTTTATTGGATATCCAGAAAGGTCTAAAGGATACAAATTCTATTATCCCACTCTTCCGACTAGGATCGTTGAGACTGATATTGCAAGGTTCATTGAAAGGAATTCGGATGTGAACATGCATCAAAACATTGATTTTCAAGAATTGATGTCGTCTACTGTTCATACACAAGTGGACTCTATGTTGGTTCCAGTTCTTCCATCACCTCCAATATTAGAGCCTGCAATTGATGGACCTGCACAACCAGTCCAACCCGTACCACTAGAAGAAGCAAACACTCCTCCTAATGATGCTCATCAATTGCAAGAGCATGATCAAGTCTCACAAGTCATTGGGAGGAGGCATAGGACTCGCAAACTTCCTAGTAGGTATAAGGGTTACCAATTGTATCTCAGTGAGGAATTTGATTCAAATGACCCAATGACATTCACACAGGCCATTGAGAGTAGAGAGTTAAAGAAGTGGTTAGATGCCATGAATGATGAGCTGTAATCCATGAAGGAAAACCAAGTATGGGATCTAGTAGAGTTGCCAAGAGGCGTCCGACCTGTTGGATGCAAATGGGTTTTTAAAATCAAAAGAAACTCTAAAGGCAACATCAAAAGATATAAAGCCCGACTTGTAGCATAGGGATACACTCAAAAGGAGGGCATTGACTATAGTGAAACCTACTCTCCTGTCTCAAGGAAGGATTCCTTTAGGGTTAAAATGGCTTTAGTAGCTCATTTTGATCTAGAGCTACATTAAATGGATGTCAAAACGGCCTTCCTTAATGGTGACATAGAGGAAGAATTGTATATGGATCAGCCTGAAGGATTTTTAGAATCTGGAAAGGAGCATTTAGTGTGCAAACTAAAGAAATCAATTTATGGACTTAAACAAGCCTCCCGTCAGTGATACCTTAAGTTCAATGAGGTAATAATGGCCTTTGGTTTTAAGGAGAACATTGTGGATCAATGTATATACCAAAGGTTCAGTGGGAGTAAGTTCATAATTTTGATTTTATATGTTGATGACCTTTTGCTTGCTAGTAATGATCTTGCTTTACTCCATGAAACCAAAGGCTTTCTACGACAAAAATTTGAGATGAAGGATATGGGTGAAGCCTCATATGTATTGGGCATAGAGATTCACAGAGATAGATCCAAGAGAACACTTGGACTATCTCAAACAACTTACATCTCAAATGTATTAGAAATGTTTGGTATGAGTAATTGCAAACCCAGCATTGCTCCGATCCAAAAGGGCGACAAACTCAGTAAAATGCAGTCACCACAAAATGCTTTAGAAAGGGATGAAATGAAGAAAATACCTTATGCTTCCTTAGTTGGCAGTCTAATGTACGCTCAAACGTGTACAAGACCAGATATTACTTTTCCTGTAGGATTACTTGGTAGATACCAAAGTGATCCTGGTATGGAGCATTGGAAGGCTGCTAAGAAAGTGCTAAGGTATTTGCAAGGAACTCGGGATTACAGATTGACATACAGGCACTCAGACATGCTGGAGGTTATTGGATATTCAGATGCAGATTATGCTGGATGCCCTGATGATTGCAAGTCTACATCAGGGTACATCTTTCTATTGGCTGGAGGAGCAGTCTCCTAGATGAGTGCAAAGCAGGGGCTGACTTCTTCAACTATGCAAGTAGAGTACATTGCATGTTATGAAGCTACATCACATGCCATCTGGCTTAAGAACTTCATGTCAGATCTTCGAGTGGTTGACTCTATTGATAGACCCTTGAAGATGTATAGTGACAATCTGTCGGCAGTGCAGTTTGAAACGCAGAGAAAGACATCTAAAAGGTCTAAACATATAGATGTCAAATATTATGCTGTCAAAGATAGAATCCAGATGGGACATATATCACTCCATCACATTGGCACTGATCAGATGATTGCAGATCCTTGACTAAGGGGTTAGCACCCAAGTTATTTCATGATCATGTAAAGATGATGGGTCTATATATAGATATGGAATAATGTTTCATATAATGTGATTACGTTAGTCGTGTGTTCTTTTGGTTAGAGAGAGAGAGAGAGAGAGAGAGAGAGAGAGAGAGAGAGAGAGAGAGAGAAGCTCCCCTCTTGGTTGGATTAATTCAGTCGTCCGGTAGAGCACCGCCTACGCATACAGCTCGCGGTCCGCCAGCCGCGGCACCGGGACGGCCACCAGCGGCGCCGCCTTCTTCACCACGATCCCAAACTTCTCCTCCATGTCCAGCTCCTCGGTCCCCTCCGGCAGCCGCCAGTCGAAGGAGTGCACGAGAGACGCCAGAAGGTGCATGAACACCCTCTCCGCCATGGCCACCCCCGCACATTTCCTCCGCCCCGACCCGAACGGGATGTACTCGAAGTTGTTCCCGCTGAAGTCGACGGCCGCGCCCCACGACGGCCCCTGCAGGAACCGCTCCGGCCGGAACGCCAGGGGGTCCTCCCAGACGGAGGGGTCCCTGTGGATCGCCCACACGTTCACGAACACACGCGAACCCCTGGGCACGGAGTAGCCGCCGACGACGGTGGCGGCGCTGGGGCAGTGGTTGATCATGAGGGGGAGGGGCGGGTGGAGGCGGAGCACCTCCTTCATCACCGCCGCCAGGTAGGTGAGCTTGGGGACGTGGGACTCCTCCACGACGCTGTCCTTTCCCACGACGGCGTCCAGCTCTTCCTGGGCTCTCCGCAGCGTCTCCGGCTTGTGCATCAGCTCCGCCATTGCCCACTCCACCGTGTTCGATGTGGTGTCCGTGCCCCCCACCACCATGTCCTGTTCCCACAGCATTTGAGATCTCTACGGTAGATCTCTACTGTTCTTTGAAAGTAAAGAGCACACACACACGAACACGCACACGCACACTTGCACACACACACACACACACACACAGAGGGAGAGAGAGGAAACAGACCATGAGGAGGGCCTTGACGTGGGTCATGGTGAAGGGCGTCTTGCCGTCGCCTCCCTCTGCCTCTAGCTTCAGCATGTACTCCAGGAAGTCCTCCCCCTTCCCTTCTCAATGGTCGCTTCGCTCGCCTCGCTGCTGCCTCTGGTTGATGATCTTACAGAAGATCTGGTCGAAGCGTAGCTGGAGCCCCTTCATCCGCCGCTGCAGCCCCTGCAGGTCCCATCTCTCCAGGGCCGCCGGCAGGAAGTCCGACAGGTTCGGCGTCCCCAGAAGCTGGGTCATCTCCCCAACTATGTCTCTGAACTCCTTGGCCACCTCCGCCCTGCCCCCTCCTCCCCCTTCCTCGTCCTCCGCCGCCATCTCCCCGCCCCAGAGCATCTCCGTCACCATGTTCATTGACGTCAGGAACAGCTGCGCGCCGACGTCAACTGCCTCCCCCGACCGGGAGTACAGGTCGCGCACCGTCGCCCGCACCTCCCGCCGCCGAAGGAAGTAGACGGCGTCCAGACTGGGCGCCCCCAGCACTTCCCTCACGGTCACCTTCCGCAGCATGCGCAGCACGGGGCCGTCGGGTGTCCACGCGATGTCGGATCCGCCGTAGGCGAGGACGCGTGCCACCGCGGGGACGTCGCGGTTGGCGAAGGTCTTGTCCTGCTCCCGGAGGACTTCCCGGGCCAGCGCCGGGGAGGAGATCACCACGGCCAGCTTGGTGCCCAGCTTCATGCTGAGGATGGGGCCGTAGGTCTTGGCCAGGCCGGAGAAGTAGGAGTGGAGCTCCGGGTCCAGAAAGGGCAGGCTGCCGAGGAGGGGGATGCCGCGCGGCCCGGGGGGGAGGGGCGGCGACCTCCGCCGGCTCCGCCACCAGAGAAGAGCGAACCAGAGGACCGTCAGGGATGCGGCGGCGTAGGTGAGTGGGAGCTGCCAGCTTGCTTCCGCCATAGTGGCCAGCTTCGGCCTCCAATCCACCTGCGACGGAGGTCACCGTTTGATAGTACGTAGTAGTGAGCAGGTGGGCTAGCTTTCTCAGCTCCTCGCGGTGGTGAAGGGGGGACGGAGGCCGGGCCGGGCGGAACAGATATGGTTGTTGCGTAGACGGGCCGCGGGAGGAGGAAGACGACGATCGATGAGGGGCGCAAGACGGGTGGACGGGATCTGCGGGCGGGAATCCTCTATCGCGTTGCAGACGGGGAATTGGCCCACCCCGCCGTCGTCCCTTGCCGGTCGACCCCCTCGCCCTCTCTCTACAGTCGCCGACCCATCCCGTCGTCGTCCTCTACCAGTCACCCCCCTCGCCCTCTCTCCTGCGTCGCCACGACGGTGTCCCTTGCCGTGCCCTCTCCGCTGTGTCAATATGAACAGTGGGGTGAATGGCACGGGACCTACCACCTTCATTTTTTTTTTTACTCTGTTAAGAGCCACGACAGTTTTCAATTTGCAGCAATGTGACAGTTTTCACTTTGTATCAATGTTATCAGAATAGGATCGAGTCTGAATCGGATAATGAGTTGATTCGAGTCAGTTTGAACCGTGATGTTATTATAATATTAATATATGGTCTGATTCGATTCTATAATCTAATATAATTAAAAATACCTCAAATAATACATAATGATCAAAATAAATAAACATACGTATATATATAGAAAATAACTTGTAACAGTAAAACGCGCCTTAACGAAGGTCTTTATTCAAGAATAACACGCCCCTACCGACGTCGCGATTTATCAAAACACAAAAAGAAAGAAAATGGATATATTACGGCAATATTGAAATCCATTTTGGGGCATTGACTTAGTGACACGAAATTTACTCAGCAAAGCGTCATTTTTGGCGTGTCTACACTCTCTAAACTGGGCTGCTCTCTCTTGAACTCTTCTCTTCTTCTTCTTCCACCCTTGTCTTCTCTTTTGCTGTCTCTCGAACTCCCCTTTTGAATGGAGCTGCTCTTCCCCCTTCCTCTTCTTCCCACTCTCTCTTACTTCTCTTCACGCTATACTTATGAGCTCACAGCTCTCACTCTTTTTCTTCTTTCCCCTCCTCACTTTGGTTCTTCTTCTTTTTCCTCTCACTCACTGATGCCGCCCCACTTTGCAGCCTTCCTCATCCCTCTTCTTCTTCTGCTCACTCTTCCACTTCTCTCTGCATCGCTCCACACCTCTGTTCAAACCTTCTATTCTATCTCCTTCTTTAGAGTATGTTCCCCACGCACTCCTTTTGTCCAACATCTTTTTCTTTTTGCATGTAGGGTAGAGGGTACGTAGTCCCTGATCTGGTAGGAAGAAATCTAGACCGTCCAAATCCACAAAATACTTCCAGATCCTGAGAAGAGTGGCCACTAATTGGCTTGAAGGTGATAAGGTACGGTTGCTTCTCATTGGCCTACCAATCCTCTTCATGCAGTACACAACAGATTGAGACTTCTTCTTCCTCAAGACAAAACTCATTTCTAGATGAAACCCTTTCTTGGAGGTTTGCGATTGGTCCAGCTGGAAAGTGGAAACATCTTCTGCCAAAAGGTCTTCTAAAACCTTGAACCATTGAAGCACATCCCTTTCAATTGTTTAGACTTGGACAATTAGGCCTAGATCTTTCTCACGTGCAAGTTCGCAAAGGATGCTTCCGAAATTCACAATGTGCGCGTCGATGCACTGTAAATGTTGCGTCGACGTATCCTTCTTCAAACTGGCCTCTGCTGCTATTGAAGCCATTGTTGCATTAACACAATGTAAATGTCACGTCGATGCTATAGGCTGGATCCCTTATCACCAATAAGAAGATCTTTGCTGCGTGGACGCAATTGCTCCAATGCGTTGACGCCTCCTTCTTCGAACTGGCCAGTTGTTACCATTAGTCACCTTAAGCCGTCGCCACTACTTCTTTCTTCATTCCTTGAGTTTGGCAATCTGGATGCGTCAATGCCACCTAAGCACTGCGTCGACGTTGCTTCCAAGCTTTTCAAAGCGTTCAATGCTATCACTAATTTTTCACCCATATGGAGCCATTTGTCAGCCCTATCGACCATTTGTCTGCCTTAATCGGTTATTTGTCACCCTTATTCTTCAACAACCGTCAACTTTTCTCCTTTGGCTCACGGGTGGCCCTGGCATCGATGCAAGGGCTTCTGGCGTCGACTCCATCAACATGAAAGCTTCTACTTAGCTCCTTTTCAGTCTTGTCTTCTTGGTGTTGGAATGAGTTCAAGAAAATCCATAGAAGAGGCTTGATTGAATAAGTGTTGCTCTTACTGGAATGAGTTCTGCTGGACTACTGGCTTGGGCAATGGAAGTCCACTGTCTTCTTGCTACATATTGCGCACTGCCATTTTACTGAATGTGCTGCTAGCTTGTTCATGCTGGCAAGAGCTGCTTGATTCTGCTTGATAGACAACCACATATTCCATTTAAACTTTGTTCAACCTTGATGAGTTGTTGCTACCATGATTGAGGACATGAACTGCTGATTAAGATTGACTGCACTTCATATAAAAGATGTTGCCGCTTCTTTTCAAACCCATCATTATGAGGACCATTAGAACTAGAGATTAATCTTATCTTCTGATCTTGAAAGAGGTTAATCAGTGTCATCCAATGCATAACAATCCTCCAAAATCAAGATGGGAAGGTTAGAAAAACCTCTGGACCACTAATTCCATTGAATCTGATTAAGTGTTCTTCATTCTTAACTACAGTGATCCACTTGTTAGCTCTAACGAGCTATTTTTCACTGTTATTGGCCATTTGTCACCTCTAACGTGCTATTTGTCACCCTTATAGCTCGTTAGCCATCGCCCTTGCCTCTTTTATCGTATTTGAGGTTGGCACTTTGGCTACATTGACACTACTGTTGTTCTTCTTCTTCTCAACTCTTCTTCTCCTGTGCCAAGCTATTTGTTACCCTTAGGAGGGTATTTTACACCCTTTAAAGGTATTTTACACCCTTATCTTGACATTTCTCAGCAATAGCCTTATCACCCATATTTCAGCCCGGGTAGCCATTTTTTTTCACTTGAGTCTTCTATTTGTCACCTTTGATCAAACATTCTTCACTTTTGCTTGACATTTGACTATATCCTTGCATTGACTCCGTAGCAGGCTTTGCTACACTGGAGTTGACTTTGCCTATTTGTCACCCATGAGTATCTATTTCTCACACTTAATTTGTAGCTATTGCAGGGCATTTTGGTTGACAAAAAAAGAAACAAAAAAATCACAAATGGGGATTTTTTGGCCCTAGCGGTCGACCGCCAGGCTCATGCCGGTTGACCGGCGACGGCGAACCGCCCCAGTTTAAGGGTCAACCGACCCTTCTTATATGGGTTCACTTTCACCCATTCTCCCCTCCTTTCACCCCCACTCACTCTCCACCACCTTGCTCTAACCCTAGAACCCCTCTTCTCCTCCACCCAAGCCTCCATAACCCATTGTTCCTCCACCCGCACACGATCCGGCCTTTTTGTCACTATTTCGGGATGACCTCCATACGGCCGTTCGTGCATGTGTGGAGATCCCTCTTAGCTTCCAGGCTGTGGATAGGTATATTCCAAGCCCTAGCAATGCCCCTGTACTCCATCTTTGTTCCCGGGGTTGGAATCGATTGATCAAGGGTTTCCCGGTGGGCTTTCTAGTTCGGGATGCCGCCCAGACGAAGCTCTCGACGCTCTACCCAAGGGGAAGCTAGACGTCAACAGCAAGAGGCCCCGGCTCATCCACCTCAGCATGCTCCTCCTCCACCTCGAGCACCTCTACCTCCACATCTTATCATCGACCCCCGCTTGGTCAACTTCAACAAGGTGAATGAGGTTCTCCCAGATTTGTGTGCTCTTTTTGAGCTTCAAGAAGGCTGGATGGATTTTGTTACTCGGTACACTAGATATTATCCTCGTCTAGTCTAGTAGTTCTATGGGTACTTGGTCATGAGGAATGAATAGTTATATACCACTGTTGAAGGTGTTGAGCTTCACATCACCCCGGATCTGTTTCGGCGGGCCCTGGGAGTATCCAGTATGGGTGCAAATAGGGATTATGGCTTTGGTGAAGTTTCAGCCACGTTTTTTTGTTATGACCAACTGTGAGTATGTGCACGGTGTGAGAAACTTGATTAAATTGAATGCCAATCACCTTCCTCCACTGCAACAGGTTCTACATCATATGTTCACATCCTTGATATATCCCAAAGTTGGCGGTAGAGATGAAGTAATAGAAGTTCAGAGATTCTTGTTTTATCATGTCATGAATGGGCTCCAAATTAATACGGGTAGGCTCATGATAGATTTGATTGGAACTTGCCATACCTACCTCCGGCATTCTCTACCATATGCTTCACAGTTGACCAATGTCTTCTTCTATGCTGGGACTAATGTGGTAAATGAGCAGTTCATTTCTATTAGGCAAGATGATATATACAACAAGCATAAGATTTTCTCAGATTTTGGCTATTACTATGGCCCTGATGGAGAGCTTTGCCGGGACATTACAACTTATGGGGAAGAAAATGACAGTGAGGAAGACCAAGAATCAGCACAACAACAAGGTGAAGGGGAAATTCCCCCTCTAGTTCCAGCTGAGGAGTAGCCTCCTCCACCATCACCTTATCACCAGAATTTTGAGATGCCTCCTGCACCTCAGTTTTATCATGGAGAGTCTTCTACTCAGGGGGCTGAACAACGCCCTTCGGTGGACTATGAGGCTTTTGACGGGCAGCACACTAGATTGGAGGCTCGTGTGGATACCTTTGGGCATGATCTCTCTGCCTTTGGGGGCCATATAGCCACTCTGGGCACTGCGATTGACACCATGTCAGGGTGCATGGATACCTTCTCTACTGTCTTGGACACTCTCTCCACTCAAATGACCACACTCACCACCCACATGGCTTCCCTCCAAGAGAGTGTGGCTGATTCTAGCCAGTCCTTAAGCATCATGCACCCCACCCTTCTTGACATGTAGCGCCGGGATGTGGCCCGTGACGAGTCCATTGGCCGTCTTCGTGATCTTCTTCAGGCTCATGACCATTATCTTGGCGACATCCATCGGCACCTTCACTATCCGCCTCCTCCTCCAGCAGATCAGCCACCTCCTGACGATGCTCCATGAGGATTTCTTTTGATTTCCCCCTCTAGCATGTTGTCCTTTGGTATTAGTTCACTTGGGTCCCCCCTTCATCTCTCCTATCCCTTTTTGATGTTGCCAAAGGGGGAGAAGTAGTAGGGCAGGTCTATATAGTTATGTATGTCGATGTGTGGTTGCGTGCTTGCATGTATGATCAGGTGAGGATCTTTATGTCAGTAGTGCTTACATGTATGATCATGTGAGGATCCTTATGTCAGTAGTGTCAGTTCTATAGTCGCTTAGTCTCTTGTCTTAGAGTCGTGCATTCACTCTCGCACCAATGTACCTTGTAATGAAATGATGAATTGAATGTACTGGTGTTTGATTTCAGTTGATTGGCACTTGTGTCTCATTTCTTAATCTATTTTGGCAAACAAGTGGTTGAATGGGTTATGCTAAAATGTGTTGGATGGTTTTTTAAGCATTGCGTTCAACGATTGACTTAATTTCTGAACTTGTTGTAAGGCACGCACTAGAACAACAAAAATGGTTTGAATGCCCTAGAGTTTTGTCATCATCAAAAAGGGGGAGATTGTTGTAAATATCCCAGTGATTTTGATGATAACAAAACTAAGGACATATGGTTGCTAACGTGCATGGAACCAATATCAGACTCAAATAAAATATGAAAATACATGCTATGACTCAAGGACATGATGGTACATGATGACGATCCATCCGAGCTCCAAAAAGTGTGGAGGGGTAAATGATGTCCCCATCAACATCTCTGTCCTCACCGCTCTCCTGTACCTCCCTAGGGTCAGTCATGAGTCAGTTAGTTAGCATTTGCATCCATTCATACATTCATATTCACCCATCACAAAAGAAAATCAACTAAAAACCATGTCATCTCGTATCATATCATCATGTACAAGCGTGTTTGGGGTACAAAAGTCAGGCCGCTCCCTCTGGCCTGTCGCTGTCTCCTCCTCCCTCATGTCTCTTTGATGGCGGGCCCATCGCAGAGCTGGTGTCCTCCTCGCGGTGTCATCGGCGGCACTCCTCCTCCTCATTCCTTCGGTGGCCTGAGGAACCCGTAAAGTAGCTACGAACAGAACCATGGGTGTCGTGGGTGCTAACGCTCGGAGCTCTACTACGCTCCCGGCTCATCTCTCGGAATGCCCTGAGCTCCCCCTACAACCCTGACACTTCTATTAGGGCACGCTCACGCTCTGCTCAGACACAGACTAGCTCCTCGGCACTAGCCCACAGTCGCTACAACTTAGCCCGAAGGAGTGCAGCCTCCACTGCGTCCGCTAGCTGGATCTGAGCTAACTCCTCCCAGAGGTAGGCTGTCTCCTACCTCAGTTGGGCACTCTCACCCAGGGCAGCTATCAGCTCTGTTGCATGCATACATGCATCATCATTAGTCAATTACATTTTATAGAAGCATAATTAACTGTGAAAGTGTGGTGAACTTACCCGCTCAGAGAGCGCAGCCTCGGCTACCTCAGCCCGTGTCACCATCCGAGTGAACTCAGCCTCCCGCTCCACTCGGTCGGCTGGGGTCTGCGAAGAGGAAGAAGGAATGTCTATCCCCTGCCACTGGGTCCCCTCCCCTTGCTGCATTTAGCAACTCCAGAGTTAGTCATGTCATGATCATTATCAAAAGTGCATAATTTAGAGTTTAAAGGTTAGAAAACTCAGTAGTAGGGACAAGGCCTCTCGGGCCTCGTCTCACTCCCAGATCATAGAGTGGAGGAGCCCCTGTAGCTCTGCGATCCGTCCCTGTGGGTCGACCTGCATTTAGAAGTCCAAGTGTCAGTACATCATATAGAAATCAAAAGCATAATAGAGAGAGTTTGAGTTTAGAAGTCGTATCTGCCGGTGGGCACCACGGAACACCTAGTCCCGACAGTGCCTAGCGTACGCCGCATCGCTAGCTACCCGGGCGGTCACAACCCACCAAAGTGATGTCCAATCTGCGATCTGCGGTGCAGCTCGTGCCGTCCAGTCAAAGGCCATCGCTAGGCCTCATGTGGTCCTCCCCACGTGCTCACCTAGCTTCTCCGTCACCGGGAACTCTACTACTAGTTGATGGACACTGATCATCCTCATCACCAGTCTGAAGTAGAGTGGCTCCACTGCATTCATGTAGTAAAGCCACACATCCCACCGAGAGAAGGCGAGGGCCCCTACCACCCAGGGCTGGCCCTCATGTCCCTCCTCTACGTAGGGTGTCCACCGTACCTGTCAAAATAGAAACCTTCATCAGTATCATAAGCATATAGAACTGTAATTCAATTTGAGAGTCTAAGTTTAGAATCGTACCGAGGTGTATGGTAGGGCATCCAGATCATCCTGCATCTCCCGAACTTGTCTCTTGAGGCCTCCGGTCTCCCAAGGCACGGTCCACCTCCTCACGATCGGTACCGAGTCAGGGTAAGCCTCCTCGCCTCTCCTCAGCCCACGTAGCCTCACGTAGGCCCACACCTGCATCACATTTCATCATCCGTTAGCATAAAGAAAGCATATGGGAATTGCATAATCAAGTCTAAGGGTCGAGTCGTACCTGGAGAAGAGGAGAAAACCCGCCGAGCATGGTCCGCCGACTGGTGGAGCCCAAGGTGTCAAAGAGAAACATCAGGACTGCAGCTCCCCATGCATAGTCACCCACGTGGTCAAGGTCTTGGAGTAGCGGAAGGAAGCGGCAATTGATAACGTCCACTCTCGTAGCAAACAGTAGTCGTCCGAACAGTAGCGTCGAGAATCTCCTTAGCACTCGGTCCGCCTCCACTCCTGACTTTGTCACAACTCTAAGTCTAACTAGGTCCATCAGTCTCTGGAGGTGGTGCTTGGGTTTCTCCCCCATCGCTATCCCAGCACGTCGCAATCCTAGGCTATCCTGCAGCTTCGCCCGAGTAAGGGTAGTGGACTGCCATTCAGGATGCAGCAAGTCCAATCCCAGGAGCTCCTGGTCCATCTCCCGGTAGTCGTGATATGTGCTCTCGCTAACCGGAGACATGTGCATGCGCATGCCTATAATTCGAGCCACGTCCTCCAATGTCGGGGCCATGTGCCCCCACGGAAAGAGAAACGTATGACTCGCCAGGTCCCAGTGGTCGGGTAGAGCATAAAGGAGCGGTGTGTCAAACTGGCACACCTCCATGCTCAGGAACTCTGAGAACCCAATGGCTGCTCCTCTAACAAAATGTTGACAATAATCTCATGTAAGCAGGCCTGAATCACCCATCATGGATAGTGCGGACTCTCAGTAGTCGAGACCCCGTTTGTTCATTTTTCTGCCTTTGGGCACTGGCTTAGTGCATCCTTGGAGTTGTGCTCTGAGGCCTCTCCCCGGTTGATAGCCTAATTTCAGAATAATGGACTAGCCTTTGGAATCTCAGATCTTTGACTTCTCTTTAACATTAATAGGCATAGTGACAGGCTCGCGGGGTGCGTAAGCCCATGGGAAGTCCAGATCCAATACAGAAATAGTAGGTCGATTGCTGGGCCATAGAGTGGGCAAGATCTTCTCTGAGATAGCTTTTACTGACTGGGCCGAGGATAAGCTTTTAACCTTCACCACCCTCCCCTGGAAGGGGAATTTGAGACATTGATGGGCGGTAGACGGCACGGCACCAAGAGTATCGAGCTGCGGGCGACCCAAGATAGCCTTGAACATAGGGTCGATGTCCAACACATAAAACTCGACAGCCATGGTGAGAGGCCCAAGTTCAGCCTGAAGGGTGACAACCCCGTGACATGCCCTTCGTGAATTGTCGTATACGGCAATGGTTGTAGGGGTCGGCCGTAAAAGCTCTTCCGAGAGGTTGCAGGCCCTAAGAGTGCTGAGGGGGCACACATTAATTGACGCCCATGTATCCACCAAGGCGGCATCCATACTAACCTTGTTCAAGATAATAGAAATGCAGAGCGACATCTGTCAAGCTTCTGGAGGTGCCAACTCGGTTTCAGAAAATGTAATTGCCGGTCCTTTTGAAATCGTGGCCAGTGCTGTAGGAAGGCTATCAACTGCCATATCTTCGTTGACCATTACCTTCTGCAGAAAATTTCTCAGTACATCTTGGTGAAGGGTGGACCTCTTAATCAGCTCAAGTATAGATATTTTGACCGGAACTCTATCCAAATGATGCAATACGTCATATTGAGTACCCGACAGAGGTTCAGCCTCTTCTTGTTGATCTGCGGCTGGCTGGGCAAACTGGGGATTGGAAGTAGAAGCATAATTTCTCTAGAACAATCACCCGCTCCGTAGGGCAAGGTTCTGTGCCGACCCGGCCTCCGATGATGGCAGAATAGGATGAGCGGGGTGGATAAGTGGTGTGGTGAAGGGTGTAGGGTTAGGAGAAGTGATAGCGGTCGTAATGGGTTGTGGCGGAAGGATAATGGGTGAAGAGGTAGGTGCGGTGATGATGGGTGTAGATGGGGGTGTAAGGATAATGGGTGAGGGATTGGTGGTAGGTGCGGTGGTGATGATGGGTGTTGGTGTGGGAGGAGGGTTAGATGGAGGGGTAATGGTGATAGCGGTGGGGGTGATAAGTGGTGAGCGAGGTGGAGGCGCGGGTGAGGGTGTTGGCATGGACGTGGAAGGGATGGTGAATGGGTGGACGAATGGTGTGGCGGATGGAGGAGGGGTTTGGCGTATGGGTGTGAAGATGGTGGAAGTGGAGGGGTAGTTGTGATGGAAGGCAGAGACTTGATAGGTCGTGCCGTCGTCATCAAAGGACCATCCAACGTTGGGGGCTGGAGGCTGAACTACGTTCACCTAAGCCGGTGTCGGCAGCTAAGGTTGTGGAGCGAGTGGATGGTTCGGCATTAGGTTCTGATGGATCCCCAAATCTTGAACCTGTTGTGGTTGCTGCTGCAACGACTGCTGTGGCTGCGGTGCTTGCTGCTGCACTTGCTGCCTCTGCGGCTACCATCTTTTTTCTTTCAACTCAACAATGGCTTTATGCATTTCGGCCCAATCAATCCTGTGTCCTTCATGTAAATCATATACTAGGTCTCAGAATTGAAAACATCCTTCGATGGTGTGGCCCGGCTACCTGTGGAATACACAATATTTCATCTGATCAACAGTTGTATTCCAACTGGGCCATTCCAGGGAAAGTTGTATGGCATTCACTGACATGAGAGCCGAAAATATGTCGGCAAGAGTTTTCGGCAAAGGAGGATATTGGGCTCTCTTCAGAACTGGGTGCCAGTTATTGTTGTAGCCCTTAGGGGGAGGAACATTGTGGTATTGTGATGGTGGTGGAGGCTATTGTGGAGCGGAATAGGTGTTTTATGGAATGGTGAAGGTGAGCGGAGGGTTTGGTGCAGTGGAATAAGCGGGCGGAGGGTTTTGTGGAGTGGCGAAGGCGAGTGGAGGACGGTTCTGTGGGGCGGACTGGGTGTTGTGGGGATTTCGGGGAAAGCAGATTTGATTATTGTTGATTGGAGGGAAGGTAACGGCTTGAACTTGTTCATTCATTTGGACTCCCTCAGTGACAGGCCCTTGGGATTTTCTATTGTATTTGGGCTTCTGGGGCTCGAATAAGGAGTGGATGGGAGAGTCCTTAAATTGCATTTGAATGAACCGCGCCTGGGTATATAGCTGATGCATGTTAGATATGTCATTCATAGCCAATATATTTCGGAAGGTCGGAGTAGCATTGGAAATCAACAATTTGACCTTCTCTTCCTCCGGAATATGGCCGGGCACCCGCGCACACCTTCAGGGAGGGAGCGGTGGAGTTCACGGAGTATGTGTTGTTCAATTATGCTCCACTGCTGATCCGGGCTGGCGTCTACCACAGTGTCTACGCTTCTCGGTATAGCTACCCCATCTCAAAGGGGCTCTGTTGCGGGATGATTGAAGTCTTCAGCGTAGAGACAAATACCTTTTACACAACGGAAGGTGAGGCCTCACTGGATCTATGGAGCCTAAGTCAGTTGAGTAGCTTACCCATTGATTAGGAGCCCTATGAAGAAGTATGCCTCCCCGACCTCCTCAAGGATGAAACCGACGGGGATGGCTTTTATTCTCTTAGTTATTCGTACCGGCACCTCATCAAGGTGTACCAAGAGTTATATCAACTAGCACACGGTGGGCGGCAGCCTCCCCGTGGAGACAGGAAGAGGGTCCGCATGACCTTGTGGCTGTAATATTTCTATGATGAGTTGAACTAGTATGAAGACTTCCCGCATATTGGTGCCACCGTTGCTTGAAAGAAGTGCAGCAAGCCCAGGACCGACATGAAGATCCCTTCCAGGGGGTGTCGGAGTGGCCCTAACCCGACAGGGGTTGACCTGCTAACGCACTGCACGGCCTACTTGACGTACTGGCTGTGCTCGTTCGCCATGACATATGGGGACGAGACAGTCATCCGACCTGATGTGATCTACCCAGCCTGCCAGATGGCCTGGGGAATTAAACTGTCTCTGTGCCCAGCAGCCCTCTGTTTGACATATAAGACGCTGGGAGATGTTAGTGTTCACCAGTTTCCAAGACAATCTCGGTATGTCTGCCCACTGCACTTCTTTAACGCGTGGGTTTGCTCGCTGTTCCCAGAGTATGCTCCACGCACCCTCCAGGTCTGGGGGTTAGTGCCGTAGATGCTGGAATTTTCAGGCGCGGAGCCAGGAGTGACGTCCCTACAGCTATACAACATTCAGGGCCAGTTGTCAACGGTTCCCCAGGACGCGGCGGGCACTATTCACTTCTGGACATTGGCTGCCCATTCGAGTCCCCTAGTAAATAATATAAGGGAGTGCAAAGATGACCAGGTGGAAAAGTATGTTCATCCGATCAGCCAACAGAATGTCGTCTGCCCATTGTTGGAAACAGAGCTCTGTGACTGGGAGTTGTCAATCCGCCCGAGCATGCTGGTCTTCAGGAAGGGGGACACCGCATGGCTGGAGCCGTATTACCCCTTTCACTTTGGAAGGAATTTCAGATATGATCAGCATATCCCCGTTCATAGTGCACAGTTTGGCTAACCAGTGCGAAGCCTTCGAGGAGGCCCTACTGCTGAGAATGCCAAGACCTGGTGGGACTTCTTTCATCGGGCGGACACCGCAATTTTTAGGGTGCCAGCTCCGGGCCGCATTCCTTGGGTGAGCTCCAAGTACATAAAGTGGTGGAACGCTTGGACGTCCTTCTATCGGTCATGTAGGACCAACTACTGGGATGGAGCGAAAAGAAAATTCCTGAGCAAGTAGCTGGTGCCGGTCCTTGACATTGACCCAGATCATCTCCTTCGGCTCAAGAGCAAGAAGGATAAGGAGGTGGCAGCATATCTTGCCGCGCGTCGAGAGGCCCGAGAGATAAAGCCCGCACCGCAGGTCAAGCTCCCTCCAGTGGTGAAGGATGAATACGAGAAGACCTTGAGGGACCTCTGTCGCATAGGGGGTGATCGTCTGGAGCTCATCAACTACCCGCTCCCCATGGAGGAAGAAGGCACCCCTTGATGCGGGACGACGATGAGACTCAATGTTGTGGATGTGACCCTAGGACTTCTACTAGATGATGCGACTTGATGGATGACGAGACCAGCAACTACATGACCAACTCAGCACCTACATGGCTCCTAAAGAGGCAAGCGTGCCCAAACAAGAAGCACTCGCTCACGGTCGTCCCTTGCGAGGGAAACAAGGCGATCTGCTCAGTTGAGAAACTGGCGATGAGTCTTGGGTGGTCAGCTTACTCTTGTGCTCGGAACTAGTCATGGGATGGGTCTCACACTCTCAACTCACAGTGGTAACTAACTCAAACAATCTAGGGGCCTAACATGCTCACGAGCAGTAGCATCAAGAGCCTATACTAGGAAAGCAAATAACTAAAGTGGGGGTGCGAGTTTACCTCCATGCTCCAGGCATGGGGAAGACAACCCCGGCCAACTCCTTACTCCCGGTTAACAAGTTTTACAATAGTAAAAAATGTATCGACCCACTCCACGTAGGGAGGTAACAGGTCACATGTGGGGCCCGGGAGTATCAGGAATTGGGTTGACGGGCAGCATCTTGATGTCGCTTCGTCGGTGCCGAAGCCCGCGTTTTGGTGCTGTCCGGACGACACGTTCGGCGGGTTCATGGGACCCACGTGCTGCTCAGTCCTCCAGATCTAACGAGGTGGGTCCCACTGTGATGGTGACACTTGGTAGCGGACTCCCCTGGATGGCGGCTGGGCTGGAACACCGGTCGGTGGCGGGATGGCTCCGATCTCCACTTGCCGGAGCTGCTGTCCACGGATCTTGATTATTATGATTATTATTATTATTGTCATTATGTTTTTATTTATTTTATTTTATATCTTTGTTATTTATATTTTTTGTGAGGAGGAGTGGGCTGGAGAGGGGCCAAAAGGGTTGCTGAGACTGAATTGGGGGATAGTGTGCCGACGAAGGGCTAAAAGGAGTGTATCGCTGAATGCCATGGGGCGTGCCGATGAGGGTACTGGACTGGTGTGTTGGCGAAGGCTGGAGGTTAGGTATGATAGGCGTACCGGTGAAGGTTCTCAGGGAGCGTGCCGGAGAAGGCCTAGGAGGTGCACCGGGCAAGGGTGCTGGGGAGCGTGCCGGAGACGGCTAGGGTTAGGCGTACCGGCAAAGGCATTAAAAGGGTGCATCGGTGAGGGCAGGAAGGGTGTACCGATGATGGAATGGGTGGAGTACATCGGTGCAAGGTTGAAGGCAGGCGTATCGGAGAAGAGTCCATGGGCCTGCACTGGCGAAGAAGTGAGAAAGGTGCACCAGTGAAGGTTCAAGGAGCATACCGGCGAAGGATGAGGCCCGTGCAGGTTTTAGGTCCTGGGATGAAGTTCATGCAGATGCCCACGCAAAGTCCGTGCAGCTTGGATGCAATGTGCATGCAATGCAAGGTGAAGTCCATGCAGGTTTCTCAACAAAGAATCAAAGTCCATGCAAGTTTTCAAAGGTTAAGTCCATGCACATTGAGGTTAAGTCCATGGAGGTTTCTCGATGCAAAGATGCATATGAAGTCCGTGCAACTTTTTTGGGCAAAAGAACAAAGTCCATGCAGGTTTTCAGGGGTTAAGAAACAAGGTCCATGCACATTGTGCATGGGGTTGAAGAACGAAGTCCATGAATGTTATGCACGGGGTTGAAGAACAAAGTCCATGCATGTCATGTACGGTGTTGAAGAACAAAGTCTGTGCATGTTCTGCACGGGGTTGAAGAACAAAGTCCGTGCATGTTCTGCACAGGGTTGAAGAACAAAGTCTGTGCATGTTCTGCACGGGGTTGAAGAATGAAGTCCGTACATGTTATGCATGGGGTTGAAGAACAAAGTCCGTGCATGTTCTGCACAGGGTTGAAGAACAAAGTTCATGCATGTTTAATGAAGTCCATGCAATGTAAGGTAAAGTTAATGCATGTTTTGAATGAAGTCCATGCAATGCAAGGTGAAGTCCATGCACATGAGGGCCAAGTCCATGCTGATGCAGGTTAAGTCCATGCACATGGGGCCAAGTCCATGCAGATGCGTGCAAGGTAAGAATGAGGTCTGTGCAGGATTGGGCAAGTCCGTGAAGGGTGTTTAGGTTGTGGGATGAAGTCCGTGCATATGCACAGATGCAGGTTTTGGGCGAAGGGGCTAAGGTCAGTGCAAGGTCCGTGCAGGACTTGTGCAAGGCCAGTGGACATACGAGCAGGGTCCGTGCAGGGGACGAAGGCCAAGTCGGTGCATGGGCAGGCAAGGTCCATGCACATGGGGCTAGGGGCTGAAGGAAGGTCAGTGCACATGGGGGGTGAGGTCGACGCACAGGCTGGCCAGGTCGGTGCACATGCTGGCCAAGTCAGTGCACCTATAGGATATGCCGAGGACAAGGTCAGTGTACATGCTGGAGAAGTCAGTACACATGCAGGGAAGGTCAATGTAGTCAAGGAATATGCAGAGGGCAAGGTCAATGCAGGGTCAGTGCACATGCAGGCCGAGTCAGTGTACATGGGATGAAGTCAGTGCACGTGCAGATTAAGGTCAGTGCACATGCAGACTAAGGTTAGTGCACAGGGGCTAAGGTCAGTGTACCTACAGACTAAGGTCAATGCACATGTAGACTAAGGTCAGTGCACATGAGGTAAGGTCAGTGCAGTGTCCATGCATATGCACGGGGTTGAGTTTATGCGATGCTGGGCAAAGTTCATGCATGTTAGGGGTAAAGTCCATGCAGGGTCCATGCAGATGCGTGCAAGGAAGGAATGGGGTCCGTGCAGGCCTGGGCAACTCCGTGCAGGGTCTGTGCACATGGAGGCCAGGGGTTATGCAAGGTCCATGTAGGGCTTAATGCAAGGCTTGATAAAGTCCGTGCATAGTCTGCACAGGGTTGAAATTGGGAGGGGATAGATGCACCGGGGAAGAAGGTGTACTGGCAAAGGGGGTGTGCCGGCGAAGGGCGAACTAGTAGATGTGCTAGTGAAAGAGAGGGCAGCCTACACCAGTGAAGTGTTTAACATCAAATAAAGGGGGTGCGTCACTCAAGGGGTGTGCTGGCGAAGGATAAGGGAGAGTGCATCGGCGAAAAGGTTTTAAGGGCATGCCGTTGTAGGTTTGGAATGGTGCACCGGGGAGACACTTGGAGGACCCCACTTCTCTTCGTACCTTTAAGGCCTTTCTTTTCTTCTTTCAGTCTGCGTGTTGGGGTACTTAGCCACTATTCAGCCCGGTCCTCTTCATGTTGCCTCTGGTTCTTTTCACCTTGATTAAGGCATTTTATTGTTGATTATTCCACTTCTTTGTTGCTCTCTTTGGTCCTTTAGCATATTATTCCTTGTACACCCTACTCCACATCTCCCACAACCACTGCCAGCAAGCCCTTTCTCCCCTAGCCATTCCCTCCACTTCAAACCACCCCCACATCCATCAAGATCCTTCTTTGCTCTACTCAGTTCGCGGGTAGCAGAAGAAGCTCAACTTGCAGAAGCTGTTTTGGAGTCATTCGACATCAACCGGAGGTGACCATATATCGACGAAAATCTCGTCGAGAAAGCTTCGCAGCTGTGGTGGTCTCGCCGGCATCTGACATCTCTGCTGCCTGGAGGACTCATTCTCCCCCGACTGCGCAGATCAGGACCTACTAGTGATCTGAGGCGACTTCCTGGAGCTCCCATGGTCACATCCCACAACTTATGAAGGCACTGCTTGGCCGAGGACTTCTACAACCAGTCAGAGCCCATAAGTAAAAAGCGGTGTCCAGTTCCACATCCAGAGGAGTGTCTTCCAATTTTCTTCCCCCAGGTGCGCAGAATAGGCCACTCCGGACCTGACCTGACCCCCCTCACTCAACGGGCTCCTCCTCGCCGCCCCGACATCGTCTGGTTCTCCCCCTAGTTGCTACTCGAAGAAGACTTGTCCACGGTCGTCCTTGACATGGTCCCGCCATGATTGGACTTCAGGAGTGACCGTAGCGGCTACAACCGACTGCTGCTACACCCTAGGATTAGCCTGAGCCAGAGCGCAGAGAGCCTATTCCAGGAGCCACCCCGGTCAGTGGTGATGACATGTCTATCCACAGAAATTAGCCAGCGTACCAGGGTCCGTCAGTGATGATATGGCACCTGTCCCGGTGACTTCTGAGTTCGGTGGAGTGCGTGGCGGCGTCTTCTGCAACTCACTGTCCAGCAGATCTGGATCTGGACAGAACTGGAGAAGTGCCCTTCTGGCACCTACTTAGCTAATCTCCCCTCCCCGCCTGGCCGGCTTAGCGCCCCTCCCTATGTGGAGGTAGTTTTGATGTAATCATTAATTTTCCCTCCTCTAATCCAACCCCCCCCATGTGGGGAGTAGTGCTTGTATAATTTGAACAGGGGAAGCTACATCGACGCGGCGTGCGGGTGCATACCCACGTCTTCCCGCTCGCCTTTGTCTCCAGTCGGGATCGGCATCTTCATGCTGATCAGGTGAGCTTTTGGCCCCCTCTCCTTGCTGGTTTAACTCTGCTTAACTTAGTATTGTTTCTAAGTTGCTCATCGGCGGTGAGGTGAGTGCCCGGTCCCGAATTCTCATCAAGTTGAGTGCCACCGCGGGTGAGTTGTGAGCGAGACACTACTTCCCACGCCCTTGGCGTGCCGGCCGCCCGTGAATTGGGCATCCCTGGCCCATTGGGGTCCTCCCCGAGCTAGCCATACCCCTGGAACCCCAAGGTCCAACCTCGAACCCTCACCACCATCGCCAGTCCACCTGCGGACCCGGGTGTGCATGACGCAGGTAAACTCGCTTGAGTGGATCCACCGTTCGGTTCGATTGCTTGTGAATCTAGGTCCAAGGGATTATGTCACATCACTGAGGGGGCTTCTCCAGCACGCCCCGGGTGGCCCTTCCCCGGTACACCCCGGAGCAGCTCTCACCGGCACACTCTATGGCATCCCTTCGCCGGCACGCCCTATTGCGGGCTTCGCCGACACACCACTGAGTGGTCTTCCCCGGCACGGTCCAAGGCACTTCACCGACACACCATGGGACGTCCTCCCCGGTACACCCCCTATGGGCTTCCCCGGTGCACCCTCAGGGTCTCCCCCAGTACACTACCCAGGCTCTCTGCCGGCACACCCCCCCAGTGTCGTTCCTCGGTACACCCTAACCACTCCTCCCCGGCACACTCCGACAGGTGTCCCCCGACACGCCCCTTCGCCGGCACCACCGACGATACCCGAAGCAACGTTCCCTGGCACCGGAGAAGAAGAGGAAGAGAGGGGAAAAAAGAGCAAGGAAGGGGGAGGAAGAGAAGAGGAGGGAAGAGAAGAAGGCAGAGGGGAGTTTAGGGCTCCGTCGCCCCGAAGGCAAAGGGGAAAGAGGAGAACGGGGGGGAGGAGAAAAGGAAAGAAAAGAAGGGAGAAGAGAGAAGAGGAAGGAGGGCAAAGCCTCCGTGCCCGTCTTCTCACCATGATGACGGCGACGATGGCCCGGGCGGCTTCGACGGCGGCGTTCGACAGACGGAGAAGAGGAAGAGGAACGGGGGGGGCGTCGTCTGCTCGGCCACCGAAGTGAGAGAAAGAGAGAGGGAAAATGGGGGATTCGAAAGGGGGTGGCCCGTTCGAAGCACCCCGCCCCCTATTTATAGGGTGAACCAAGAAAAAGAAAAAAAAGGAGAAGAAAAGGGAAAAAGAGAAAAAAAAGAGAAAAGAAAAAAGGGGGAAAGACAAAATAAAAAAAGAAAAAAAAGGGGGGAAAGGAAAGGAGAAGAAAATAAAAAGAAAAGGAAGAGGAAGAAGAAAAAGTAAAAAAAGGAAAAGGAAGAAAAAAAGGGAGAAGGAAAAGAAAGAAAAGAGAAAAAAAGGGGGGGAAAGGGAGAAGAGAGGAAGGAGGCCAACCCCACACTCGGGAGTGTTCACCCACAACCACTACAGTCTTCCGAAGCCCCAGATACAGATGTAGCTCACCCTACAGCAACTGATGAAGGGCAACAAGGGTCTGGTGCCAATCAGAAAGGTGTTGAGTCTGAGGCAGATGAAGCGGGTCCATCAGGGGCCGTAGCTCAGGACTCTCCCAAGCCCAGATGGGCATAAGAAATGAAGCTTTCCAATGTCCGAGCTGGGAGCCGAATAATGAAGCTGCTCAAGAAGCTCCCTGCTAGATTTACAATATGGGAGATCCTCCCTTTGAGTGAAGAGACCCGACAGGTGATCATCATTGCTCTGCAGACGCCTGCTCACTTCGAGACCTGCTTGGTTGAAGCACTTCCAGAAGCTAGCATGACCTTCACTCAGGAGGATATGCTGCTACCTACCATCAGCCACAACAGGCCGCTATGCATGAAGGGCCACCTGAATGGGAGAGAGCTAAATAGAATTCTGGTCGATCATAGTGCATCTATCAATATTCTACCGTACAGAATCTACAAGAGGCGTCACTTCAACGTGCGTCTTGAGAAAGTCGAGGATATGAGTATCGCCGGCTTTAATCAGAAATGTGAAGTGTCAATGGGGGTGGCAGAGTTCACACTTACCCTGGTAGATTTCACTACGAAGGTATAGTTTCATGTCATAGACTCATGCACCTCATGCGCGGCGCTGCTTGGCCGCCCATGGCTGCATGAGAACATGGTGGTGCCCTCCACGCTCCACCAATGCATCAAGTACATTCTCGAAGGGAAAGAGGAAAGGATATTTGTTGACCTCCACCCGTTCGAGGTGCTCGAATGTCACTTGGCAGATGCCAACCTATACGCGAGGCCTTCCTAGAAGACCTCTGAAGCTAAGACCCCTATGGGGGCTTCAAGAAACACATCTGGCGATAGCTGGTTCCCACCACCACCGCGTGGATATGTAAAGCCCAAGGTGGTCTCCCATATCACCGTCTCCGGGAACATGGGCAGAGTAGCACCTCCAGCTATATACCCCGAAGCTCATGAAGTCAAGGTCGATCAGCAGCACAACCACATTGGGGCCCCAGAAGGCCTCACCAAGCCGATTCCTAGCCTTGATAACCCTACCGTCGAGCCTTTCAGAGCTTGGGAGGTGGCACAGATAGACGGGCCGAAGAGCTTGTTCTACACAGCTGAAGAATACCCTATTCGAGAGGACACAGACTGTTGTCTGCCTGAAGATATAGAAAACCCGATAGTTCCCATTCAGGGCCTAGCATTCACGACAGATCGGATGGCCAAGATGTTCTGGAAGTAGCACATCCCCTCTGATCAGTCACATAAAGACAAAGAGGCTTTCCAGAAGATGTGGTATCCCGCAAGTCTGGATAAGGAACTGAGATGTGTCTCCCAACACCCAGGGTTGGGCTTCACCCTGGAAGAATATTATTACGGTGGGCGATATGAGGTGGACACCATCTCCACCTTCTATCCTACTGAAGACAACCCACTGGGGGCAACCTTTGATGAGTACCCAGTGGAAGCTGAATATGCTGAGCCAGCTCAATCCGAAAATCAAGAAGCAGAGACCATGATTCCTTGTCGGTGCTGGGAGCAAGTCTATCCCGAAGTGGGGGCCCTTCAGGCCAAATTTGATACGGCTAGTAGCAGTGAAGCCGAAGATGTTGAAGAAGCAGGGATCTCTCCCTCCAGTGGAGTCCTACTGATGATGACCTCAGCATCTCTCCTGCCAGTTGGGGAAGCCTCGGCTAACTTCGACCAAGAGGCACATGTTGCCAAGAAAGAAAAAGCCACTTCTACAGAAGATACAACTACCCCAGAAGATGAGGCCTCCTCGACTTCTGCTACAAGACTGGGATGTCGTTCCAGCCTGGCAATAAACAACCACCAGCCCGTCATGGCTGCAACTCTATCTACAGGGGCTGAAGCTACTCGCTCACCCTTGGAAGCTGCAACGACAGCGGACTTGCTGATAGAACAGTTTGCAGAGCCGCCATTGAATGAAACAGAGGATCCTCTGGAAGCTATGATGAAGTCATATGAAGAAATCGAGGTCCTCGACCCCGAAGACGGCATTCCAGATTTCATTGACCTATAGCCGTCACCTCCAGAGATAGAAGATGGAGGCCACGCCACAGTGGATGAGCTGATAGAAGTCAATCCAGGAAGTGAAGATGACTGATGCGAGATGAGACCACGGACACGACAAGCTCGTGACTGCCCCTGAACAAGGGAAGCGTCGGACATGCACGGTTGAGAAATCGGCAAGAGCTAGGGTGGTCGATTAGCACTCTCGTGCCCGGATCGGGTCATGGGACGGTCGCTCTCTCACTCGCAGCAGTGATGAAACAATAATATATAGCAAGCTAGGTCCTAAAACATGCTCTCTAGTAGCGGCATAATCAAATATATATATGAAGTAAGCAAGGCCGAGTGTAGGGAGCAAAAATGATACCTCCACGCGCTCGGCGTGGGGAAGACGGACCCGGCCGAACTCGTACTCCCGATGAATCGGAGGAGCCCAACACCAACCGGGGAGAGCGTTCGATCTGGTACCCAGGGTGGAGGCCCTGGCATGATCGCAGGCCCCTCTCCTTCCCCAGGGAAAGAACTCGGTGACTTTTTGACGTCCTCATCGAGCGGGCGCAAATCTTGCCCCGTGATCCGCCGACAGACTACACTTAGTGGGACTTTAACCACCCTCAGTATTGCCCCTTTCATGCATGAATCTGCCACGCGATCGAGTCCCGTGAGGAAGTCCAATACCTCATCGAGGAACAGATCTAGTGGGAACAGATCGACAACGAAGGGAATTCCATGGCACTTGTTCGGCTGCAGCAAGCTATCGAAGAAACCTTGAGCACTACCAGGAATGCACCAGAGCAGCCCAATCCTCCCCAAGAAAATGGCCACGGGTTACCTTACCAGCATACCCCAGAATGGCTCGAGTTCCGAACCAATAATCGGGAGGCTCTCGAATGACTACGGAGATGTAGGGAGCAAGATGCCAGCCAAGAGGCGGGGCCAAGCACCTTCTCGACCAACGTCGTTCACCCTCCCGCTCCTCCGGCCTCTCTCGAGGCTCCAGCACCACAGGCTGGTCAGCCAGCCCTTGCCACTCCGGCCGCACAATGGTGACCCTGGCAGGAGCTAGAGTCTCTGTCCTTTTCCAGGGAAGACACTGCAAGACTCCTCCGAGTCCTTCTCGGTCGAGAGGACGTCCGGGTGGGCGAGACTACTATGGGCTCCCCAAGCTCTCCTCGCCTCCCCTCTGTTCCACTTCCGACTCTGATGATTGAGGATAGGAAAGGAAAGTAAAAGTTGGGCGAGATTGCGGCTCGATCGAACCAGGTCCTCCCAATAGTTTGTAAGTCGGGCCCGTCATCATAAAGGCCCTCTAGCGTGTAAGATCAAGATAGCCACCGGGGGCAACAAGGCCCCCAAATGTCGTCAGGCATCACCCGACCCTACCCTCAGCCAGACCACAGGGGTCAGAGAGTGAAGCAAGATATTGGGCATGCTTCTCGGGCCCCTCCTCAGCAGAAATCCTAGCCACTGCGGCTAAGGAATCAAACCGCGCACATGTCTTCGGACACCATCCCCAGTACACCAGTTCAACAGGGAAAACCTCCCTCGCCATCGCGACTAAGGCATCAAGCCGCGCACACGTCTTCGGACGCCACCACGAGTCAATCAATTCCCGGTAAACTCCCTCAACAACCGCGGCTAACACAACAAGCCGCGTCCACGTCTTTAGACGCCAGTCCCAGCATTCCCGCTTACCAGGAACTACCACTCAAAGTTATCGAGCAGGCGATCGACACTACCTTCCAACTACAACAATCGGAAGGTGCCTGGATAGAGATCCGAGAAAAGAGGAGTCACCAACCTCACCCTGCAAACCCATCGGCTCGACGGCATCCCCGTGCAGACCCGTCAACCCCAGTTCTATTGCCTCCTCCTCCTACTCCCCTGGAGGTGGCCATCGCCAAGAAACAGGAGAGGAATAGAAGGAAGAACCTCAAGAGGTGACTCAAGAAGCAAGCCAAACAAGCGGCTACCTTGCAGTCCCCGACAGAGCTGACGCCTCTCCAGAGGTTACAATGGCTTATCGATAACTTGGAGGAATACATTCCTCTCCGCCCTACGGGGCCCATCCCACTCGATAGCTATATCCCGTGGGAAGACATGCAGAAGCAAGCTCGACTCAGAGACTGGGTCCAAAAATTGATCTAGAAAGTCAAAGAGGGTGAAACCCTTCGCATTTCAGAAGAACTCTCCTTGTTCTATAAGGATAAGGAGATCACGGTGGAACAGCTGGAACAGATGCTTCGCGGCTGTACTTACAACATGGTGGCTATCCCACCTCTAGACAACATCAATGCCTCCGGGCGAGGTGAGCCGACGTCATCCAGAACTAGACAAAGGGCTGCGGCTCCACTCAGACTACAACTAGCTTTAGAACACACTGACCGTGGTCGAGGTCGCAGTCGTGGATGTGGCAGAGGTCACGGAAGAGTCCCTGAGCCGTCACTTCATCTGTCTCCCTTCGACCCCGAATGGGTCATCCTCCTGCGAGGAGAACGACCTGCCCCGATCCCACCGGTGGAGATCCGGGGGCAACCCAACATCTTCGACCCAACTGGCACCGAGGAGATCGCCGCCAATATTCCAGTCCCAGCTCCAGTTCTGACCTGTCCTATAGACTAAGTAGGGCCGTCCGGTAAGGATGGGCCAGCCTTTCAGTCTCCCTCAGAAGATCTGTCATTGGCCTCCCTTTTCCAAGAGTCAGCGGCTGACCACAGTCAGCCCGACCCCAGTAACAAGGGCAAGGCAGTGCAACTCCCCGATGAGGATCGGCGCGATAGCTCACCGCAGATCCAGCCTGACATACTACCGTCACTGGAGGATGCTCGAGCTCGAGCTGATCGGAAGGTCCTCCACCAGATGAAGCGTTGTCCTGCCAGCATCACAATCTGGGAAGCCATAGCTTGGAGTAAAGATTTGAGGGAAACTCTTATCAAGGTACTTCAAGCCTCCACCTACAGCCTCCGCCTCTTCTCTTCCCTCCCCACCCCCGCCCGCGACGACCCCTTCCTCCACAACGCTCTCATCCGCGGCCTCGCCGAGTCGACCCAGCCCGATCACTCCCTTCTCGCCTTCTCTTCCATGCGCCGGGCCGCTGTTCCCCCCGACAGCTTCTCCTTCGCCTTCGCCCTCAAGGCCGCCGCCAGCGTCCCCTCCCCCGCCGCGGGCGAGCAGCTACACGCCCAGGCCGTCCGGCACGGCCTCGACTCCCACCTCTTCGTCGCCACCACGCTTGTCAGCATGTACGCCGAGTGCGGCCGCAGGGATTGTGCCTTGAGGGTGTTCGACTCGATGCCCCACCGGAACGTGGTGGCATGGAACGCTGCTATCACGGCGTGCCTCCGGAGCGGCGACCTGGCCGGAGCGGAGGGCCTCTTCTCTAAGATGCCAACCCGGGACTCAACATCATGGAACGTCCTGCTCGCTGGATACATGAAAGCCGGGGAGCTTGGCCTGGCGAGGCAGACATTCCGCGAGATGCCCGCAAGGGACCCTGTATCATGGAGCACCCTGATCGCCGGGCTGGCCGGAGACGGTAAATTTGAGGAGGCATTCTGCTTCTTCCACGAGTCACTGCATTTGGGGCTCCGGCCAAACGAAGTAAGCCTGACCGCAGTCCTCTCGGCATGCGCCCATGCTGGTGCATTAGAGTTTGGGAAGATTGTGCACGGTCATGTTGAGAAAGTCGGCCTCAATCACGTTATCGCAGTGAGCAATGCGCTCCTGGATGCATACGCCAAGTGTGGTAGCATGGACATGGCTCGGCGGGTGTTCGACCACTGGTTGGAAAAGAAGACTATTGTCTCCTGGACAGCGATGATCGCTGGGCTTGCGATGCATGGGCATGGCGAGGAAGCCATCAGGGTATTCCATGAGATGGAGGAGCAAGGGGTGATCCCGGACGGTGTAACCTTCATCTCAGTTCTGTACGCCTGCAGCCACGCTGGGCTGGTGCAGCAAGGATACCACTACTTCTGCAAAATGGAGGAGAGCTACGGGATCAAACGCTCGATCGAGCACTACGGCTGCATGGCCGACATCTATGGGAGAGCAGGCCTCCTGGACGAGGCATACCAGTTCATAATGCAAATGCCAATTCCGGCAAATGCTATCATCTGGCGGACGCTGCTCGGGGCGTGCAGCATCCACGGGGATGTTGAATTGGCAGAGCAAGTAAAGGAGCGGCTGTCGGAGCTTGACCCCGATGACTCCGGCGATTACGTCCTGTTGTCGAACATCTACGCTGTGGCTGGGAAGTGGAAGGATGCTGCAGACATGAGAAGGTCGATGAGCAGCCAGAGGATCAGAAAGGAGCCCGGGTGGAGTGCCATTGAGGTTGACAAGGTTGTCTACAGATTCGTGGCAAGTGATGAGTCAGACGTCGCACGGGAGGAGGCCAATACCATGTTGACAGAGATCATGTCCAGGTTGACGGTGGAAGGCTATGTTCCGGAGGTTGCAAGCTTTCTGCATGACATAGAGGAAGAAGAGAAGGTGCACGCAATTGCCAGGCACAGCGAGAAGCTGGCAGTGGCGTTCGGCATTGCAAGGGCATGCCCCAGCAGTGTGATAAGGATAGTGAAGAATCTAAGAGTATGCAGGGACTGTCATACTGTAATGAAGCTGATTTCAAAGGTCTACAGGCGGGAGATTGTCGTGAGGGATCGAAGCCGTTTCCATTGCTTCGCTGGAGGCTCCTGTTCTTGCAGGGATTACTGGTGAAGTCTAAACAGACTGATGGCAGAAGGCTGGGCAACAGGTCAAGGATGCAGCGTAGCAGGCAAGCTGACGCTTGGCACTCAAAGCACATGGTGAGCTGAGAACGCTCTCCTATGACAAGGCAAGCAGCAGGAAGCAAGAGTAGATCAAGAACTCTTGGAACCAAATGCGTCATGGTCCAACTCACTAAACAACTCGGCACCGAGTCGGAAAGTGACTGGGGGCCAATTTATAAGGACTCAGTTGAAGTCAGCGCCTCTCTTGAGAGTAAACGGACTCATGTTCTATGATATCACTGAGTTGAGACTCAGAAAAGTTTCATTGACTGTGTCTGAATTGGACCGAGTCCATCCGAGTCTACAAACTATGTACCAGACAGGAGGCAACTTTCCTACCTGAAAACGTTTGAGAACCATTGTTCATATTGGTGATTTCACACTCCCATAAAATTGCCCGATCAAAATGTGCAGCTATTGTTTTGTAATCCTTTGTTGTTAGATGTCCGTAACGGCCCAGTTAGAGCAGAGAGGAACTCAACACAGCACATGGCTCCCAATGGATACAAGCCAGAAACACCATGACTCACTATAAACCAATGCATGTTTGCAAAAACAACATCAGATCCATAAAACCTCCTTAATCCTCGCACGAATGCTCCACAATATGGAATCTTGTAATCATAATTGAAAAGGAAAAAATCATCACTTAGATCGGCTTAGTGAACAACTGCAATATCAAGTTGACAGTTGAATGACCTAGACAGCTCCCCAGACATACTGCCCTACCCTCTCGAGGTCTACCAGGAGCTCTAGGAAACGACAATGAATGTTGTTTCCCTTTGAGCCCAGTAGCAACCTCCCCAGCAGAAAAAGGAGAAATCTTCTTAAATCCATATTTGATCTCTCCCAATTGATGGAAGCCACGCAGTACACAGCACGACATCCCCTTTCAGTTTGCTCCATAAACTCCTCCAGGGATTCATCGTCACGAGGATGAGTTTCAATAAGCCCCAGTGCCTCCATGATGGATGCCTTGGCTGCCGACCTACTCTTTCAGTCGTCCAAGTCCAACCCAAGTAGTTTTTGGGTCCCTTCCTGGTAATCGGGGTAGGTAACCCTGGTTATCACCTTGCCATCCACTTTGAGGCCCGTAATTCGGACCACATCTTCGCGGATGGGCACCATGTGTCCCCAGGGCATTAGGAAGGCCCGACTTGCTGGGTCCCATCTTTCACGCAGTGCTTGGATGAGGGTGAGATTGAGCTTAATTGGTTCGACTCGGAGGAAGGCACCGAATCTGATCATGTCTAGTCAGACCTTCTGGAAGTCTGGAAGACCCTGATATGCGGCCACTACTAGCTCCCACGAGATGTGTGACCGCATCATACCCTGCGCATACATAGAAATGAGAAAGGGATGCACTCATGGAAGGACAAGAGAACGAGAAAGGAAGTAAAAGGCGTTCACTTACAAGCTGAGCTTGGGTCCTCTCACTGAGGTGCCCTTCAACATCAGAGGGCCCCATGGAGCTAACACTGGACCTGCTTCTCTTAGAGAAGTGGGAGGATTCACCCTCCATTCCTAAGCTTAAGAAATCTTCACTCCTCCTCCTCTTTAGAAACTTTCACTCTTCGAGTTGGCTTTCACTGTCCCTAGGGAGAATGAAAAGGGGGGTATTTGTAGGATTGGAAGACGTCTGAGCCGACAATCGTCGGTGACCCTCGTGATAAGGCATCTTCTTTTCTGTCTCATATGAGCGGAAAAGTGACATGTCGACTTGCTCCCTATATAGTTAGGGGCGGTCTGATCCTTGTCAGGCACGTGATTGAGTATAACAACAAAAAAAGAGAGAAAAGAAAGGGATGCATCTGGAGGAGGTTTGAAATGTCACACGGGAATGGAACTAAAGGCCATCATTGCTGACTCCGACGGAAGATTCCCGTAGAAAAGAAAGGGATGTCTCTGTAGGAGGTTTGAAATCTCGCATAGGAATAGAGCTCCAAGTCGGCATTGCCGATTTCGATGGGAGATTCCCGTTGAAAAGGATGACCATAATGAGACACGATTCCCCATTTCGGGGTGAAATCTTGTTGAACACATCACATGGGAATGACGTGAAGAAAAGAGGCGTAGAGGAGAAGGAATGCGCAAAGGGCAGATAAGTAACATGAACATGAGCCATTTCATTCGTGAGTCTATATAAAGTGCATGTACACCATAAGGCAAGGGGGTGAGTGCACAAGCAACTCACTAACTCTCATCATCACCCTCCTGGCCATTTCTCTCCTGCCTCCTAAGATGGAGAACCCTAGGCCTCATGGAACTCTGCAAGGTAATACCAGCCTCACCCTGCGGCGTATAACCAGCCTCCGTGACGCGACGACGTTCCCCTGTCGAAGTGACAAAAAAAGCTGCCCATAGAAAAGGAGGAGGACTGGCAAAGACGTGCCTCGAGCTCCCGTGAACTCTGGTGGCGCTCCTTACTCTCTCATAGCCTCTGCTCTGCAACCCCAAAGCCTAGTCAGAGCTCCAGCACCAAGGCCTCTAGTGCCCTTCCCTCATCCCGACCTCGCTGTCACTCCGCCGTCCAACTCTGCAACCCGGACATCACACTCTGCCTCCAGCTCCACCACCCGAGCATTGCACGATTGCGCCCCACCCGTAGAGCCCCACTCGATCTAGATCCGCCAGGATCCCCAGAAAATGATAGTGGAAGTCGTCTCCCTTCGTCCCCAGTAGAAGGCGGCCTAGCAGGAAGAAGAGGAACAAGATCGCAAGCTGCTCATCCCTGGTTGCTTGTGTCATGACAGAAGACGGGGCGAGCAGCTCACGTCTAGCCATGGGTGCTCTTATCGACATGCTGATGAGCATCGATAAACCCTAACACCTCCATCCCGGACATCCGAGCAGAGCGACTGTCTCACTATCCTTCTTAGTGGTGTTGATCTCCAACCCTAACAACTCCAAAGGGTTCTTTCTTGGTAGTCGAGATAGGTGATACCGCTCATTGCCTCACCGTCCACCCGTAGTCCAGTTGTGGCGCCCCCTTCCCGCGATCCCGTATCGTGTCTAAGGACGTCACAGCGGATGGGCGGAAGTGTTGTGAGGTGAGATATTTGCAAGGCGCTTAAATGCCAAACCATCACATATTCTAAAAATATAACCATACCATTTCCATAAGCTTAAACACTCATAATTTACAACGTATACAAAGTACTACATATTGCTACCCAAAAGTCATATTTACATCCGTTATTCAAAAGAAAACTAAATCTACTTATTCTACGCAGAGCTGTTCGAGTGTCACTTGTCAGATGCATCCCTGTATCTAGAGAAGTCAAAGAAGCCCAACCTCTCAAGTCAAGACAAGGGCAAGAAGAAACTAGAATCTGGTGACTGGTTTCCTCCGCCGTTGCCTGGCTACGTAGCTCCCCCAGAGGTGTCATTCATATCTGAAGAAGAAGGAGACCTCAAAGTTCTCCAACTTAATATTTACCTTCAACTGGGGACACTAAACCCCACGAAGCTACTTGGGGACATCCAGGTCTCGTCTGGGGTAGTCAAACCCACAACTGGTGCAGACTGCCAAACAATCAAAGTGTTGAAGATGCTAGAAGTTCCTAATCCTGACGGCCAGCCTACCATATTCTATGTGGCCAAGGAGCTGCTTGTAAAAGGGGACGATGATTGTAGATTACCCGGAGAGATGCAAGATCCACTTGTCCTAATCACGGGACTTCCCTATGTGACTGGCCGTGCAGTCAAACTGGCCAGGAAATAGCAAATTCCCTTCTGTCAGCCCGCCAGTCAGAAGAAGATGTTCAAACAATTGTGGGATCCACTGAACATCGACAGAAGACTGCTACAAATCACTCAGCACCCAGGGCTGGGTTTCTCTATTAAAGATTATCAAGACAATGTCATGATTTCTACCTACACTGTAACAAGTGAAGACGCCCCAGGGGCGATTTATGATGAATACATAGGAGACTATGAGATAGCTGAACCATCAGCTGAATTAAAAGGCTTGAGCCCCTCTTGGCCACAGGTGCACAATGATCATGGAGTTGTCACCCCATGCAAATGTTGGGAGTCCATCTCCATGGAACCAACCACAGCCCCCAGCAACAACTTGCAAGAGCCACAAGCTGAAGAAAGTTGTCCCATCCCTGAGGATGCCACATCTATAGGCCGGCACTCGAGCAGCACAGCACATGCACGGTCAGCACCGAGACTATTTATCCAGCCCGACTAGCAGCCAACTGGCTCGAAACAAGGCAGAGTCGAAGTCCCACTAATAGGCGAAATAAGATAGGAATACATCTTTGAGGCCCTCGAAGTTGGAGAAGATGATGAAGGCTTTGTAGACCTACAGCCAGCTCCCCCAGAAATAGAAGATGGGGGTCAAGCCACTGTTGATGAATTGGTTGAAATCAACCTTGGTACCGAGGACGATCCCAGGACAACCTTCCTCAGTGCCCTCTTGTCACTTGAAGAGAGGGGGCAATATGTGAAGCTACTCTGAGAATTTTGAGACTGCTTTGCCTGGAATTACAAGGAGATGCCTGGCCTTAGCCCTGCAGTTGCCCGGCACATCCTGGCCATTGACCCTAAAGCCGAGCCGGTGAAGCAATCACCCAGGCAAATGAAGCCCAAGCTGACAAGTCAAGTCTGCAAGAAGGTCGACAAACTGATGTTGTATTCCTACAGTTTTGATGATGTCACACACTACTTGTCAAAATATGTTTATTTTTGATTATCTCACATCCTTTTCTAATTCAGCAATGAAGTTCTTCTGCAATAAAGCTCTTATGCAATAAAACTCAATGCAGTGTTAGTTGTGTACGCATTCCTATCCTCAAAGCATGCATCGCTTAACTCTATGCATATTAACTCTATGCATATTAACTCCATGCATATTTGCTCATGTGTAGTTTAAGTTCTAGAGTCCTTGCATGCCTTGGGTTTGTTGAAACCTTAAGTCCGAACATGAATAAAGTCCATGCATATTTTTTTTGTTTACTCGTTCATCAAATATTTGCACACTATGAGTCCATGCTTGTTGTTTGTTTGCTTCATTGCTTGATTGCATTCTAAGTCCATGCACACATAGTCTGTGCACTTTGTGTGCCTTACTACATTCTAAGTCTATGCACATATAGTCTGTGCACTTCGTTTGATTCATTGCATTTTAAATCCATTGGCACTTAAAGCCCATGCATGTAGAAGTCCATGCACTTTGTTCATATAAAGTCCATGCACCTTTCCTATGTCACAAATGAAGTCTGTGCATGTTTCCCTTGAAACAAGTCTGTGCATGTCTCGTCTAACTAAAGTCTGTGCACTTTGTTTCCAATTAAAGTTCATACACATTGTTCAATCTAAGTTCATACACTTTGATCAAAACAAAGTCCGTGCACCTTGTTCTACCAAAGTCTGTGCACATTGTTCACATCAAGTACGTGTACGTTTGCTAATTGCAGATAAAGTCCGTGCATACATAGTTCATGCACATTCTGTGTTTCGTTGCATATAAAGTCCGTGCATTTTTTTTTTTTCTTGAAACTAAGTTTGTCCATGTTTTCTTGAAACAAAGTCCGTGCACATTGTTTAATCCAAGTCTATGCATATTTCTCGTATGCACAGTTTGAGTTCGTGCACATTTTATCTAGTGTATGAGGAAGTCCATGTTGATCACAACAGCATAGTGATGTAAGTCTGTGCATGTTGTCTCTTTCGCATATGAACCTCGTACAAACTAATCATCAACATACTGTTTCGATGCTAACCAGGTGCTCGTTAAAATGACAGGGACCTCCCCATTCACTTCTGGACACTGGCGGCGCACTCTAGTCCTCTGGTGAATAGTAAAAGGGAATGCAAAGATGACCAGGTGGAGAAGTATGTCCACCCGATAAGCCAGGCCAACATGGTTCGTCCGCTGCTGGAGCCTAAGTTAAGGGATTGGGCGTTGTCCATCCGACCTAGCGTGCTGGCGTTCAGAAAAGGGGAGACGGTACTGTTGGAACGTTACTACCCCTTCCACTTCGGCCGCAACTTCAACTATGACTAGCACATACCGGTATATAGTGCCCAGTTCAGCTTGGCGACGCGGGCTCTCCGGGGGAACCTAGTTGCGGAGATCGCCAGAGTCTGGTGGGACTTCTTCCACCGGGCCGATGTTGCTACCTTCAAAGTGCCAGCTCCCGATCGTGTTCCATGGGTGACACCTGAATATGTGAAGTGGTGGAATGCCCGGACGGCGTTCTATCGGTCTCACAAGACCGATTGCTGGGATGGGGTAGAGAGAAGATTTTTAAGCCGGCAGCCCACGCTGGTCCTCGATATCGAGCTAGAGCACCTTCTGCGCCTATAGGGCGGCAAAAGTAAGGATGTGGCTGACTATATGATTGCTAGTAAAGTGGCCCGAGAGAGCAGACAGGTGCCACAAGCCAAGTTGCCTTCGGTGGCGAAGGATGACTTCAGGAAGACTTTGCGGGACCTTTGCCGCGTCGGCTCAGACCGCCTGGAGCTGATCAATTACCTGCTATCGGCAGAAGAGGAGGGCACCCCTGCGACCAGCTAGCGGGCCGAGAAGGACACGATCTGCCCCTACCGCGCCTTCATGAGGAGGGGTGAGCGGAAGCAATAGAATTACGTGGATACCACCTAGCTCTATGACCTCCTGCGGGTGCACAGGCTAACAATCGAAGCTCGGTCGGCAACCATCCTGGGGCAGCAACTGCATGTGGCCTATCACTACGCCGAAGGATGGGGGATGGATCACTTCAATCCATATTGCCATCTATCGGCCAAGAAGCATGCAGAGCTGGCCAACCTCGCTGACTGGTGCCGGACGATTGGGGATGTGTGTTGGTTAGTTCGGGAGGCGGCCCGTCGGGACCAGGTGCCCACCCTGAGCTACTGGCCAATCACGCTTCGACTTTATACCGGCCCTCATGGTATGTGCTATTGCGCACCTACATTATATCTTTTACCCCTACCGGTCATTGTCGAGCGCTGAAGGGTAACTAACTCCTTGCTCCTTTTGTTTTCTTTCTGTCACAGACCACCCAAACAGCACCCAGCTGGCGACGTACCACAATCTCCTCCGGCAAGCGGAGAAGCCGGCCTATTTTGAGGAGGCGCCAGCGGCCCCGACCACGACCCCGTTACCCTGTCCTGTGAAGAGACCCCGAGCGAAGTCACCTGTGAAGAAGGCCTTGGGCAAGGTGAAGGCCGCCGGATGGCGGGAGGCCAAGTGCCAAAAAGCGAAGGCTGCCCAGCCTGCAAAGGCCGTTCCTCCACCACCTCCCATCCCATCATTCGAGGAGTTTGAGGTTGGCCAGGCCAAACCAAGCCAACCGGCCGGTAAGATTTCCCTTGTCACAATTGTCCTTCAGGCAGGTCTTATCTCCATCTTAGCATGGGCTACTCACACCCGAGTACCTTTCATGTTCATCAGCTAGGGAGGAGCCTCCGCCTTCACCGATCCCCACTGCAGGTGAAGCTTGGGTCGGGTCCGAGCCACCATCCACTCCCACTCGTCCACCGAGGGCTGCTGGGAAGCCTCAGAAGAGGTCACCCGTGGAGAAGGCGCTTGCTGTTGCTAAGGTGGCTGCATGACAGGAGATCGAGCGGAAGAGGGCAGAGGTTTTTCAGACGACTTCAGCTTCCCCTCCTCCATCAGTTCCTTCCTTTGCGAAGTTTGCAGTGCCCCGGGCCGAGCCAAGCCATCCAGCAAGCGAGTCTTTTGGATGCCAATGCCTTTCACGGTCCGGTCACCCCCTCGGGGAAATTCTTTGCTCATGTATGACATGCGTGTGTCCTTCTCCCAGCCGAAGCGAAGGGAGCACGTTCCGTGTGGATCCCCAGTATGATGATCAGTCTGTCGGAGCTAGAACAGAGGAAGGCTGAAGCAGAGAAGTTTGTAGCCGTGTACGCGGCTGCTCAGGCTGAGCGCAGCCAACCTACAGGTTAGATGTTTTGCAGGTTGTTTCGCCTAACACCCTTTCATCTTGTGAGACAAGGCTTTTTACACGGGTTTCTTCCTCCAGTCCCTACAGAGGAACCGATACCTACTCTTGCTCCGGACGTGGGCAAAGTCGCTGCACCTGGGGTCACGCCCTCTGTAGAGGAGACAATCTCCAACCCGGTCTGCGGAGATCAAACCAGGTAATTCCTTCCACTAGCGTGGCTGACATATTCTCTTTTTTTTGTTATTCGTTGGGAGCCTGAGGACTTTCATCTAACCCGCATGCTTCCTCATTTGGAAGCTCCCCTCGCACCCCTTCTCGAGTGGATAGAGGCCCAGAGAATCCTCGAGCCGACGCAAATCTACAAGAGGAGAAACCCCTTAACACCCCCTCTCCCCTCATTCTCACATTTTCTCGCTCTCTCCTCTCGTTTCTCTCTTTCTCTCCCTCTCTTCTATGGAAGCCAACGGAGCTTGAGGTGGGCGAGGCAGAGGCGGTGTGGGGCGACGAGCGGCGGGGATGGAGTGAGGAATGGAGGCGATAGCACGGCCTACTTCGTCCGCGGATTCAGGATCCCGATGGCAGTTCAAGCGGTGTTTTCGCGTGGAATCGGCGTCCTCGACGCGGAAAATCGTCGGTGGAGGTAAGAGGATGGATCCTTGGCCCTTCCCTTTCATTTCCTTGCGTTTTATAGGCCGAGGTGAGGCCTACAGTGGTTTTCCTTCACGTCAGGGTTAAAATGCATGATTTTGGGGTGAGCGACGGATTCACCGATTTGACCGTGTTTTGTAATTTAAATGGGGCCTCTCTGTAGTTTAGAGGATGGGAATTAGTTCCCCCATATTTTCCCTATCACCCAAGGTGATTGGGGCGTGGAATAGGGCCCCTCGGATGGGGTTTCGCAGTCACATCACCGGTTTCGGTCGATCGGACGGGCAACTTGGTCAATCGGAGCGGCGTTCGCCACGGTTGGCAAACCTGTCTGGTTCGATCGACCAACCCAGGTGGTCCGATCGACCGACCCAGGACAGGGGGGTGCTGGTCAGGGCTAGGTCAAACGACCCTTTTGGTCAGGTAGACCGACCCCTTTTAGGTCGGCCGACCCAGCGGATAGGTCGACGTGTTTAACCCCTTTTGCTTGTTTTGGCCTCTGGTCGACCCGGTTGAGACCCTTTAGTCGACCTTTGTCCCCGTGGATATTCTGGACACCCCATGGGAACCGGATTCGTGTTTTTTGGGTGCCCAGAGGAACCATTATATTTCGATTAACGTGTCTGCGTGGCTTTGAGGGTCCGGCTGACCCGTGTGTTGCACGCTTCTTCGTATGCTAGATCGAGTCACCGTACACTCTCGTACGGGCAGAGGAGTGTTTCCTACTCTGCGTTAGTTTTTTCGAAAAGTGATTTCCGTGTGGGCCATGCATATGGCCAATGACCGAGAGTTCTTTGACCCAAGCTAGGGATGGGAGCTTCTTAGTCTCCCTTAGAGAGGGAATGAACTCGACGATTATGGGCCGCCTCATAAGTTCTCAAGACCGTGGTTTTTGACTGTAGGATTAGGATAATTTGACAGCATGGAGCAGTATTGTACAAAGGTCTTGGCCTGCGTCGCGTGACTCAAGGACCGTTGGATTAGTAGGTCTAGTTGACTGTCCAAAATCTAGTGGCACCGAGCCACCCGATACTTCGTGATCCTCACGATAGGTGCATGCGTGGCCATTGGTACTTCGGTGTTTCCTCTCCACGGAGAGTGTCCACGTTCAGTGACCCCCCACTACTCGTAGTTTTCTTACGATACACATGTGTTGACTTACTCGAGAGTGGTAAAGCGGCTTTCCCGAGAGAGACGGTTTTAGGCTGGTTGTCGTAGGGCCTCCCACTGTGGCGGCTCGAGTCCGGGCTGGAAGGAAAACCAGCTAGAGGGCCTGACGTAGCGCAGTCAGTCAGTGTGTGCACACATGGTCAGGGACTTCAGACGCGTGCTGATGATCACGACACTGACTAAACCCTTGCCTTTGTGTTATTTGTACGGTGTCTCAGTTTCCGTCTTAGGCGAGTAGGGAGACACCCGAGGCGCGGACTAAGTCGTCAGTGGACACATCAGGCCTTACTTCTAGTGGGCAGATTCTCCGATCACGCGACACGTGACTCTCTTGACCTGAAGTTTAGTTTTCTGTCTGCCAGACGTGGTTCTCCGAGTAGTTTCTACGTGCTTTTCCCGACGTAGAGGTCTAGGGTTTCCGGTAGGGTTACCGAAGTTTCACCCGTAGACAGTATAGGGTTCACGACGGTAAGGTCGTGATTGTACCCTCAGACCGTGTGATCTTAGTTGGGCATTTGTCTCTGAGGACGAGCCTTCACGACAGAGATGTCGTGATTTTCCTTTCAATAGCGTAGCTGCAGTTTTACCGATGGTTTGGCGATCAGGACTGCGAGATCAAGGTTTCCTTTCTGTGCTGTTAGGAGTAGCTTAGAGAACTATGTTTCCACCGCACCATTCTGTTTCTGCTACCATTACTGTTGTTACTGCTATTATTATTATCGCTACTATTTACTGTCATTGTTTAGTGGTGGGGATCCGCGGGACACCTACTGAGCCAATGAGATGAGACTCACCCCTTTCTTTTCAGATGTCGCGGTTCCTTCTCGAGGTTCGGAGGTGCAGCGCAGAGGTTCGTAGTTGCCAACTTGCTAGAGCAGGGGGCGTACCCAGCGAAAGAGTACATTTCTTACCCTGTAGATTGTACTTTGTTGGACTGGACTTTGTATTTAATTTATTAATTAAAAATGTAATTTGTTTCCTATTGCTTAAACAATTAATTTTGTAGTTATTTTCTACATTATTTTAAATTTCAATGTACCTCCACACACCGAGTAACCCGTCCAAGCCTTCCAGCCCGTGGGTCGCTCAGCACTACCGACCAACAGACAATGCTGGGCGGGTTCTCACCTCTGCTTCAGGTAAAATGCTCTACCTTAAATGCTTATGTAATTATGATTATGATTATGACTACTATATGCTAACACTGATAATGCAGGTATGGACCTACATGTACCTGCCCAGCCTAGGGAGAGGGAAGGATGTACATCCGGACCGTGTACCCATCTTGAGGTGGTGGATGGCAGTACGGGACACTGGGTCGCTACGATGCTTAGCACGAGTAATCCAGGATGACATCGACACTCTAGACTCTAAACTTTTAAATGCACTTAAATACTTTTGAATGCTAATGTTGACTCTAATGCCTGCCCTTTCAGGTGTGTTGGACACCGTACCGTGATGATGGTCATGAGGGACAGCCCTGGGTGGAGGTGGCCCAGGCGTACGTGGGACGAGACGTGTGGCTTCACTGCATGAACATTATCAAGCCACTGCACCATCGCCTGATCATGAGGACTAGGGGCGTCCACCAGCGAGAGTGGAGTTCCCAGCAAGAGATGAGGAGCGTGTAGGGTGGTCTTCTAGGGGACTGATTGGAGAGATCGACTGGATCACCTGGGCGGTGGACCAGGTTCAAGACTGGACCAGGAGAAGGCGTGTGGTGCAAACCTGAGCTACTAGTGATGAGGCCTACCTGAAAGCCTATGCCATGCGCTACGGAGACCAGGTCTTCCATGGCTCTCGACGACCGGTATGACTCTCTAAACTTATGCTTCCTAATGACTCTTGATGCACTGACAACCCGACTTCCTACATGCAGCTAGACCCCTAAGGGTGGATCGCGGAGCTCCAGGGTCTCCTCCACTCCACCATTCAGCAGAGGGATGAGTTCCAGCGCTCGCTGGAGCTTCTGGTGACCTTACTTAACCTTGGACTTAATATGCTAATGCTTATGGACTTGACTGAGTGACTTTTTAAATGCAGTGGGCCGAGGGAGCACAGCGACAAGGTCCGAATGATCCATACTCTTCTTCCCATCCAATAGCAGGCCGGGCTGAGCAGGATGCCGACTTCGCACAGGCAGTTGCTCGGGTCGAGGAGGCCGAGGCCACTCTAGCAGAGAGGGTAAGCAAACCAATCGATTTCTTCTTTTGACTTAATGCTTATGAGATGCAAATGACTGACCATGATGGACGTTCATGCAGATGAGGGAGTTAGGGGCCGCGCTGAGCGAGGCAGAGCGGCTTTGGGTAGAGACGATAGAGGTGGCCCATCTCCATGCAGAGGTAGAGCGACTGAGTATGGGAGCGGCCCCCCGGCGTGTAGATGTGGAGGAGATAGAGAGGTTCTGAGTAGAGGCTACGAGGCTGAGGGGTGAGCGAGACCAGTCTCGGGTGCAGGTCATCGAGATGAAGGCTGTGATAGCAAGACTGAAGGAAGCCCTTCGACTTTTGGGAAAGAAGTCAGAGCCTAGCAGGAGCCAAAGCGGTGCGCCCAGTAGCGATATCGAGGTTACTTCACCGACTCTTCCGGCTACGGGAGGAAAGAGGAGGAGGAGCGACGACACGATCATGAGGAGGAGAGCACTACCATGGACCTGTCTGTGAAGTGGCATGAGGGCACTGGGGATAGCGGGGGTCCAGGAGAGGGACCGGCTTGATGAGTTTTTACCCTTGGGCTTATACATGCATGTACATGACTCCTTTTTACTTAATGAAAATATGATTTCTTTTTTTCTTTTTTCTTTTTTTCTTTCTTTTGGGATGCAACTGTATGAATGCTGACTCTTATCCAACGATGATCGAAAAAGAGAGTGAGAGGGCGAGACAGAGCGGACTTGAGGCCCGAGGGAGAGGGGAGAACATAGAAAAGAACATGGTGGTCAGGTGAGAAAAGATGGTCCAAGCAGGGCCGCTACCCCTTGGTGGCGGTCCTGCAAAAGGCCGCTAAGGATAGATAATGAAGAACTAAGAAGAGTGGGCAAACAGTCTCCTCAAGACTACAAGAGAGAAGAAAAGGTCGCATCACGAACGTTAGGAGAGTGAGAGAGAAGGCGGCGAGGGGAGGAGACAAACGTTCATCTGACAACCGCTAGAGGAGCCTAGCGGTCACACGATAGACTGCAATGGTGAAGACTTAGTTAAATCTGAGCGGGACTATCCAGGAGAGTCCTAATCCATAGATAGGAGCACCCAAACTGCACTAAGACCCAACCTAACCCAAATTGAGGCTTCCTAGTCTCAATCCCAATCCATTAGGACTAGAACCAAAGCCCTAAACTAGGAATACACCCAGAACTCGCAGCTCACAAAAAACCCTTTCTTTAAGCCTTGAAAACTCCATTAAAATCACCCAGATCACCATGAAGCGAACCTTTGAAGCTAGCACCATGGGTGAGGTTGTCTACAATGGGCCAAAGCCGGCTAGGAAGGAGCATGGGGAGCTGCAGCGGCTGACCTCCATCCCCAAGCACCTGAGCACAAGCCCTTCAAGAGAGGTAAGCTAAGTCAAAGGTTCATAATTCCATCAATTTCCTTAAGCTTCTTATATCACTCATGGTATGTTATGACCTTTAATGTGTTAAAGACAAAAGCCAATGCAAGACAGTCAACTCAGGTCAAAGATGGCAAAAAGGTCAATTAGTCACATTGATCATGTCAACAATTGTACTTGAAAGGTCTGTAGATACCTTGTCTGTCAGTCAGGTAAGGCATGCTTACTTCAGTTGGTAAGTACCAAGGACTGTGTTAGCTCAGTATGTTTGAATCTGTGCTCATCTGCATCAAACATAAGTCCATGCATATTTGTCTAAGACTAGAAAACATAGTCCATGCATCTCTTGAGTCCGTGCAGTTTTTGCCTCTGTGCGTTAGTCAGTCTATGGACGTTTCCATGCTAAAACGTTTCCATGCTAAATACATATAGTGAGTCCGTGCATGTCTTTGGCTTTGTTGAAATCTCAAGTCCGTGCATGTCTTTATTCTGTGTCGAAAAAAAAAACCGAAGTCGGTACATGAATAGTCTATGCATATCAGCTGCATGACTAACTGAAGTCTGTGCATGTTGTGTCCATGCATAAACTGCAAACATAGGTCCATGAATATGAAGTCCATGCATGCTGTGTCCACTCAAGTCCTAACATTGTTGCATACATAGCCCGTGCATGTTTCTTTGGAAATAATGTCCGTGCAGGTTTTGCTTCTTGTGTTTGTTGAGTCCGTGCATGTTTTGGTATAAACACCAAGTCCGTGCATGTGTTGGTGTGAACACCAAGTCTGTGCATCTAAGGACCGTGCACTTTTCTCTGGGAATGGCTAACGAAGTTCGTTCACATTTCTTATTCATGCTTGTTGAGTCCGAGCATATGTTAGCATAAACCCTTGCTTAACACGAAGTCTGTGCACATTGTGGTTTGACCACTAAGTCCGTGCATGTTTCATCCTGAACAACAAAGTCTGTGTATGCTTTCTATGCGCTTTAAGAAGTCCTTGCATGTTCTCTTCATTGCAAACAAAGTCCGTGCACACTTCATCGAATGAAGTCCGTGCACCTTTCCTCTTTATAATATCTTGAGTCCATGTATGTTTGCTTATCTACTTCTCAAGTCTGTGCATTTTTCTCCATATTAGAAAACACCAAACTCCATGCATCTTTCCCTTGTTTGGACTGAACAAAGTCCATGCACGCTTCTCAACCAAAGTCCGTACATGTTTCTTCTCGACCAAAGATCGTGCACACTTTCTAACCAAAGTACGTGCACGTTTTCTCTATAACAAAGTTCGTGCACACTCACTAAACAAGTCCGTGCACATTTCTTCTCAACCGAAGTTCGTGTACATCTTATTCAAACAAGTCTGTGCATGTTGTTGTCTTGAATGATAAAGTCCATGCATTCTTCCTGTGGATTATTTGAAGTCGGTATTTACAGGTCCGTATATGTTTCACTGCATCTTATATAATGCACATATAAAGTCTGAGCATTGTGTATGTTATAGACTCATGTGAATGGGATTGAGTCTGTGCATGTTTGCCCTGTGAATATCTCAAGTCCATGCACATTTCCTTGAGAACATGTTAACTCTGTGCATCTTCTTTTGTCTAAATATTTCAGGCTAACAGTAAGTTCAACACTACAGGTACCTGGTCGATGGCACGTGATCCAAGGAAGAGAGAGGACCAGAATACTCTGACACGTGGCTAAGGAATTTCAGAATCCTCCTAGCGGGAGTGTTCCCTCCACACTCCTGGGGTGTGAGTGCAGTAGTCCAAGACTGAAGATATATATATATATACACACCATCACAGAGAGAGAAAGAGCAGAGACGTTGCAGAGAGAAGTAATCTGAGAGAGCAGTAGAGAGTCTAGAAAAAGAGACGAATAGAAGATATCTCTCCGGCAGAAATTCAGAAGGATCATCAGAGAGAGCAGAAGAAGAGTAGAAGAAGAGTAGAGAAAAGAAAAGAAGAGCGTCTGAGAGACAAAGAGAGAGAGCAGCAAAGAGAAGAAGAGAGAGATCGAAGGGAGGAAGGAGAAGGTTGAAGAATTACTCTACTGGACCGTGGATCAAATCCTGGCCAGTCAGCACCTTGAGAGCCACTGTTGTGCTTCATCGTTTGCAGCTTTCAGATGTTGTTTCCTCCGATCTATTATTTTCTCTTTTTACTTTTCTTTCAAGCTGCCTGTCAGCGGAGCAAGTTGTGATGCTCAGCGGGCAGAGGTGGACTCCTCTGAATGGCTAAGCTGTAACGCCTAGCGGTTCAAGCTGTGAGTCAGCGGATGGCTATGCTGTATTGCCCAGCGGAAGTAAGCTGTGATGCTCAGCGAATGTAGGCAAGCTGTGAGGCCCAGCTGTTAAGCTGTGTATCAGCGAAATCCACACTCTGGTTGGAGTGTGGGGTGGACGTAGGTCTTCAGACTGAACCACCTAAAAAATCACTTGTCCATCGTGGTTTGATTGTCTATTCTATTCCGCTAGATGTATGCTTAGGCTCGCTCACGATGGTCGGATTTTACATCTAGTGATAAATTGATTTGCACGCTGTGCATTTGATTCAAGTCTTGAGTGAGTCAAGTTGATTACGTGTCCAGAGATTGGGATGGAAGGATGACATAGGTCGAGACCTAGAATGGCGAGGATATGGAAAATCTGGAGGTACCAGACAAGAGGAGAAAGAATGAGTGTCAAAGGACCTAGGAGGGGAGGAGAAGATGGTAGAAATAGGATCGGGTGATGGAAGATACACCACCCAATAGTGGGAGTTGAGCAAAAGAAATGAGGAATGAAATGAAGAAGAAGAAGGAGAAGTGGACCCTCGAGTGCACAACTGATGGCCCTTAAACTTGTGCCACCGTCTCTTCTTGGCTGACATCTCTTGAACACAGACCCACCTGGCATGGGTTCGAACCTCTGGCCTTCTTATCTTGTGACATCTTCTCAAATAATGGGCCCATCTGGTAGATGGCCTGGCCCGATTATGAATATGCAGCTTCGTCGGGGCAGTTTCCCCTAGACACCCAGTACTAACCATAGGTAGACATTCTTGAACAAATATCTCCTCAAATGAATAAATATCAGAAAATTACAGAGTTTTGTCACTTGGCACTAATAGCATGAGATTTGGCATCTCCACTTGGCAATCGGGCATGAAGCATAGCCCCCTTGACAAAAGTGATAGATGAAGCTGGGGGAGATCAATGCGTGGCGGTAACATGGCCAACTCACTAATAAACCGAGGGAGATTGCATAAAATATGTAGAATATCCTTGGAAAATACTGGAGATACGGCCAATTGCACCTTGAACATGGAATCCATCAGTTTCTTGGTAGCCGTATGGGTTAGCACAATCTGAATAGAGAACCCTTCTTGGCCAGTGAATTGAACAACAATCGAGCGAGAGGTAATAACAATGTCAATAGTGAATTTTTTGGCGAGCAAAGAGATTGCCACTGGCCTCGCTCTAGCAGAAACTGGTATTAGTGCAAGGGAACTCTTCTTTACAACCATCTTTAGAAGCATAGGCTCATCAGTCCCAAAGTAGCCCGAAACCAGGACACGGATCGGCATGCGGTAGATGAAATCATGAATCTTGAATGGAACAGACGGCACCAAATTGCCCTGACTCGGCTCATTGCCTCCCTGGGGACCAGACGCAAAAGACACCAAAGGTAATGAACACCCGCTCTGTGCGGTGGAAGTGGATGGTGAAGTGGAGGTAATAGGCTTGGAAGGCATGGATAAAGGCAATGCAAGTGGCGGAAGGATAGCAGTGATGATAGGCTTGGGTGGAGTTAAAGGCAAAGGTGGAAGCGTAGGAGGAGGTAAAGGTAAAGGTGGAGGCGTAGGTGTAGGGGTAGCTTGCTCAGACTCGGGTGAGAAGGGTAATGGTGGAGAAGGAGACGGCTTTGGAGATGGTGAAAATGATGGAATATGGGTCTTCGGGAGAAGAGGCGGTGAAGGCATTGGTGATGGATTAGGCAATAGTGAGGGTGGTGATGTCGTCGATGGAGGTAGTGGAGGTGAAGAGGGAGAGGGTGGTAAGGTGGAGGAAGTGGAGGGTCGTGGCACCCACCCTCGGCATGTTGAAACGACGCGTCGAGCAGCGTCGGGAGTAGAAGTGGTGGTGGAAAGGGAGGGGGAAGGAGAAGTTACACTGGCATGAGCAGAGGCTTGGGTCTGTGGAGGTGTTGGGGACGGAGTTGGAGATGGTAATGGTGGTGTAGATAACGGAGTAGGCGACAGAGCGGGTGCATCGCTAGATGAAGAACCACAGGGGTGCCCCTGGTCTTGTAACAGAGACGGCTGCCTGGGCGACGACTGCTGCTGCTGCTGCTTACTGTGGAGATGCAAAGTAACTTCATGCATGGAAGCCCAATCAATCCTTTTCTGATCTTCCAAACCATAAACATACTCCCGGAACTCGGGGCAATCCTCGACCAAATGCCCCTGCTGGTGGTGAAATTCACACTATTGAAGCATATTATCGACCGCGGGTCGAAAATGCATAATCGGAGGGAGCTACAATGCGTGAGTGGCCATCAAAGCCTTAAAAATCTTTGTAAAAGACTCTGGCAACGGCGGAGAAGGAGGGGCCTACTTCGGGCAAGGTGGATGCTGAGGGATATGGGAAGGTAATGGAGATAGTTGCGAGGGTTGCGTGTGCAATAGCGATTGCATAGGTAAGGGTGTAGGGCTAGTGGATGGACTTGGTGAAGGTATGTGTGGAGTGGGAATATAGTGGATGGCATCTACCTGCCTGGGGTGTGGAATTCCCTTGACCGAAGGTGGAGGTTCATGCGGGTATGAAGAAGCGGAGGGCTAACTCGTGGAGGGTTGATATGTGGAGGTATATGAGTATGTGGGAGCGAAGGGATGACTCATGGAAGGATATGTGGTAGATGGCCGACTCATGGGGGATGATGGATCGGAGGCGTACGTGGGCGTAGAAGGTGAAGGAGACTCAGGGTCAAGGGGACTTCGAAGTTGTTGGCAGATGAAGCGGGGTCGTCTATAAAGCTGTTGCCATGAGGTAATGTCATTCAAGGCTAAGATGAACTGATACTCGGGTGTTGCATTAGAAATGAGCATTTTGATCTGCTCTCCCTCCGGAATATCACTAACCCTTCAGGGGCCTCATCAGCCTCTTGGGTGGCATCCCCAGTTCTTGGTAGCGGTAGTCTGATACTTGTATCGGGTTATCGGTACCTTGAGCTCTGGGTCATTACACGGACAGTGTGGCCCATTTTGCCACAATGAAAACATCAAGGCAGGATAGGATTATACTGATAATGCTTCCTCCCATCATTGACTTGTCCTTTGCCTTGCCCTTTCACATTGTTTCTTCTATTCTGGCCTACTCTAAGTTCATCATTTTTCAAGATGAAACAGTTATGCATAGTGTGACTGTGTCTACCACAATAAAAATAGTGAGCATTCAGTTTATGAGAAATATGGTGCATGGCGTTATGTTTCCTAGCATGCATGCTAACATTGACAAAATCATTTTTCTATCTTTGACTGAATGTTTTCTTATTCTGATTTTTGTTGTGTTTTTGATTTTTCTGAACAGAGGGCCGTTGTTGAGCTTTAGGTTTGGCAGGTTGTGTTGAAGGAGTATTGGAGGTGCTGGCCACATTGGAGCTGGAAACAAAAGAAGTACAGGTCTTATTTCCAAAGGATTTCTTATTTACAGGAGCATAACCAAGACCCTCTCTCTAAAAGTTTACCTTAGTTCCTAAGACTCTGTTCAGATTTTCAGTGCCTTTCACAAATTTAGACAAGGATTTATTCAAATCTGTGATCTCTTCCTTTAAGGATGAGATGTGCAGTTTAGAGCTAGCAAGCTCTGCCTCATAGGCATTGACAGTGTTCTTCAATAGGCCATTCATTTTCTTGTAGTCTTCAATTTCAAGTTCTAGCACATGTGATTTTTCAGATTCGTTCTCATCGATGTGCTTTCCTTTTTCCTGGGTGGATAACCTGTCTTTTAGAGCATTGATTTGTCTCCTAAGTTCCTCATTTTCTTCAATGAGCTTGTCATTATCAAGTAGTTCATCAAAGAACTTCTGATCATCGAATATTGAGTCCATCTCTTTTCTAAGCTCTTTTCCATCTTCTTCAAGTTTAGAGATCTTAGTCACAAGCGCTTCATTTTCCTATCTTAAGAAGGCAATCTATTCCTTATGCATGTCCACATCAAACATCATACATTCATTTCCTTTTTCAAGTTTGGCACATGTTTCACAAGAAGATTCATGAACCTTACTCTTAAGACTCTTTCTCAATTTTTTAATTTTTGATATGATTTTCTTATACTATTCAGCTAGATTCTCATAAGCATCCATGAGGCCATCAGATGTAAAATCTTCAGGTTCAGAGCTTACTAGAGATGACGGGGTGCCTGGCTGGTCATCATGGTCACCCATCAAGTAGTTGAGGTTCTGTTGCTTTTTGTGGATGCTGATCAAGCTATCCAAGACTTCTTTTGCTGAGCTACAACTGAGTACAAATGGAGCTACATTGGTGTCTACTGCTTCTTTCATCAAGTTCAAAATAGTGAGGTTGTCAGCATGTCTGGACTTGTGTTCATTAGTCCACTCGGCTTTATTTGCTGGTAGGCTGGACGGACCATTGGTGATAATCATCCAGAGGTTAGGATTACGTGAGGTTATAAACCTGCACATTTTTCCTAGCCAGTCACTGAAATTAGAGCCATCGAAGATAGGAAGGGAAGGCATTGAAATCAGCTCAACTGGGGAGTACATGATTGAGTTACACTGGGATCCTCTCTGCATATCGTTGGATCAAAGAAAGACAGAGCTAGGCCCTGATACCAATTGTTAGGTCCGATAGGTGCAACTGGATCTAGAAGGGGGGGTTGAATAGATCCTGCTAAAAGACTATGACCAATAAAAACTTTAGCTAATTAAAGCATAAGCAGCAATAGCTAGAGTGCACATGAAGCACTTAGACATAAAGCACAACAGAATAAGTAGATGGCTCAAATGAGAAAGGCAAAGCACGGTCCTACGTGCTTGAGTGTGCGATGGTGGTAACCAAGATTGCATATGTTGAAATGAGCATCCAAACTTATGAATGGGGATAGAGAAGATGGAGCAATCTTACAAAATCCACAAATCACAACACAAGAATTTTTAAGGTGGTTCGGTTGTAAACCCACAACTTACGTCCACCCCTTACCAAACCGGTGAGGCTTCTCCACACGCTGCGAATGTAGCACCACACGGCGATGATGCCCCAACCACAGACCAGAGAATACTCTTTGTCTATCTTCCTGCACACAAACCGGTAGGGACAGTTCACCACAGACTGGAGGACCCTCCATCTGTCTTCCTACACATAAACCGATAGGGACATTTTATCACATGAGGATGAAATCCTCTCCATACACACACACGAGACAAGTCCCACACACACACACTCATAAAAATAGATAAAAACCAAATTGCAACTGCAACAACCACACTTGGGACAGACCCCCAAGAACACACAAGGCTAAGCACAGCCAAGTACTCACTTTCGATCTCTAAACAGAGTACCGGACACACACTTGAAACATGATTTTAGAAAAAAGAAAATGAAGGCCTAAGCCAAGGTAGGAAGAATGCACTGTGGCTTCTGATCGAGAGAGAGAGAATGAGATAGAAGAGAGAACACGGGAGGGGGGGTGGCGACAGCGGTGATGGGAGAGACGTGGGCGGGCGTCGTGGAGCGTTTGCGGCGGAGAGGGTGGGATGAGATAGCGAGCTCATGCTGCGGTGGGGTGGCCATGCATGGCGGGCAGGGACTGGGGAGGTACGGCGATGGCAATAGCGGGGAGGTGCGCCGGTGCTGGGTCGTAGCAGCCGAAGGGAGAGAGGGAGGGGAGTGCGGCCCGCATGAGAGGGAAGGGAAGAGAGATCACGGGAGGGGGGGACCGCTACGGACGTGGACGGTGGCCACGGCGAGCTCGCGGCGGACAGGTGGGGCTGGGCTTGCCGCAGCGTAGGGAGACCGCGGCTGGAGGGGTGGCCGGTGAGGCGAGCAGGGGGCCGCCTGCCCAAGGGGACGAGAGGGAGGTAGGGCGGGGGTGGCGATGAAGGCCTGCCGTGATGGAGGCTCGTCGACGAAGGCCGCGCGGCCACCCAGGCAGGCGACGGCGATGGCGACGTTGTCGGGCGCGCCGCCGATGGCCATGAGGAACCCGGGGGCGTCTGCGAGGGAGACGTCGGAGATGGAGCATCTCGCAGAAGCTCACCACGAGGGCCCCGACGACGCAACGGTTATCGGCCATGGCTGGTGCATGGCGATGGGGGCAAAGGTTGCCGGCGTGCTGGAACGCCCTGGGAGTTGTCGGGCTCGCGCGATGGAGGCACGGCCGGATGGGTGGCCGGTGAGGCGGCGACCGGCGTGGGGCCAGGCTGTTGTGCGGATGAGAGCCGGGGACGGTGGGGCTAACCGCACAAGACGACGGTGGTGGCAAGGGTGATGGATAGCGTGTTGGGCGGCTTTGGCTAGGTGTTGGATGGTTCGGTGATGCTGGGAAGTCAGAGGGACAGGAGCGACGACACTGTAGTGGTGGGGAGTGGAGTGAGGTGAGGGTGGGGAGGACTGCTCGTGAGCTGTGGAGGCAGTGCAGGCCTGCCGCGGTGAGTCCTGGTGTTACAGGTGACAGAAAGTGGAAGAAGAGAATAGTGATATGGCATTTGATGGTGCAGTGGACTTTAAACACGGTGGGTTACTAGTAAGAGGGAAAGGAGTGGAGGATTGTGGGAGTGGGTGTACGAGATGAAAGCACAGTGGTATAGTATGGGGCCTCTCACCCCAGGGCATCTCACCCGAACCCCATCTCAGGAGAAGAACAAAGGAGACAAAGGCATCTCACCTTGTTGTTATTTGACTGGTCAAAAGAAAACTCCACAATATGTGGAGACTTGTGGGGGTTACGTAACCAACACCTCTCACCTCTCTCTCTCTCCTTCCTTATTTCCTTTCTCATCTCACGGATGACATGGAGGTATAGGGTGCTCCTATTATTTCTCTCCGCGAGATATGTTTTTCCATTCATGTCTTTGGGAAAAATGTGTGGTTGTGGAAGGCATCTCGGGGTCTATATAAACAACTCCTTTCAATAGGAAGGATGAGTTGTGAGAACAATTGTAAGGGTGAGTGAGTTAGAATTTGTTTTGGGATATTACTCGGTGTCGGTGTACGAGTATCATTCCCTTTTGTATTTTCTTCTATATAGTGAAATCTTTCTCTAGCTCTTCTCGTGATTGTAGATTTTATCGAACCACACAAATTTGTCATTTCTGTGGTTTGTTCTTTGGTCTATTTTGTTGTATATTTTTCTCATTTGATCTTTGGCACACTTATTTACTTGTGATATTACACATTTGTCGATCTGTTTTGCTGTGGGTTATTGCTCTATTTGTTTTTCACAACACCATCCAACTTTTGGAACTCATCTAAAATAGCCACCCAGGAGAGCTTGACCCGTGACGCACTTAAACTCTAAGTATGACTAGAGTGTTCCGAACTATCATACTTTTTTTGGTAAACAGAACCTCAATCAGCTGAACCAAACACAAAAACCCATAGGAAAAGACAACACAGAGAAGACTCTAGGAAAAGAAGATCCCTCAAGAACGCCCATAACTTGCAGCTGATTAAAAAACCTCTCAAATTGCACACAAGGACAAGTAGAACAAACAACAACCGCAAGCAACACGGATGAAGGATAGATCCATAGTTCTCAGATACTACTACTATTGAATTGACCTGGTAAAGACTGACAAGCTCGATAATCTCGAAGATGAAGGACGCGCAGAGCACCTGAACCATGAAATCAACAATCGGCCTACACCCGACGTGAGCACACAGCTCATCCACATAGGCACAGATGCCCTCTGGGAGCGACCCCACCTGGCCGCTGTAGACGTATCCCAGCACCTCCATCAGCGTGTCGTACCCAACCTCGAACTCCCCGATGAGCTCCCTTGTCTCGAACTCTGACTTCCCCAGCTCCTTCTCCTTCGCCTTCTTGAAGAGCTCCCAGATGATGGGGCTCCGGGAGGAGAGTACACAGTGGTGGATGGGGACCTTGCGGGGGCACGACGGGAGAAGGTGAAAGGGCGATCTTTCACGGTGGGAAAGAGGGGAGGGCGAGAGAGAGATTGACTTCACCATTTCTCGTGTCTTCTATCTTTTGCATCAGGCGAGCATGGCACTGAGGTGAAGGACTCACTCCCAGTAGGGACAGTCGGTAGAGGAGCACGGCGAGTAGGAGGAGCAGGTAGAGTGCCACCAGTTGCCACGAAGGTAGGGGATGCAGCGAGAGTTCCCAGGGTAGAAGATTTTATTCGGGGCATGTTCTAGTTCATGACTTAGTAGTTTGGCGGAGATGCTGGTGAGGGCTCATCGTCTAGGGGTGGGCCTGGCCGTGCAGTGAGGGACTTTTTGCAGTTCCATCCACCCTACTATGGTGGCCAGCCAGACCTAGATGTGGCTAGAGATTGGCTTGATGAGATGGAGAGAGTATTCATTTCTATGAACTATGCTGAGGAAGATAAGGTGATGTTGGCTTGCAACCAGTTGCAGGGTACGACTCGAGCTTGGTGGTCTTCGGAGTGGAAGATGTCTTTTTAGTCTTGTCCACTTCAGCAAATTGTGTGGAAGGACTTCGTCAAGGTCTTCGAGCATGCTTACTACCCATCCTATGTTGGTACGCAGAAGATGCATCAATTTCTAGAGCTGGTTTAGGGCGACATGTCAGTGTTGCAGTACATGACTCAGTTTGTGGAGTTGGGACGTTATACTCTCCATATTATGGAGAATGAGGAGTAGAAGACCGAGCAGTTCATCCAGGGTTTGAGGCAAGAGCTGAGGTGCCTTCTGATAGCGAACGCTGCCACTAATTTGGAGACGGCTTCCCGTGTAGTGGCATCATTAGAGCTGGATATGCAGAGGACTCGAGGACAGGTTGGCCAGGGGAAGCCCTAGTCAGGCCACAGCCAGCAGATGGCTACCCAGTAATAGAGCACCTTTCAGCCCTCTTCAGGTAGTTCGGGAGCTTCGGCACCAGTGGCATCGACAGCAGGATTTGCATCTTTTGGCTCCAAGATCAAGAGATCCTTCAAGAAGGGTTTCGGTAAGAAGCGCAGGGAGGGCAGAGATCAGACGCAGGCATCTTCAGGCAGTGTTCAATAGCCAATGCCATATCAGCGTGAGGGATCAATTGGAGGTTCCTGAGGGTCATGTCCCCGGTGTGGCGAATCACATCCAGGCAGGCAGTGCATGGCGCTAGTGATTTGTTTCAAATGTGACCTGGCAGGACATATGGTGCGTGACTGTCCTCAGAGGCCGCATCAGCCACCCCAGTATCCTCAGTAGCAGTAGCAGTAGTAGTAGTTTTAGCAGCAGGGGCAGTATCTGCCACTACCACGGTCAGTGAGTGTGGATAGGCAGAGATCTCGAGGCAAGATCACACACATGACCAGGACAGAGGCAGAGTCATCGCAGCTTGTGGAAGGTACTGTCATGATTTTGGGTTATGCAGCTTGAGTTTTGTTTGACTCTGGCACCTCACATTCGTTTATATCGGAGGATTTTACGCTGATTGTTGAGGACCTGGTGTCCCAGATGTCTTGTGATTTAGCTGTGGAGTTGCCTTTTGGCAATTTTATGTTCACCCCATATTGCTTCGAGAAGGTTCCAGTGTGGATTGAGGGGCGGAACATGCTAGACAGGCTTTATGCATCGCACCTTCGAGATTATGATGTGATTTTGGGCATGGATTGGCTCGAGGCCCATATAGCGATGGTGGATTTCGGATCGAAGAGGGTCTACTTTCAGCCTCCCCATAGACTTGCGTTCTATTTACAAGGTATCCGATCTACCTCGCCTCGTTTTCTCATTTTCGCTATTAGGGCCCGTAGGTTGCTTGATGCCAGATGTCAAGGTTTCCTTGCATCTGTGGTTGTGGTAGACCAGTAGGAACCGGATGTGGAGGACATTCCGATGGCGTGCAAGTTTCTTGATATTTTTCTTGAGGATTTACCTGGATTACCTCCACAGTGGGAGATTGATTTTGTTATCGAGGTGGTGCCTGGTATGGGGCCTTTGTCGAAGGCTCCTTATCATATGGCTCCCGCTGAGTTGAGAGAATTGAGGGTGCAGTTACAGGAGTTACTCGCCAAGGGGTATATTTGTCCTAGTTTTTCCCCTTGGGGTGCGCTGGTATTATTTGTGAAGAAGAAGGATGGTAGTCTGAGGTTGTGCATTAACTACCGGTAGCTGAATGAGGTGACCATTAAGAACAAGTATCCGCTATCGCGGATTGATGATTTGTTCAATCAGCTTTAGTCTGCTCAAGTGTTCTCACGGATTGATCTGTGGTCCGGTTATTATCAGCTGCAGATTTGTGAGTCTGATGTGGATCTGATGCATAGGGTGTTTCGTCCCTACTTGGATCAGTTCATGGTTGTGTTTGTGGACGATATCCTTGTGTATTTGCAGTCTGTAGAGGAGTGCGCGTACCATCTGAGGGTTGTGTTGCAGACCTTGCGAGATCACCAGCTATATGTGAAGCTTAGCAAGTGCGAGTTTTGACTTCGTGAGGTGCACTTTTTGGGGCCCGTGATATCTGGTGATGGTATTTTCGTGGATCCTGCCAAGGTCGAGGCTGTGATGTAGTGGCCGAGGCTAAGGCCTACTAAAATAGGCAAAAGTCCTAGAAAAGATCTACACAGTCAAGAAACACTAACGCATACACAACTAGATCATCGTGCACGCTACACTAAGCTAATCTTGGGCAAAGCCAAGAACAAACTACTCGGAAAAGTCACGAAGTACAAGAATTACTAGAGTCATGCGTCAGGTGACAAGAGCACCTCCTCACTAGAAGAACAACCAGACGAGTCCACTGACGTCTTACACTGCGCCACAAGTATCTCCCACACACCTAAAACGGTGGTAACTGAGATACTCATGGAACCAAGTACAAGGAGCAACAGTAACAAGTGACTAGTCAAGGTCACACCCATCGGCGTTCGTCCAAGCGCCCCTAACCACGTGTGCACACACAAGCTCGATGCCTTGAGCCAGGTCTCTAGCTAGTTTTTCCCCCGTAGTAGGACGCTACTGCAAGGCAAGGGGGCCCACGAAAACTAGCCTAAAATCTGTCTCTCAGGAACTGCCCCGCCACCACTCCCAGATTGGCTGACACATAGGAAAGTGTCGTCAGGCTACGACTAGTGGAGGTTCACTAGACACGGAGACTCTGAAACATCAGTGCTGAAATACAGACAGGCTAAACACGCACTGTCGCACATACCTCAGAACACCAAGCACAAGCATAGGGCAGCACACCAAACTGCCACCAGACTCGAGACAACGACTAGACCTGCTCACACAATGATCCTTGAGTCTCACAACTCGAGGTTAAGATCGTCGTACGAAAATGATAACATGCCGCCAATCATCCTAATCCTTAAGCCAAGGTCATGGTAAAATATCAATAAAAGAAACGGCATTGGATCACCAGATCCACACATCCGCATAACACAAATCACGGAGACCAAAGGGATCACCAAGACCCTTAAAGCACCTGGACATGCAAATCGAGATAAAACGGCACCTCAAGGCATCCAAAAGTATGTCTCGATCTGTGCAAGAGTTTCGAGACATTCACGAGGTCACATGTCAACCATTGGATCTTACCGGGTTGACCAGAAACCACTGACGACTCTAAAGCAGTACAGAATACTAATCGACATAAACACACTCCTGGCTACCTTATATAACATGGTCATAGCCTTCATATGATATAAAAGACATCCACAGGACAACAAGCAAATCACAAGGCTGAGCCAAGACAATTGGAAGCCAAAATATTGAGAAAACAGCACTCTGGGGATAAGCGGACGATCGCTTAACCACTAGGTAAGCTAAGCAGTCAGCCAAAGGGCCGCTAACCTCACATAAAGAATACAAACTCTTGGCAGTCATAGAATGGGTCGCAAGGTGACTGTAGTGGTCAAATAATAGGCTGCTAGACCCAGTCAACCCTCGAATCGACTTAACCAGTCAAACCACCAAAAATGGTCCATAATAGGACCGCTTCAGGAGCCTAGCGGTCTATAAATGGGCCGCTAAGGACACCAACGTAAATCGACTTAAAACATTGATCGAAGTCAAACGGAGCTTAGCGGTCTATTAATGGGCCGCTAAAGACTACAAACGGTCAGAGCTAGACCGCTAGCCCGAACCGACCTAAAGTCATTGACCAAATTCAACGATGCTTGGCGGTCACACATAGGGCCGCCAAAGCTAGCCTTACGGTCTATCGTACGACCGCTTAGCCAAATCGACATTCCACATAAGTCTAGTGGTCACCTAATGGGCTGCTTGACAAAGCTTAATGGTCCAACAATGGACCACGAGCCAAGGAAAATGGTCTATCGCATGACCGTGAAGACACTAGCCGACATAATGCAAACGGTCGCATATTGGACTGCTTGAGGACACAAATGGCCTCTGGAAGGACCGCTAAGGCGTCACAGCGGGAAAAATAGGGGATCGGTCAAAACTCAACCTTTCCATGCCCCGTTCACCCTAAAACAAAGGGGAAACAATCCTAATGACAATATAAGCCTTCCACAGTCCGGAAGGGATCAATCCGACGCATAAACGGTAAGAAATGGGCGATTCCACCGAATCGACCCAAAATGAGTCACTTGAGTTCCCGGGCTCGTACCGGTCCCAAACGACAACCAATCACGATGAAACTAGCAGCAATGGAATGCTAACATGGCAGGGGTTCTAATGATACTAATCTAGCAAGAAATCGTCGCCAAAAATGGCGAACCCGTCTCACACCTCCCGAAGCATGATTTCACCCAAACGAAGTAAAACCCACTCATGATCGCACCGTTCGACTCCAAATCGCGAGGGAACATAGAAGAGAAGCAGGTGGTCCATCTCCCTACCTCCACCGAAGTTCTCACGCGCCGAAGCGACTAAACCATGCCAAAAATGTCACACTAACCAAACCACGCCGGTTTTGAATCCGCCGAGTGATCGCGCCAATGCCACGCTCCATCCTCAACGCCAGCACGCTCCACGATCACTCCATGATATTCCTGCCACGCCCATCTCGCCACGGTCATATGCCCGACGGAGAGAGGAGAAGAGAGGAGAGAGAATGAGGGGGAGAGAGTGAACGTGAGGGAAGAGGGAAGCTATTCAAGGGAGATTCTTGTGGCATGAAAGTGGAGGAAGGTATAGGGGGTGGCATGGAATTAGGTGGGGTAAAGTGGCAACAACTAAGAAAGAGGGAGGTGTGAGACTAAAGAATATTAGGGACTTTAATATGGCCTTCTTATGTAAGTGCTTGTGGAGGATGGGGGCGGGCGAGATGGGTTTATGGGCGCAGGTGGTCAGGTAGAGGTATTACGGTAGGAGGCGCGTTTGGGACTTGGCTCCTTCTTCACAACAACATATTTCTCCTATTTGGTAAGATATCTTGACTTGTAGGGATATTATATGTTCCAGTATAGGGTTCGACTAGGGAAATATGATCAGTGCCTTTTCTGGAAGGACAGATGGTGTGGCGACTTCACTCTAGATGCCTCTTTCCCGTGCCTCTTTGCATTCTCAATGGACTCTCTAGGGTTGGTCTCCTAAGCTTTTAACGCTCAATTGTCAAGAGGTTCAAGATCTCCTTTACCTTCTTCACCGACAGTCAGGAGGAACCTTAGGCTCGAGGAGATGGAGTAGCTTCAAGACCTCCTTCACCTCCTTATGGACTTTACCCTTAGCCTAACAGAGAGGACGAGTGGATATGGAGGAGGGGCGAGAGGGCACCTTCTCAGTCCGATCAGCCTACTCCTTTATATCTGAGGGAGAGGTCTTCCATAGGCTCACCCTGTAGATTTGGTGGCCTAGAAGCTCTCTGAAAGTGAAGATTCTCATATGGAGGATCTCCCATGGGAAACTGCTTGTAGCGACCCAAGATCCAGATACTGGGAATGACCCGATGCCATTCGAATCCTGGCCCGCCGTCCATGAGCCGGAGGGCTCGGAAGGGCTAAAAGGATAGGTGTTGTGTACACAGAAATAGGAAATAAAGCAGGACAATTCAACAATTAATAGAAATAAATAACTAACTACAATAGAGTCCAGTCCAACAAAAGTACAGTTTAAGGCAGAGAACGTACCCAATGCCGAGTGAACACTCGGCTCGGCGAGCTGGCAACTAAGAACCACCGCGCAGCACTCTCGAATCTCGAGGAAGATCCGCAACACCTGAAAATCAGGGGTGAGTCTCCTATCATTGGCTCAGCAGGGGTTCCGCGGAACCTCATCCGAAAACAATGACGGTAGCGGAAAGCAGCAACTACAGTAAGAACAACAACAACAACAGGAGTAGCTACAACAACGACGGCGGGAAGCACGGCCGTACACAAATCCCCCAAACACGACAGCCGATCAAACCACGGCTCTACAACTACTCCTACCGGAAAGGCAACTAACACCCCGAACCCTCGGTCGGGGGACCGCTGGACTACTAATCGCCCTAGTCACGCTATTAGGAAAACGCCACGACACATCTGTCGTGGAGGCTTTTGCTCACACACGAAGGTCCACACCGAAACCACGCGATCCGGGAACACGGTCACGGTCTCACCGTCGCGTACTCTACGCCGTCTAGGGGAAAACCCTCGGTGACGTTCACCGGAACCCTAGACCTCGGCTCTGGAAAAACTCCCGACGGAGACTGAGACACCGTACTAGTAACCACAGAACAGGGACTAGCTGGGATCGTGCTCGTCAGCGCGGGTCTGACGCCCCCAGCCACGTGTGCACACACAGACTACGCGCTCTAAGTCGGGTCCTCTAGCTGGTTTTCCCCCCAGCCCAGACTCAGGCTCCAAAGGCGAGGGACCCTACGGTAACCAGTCTAAAAATCGTCTCACTCGGGTCACGCTCTCCACCAGTCCCAAGTGGGTCCGCACACGCGTGCGCAGGAAAGTTACGACTAGTGGGGGCTCACTAAACATGAACACAGAAAATCACGCACGCACCCATCGCAAGTAACGCGTAGTAACAGGTGGCTCGGAGCCACCCGACTCTGGACAACTCACTAGATCTACTAAACCCAACGGTCCTTGAGTCGCGAGACTCGGGTCAAGGCCGTCGCACGTGACGACATAACGCCGTCAATGTGGCCTAATCCTTAGGTCTGAAACCACGATAACACAATCTCCAAGGCAGCTCACCAGCCGCCGAGTTAACCCCTCATCCAAGGGACACACGGGAAACCTCCAGCCCCAGGCTGGTTAACTGGACTCACGGTCTAAGGGCCAAACTCATGGCCCACTCGGAAAACACCTTCCGGAGAAAGGCACATCGTGTGGGGAGGACCCTCCGCACTCATGCCGACTCACAGCAACTCGATCTAACCAAAACATGAAAGCTCGGAACACATGGGGTCACCAGGACCCCTAAGACCCACGAGCACGCTAATCGAGGTAAATCGGCACCTCCAGACACCCAAAAACACGGTCGCGGTACCCCCGGGGTGTCTGGGACATCCACGGGGCTCTAGGTCGGTCATTGGGTCTCAATCGGACCGACCAGGGCCCAAAACGAGCCTCTCCTCTGCATTTCGGTTGACCAGCCCACGGGGGTCAGTCGTCCAGCCAGTTCGGTCGACCGAACTGGGCAGAATGCCTAGTTTGCAGACGACGGAGTTCGGTCGACCAGATTTGCTTTGCCCGTGTATTTGTCTCTCTTCCTCTTCTTCTCGCCCCATCTAGTCATTCCTTCATACCATTCGTTAATCTTTATCACTGTTGACATAGTTCTGGTCTGGTGCTCAGGGGATGATGACATCCGCCATGGCGGACGGCTGTTCTCGAGTCTCATGGATACAAGCTGTTATCTATCTCTTAGTCGGGTCGATGTGTACTGCCCACCTCTCAAGAGAACTCGTATCAGTGCCCCTTTCATCCCCCAAGGATGGGAAAAGTGGGGAATCCCCACCAAGCCACCCGTCTGCTCCATCGATGCCCTCCCCGACGAATGCCTCTTTGAGATCCTCAGGCGTGTCGAGGGGAGACGTGATAGGAGTATCTCAGCATGCGTCTCCAAGCGATGGCTCATGCTCTTGAGCAGCATCCGCAACTCCGATGTCTCCTCCTCCTCAGTCGCCAAGGAGACTGGCGCCGCTTGCAGACAACAGAAGAAGTATCTGCCGGACTTGAATGAGAGTGCAGTGGGTGACGATCCGGAGGAGGAAGAATCTGCGCTGTGCGAGGAGGATGACAAGTGCCCCGGCAAGTGCTTGGAGGGTAAAGAGGCCACTGATGTTAGGCTTGTTGCCATGGCTATTGGAACTGGTAATCGAGGTGGGGTCGGGGAGCTATTGATCCGTGGCAGCAACAACAGCAGACCGGTGACTGACATCGGCCTCGGTGCGGTTGCTCGTGGTTCGCCCTCCCTCAAGGTTCTCTCGCTGTGGAACTGCCCCGCCATCACTGACGAGGGCCTTTCGGAGGTTGCCAACTGCTGCCCTCTCCTGGAGAAGCTGGATCTCTGTAAGTGCCCCTTGATCTCAGATGAGGGCATCACGGCCATTGCGAACAAGTGCCCGAACTTGTGTTCCTTGACGGTTGAATCCTGTCCGAAGATCGGGAATGGGGGCCTACAGGCTATCGGCCGCTGCTGTCAACACCTGAAATCTGTTTCCATCGTAGATCTGGGGCTTGTAGGAGACCAAGGTGTTGCAGGCCTCGTCTCCTCGGCTTCCTCTTCTCTTCAGAAGATAAAGCTCCAGCATCTGAAGATAACCGATGCGTCTCTTGCTGTCATCGGCCTCTATGGGGAGGAGGTTGCCGACCTTGTTTTTGCCCACCTCCCAAACATCAGTGAGAAAGGTTTCTGGGTTATGGGCAGTGGACGTGGGCTGGAGAAGCTGAGGTCGCTGGTTATTGCCTCGTGTGGGGTGACGGATGTGGGGCTCAAAGCGGTCGCTGAAGGTTGTCCGTTGCTGAGGAAGCTCTGCCTTCGGAGGTGCACCTACTTGTCAGATGCTGGCCTGAATGGTCTTCTTGCCGCGGGGGTTGCCCTCGAGAACCTGCAGCTCGAGGAATGCAACCGCGTCAGCCTTGTCGGCATGTTTGGTGCACTCTTGAGCGGCAATGCGAAATTGAGATCACTCGAACTCGCCAGGTGCATGGGGATCAGAGACGTCAACAGCCCAAGTCCAGCAGTAGTCCCTCGGTGCTCGTCCCTCCAGTCCCTCAGCATCTCTCACTGCCCGGGGTTCGGCAACTCCGGCTTGGCCCTGGCTGGGAAGCTGTGCCCCAGATTGCAGCATGTTAACCTGAGTGGGCTTGTTGGGCTCACCGATGCCGGGCTTCTACCCCTGGTCGAGGAGGGGTGCGAGCTGGGATTGGTGACGGTCAATCTTGGTGGTTGCATCAACGTGACGGATGCAGCGGTCTGTGCGCTTGCCAGACGGCATGGAAGGACTCTTCAGACCCTCAGTCTTGAGGGTTGCCGGAAGGTCACCGATGAGGGTTTGGTGGCCATCGCAGACTCTTGTTTCCTGCTTGAAGATCTTGATGTGTCGAAATGTGCAGTCACCGATGACGGTGTTGCGGCCCTGGCGTCGGCAATAGGCATCAACCTTCAGGTCCTTTCGCTGTCTGGATGCCCCAAGATCTCAGCGAGAAGCCTGCAACACCTGAGCAATCTGGGTCACTCACTGGTGGGGCTCAACCTCCAACTGTGCAACATGATCGGCAGTCATGCTATCACCTCGTTCCAGAAGAAGATGTGGCAGTGTGACATACTGTCCTAATCAAACCTGGTAAGAGGGTTTAATAAGTGACACTTTTTAAGAGAGACGACAGTACAGTCATCCTCGGTTCAGCTTTCCATTTCGGTTGGTTTCCTCTCTTTTTTTTTAAATTTCTTTTTTTGGGCCTGTTAAGGCGAGATGATGCATCCTATTCTCCTCCTCCTGTTGAGTCCGGGCTTGGGTGTTTCCCTTGGGTTGCAGCCATGGTCTTTAATTTCTTCTTTTGCAGGTTCTCAAACCCCCCCTCCCCGGGGAGAGGGAGACCTGTTTTAAAAGAGTTGCTGTGGGTGGCTTCCGCCTTCCTTCCTGTCGACCTTGGCTGTGTCATCCTTGAGATTTCCATTGCCTTTCCCGGCTGTTGGGTTTTTCTTCGGCGTCTACCCAAATTCCTGCATATCGTCGCTATGGTGGAGTTGGTGACCCGTATGCACTGCCTTAACCTCGATCCAATGGTGAAGCCGATTCAACAACGAAAAAGAAGGCACGCCTCAGTAAAGCAAGAGATTATAAAAGAGTAGATCAACAAGGGAAATAAGACAAGGCTATTTTGCTTGGCCTTTTACCCGACTTGGTTAGCTAATGTCGTCCTAGTATCTAAAACCTCTGGCAAATGGCAGATGTGCATCAACTTCACTGACCTCAACCAAGCTACTCCAAAAGATTGTTATCCATTATCGAGCACCAACCAACTACTCGGTTCAACCTCAGGTAATGAGCTTCTCAGCTTCTTGGATGCCTACACTGGGTATCATCAGATCCGGATGCACATTGAGGATGCTAAAAAAATAACGTTTATCTCTGATCTCAGAGTATATTGCTACATCCAAATGCCTTTCGGATTGAAGAACACCAGAGCAACTTATTAAAGGTTAGTCAATCCGATTTTCGAAGACCAGATCGGTTGAAACATCGAAGCCTACATTGACGACATGCTCGTCAAGACCCCAAAAGCTGAAGATCACTTCTTTGACTTGGCTGAGACTTTTTGCACTCTCCAAAGGTACAATATGAAACTCAACCCTATCAAGTGTGCCTTTGGAGTTAGGTCCAAAAAGTTCTTGGGATTTTTGGTGACCCAATAGGGGATTGAGGCAAATCTTGAGAAGATCTCGGCTATCCTAGATATGCGACGATAGACATGCATCAAGGATGTCTAGCGCCTGACAGGGAGGATCATCATGCTCAACCGCTTCCTGTCCTGAGCTGTAGAGCGCTACTTGCCCTTTTTCAATTTACTGAGAGAGCCAAAGATGTCGACTTCTACTTTTGCCTAGGATGATGAATGCGATGTTGGAAGCCTGGTTTTGATAATGACAAGCTATGAATCATGTTAAATCTGAGATGCATGTGATCCTTCATTTGAACAAGGCATATTTTATCTTAGTGTCAAAACAAAGGTCAACACACATTTCTTCTATCCTCTCATCGAGTCATTACATGTCTTAAGTTACAATGTCTAAGGTCGATGCATGTTTTCATATGGTTAAACACAGGTCGAAGCATGTTTTTGTATTGTGCAGATTAAGGTCGGTGCATGTTTTTGCCTTAGCTACACTAAGGTCTAAGCACATTCAATCCAGAGTTGATGCACATCACTGTTCTATGCACTTGCAAAGTCGGAGCACATATGCTAGTATGCAATAAAAGGTTAGAGTACATTCTGCATCATGTATAATGAGGTCGGCGCACATTGTGCCTTGTGCTAAACAAGGTCAAAGCACATTTTGCATCCTATTTTCTAAGGTCTTTGCACATCGGTATTAAACATGTCCTTTGTGCAAAACAAGGTCAATGCACACTATGTTCTGTGCAAGGCAAGGTCTACGCACATGCAGTGTCAAGGTCAGAGCATATTTGCATTATGTCTCATATAGGTTCGAGCAACTTTTAGTCTGTGCATTTGTGAGTCTGAGCATGTGTGCTAGCTTGCATTTATAAGTCTGTGCATATATGCTAGCATGCAATAAAAGGTCGGAGCAACTTTTCTGTAGAAGTCGAAGCACCTTTTGTAGCATACTTTATTAGGTCAGAGCACGTTGTGCTACCTGGCAGATAACGTCGGTGCATGTCTTGTGACATGAACTATCAAGTCTAAGTACATGCCAAGGTTTTTACACATTAGGTATTCAGGGTCTATGCTCTACAACTAGTCTGTGCATACATGATCTGTGCATGTTTCAAGTTAGTGCACCCTTTGTGCATCAAGGTCAATGCACATGCAAGATGAAGGTTGAAGCATTTATTGTCTTCATGCTAACAAGTTTGTACATCTTCTGTCATGCTCTAAGGCATTGTTCAGAATGCCTGGATGGCAAGCTTGATCATATATCTTCATTTCATTTTGCTCAAAATATAAACTCTGATCTACAATGTGTTTGCTAAAATGCCTCTAATCTGAGTGGCAGAACTTAAAGCAATGCACGTGATCCAAGGCTCAATTATTAGGGCACGTGATCCAAGGCTACGTGATCCCAGGAAAGCTAGTGTCACGTGATTTAAGGCAATTCTCCAACTGGATCTATCTGACACGTGGGCAGCAGGCTTTTAGTCAACTGCCATGTGGACAGCTTATCCTGAGCGTTTGCCACATGGACTACCAGTAAAGAACTTTCCTAGAGCTCTCTTTGCGGGAACCTTCCCTCCACGTGCCAAGATGACAACTCATGGGGACCACTCAGTATCACAGACGCTCTACAAATAGAAGACCTCTATCATCTAAAAGAGGTGATCACAATTAGAATCACGATCACGAATTGAGAAAACCTGAGTAATAGCATCAAAAATGATCCAGAAAAAGGGGAGTCAAAGTGAAAAGAGAAGAGCAAGACAGGGAGAGTTGAAGAGAGACTTCCAGTAATGAGAGGAACAGAGCATCATTTTTTAAGAGATATTCTAGAGTTATATGGCTGATTGGTGGTCACGATCCCTAGATCAGATCTAGGATCATCGACTCCTCTTCACGACAACGTCTAGGCACATGCAACCGAGACGGAGTCACCTCGAGAAGGAACAATTCTCTTGAATAGACCGAATTTTACGAAAAGAAATATTCGGCCTGTGGGTCACCAGCCCACATGCTTCCGCTGCGCACTCCATAATGCACAAAGGTATCAGAAAGAACCTCGGTCTTCGCATCTCAGTACACACTAGGTGTCATCGCAATCTTAGAAAAATCGCAATGTAATACACCTCGCGCACTGATCCAACGAGCAACGAAGTAGAGAAAGTCTAAGTGCAACAGAGAAGAGTACCAACTTCAGCGCAAAGCCTAAGGAAAAGCACTAATCTCAACTTTCCTTTATGTCCTGTATATGACAATGAGCCTCACATCACATCGGCCGTTAGGCACAGCACGACAAAAACACGGTACGCAACAGCTCTCAACACAGAGATCAGGTCAAAAGTCATGCAGCCGTAGAACAAGGAGATGATCAGACTCAAATTAAATTGTCCACACTTAAGCAGACACAGGACAAGGCGATACTGAAATAGCACTCCTGAGGCCAACCTCATAAGGAAACCCACCAAACGACATGGGCAGCATCGAGCTCAACAACAGAAGCTCACCAAGAAGGGAAGAGCCTAGTTCGCTCGAACAACTGCTCAGCCCAATTGGTCCAATCGGATGCTTGACTTCAGCAGAAGCGAAACACATCAGGAGCTGACCAGATTTAAGCTGGGATGACCAACGTATTGCAACAATCAATACGGCCATCACCGCAACTCAAATGGTCAACAGCAACCTGAGCAATAGACAGAAGAATCGAACACCAGTAAATCCTGACCAAAAAGGGAAATGCCAACAGGAATAACACTAAGAAATTCCTTCACAGCACGAATAGCACAAAAGACGACTATCGAGCAATAACACCGAACAATTCACAAATCCAGACAATCGGATATGACAAGGAAAGAGTAGAACCAACTACTCCACCTAAAAACACGGAGCACAATGTGGATTATTACACAGGGCTGTCAACACTGCGGTGACACGCCACTGAACCCACCCAGAGAAACAGACTTCCACAGAAGTCATAGGCAATAAAACAATCAAGCTACGTTAGCCTAGGATCCACCCACAAATACTACTAATGTCTACCTCATCCATCATTTCATCACGTTCTATCCCATTCCATCATGTCTCTTCCTCAGTCAACTCGGCATGGTCGCACGTCCCGCGTCGAGAAAAACAGAGGGGAAAGAGAAACGAGGGAGAAAGTAGAACGAGAGAAATGATAAGGACAGGAGAGGGAAAACCACAATCATACAAGCAACATTATCACAACAAGTAGTTAACAGATAACTAAATGACATAGAATTCAAGCAACTGGAATAATGAAAGCACAGTTTAACTAACTGAAAAATGAAAAACATACCTTACAAGAGATAGGACGTCGCTGCTCAGCACGAGGAAGCTGAGGCGCTGGTGAGTCCTGTTGAGGTCGCGATGACACAAGTTGAAACTGAGGTTGCTGTGGCTGGGCTGACGAAAAGAACTGCGCCGGTATCAATCTGTACGGGTAGTTTTGAACAACGTGGCCTGGCTGATCACAGCGGAAACAGACCATCGACAAGGAACACAGCCTACCAGGGTGGCTACCACCACACCTCGCACACGATCCCAGCTGACGGATAGCAGATCCCTAACGCCGCTTAGAAGATGGGGCTGACAATGGGATAGCACCGACAGAAGGCTATTGAGCACGCCATTCCTTACACTTCCTTGACATGTTCCTAGTGTTCATGGACAGAGGTGTACCATGATCAACTGGTGCAAGAGAGGAGGTGCTAGTTGCACACGGCTGTCTGCCCTGCCGTTTCTCAAGCTTCTTATTCTTGAATCTCCGGAACCTCTTACCTTTGGACTTGGAAGAAGAAGCACCATCAGCAGTGGGAACAACAGAAGGAACTCTGGGGACACTCGGCAGATAAACATGATCCAACTACCCAATCAGTTGAGGGATAAGGTGATGTTGTACACCTGGCTGAATGGACTCAACTTGGGCACGCACTTGAGAGATCACCTGCCCTACTCCAGATGGCAGACGAGACAGCACGACTTTACTCTGCGTTCCATGCTGAACATCCGCCAAGCCTTCCACATTTGGGGCGGGAACTGCTGAAACTTGACCCGGCTTAGGCGCATAAACCATCACAATGACCACCGGAGGAGGAGCATCATTTCCCTCCCTGAAAGTCTCGGCCTTCTGGTGACGCGCCATCAGAACCTAAGAAACATATGTCGATGAAAATCACATCAACAATCACGGAAAACACCCTAAACCAGCAGTAGATGACTCAAGTGGACTTGCTCTGGACTAATGCTATGTAATTTCAATTCCTTATACAAGTCCTCAACGCTGCTCTGATACCAGCTGTAACGACCCAGAGTTCAGGGTACCGATAACCTGATAATATCGAATTATCGCTACCAAGAACTGGGGACGCCACCCAAGAGGCTGATGAGGCCCCTGAAGGGTTAGTGGACGCAAAATAGGAATTAGCGTCTGCTATAGTTGACGCGATTTCCTTTGTGCATGCACTATTCACAGAATTAGCGACCAACTCCATGGACGCATATTCTGAAATTGGCGATGGCCTGAGTGGACGCTAATTGTCCCAGATTTTATGAGTGTCCTAGTTTTATGTGATTTATCGCCATGTCATCTTTACACAACATTCTACCCTTGAACTCCTTATTACGTGAATCTACCTTAATGCTCTTATAATGGCTTATTCCTTTGGAACTCTATTGGCTATAAACTATAGTGGATGTCTAGATAAGGAGGGTAAAATCGGCTTGGCCCATGAGAGGCCCATTTTCGCTAGGCCCAACTAGGCCCGCAATTTACGACAAGCATACGAGGCTTCGATAGCCATGGCCCATCACGGACAACCCGGAATGAATCACCCTTGGATCCGCCGGTGCATGAAGAGCCTCGTCCCAGGCGCAACGGCCACCAGATGACCCTCCGACGACTGAACGTTACCCTCCATGACATCGGCCTCAACTCACTAAGGGCGAGCACACCTCCCAGGCACCGTAAGACTCACTAGAGAACCGTTCGGCTCCGGAAGAACGAGCACTCAACAGGAAACTCCCCACGAACCCGGGAGATGTTACTCCACAACTTGCGCCCTTCCCTGATAAGGGACAGGCCCTCACCGCCAGGACAACCCCCTATAAATGGGACCACGGTGGACAGGCAAGAACACGGTGAATTCCACCAAGAAAATCCTACTCAACTCCTGCAAGAGACAAGAGAAGCCACCCTAGTGCTAAGAGAGAAAGCCTTCGCCATGCTCCGGCCGCCCTCTGAGCACCCTTATCACCCAGCGAGCACTCTTCGAGCACTTATTGGTCACAGCCAGAGCTCCCCCGAAAGGCAGATCATCCGGATCAGGCTTGCTACGCCACTCTGCAACTCCCTCTCTCTCTCTCTCTCTATTTCCTGCTTCTCTGTCTCCCGCGCACTGACTTAAGCATCAGAGGGTTGTCCCCTAGGGTAACACCCGGGGCTCCTTCTGACACTCTCCCTTTCTGGTGCTTACAGGCTTCCACGAGTGCGAGGCGGCCATCCCCGACAAATAAATAGAAAAGTGTGGTACAAAGGCTTGAGACCAGATTTCTGCCTCTACACTTTTTGGCATCATCTATGGGAACTTTGATCAAAAAGCCATGGCACCTCGTGGAAGTCTTCGCAACACCAGCAACCGGGGCTATGGTTCCCACCAAGGTCCCAGTTTCTGTCAGGGATCCTAGGAAGCCTCCTCCTCTACCCGTCCATGCCAGGAAGTCACTATTGGCGAACTCGCCGAAATATGTCAGCAAATCCAAGTCCTGACAGGACTATGTCAGGATCTCCTGAACAGGCCCACGAACCCCCAGCACGCCCTGACGGAACAACCTCAAAACAGGGGGGCCCAAATTGTGGCAAATTCATAGCAAGTGTGAGAAGCCTCCCATGCCTCCACTGCGCGGACCCAACGACCATGCAGCTCGCCCACACCAAGGGTGCGGAGTCCGCTGTACTCTAACTAAGAGATGGACCGGTGGCTTCAACGCATTGATGAGATCAAAGACAAGGTCCTCTACTTGGACAACATCCTACTAGCCTCCAAAACCCACGGGCTCATCGACGACGACCAGGACTTCCATGCTCCCTTCTCCAGGGAGATCATGGAAGCCCCTATCCCGCTGAAATTTCAACTGACGTCCTTCATCCCCCATGGTGGCACCACTAACCCAGCCGGCCACATGCATAGTTTTGAGTCCAACTTGGTGTTCCACTGGGCCTCGAACATCGTCAAATGCCTGACGTTCGTTATGACTCTCTGAGAGAACACCTATACATGGTTTGAGTCCTTGCCGATCGGGACCATCGTCTCCTTCCCACAATTGAAGAAGCTATTCAAGGAGAACTTCATCGGCTGTCGGAAGAAGGCTAAATATACTGTGAGTCTGCTTGCCATCAGGTAGGGACGAGAGGAGACCCTCTGGGACTATGTTGGCCTAGAGAGATGGCGGACAAGAAGGAATTGTCCCCTTGCCAAGATGGCGAATTTTAAAAACAACTCTAACTAATTACAACGGAATTAAAACTAACAACTTTAATTACCCTACACAGATGCGAGATTTAAAAAGTTCTCTCAAGCTTTCCGATCTCACACGAGTTAACAATGCAACTAATCGAACAATCAAGCTCAACACAGATAAATTTATGCTTAACACGGATAATGGAGGTAGTGTTGAGTAGTGGATGGTGGATCTAGAGGGGAGGGATGAATAGATCTGCCCCTCTTTTCGCAATGCAGCCCTCTTTATAGCTAGTTAAAATAAGTTGCAGCGGAATAGAAGTAGCTAATCGAATGACAATATGATTTACTTGGCAAGATGAACTAGTAATGTATCAATCCAGACCTAAGCATGCATCTAGAACGAATCAATCACACAAACACACCACAGAACAATGGATTTTAAGGTGGTTCGGACTGAATCCCCAGTCCTACGTCCACCCCTTGGGCCCTCGCCATTATCGCCCGGTCGCCTTCGGGGGATCGTGTGCGCCGTGAGAGCACACCGTTCGCGTGAGCCCGTGGTCTTCGTTATATGCTTGCTGGTCTAGGTCCAAGGGTCGTCATTGCATCCCATACATCATAGGGCTGTGCCACATCAAAGTCTCTTCTTCACTCCCTAAGCGTGAATGTTTCTCTCTATCTTTTTTTCTTTTTATCCATCGGAAGCCCTCCTTCTTATAGCCTTCAACTGGTGTTACCGTAGACGGCGCAAGGGGAGCATACCCGATTTGGGCCCTTCTCTTCATTCTTTTGCACGCCAGATTTGGGTGGCACTGGTGGAAGTGAGGCATGACGGGTAAAGGGCACGGCGGTTTACCACTCTTTGTGCTTGTTTTGGCCGGAGTCAACCTATGGGTCTTGGACTAGCTCTGGGAGTCGCCTTGTTCTTTCATCTCATCGTGGCCTTGTAGAGTCGCCATGAGAACTGTCGGGAAAGCTTTCAGGCCACTGAACAGCCAATTCCGGATCCGTTTGTGTCTTTAGCTTGGACGCTCGGGTTTTTTGGTGGCATGGCCTTCGGCACCTTGTTTTGAGGGGCCAGAGACATTCCTTCACCTCAAGAGGGTTAAATATCAGGTGGTGGACCACCAGGTACATTCTCGTCCTGATGGGACGACGGATGGGGTTTGTTCGGCATGACCGAGTCGACACCAGTTCATTGGGTTGGCCGAACAGCACTGTCAGTTTGTTGCGGATTTCTTCCTACCATTCTGAGGTGGAGTTCCTAGTGGCTTTTGTTAGGTGACCTGAGGCTTCAACGATCCGAGAGGACCCTTGTGTCTCGGTTTTCTTCAGCTTTTGCACTTCGGCAAGTCATATTCTTCTGTTGTTCATGCGTGATTGCCTTTGATCATATTTCTGGTGCCAACAAATCCCCCCAGTCGCAGGTGACACAAGCGAGGGACGAGAGACGCGAGGCCGGCGGATGTATTATGATCGAGCATATTCTTCCTTCGATCCGCACAGATTATTGATTTAGTGTAGTCGAGATGCCATCAGAGCGGCAATGACCTCACAACGACCTTAAAATAGTGCAGAGCTAACTCCTTGGCCTTAAGATGGCGCGGCCTGTAATCTGGCGTGGCCTTGCATTCTTAATCCTGCGTAGCCCTGCATTGTTAATCCTGCGTGCCCTACGTTATTAATCCGGTGCGGCCTTGATACTTGCTATTCTGGCGAGAAAAATCGAATGACCGATGCGGGGGGTGCTAAAACGGCCTGCCCCACCCCCGCATCAGATTAGCCAGTCGGAACGGGTTATAAAATCCTATTTTGTTCTCTCTCTCCTCATTTCAACTTCATTTTCAACCCTGATTCTCTCTCTCTTCTCCTCTCCTCTTCCCATGGCGGAGAGCGTCCTCCTCGCTGTGCCTCGCGACGGTGACAGCGGTGGTGAGAGCTGGTGAGGGAGAGTTCATTTAACTCGATTCAAGGGGATTCAAACCCCTTCTTTCTAGGCCCTGGGAGGCTCCTAGTAGGCTAGTCCTCAGAGCTACACCCCCGGGTGTCCTATTTTGGCCTCGTTTTGCCACACATGGCCTATTGTAAGGACCGTCCCTTAATGGACGTGTTCTTGCTTCCTTCTGGCATACTTCCGGGCTGGGGAGATGCTACCAAAATTTTGTCAAAATTCTTGTTCTCAACAATCTTTTTCTAACTTTGTTTATTTTCTTTGTGCCTTTTGATGGAGATATGATGGGATCTGGCTCTTCTTCTTCTTCTTCCCGAGCTATAGTGACGTGGGAGAATGTTAATTCCTTGGACCAGTGTCATGAGCAGCTGGCCATGGTTACAAAGTCATCTGACTCAGATACTGATACAGTTTACATTGGCTGTCTACTCATCATTGGGAGCAATTCCTTTAAGTATGACCGTGGAGACGACCATAGAAGGGATTATCCCAAAGACAAGTGCTTGATGTCTTTCCTGAGGTGGTTTAACCTTCAGGGGATGCGAGATCTGTTCCTCATTCAGAAGGCCGAGTAGGCACTGCTTGCCAAACGTGACAGTCTTACTGACTTCGTCATGCGGGGGAGTCCCACTTACTTGCCAGGCGAGCCCCGGAAGTGGAGTGCAGTGCTTGGACTCTAGGAGTTGACTCCGCAAGACGAGCTGCTGACTAGAGCCCCCGAATTCATACCAGCTCAGTGGAATGAAACTGCAAGCCATGTCAATCGGGAGAAACTATCGTTTGGCTTGTTCTTACCCCCGCTGAGGTGGGGGTACCAAGAAGAGACATTCTTGCTGGATTGCTTAGCAGTTCGATTCAAGCACCAGATTTCTGTGGAGGTGGTTTGCTGACTTGAAGGCCACCGATGCCCATGCATTCAGAGCTGGAGCAGGGGAGTTCACTGATTATGTTTTGCAGAATTATGCTCTGATCTTTGTCAAAGCTGATGTATACCATAGTGTATATGCATCAAGGTACCGCTACCCTATCTCCAAGGGTCTGTGCTACGATGTGATCGAGGTATTTTGTCCAGAGTACAATACTTTCTGCACTAAGAAGGAGAGACATCATTGGATCTCTGGAGTTTCTCTTAGTTAAGCGACCTCTCGATCGACGACGAGCCGTATGAAGAAGTCTGTTGGCCAGACTAGCTAAAGGATTAGACGGACGATGAGGGCCGATACCTGACTGACTTTGCCTACCGTTATTCGATGAAGGTGTATCATATGCTCTACTGATCTTCGTATGATCCCCATGAAGCACGTAAGCTTGGGGAGAAGAGGCACATGAGGATGGGCACTTGGCTGCAAAATTTCTTCAGTGGGGAGCAGAAATATAAAGACTTCCCCTCGGTAGTGTCGACTCCTATCAAGCGGAAGAAGAGGGTTTGGCAACAGGCCACTTTCCCCCGCATTGAAAGAGGGGCAGCAAGGAGGGCCCAATCCTATCAGTGTTGATGTAGTCACTCATTGTGCTGCATATTTTACTTATTGGATCTGTTCCTTCGCTCTCCCACAGGGTGACGAGAGCATGATCAGGGCCAAGGCCATCTATCCTGCTTGTTTGATGGCTTGGGGCACGAAGCTTTCACTCTGCCCAGTGGCACTGTGCTTGATATACAAGATGATGGGAGACTTGCATCGATCTCGCCTCCCCAGGAATGTACAGACAGTTGTCCCGCTACACTTCTTCAATGCCTGGGTTTGCACATTATTCCGAAAGCTGCTCCTCGGGTGCTACAATCAGCACAACTTGTTCCAAGGATGATAGAATTCGCCGCTGCCGAACTGACTCAGACCACAGATCAGCTTTTTGCTATCTAGGGAAAGCTGACCAGGGTCCCCATAGAGGCGCCCGGCATTTTGCACTTCTGGAGTTTGGCAGCCCCACCCAAGCCCACTGGTGCACAAGATGCGGGAGTGCTACCTTCACGAGACAGAAGAATTTGTGCACCCTATTTCTGGTGCTAGATGCACACGGCCAGTTCTGGAGCCAGAATTAGTTGATTGGGTGCTGGCCATAAGGCTGAGCATCTTGGTCTTTCGCAAGAGTGGCATCTTATGGCTAGAGCCTTACTACCCATTCCAATTTAGTCAGAATTTTGGTTATGATCATCATATCCCTTCATCTTCCACCCAGTTTGCACTGCGGAACAGGGCCCAGGCTAGCCAGGAGCTACTGACGAGGCCCGCATATGGTGGGACTATTTTCTGAGCAGAGAGGCAGCTTCATTCAGGGTCCTGACTCCTGCTCGGTTCCCCCGTGTAACTCCAGAGTACATCCGATGATGGAATGCATGGATGGACTTCTACAGAAATTTTTGCCGGGAGTGTTGGGCCATTGCAGAAAGGAGGTTTCTGGACACCCGATCGGTGCAAGCTTTGGATATCGACCCTTCTTATTTAAAGAAATTGAAATCTTTGACTAATACTAAAGTGATGGCCTATCTGGAGGCCCGAAATGCTATGAAGCGTCCTTCGCGCAAGGTTAAACCGAAGCTGTCAAAAATCAGCAAGGACAGCTTCATGAAGTCACTTCAAGGGTTATACCGCGTAAGTAGCAAGCGGGTAGTCCTTCAATAGCTTCCTTTGCCGATAGAGGAGCCCATCCCTCCTATAGCCGAATGGCATCCTGAGAGCGATAGGCTTTATCCTTACAAGACTTTCATTAGAAGAGAAGACCGAGGGGCCACACTTTACAGTGATACCCCTTGGTTGTTTGCATTGCTCCACTCCCATAGACTTTCAGTAGGTGGCCCGAGTGAAGCCATACTGGGCCAGCCTCTTCTTCTTTCTTTTAAATATGCCATTGGATGGTGGTTGGACCATCTTGGCTTGTACTATTATCTATCCTCTCGTGGCCACTCGGACTTGGCGTACCTAGCTGAACAAAGCAAGGTGATAGGAGATGTATGTTGGTTAATTCGCGAGGCAGCTTCGAGAGACAAAGTGCCCTCGCTGTTTTATTGGCCACTCTCCCCTCTGTATACGGGGCCGACAGGTATCTTTCATTCTTTGATTTCAGCTTCTTGTCTGCTTCTCCTTTTGTTGTAGTATATGTCATTCTCACTTTTGCACATGTGCAGTCCGGCTCACTTCGGAGGAGACTAGGCACTTTAGGGAGTTGATTATAATGGCTCGGAAGCTGACATATTTTGAAATTCCAGAGGCGGCTCCGACTACAACACCTTTGCCCCCCGGTGATTCGCGAAAGCGAATGAGGTCTCAAGTAAAGGAGGCAGTTACTAAAGCGAAGGAGGCCACTACTAAAGCCAAACGGGCCCGGCGAAAGAAAATCGCAGACCCAGAGCCGATAGTTGTTCCCCCGCCCGTGGTATCATTTGAGGAGTTTGAGGCTTCCCATGTGCAGACGCACATGACCGAAGGTATACTCTTCCCTTTGCACCCCACTTCTGCTCCTGTTGCATAGGCTAATTCTTATTTTGTAGTTGCTGCCACTCCTTCTGTAGCGGTTGCGCAAGAAGTTGCGGCCCCTGCGGTAGCTGGAGAGAGAGGAGAGGGAGTGCGCATAGCTCCCATCGAGGGGGACTTTCCTTCTCCCACACCCAGCCATGAAATAGGAAGTAATTTGTGGTTTGTCCCCTAGGGCTCCCGCAGTTTATTATGCCTTCAGCTTACATGAGTACCCTTCATTTCAGCTTCAGCTGAGATCTGACCACCTTTACTTCCCGTTGTCGAGGCTACCTGGTCCGGACACTAGAGCCAGAGATTGGCCCGACTCAGTAGGCCACCGGTACCGGACACGTAGCGTGGCTCGGGCGACGTCGACTTCCTTATGGCTGGGGGACAGTCTGGAGTCTCCACATTGAGTTATGTATTTGGAGTGTATTTGTATTTGTATTTGTGTATTTGGTGTGTTTAATTAGGCTAAGTTAGGCGAGCGCAGATGCAGCACGTCCACTTTCTGTTCCGTCAGGAAGCGGCGCAATTGGCCACCCTGTCCACCACTGTAGCAGAACTAGATGCAAGTTGTAGCATCGACCCTGCCTTGTCTGAGGATGTCCAGACAGACATCCCAACAGTAACATGATTTGTCTCCGAGCTATCTTTCTAACAAGGGCTCTTCCGCTTTCATCCGACAGCTGTGCTGTCCGGTGGAACCATTCTTGTCAGCCTGCGCAACCAAGCTCTGGTAAAACACCTAAAGCTAGTTGCAGATGCCACCAGAATCACACCTATGAAGATCTTGGTGTGATTTTTGGTTGAGGAAAGTTTCCACAAGTTCTCTACCATCCCTAAGAAGAAGGAGGTTGTTCGGGCTCCGGAGCACCACGTTCCAGTAGTTCTCCCCGAATGGCGCAGATCAACTTCACTGGTACCAGGTCAGACTGCCTATCACATTTCTATTTTCAGCACTCTACTCTGACCATTTTTCAAACCCACGTTAGTCCCTGTTCGAAGCCGACTCTGCCACGGTTGCGTCGATACCAGACCCATCCTCAACAGAGTTCAGAAGAGCACGGGGCACCCTTTTCTTCATGCAACTTTGATTCAGGATAGACAGTATCGCACAAGATCAGTCAGGTTTGCAGAAGCTCCCACGACTAGTCCTATGGGGGCCCTGGCCTGCTCTTCTCAGGAGGGCGACTTCTACTAGTCCTCTACCAGCACCAAGAAGAAGGAAGCCGTTTGAGCACTGGAGCGCCATGTTCCAGTCGTCTCCTCCAGCCTGCGCCGATGACCCTCTCCAGAAGTAGGCTGGACCAGTCTGAATCTTCTGTTCGCCATTTTCTACTCTGACCTCTTCTTGAAGTCCTGTCAGCTCTTGTTCGAAGAGGACTTTCCCACGGACGTGTTGATGCCAACCTCATTGTCATCGGAGCAAAGAGGAGCTTGTGGCAGTAGTTTTCTCAGGCCCCTGTGATTCTGTGATAGATAGAGCCGAATCGGACCTACCCTGATCCCGGACCTGCTATGATCAGGATGACTGGTCCTGAAAGCTTCTGCAGTAGTCCCGCCATCATCAGCGATCGGAGGTGATTGTGATGACCCCACAACTGGTTGGTTGTCCTTGTAGAATCGGCATCGAGATAGAATTCAGGCCCCGGTCGTTCGGTCCTCGCCGTCCAACTCCCCACCCCCTCGCCTGGTTGGCTGACCGCCCCTCCCTATGTGGAGGTAGTTTTGGTTATAAAATATTAACTCCTACCCCGAGATCCCCCTCCTGCGTGAGGTGTAATTGTGTACCCTTGTCATTTTAGTTCGAAGCTACACCAACGCGGCGTGCGGGTGTGTACCCTCGCCTCCCCACGCACCGTCATCTCTGGTCGGGATCGGTGTCTTCACACTGATCAGGTGAGTGTTTGGTCACATCCATTGCTAGTTGATCTCTTACTTACTTAGTATTTCTCTTAGCTACGTCGGACGGTGAGTGAGTGCCTGACCCCAAATTTCATCAAATTGTGTGTCCACCGTGGGAGCGAGTTGTGAGAGAGACCCTACAAACCACGCCCTTGGTGTGCTGGCCGCCCTCAAAGTTGGGCATCCCAGGCCCTTAGGGGTTTAGCCTCAAGCTAGCTAAACCCTAGAACAATGAGGTCCCACCTCGAACCCTTCCCACCATCGCCAGTTTACCTACAGGCCATTGTGTACGTTACACGAGTGGGCTCACCCGAGTTAGTCCGCTACTTCGTTGCTTGCTTGCGGATCTAGGTCCACAGGACATCGGTCTAGTGTCTATCACCCCCAAGCCTGTGTCACGTCATTTGGTATCAAAGCAAGTTTGTAACTTGTCTCTACAAGTTGGTCCTAGGGCGCATATGCATTTAGAGTCACCCGGTGCATCACCCTTGTCCACCATCATGGCCATCTCATACTTGGCATATTCATCACCCTTAGACCCATTAGAGACCTTTGTGTTTGACGGATCCCTCCCTAGCACATATCTAGAGTGGGAGAGCTCCATAGATCGACACTTTGCGAGGTTCACCCTGTCTGGGCCTATGCAAATCAACTATGCCAAGAGTTTGCTCTCGTGCCAAGCTCGGGATGAGTGGCGGAACATTGTAGGGTTAAGAGAAGTCCGAAGGCAAGAGCCCATCGACTCTTGGGCTGAAATGAGGGCCAATCTTAGAAAACTCTACGCACCCCGACCCTCTCCCTCCTACAAGGCCAGCCATAACCCTAGGAGTCTGACAATGCTCCAATCCCCACCCGGCCCGCCTAAGGCCACTCACATGGCTCGATAAGCCACGGCTCTCTACCCACCCTACCCCAACCACCACCTCTACACCCTACCCCCTAACCTTCACCACCACCAACTCTCCCCAAAATCAAAGGCAACCCACTTCCACCCCTCCACAGTCGGCCGATCCCAAGGGCAGGAGACCCCTAATCGACCTGGTTCCCCCCATGAAGGCCTCCACCCCTCCATCTTCTTCCATAAGGGACACACCTCCCAATACCAACCCCAAAGGCCACCTGAAATCCGTGGTACTGCCCCCACCCTCCATGCTCTATTCCGCTGCCTACAGATAGACTAGAACGCGTAGGGGTCTGTTCCAAAATTCACCCCAGCTTCCACAGTGCTCAATTGAAGCCCCTCTTCCACGGGCATCCTTGATACGTCCCCACCAGTGTCCACACCAAGTTTCATGAACAACGGATGACCAGAAGGCTACATCCTGGGTCCCTTTTCTTGCTACACCCCTGTTGCCAGCAGACCGGGCAGACCACTTAGGGATCCTCGTTCAGCATCGTCCTGGCTTCCTCGGCACTCCGTTGTGGCTCTGCTTCCTTAAGCATTGCAGGGACATCCTTGCCCACATCCACGGCAGTTTTCGTGACCAGAGGACACCTGGAAGTCTGCCTACTAGGGCCATCTTGCCCTAGCTGCATGCACCCGCGCTGGCCGGCCAGATTTTAGTTCTCCAGTTCACAAAGGCTACGAGTACCCAAGCTGGCTTCCCTGGCTGCCATCCTCGCCTGGAGCAATCGCCATCCCACGTGGTTTGCCATCCGTCACCCCGATACCAGCCCCAGCCTCAGTGACACGTCATCCCTGCTGCTGGACCCAGGATGACCCATGAGCACGGACCAGTCCACTTTGGCTTGCAACACCTCATGGGCGATGAGCTTCACTGACCCGTGGCCCGTCAACCCACGTCACACATTCCTGGATTCGCTGTGTGCCTTTTACCTCCCTGCGATGAGTGGGCTGTGTTTGGTTGTATTCTTTTAGTTGATGTACCGGGGGATTGTGTGACTTCATCGGGATTCTTCCCCACGCCCTGAGCATGGAGGTACGTGTCCACTACCTTCTCAGTTAGCTTGCTCATTTAGTATACTCTCTAGATGCTGCTGCTTGTGAGTTCTTAGGTTTCTAGCTCGCATATTTTACTTCACAGCCACGATGAGAGAGCGAGACCGTTCTATGTCTCGTCTGAGTCACTAGTGTGGAGTTGACTACCCAAGACCCTGACAATTTCTCAACCCTGCGGATCGAAGTGCTTTCCTCTTTGGGGCGCTTGCGAGCTTGTGGTTGCTTGTTTCTTTGGCATAGTTCCCTCTTGGGATTCGTAGGTGTCAAGTCGATGCCATTCGACCTATTGTCGTTGTGGGTCAAAGTTGTCGCTTAGTCCTGACATCACGTAGAGTCTTAGCTTGCATAGCATCCCACATCAATTTTAGTTTCAGAGCTTTAGGTGGTCTAGGGTGCATTAGAGTCATTACACTTGTCGAGGGTGCATTTCAGTCTGCATTCCACCCTTTGCATCACGATTTATAGTCATGTTTAGTCCCCTAGAGTTTTAGCCACTTTGTCTATTAGAGTCTTGCATGCCCACTTGGCGTGGTACTGATTACCAACACCCGGTCCTGATGGCCGACCCTAGGAATGCTGCCCCTAATGACTTTACCCTCCAAGATATGATGCAAGCTCTCATGGATCGGATAGACCAGTCCGATAAGAGCTTTAGGGATCATGCTGCACTCATGGAGGGCTAGATGAAGGCCATGAAGGATCGAATGGAGGCTTCTGACCGGACCATCCAAGGTCTAGTTGGACAGCCCAAGCCAGGTAGAGTTCAGCATGAGGATGCCCCCGGGCAGGCCCAAGGCCCACTTGGCCCTGTCCCTCAGCCCGCACACCCTAGGGCCGATGATCAGAGACCATGTGTTCAGGAGTTTGAGGATTTTGGGTCCGATAAAGAGTTTGAGGGGTATGGCTGTGCCCGGCGTGACAACCGGCCCAATATGGATGATGAGGATGAGTGTGTCCTTAGGTCCGTGCGAGTGGACCCTCCCACCTTTAATGGGTCTGTGGAGCCCACGGTTTATATTGATTGAGAGGCTGGCATGGATCGCCACTTCGAGTGGTTCGAGATGACGGACCACCAACGAGTCTGATTTGTCAAGATAAAGCTGCTTGGCCAAGCACAAACATATTGGATGAATGTAGAGAGCCTGCTGATGTAGCGACATTAGCCTCAGATTGAGACATGGGATGATGTGAAGGCCAAGCTCAGGCAAAAATATCTCGCTACCACCTATCGACAACGTCTTATTGATTGGTGGCAGAGTCTCAGTCAAGGGGATCGGTCAGTAACAGAGTACATCGCTGATTTTGATGAGTACTTCTTGCGATGTGGGTTCATGGAGGAGAGTGTCATGACGATCTCTCGCTTTCGTCGGGGTCTACGACTGCCTTATCAGTACAAGTTATTTCGCCGCCATGTGATGACCCTAGAGGAGGCTTTTCAGGTTGCTCGTGAGCTAGAGTAGTTAGAGTCCGAGTTTACTTTGATTCAGCGCCCAAGACCCATATATCCTCGTGGGTCGGATCCTCATGCTATGCCTGGACCATATCCTCGGGGACCTGTGGCTCGTCCACAAGAGCCCGTTCGCCAGGACCCCACTGCTCCGCGGCCTCGTGGGCCCCCCCCCCCGGCGGGGGCGGGGGCCCCGCGCCCCAGCGGGCGCCCCCCGCGGCCCCGCGGTTTTTCTGAATTTCTAAAATTTTTGAGTTTTTCTATATGTAACCCCTTAACCAACTCTCTCTCCCCATTCTCTCTTTCTCACTCTCTCACCTCTCTTCCTCTCCCTCTCTTCTCCACGGGTGATCGACTGTCATAGGCAGGGGCGAGGCAGCAATAGCACGGGGGTGAGGATGGGTCGAGGATCGAGGGATGGTGGCACGGCGAAGCTCAGCCATGAGTTCGGGGCGCCGATGAGGGTTTAACAGCATTTTCTTCGTGGATCGACGTCCACGGCGCGTGAAATCTTTGGTGGAGGTAGGGGGATGGAACCTTGACTCGTGCACTTCCTTTCCCATGAGTTTCGTAGGCCGTGGTGAGTCGAGCAGGCTTATTTGGACATTTGGGAAAAAATCTATATTTTTGGGGTGTGCGCCCGATGCAATGATTTGACCACATTTTTACGGTTTAAATGAGTCCTCTCGATGCTAGAGAGGTAGAGGACTATTTTCCCCTTGTTTTCCCCTTCACGTGGGCGTGAACGGGACGTGGAATAGAGTTTTTGGTGTGATTCGCCATTTTTGATTTCGGGATGACCTAGCTGTCCGTTCAGTGACTGCTAGGGGTCCAGCTATCTAGTGTGCGACCGCTAGGGTCCCCGTATCTCGGTTCGAGCTTTACGGTCATGCGATAGATCGCTAGGCTCTGCCTTGTGGCCCAAGGAGTGACCGTTTGACCATGTTTTGGTCGATTAGAGATCGGTGGGGTAGCGGTCTTACGACTGACCGCTAGGCATCACCTAGCGGTCAGGCAAGGGGCCGGCACCCTGCCTCGTGGGTCGAGGAGCGGACGCCAGGGGTTTGTGAGTTCCTGGAGCTTAGCGGTCCAAGGGTAGACCACTAGGGTGGGCTTAGCAGTCCACAGGTAGGCCGCTAGGCTCCCTAGCGGTCCAAGAGAGGACCACTAGGTGATTCTCTATGTTCTCCGTGTTCGCCGTGTCTGTTTCGCATTGTGTTGGTCTTCGGTCAACCCGGTTGTGATCCAGTGGTTGACCTTTGACCTCGTGGATGTCCCAGACACCGTGGGACTTGTGTTCGTATTTTTGGGGGTGTCCGGAGGTGCCGCATTATTTTAAATAGCGTGCCCGTGTGTTTAGTGGGTCCGGGTGACCCCACATGTTCCGGGCTTTCGTGTTTTCACTAGATCGAGTCACCATGAGTCAGCATGGGTGCGGAGGGCTTTCCCCGCACAGTGTGAATTTCACCAAAAAGTGGTTTTCAAGTGGACCATGTGTGAATGGCCTTGGACTGTGAGTCCAGTTGACCAGCCGGGGGTTGGAGGTTTCATGTGTTCCCCTTATGAGGGAAGGGTCTCGGCAGTCGTGAACTACCTCGTGAGTCATCGCATCGTGTTTTTGGACCTAGGGATTAGGCCAAATTGATAGCATAGTGCTGTCGCGTGCTACGATCTTGACCCTGAGTCTCGTGACTCAAAGGCCGTTGGGTTAGTAAGTCTAGTGGGCTATCCAGAGTCTGGTGGCCTTGAGCCACTCGTTACTTCGCATTACTCATGATGGGTGCGTGCGTGGTTTTCAATGTCCACGTTCTGTGAGCCCCCACTAGTCATAGCCTTCTTACAGTATGCGTGTGCTGGCCCACCTAGGAGTGGTGGCGAGGCTGACCCGTGAGAGATGGTTGTTAGGCTGGTTACTGTAGGGCCCCCACGCACAGCCGAGTCCGGGCTTCAGGGGAAGAACTAGCTAGAGGATAGGCCTAGAGCATATGGCCAGAGTGTGTGCACGGGGCTGAGGGCTTCAAGCCCGCACTAATGAGCGCAACCTCAGCTGGTCCTTGTTTTGTGTTCCTGGTTACTAGTACGGTGTCTTGGCCTCCGCTTGGGGCATTGCAGGCGGACACCTGAGGCTATGGACTAAGTTGTCAGTGGATGCATCCGGCCTTACTTCTAGTGGGTGGTACTCCCGTCATGTGATGTGAGTTGTCATGTCTTGGCTTTCTGTTTCCCATCTACGAGATGGGGTTTCGGGTGTTGTTTTCGAGAGCGTTCTCTTAGACGAGGTCTAGGGTTTCCGGTGAGCGTCACTGAGGGATTTTTCCTAAACGGCATGGAGTTCATGACAGTGAGGTCGTGATTCTATTTTCAGACTGTGTAGTTTTGGCTTGGGCCCTACTGTGAGGGTAGGTTTCCGCAACTGAGGTATCGTGGCGTTTTCCTAGTAGCGTGACTAGGGCGGTTCGTATCTGGTTGTCCCCCAACCGTGGGATCAGGATCTCGAGTGCATGACTTGGTTGTCCCCCGACGGGAGACCGGGTCTTATTTTTTGGTACAGTAGGAGTAGCTGTAGAGCCGAGGTTTTACCGACCATTGTAGTTATCGTTCCTGCTATTGTTATTGTTCTAGTTGTAGTCACTACTTTTCGTACCACTGTTTCTTGGTTGGGGTTCTGCGGGATCCCTACGGAGCCAGTGATAGGAGGCTCACCCCTGGTTTTTAGGTGCGGAGGCTCTTCCTCGAGGTTCGAGGGCGTTGCGTGGAGGTCCATAAATATGGTTGCCCTAACACGTGGGAAATTGGGGTCAATGATGTCATCCTCTACGCCAGTTCGAGCCATCGATACGGGGTTTTTAGCCCTCAAGGTGCCTCGAGGCGATGTGACGACTCTTCCTTTTCTGCCTAAGGGTTCAAATACCGGGCGCACTGGCCCCCTTTCTACCTTCATCATTGAGCTTCCTTCTCCCATGATTTCGAGCTCTAGTGTCCGTCATCTGGTCGATTGTCCCATGTCCTAGGAGAAACGCCGGAGGGAGCAAGAGATCATTACAGCCCTTGCGGAGCTTGTGGAAACTACCATGGAGGCGGTCCTCTTGCTCCATTCGCCATCCTGCTCCTCTAGTTCATCCATCAGATCATCTTCACCTTCCTTCATGGCGGAGCAAGAGGGGAACTCTTGCGGCGGTGAGGCCAAACAGTGGGCGGAGAGCACCGCTCCGGCGCCTTGCCACCATTTGCACAGTGAACTTACTGTGGAGGAGGTTATGGAACTCGAAAACCAATATTGACTGTCCGGATGGTACACTTTCTCCCTTCCCAAGGCATACGAGTCCAACCTTAGCACTGGCCTAGACTCCTTCTGTAATTAGGTTCTGGCTTGGAAGTACCGCCTTCATCTCCTTCTCCACGTACCTTTTCGTTGTCGATTTGCTAAACTATTTAAAGTTGGCTCCCATTCAGTTACTTTTCAATTCTTTCACTTTCATCTTTTCGTTCATTGTCCTCTGTCGGAAGTGCAAAATATCTCTATCTCTTGATCTCCTTAATGCTTTTTACGAAAGGAGCATGCGTAATCCGGGAAGAAATTCTTTTTACTTCAAGCCCAGAGGGGCAACAGTTGCGTTACCCTCTCCCCCCAGGATTCTTCATATAAAGGGTGAAAAATCTAATATTTATGAGTGAATCCCTCCAAGGGTACCTATTGGCCCTTCCTGATCTACCCGAACTTCCAACCTGTGCTCGCTCCGAGGCCTTCTTCCATATCTCGAGAACTCGAGGACAGCATTAAGATCCTTCAAAATAACAAACAATCAACTGTCGAGCTCATCTCCGAGTCGAACCTCCAACACTACGCCCTCACTCCCCTGCTCTCCGATGGTAAGCATTCAACGAGTAGTTTTTACTTTAATTTTTCAGGTAGTCGTTCGCTTTATTCTGATTGCATTGGTTGTAGACGTCCCTCGTAGCAATGGAGGAAGCCAATCAATCCACTCGTCCGAGGTCGAGCCGGAAGTGGTGAAGGTGCCAAAGGAGGTTGCCGCCGGCGTACAAGAGGTTTCCCCGAGGCGGGAGAAGCAAGGAGCACGTCGACAGTTTATGACAAGGGTAAGAGGTCCCTCACCGGGGAGGAGGAGGAGAGAAGGGGATCCAAATGGAAGGGTCCAGGCATGAGTTCATGATGGCTTCTTTAAAGGCAATGGCTGCCGAGGAGAGTTGGCGGCAGAGGACGAAGGTGCTCCCTACGATGGGGGTGCCCCTGAATGTCCTCACTCGCCCTTTGGCGCTGCCAACTCCTGCACACCATATTGCCTTGTTGTTCGGTTTCCCACAAACGGCGCCAGATGAAGAGGTGAGATCTCGTACTAAATTACAAACCGTCGGATCTGGGATAGCATGGCTCCCAGATCAATTGTTCAAAGGCACCTCAAGAAAGATTGCTGCAAGAGGCAAGACAAGCGATTAGAGGTCTTGGGATTGCAATCCCAGGGAAAACCCTTCGATACTTAAGTCACTGTGGGCAAGAGTAAGGTGCAAAAGAAAGCGATGGAGATTGGGGGTACGTATGATACTACTCTCCACAAGTTGAGGAGGTTAGGATTAGAACTTACCTCTTTGTAATTGATCTCTGAGATTAAATCGGTGCAAACACTCTCTCTAGAGTAGCGAGAATCTAGAGAAGTCGTTGCGCGGGGGCAATGTATCCACGGTGTGAACTCTTACCGTTGTAGGACTCTTGCTCTCCCCTTATCCCCTCATGAACTTCCCGCTCTCATGCATTAGCATGAAATTCGCTTTCAGTTATAAGGGATAAATGCCCGATCGCAGGGGATCCACTCTAGATCGTGAGAAAGGCGGGGGTCTCGGTGATGGATTGACCCATCTATGGATAAGGGATATTCCATCTTGAAGTTCAAGCTTAGAACCTACCCTTTCGGTCCTAGGCATCTATGAGGGGGTTACGTAGCAGCCTTCTACTTGCTAGGCTCGATAGCGTGTCAGAGTTCCTCTCGAGTGTCGGGGAGTCCTTCATATGGGTGACTGTGCTAAGACTAGATGGCTCTCTTTTGGGCCTTTGACCTTCAGTCTTATAGTACATGGGCCTTTGATGTGGAGTTGGGCTGTCACTTACTGGGCCGAGCAAGTCTTTATGGGCCTTTAGACTGTTAAATAATGGGCCGTAAATTTTTTCGGCTCCACTAACTATGTAATATACGGTGTCGAATATACTCTTGTTGTGATTAGTAGGGTATGATGCTTTCAGTGTTCCTGTGATTTTGATGGGTGTTGGGATGTTGCTTGTTCGCCATCTACTCTGGGCCAATAGGTGGATACTTGGGGGTTGGTGATTTTTTAACCCCTATGGGGCGTGGAAAAAGAAGGGAGGATGTTTAAAAATGATGAAAGTGCAGCAGAACGTGGAGAAGGAAGTGAGAATATGCTATGGATGCAAGAGAGAAGGAGGAAGAACTAAAAGAAGAAAGACTCAAACTAAAGCAATTGAAACCAAATACTCACTGGACCAAAAGCATTATGGACGTAGAAATGACTTCTCCTTGGTTGGTACTTGCTCCAGGATGCAGCAGTATCTCGACGTAAGCTCCAGAAATCTCTTCCTCAAGCGATGAAGCCAAGGGTTCTATTTATAGACTCTCAAACCCTCTGGTCGAATTGGAGAGGAACTTGCATGAAAATAGGCCTGAACTTATCAAACTCTCGAATATAATACTCCTAAGAGTCAAAAGAAACAAACAGAAGCTTATGAGGATATCTATCTGGAGAGAAACTAACGGTCTTGCGATAGACCGCATGGCTCAAGAAACGGTCAACAGACAGACTGCATGGCTCGGTCGTCCAACAAAAGATAAGGTCAACGGGAGAAGAAGTCGCGATAAGGACTCTTTGCATGCCAAATGGTCTAGCAATAGACCGCCAGAGCACCACTAACGGTCATGCGATAGACTGCATGGGCTGATCGTCCAGTAAAAGATAAGAAAGACATTTAAAACAGGACTCTGCCACCCCTAAACGGTCTAGAATTAGACCGACAGCTATGGCTAACGGCCGCCCTATAGACCGCTAGGGGCAAGGTCGTGGTAAAAAGGATATGAAAGCCCACTAAGCTCCGAGCGACGGAAAAGACAAGGAACGAGACCCAACCAGGGAGAGTGACTCATAAAATAAGCCTCAAAACTGACCAATATGGCCCAATAAGTGGTGAATAACTCAGGACATCATAAAATAAATAAGGAGATGACCCAACTCATTAGTCATAAAATAGGTGTCAACAGGTAGGTCCGGTGTTAGAGTGGTCCGATTCCTGATTGATGTGACACCACTCCTTGGATCTAAACTGCAAGCAAACAACCGAGTTGGCGGACCCACTCTAGCAGACTCACTCGCGTAGCGCACACCCGGGTCCGTAGGTGGACCGGCGATGGAGATGAGGGTCTGAAGTGGGACCTCGCTGTTTCGGGGTTTGGCTAGCTTGAGATCAAACCCCTAAGGGTCTGAGATGCCCCAACCAATGGGTAGCCAGCACACCGAGGGCGTGGGTTGTAGGGTTGCTCTCTTAACTCACTCCGCGGTGGTCACACAATTTGATGGAATTTTAGACCGGGCACTCACCTCACCACCGACGATGCAACTTAGAAACAATACTAAGCTAAGCAGAGTTAAGACAGCAAGGAGAGGGGGCCAGAAGCTCACCTGATCAGTGTGAAGACGCCGATCCCGACCCGAGACGAAGGCGAGCGGGAGACGTGGGTATGCACCCGCACGCCGTGCCGATGTAGCTTCGGAAGGTGACCTATTGTTACATGTACTACATCTCACGCAAAAGGGTTGGACAAGGGGTGGGGAACTTTGGATTACATCAAAACTACCTCCACACAGGGAGGGGCACTAAGTCGGCCAGGCAGGGCTGGGAGAGTAGCTAAAACTAGTGCCCGGCGAGCACTTATCCGGTTCTGTCCAGGTCTGGGACTGCAGGACTGTGAGTCGCTGTAGTCACCGCTGTGCACTCCACCGAGCTCGGAAGTCACCGAAACTAGTGCCGAATCGTCGCTGACAGACCCTAGTATGCTGGAGAATTTTCGTGGATGAGCCCATTGTCATCACCAGTCGGGGTGGCTCCTGGAACAGGCTCTCTGCACTCTATCTCAGGCTGATCCTATGGTGTAGCAGCAGCTAGTTGTAGCCGCCACGGCCACTCCCGAAGTCCAATCATGGCGGGACCAAGTCAAGGATGACCGTGGACGAGTCTTCTTCGAGTAACAACTAGGGGGAGCACCAGACGATGTCAGGGCAATGAGGAGGATCCCGTTGAGTGAGGGGGGGTCAGGTCTGGTCCAGAGGGACCTGTTCTGCGCACCTGGGGGAAGAAAATTGGAAGATGCTCCTCCAGATGTGGAACTGGACTCCACTTTTTTTTGATGGATGCCAATTTTTTTAGGAGATCTCGGCCAAGTGGCGCCTTCAAAAGCCGTGGGATGTGACCATGGGAGCTGTAGGAAGTCGCCTCAGGTCACCAGTAGGCCCTGATCTGCACAGTTGAGGGAGATTGAGCCTCCCGAACAGTAGAGATGTTGGATGCCAGTGAGACTATCACAACTGCGAAGCTATCTTGACGAGCTTTCCTTCGATATATGGTGCACCTCCAATTTTTGCCGAACAACTCCGGGACAGGATCTGCAACTCGGACCTCTGTTGCTGCCTGCGAACTGGACTGAGCAGGTTGGGGATAGGGGCAGATAGTGGTGGGAAGGGGTGAAGGGACTGCAATGGGAATGGAAGGCTGGTACTTGTGGGATGCTGGAGGAAGGTGATCTGTGGAGTTTGTTGTGCGTGTGAGTGTTCACTTTATCGACTAGACGACTAGCGCTCATTGCTTGCTGGCTTAGGTCCCAGTCTCTCAACTGGGTTCGTCTCACGTCACAAATCCAAACCTCTGCTCAGGCCAGCACCTCCCCTTCTTCTCCCATTACCTCCACCACTACTTCCACTCCCAACGTTGCTTAGTGTATCATATCAATACGCTGACATTGGGCCCCGTGGCCTTCTGTTTTGTGTTCGCCTTCTTCTCCACCATCTTCATCTCTGCCACCATCTCCATTATCCTCATTATCATCCTCATCATCTAACCCAGCGCCCTCACCACCATCACCTTCATCTCCACCACCTTTACCTTCCCCATCTTCTCCTCAGTCTTCCTTGCCCAAGCTTGAGCAAACCATACCTTCACCTTTACCCATGCTGTAACCTTTGCCTTCGCCTCCACCCGAGCCTATCATTACCTCTAACCCTCAGCCCTCCACGCCTTCCGAACCTTCTACTTCCACCCCATGGAGCAAGTGTGCATTGCCATTGGTGCCATTTGGGTCCCCAGGGAGACGATGAGCCGAGTTAAGATGATTCATTGTCGGTTGTTCATTTCAAGGTTCAAGATTTCATTTGCCGCATGCCGATAGGCATCTTGGTCCCTGGCTATTTTGGGGATGAGTTTGTATTTCCCATGACGGTTGCCAAGAAGAGCTCCCTTGCACTAGTGCTAGCTTCATAAAAAATGAGGCCAGTAGCAATCTTATTGCCCGCTGGTGGATTCACTATCGATGCTATTGTTTCCTCTCACTCCGTCGCAGTTCAGTTCACTGGTCGAGAGGGGTTCTCTACCCACATGGTGCTAACTCTTACGACCGCCAAGCAGATTATGAATTCTATGTTCAAGGGGCAATTGGCCGTATCTTCTGTATTTTTAAAGGACATTCTGCACATTTTATGCAATCTCCATCGGTTTATTAGTAAGTTGGCCATGTTAATGCCGTGCATGACTCTCCCTCAATTTCTTCCTGCTCTTCTGTCAAGGGAGTTATGTTTCAAGACTGATTGCCGAATGGAGTTGCCGAAGCTCCACATCTTGGTGCCGAGTTACAAGACTCCGTGGTTTGTTGTTCATCATTTTGAGGAGTTTCTTGTTCGAGAGTGTCCATCCACTATTAGCACCAGGTGTCTAGGGGCAACTGCCCCAACAAGGCTGCATGTTCATGACCGAACCAGGCCGTCTACTAGGTGGACCCATTATTTCAGAGGGTATTGAAAGACAAGAGGCCCAAGAGTCCGAATCCATGCTAGGAAGGCCCATTTTCAAGAAATCTCTGCTAAGAAGAGGCGGCGGCATAAGTTTAACGGCCATCGGTTGTGCACTTAGGGGTCCACTTCTCCTTCTCCTTTTCACTCATCATTTCTTCTGCTCGGTTCCTACCCCTAGGTGGTGTATCTTCCATCTTCTAACTCTGTCTCTACGATTCTCCCCTCTCATCCTGAGTCCGTGAACCCCCACTTTTCTTCTTCTCTTTAGGGGCCTCTGGGTTTTTCACATTCTCGTTATTCTAGGCCTCGGCCTATGCCCTCCCATCATCTCGATCCTGGGACATCTTCTGATTCTTCTCCTTCGATATCTTCAGGTTCTAATTTTCCTTCCCCGACCTTGTTGGGTGATTCTCGCTCTCCTTCTCCGACCCTATCGGATGTCTACACTTCTCTTTCTCTGGCCTTGTCGGATGCTACTTCTGATTCTTCTCTGACCACGTCGGATGATCACTCTCATTCTTTCTTATCTTCACAGTAATCTCCTCATCATCTCTATTCCTTCTATCTCTCCCTCTCGGGATTCTTGCCCTTTTTCATGTTGTTTTCGAGACTTTAGCCCACCTTAATCTCAGCTGATCTGGTTATTCTGTATTTAGTTCCTTGTTATCAGGGTCTCGGTGTCTTAACGAGGTAGTTCTAACTCTCGACTCTCTTTTATTTTTCTTCGTCCAGTTTGGTGTCTGCCGCTCCTCCGTGTAGAGGAATCTTTTGATCATTTTCTATCCTCTCCCTTTCGTCCTGTCAAGCAAGGAATACAAAGCTCGTGCTATACGAAGTTTGATGATCAAGATTGCATCGAGATGCTATTTCCACATTGTGGATATGCAAGGTATTATTCTTTTGTACAAGAATATGTTATCATCACTATTATCTCCCTTACTCTTGCACATGATTATAATGCTGGTTCCTCAACATACTTGAGTGGCTTAGTTAGGCCTTATTCAATTTAGATCAAAATAGGTTCACTTCTGCAGCGCCCTTAGGCTGGTGATAGCTCCATGCTGGGAGTCCTAGTTTCTTTCCCCAATCATTGAGGGTGACCCTTTTAGCATGAGTTTTTCACACACTTCACGGCAAGCTATAGTTGATCCCTCCGAGTAACATCGTTGCTGCTTTCGCTATACTTTGGGTATGCACAAAGGTATGTTCTCTTCTTTTCGGCCAAGTGCAAAGGCAAGAGGTTGATGGATGAGATGACCGACCTAGGTGCCATTGTCCGTAGAATGATGCTGTTAAGGGACGTGTCTGAGAACTAGGAATGGTGAGCGACGAGGTATGAGTTTCGCCCCAATCCAGGGTTTCTGCAGGTTGTGGGACTACGAGGCCGAGGGGTGTATTGCCCCAGCCAAGTGGTACTGGAGATACTGGGTTATAGAATATTGGGAATATACAGAGGACAGAGGTCTGAAGTGAGCTGGGGACTGGGTTCTACTAGACTAGTGACTGGAATGTCACGTGGAGACTGGAATCAGCTGAAAGCTGGCGAAGGTAGTGTAAGGGATGACTGAGGAGTGTTGGGCTACTAGTTGGGAATGGTGGATTGATGGGTGATCTACGCGAGAGTGTCCCGCGGCCTATTCAAAGGTAGGTGAAGACCACCCTGGCTGGTGGGGAAAGAGAAGTTTTCCCGTTATCGACTCTAGCGCCCTTTCGGATTTTCACCGGAGCTGACCCCCTTTAGCTTTTTCCAACGCGCCCTCGCGGGTTTTCACGTTGAGGGATTTCCCAATTTTACCCGAGGCATCCCTTTCAAGATTTCACCTCAATCGGGCTGTTGGCCTTTTTGCCCCCAGCCGCCTCCTCATGGAGGGGGATGACTGGGTCCACCGAGGCATCTCTATTTTTAGCCCCTTTTTTTTCATTATATTTTTTGCTTACCTGGGAGCCCAACGACTGGGCTGTGGTCGGTGCAGTGGTGCCCCCTGCTCTTGTCGTTGCAAGGACGAAGGTAGGAGACTGGCTTCCGAGAACATTTGACAATGACTCTGGGAGGGGCCCGGCTGGCCCCAGGGCTTGACTGGAGAGAAAGATTGAAAGGGATGGCTAGGTCAGTCTTATGGGAGAGAAGACCAGTTCCGCTGGTTGGGACTGAGAGCATACGCCTTAGTCGGTATGGCGTGCGAACTCGTGTTCTGGCGCATGGTACAACTTTATGTGCTTGCCATTGAGAGGCATGAAAGGTTTGTGGCCCTTATGGTCCATGACCGTGTAGGCCCCACCCTCATAGGCGTCGTAAATGATGTATGGGCCTCACTAATTTGGCTGAAGCTTGCCACTGGAATGCCCTGCTAGGACTTCTCTTTCCTTGATCATGACAAGGTCACCTTGCTTGAAGGCTCATTGCTTGACGAGCTTGTCATAGGCTCGCGTCATGCGGGCCTGATACATCTGCAGGTGTTTGTACGCTTCGAGCCATTTTCCTTCCAGATCGGCAAGCTCTTCCAGCCTTCTCTGGTATTCATTTTCATCCGAGTCGGCCAAGCCGGTGTGTACCGCTACATGGTAGGATGCTAGCTGGATTTCGACAGGGATGACGGCTTTCGCCCCGTAGATGAGGGAGAATGGTGAGCATCCCGTGGGGGTTTTGTAGACCGTCTGATAGGCCCAGAATGCTTCAGAGACCTTTTCACCGCAGTCACGTTTCCAGTGGCTAACGATCTTAGACAAGAGTTTGCAAAGAGTTTTATTGAAGGCTTCGGCTAAGCCATTGGCCTCTGGGTTGTAGACCGACGAAGTCCTCTAGTCGATGTAGAACTTGGCCGCCAGCTGGTATACGGCCTTGTTCTTGAATGGCATCCCGTTGTTAGAGACTATATGACTGGGTGTACCGAAATGGTAGATAATGTTGTGTCGGATGAACCTAGCGACCACCTCGCCAATGACTTCTCGTAGGGGAAGGGCTTCCGCCCAATGGGAGAAGTAGTCTGTAGCGGCCAGAATGTAATTGTGACCTTTGGAAGATGGTGGGAAAGGCCCCGCGATGTCCATACCCCACTCAGCCAATGGCCAAGTAGGGGCTATGGGACGTAGTAGGTTAGGAGGCCTTCTGGGTACTGGGCCGAAGGCTTGGCATTGATGGCATGTATGAGCATACTGAACGCAGTCTGCGTACATGGTAGGTCAATAGAAGCCTTTCAGTTTGATATTGTGCTTCATTCTATCTATGGCCTGATGCGTGCCGCATAGGCCAGAATGTACCTCACGCATGATAGCTCCAGCCTCGACTGAGGAGATGCATCTCAAGAGAACGGACTTGTCCTTTTCGTGAACGAGCCAGTACAGAGAGTCACCAATCAACTCATATGATGTTGCCTGATGAAGTAGTCAGACCTTTTGAGCCCGGTCAGGGGGGAGCTATCCCTTCTTGAATTTGGTGATCGGCTCACACCAATCTTCTTCTTCTAGAGAAGTGTCCTGGTCGAAGCCTTGGACCTCATAAACTATGAGACCGAAGTTGCCTTCGAGTGAGCTGGACATTAGCCTTCTGTGCTTGACTGTGATGTCCACTTCACCCTCAGGCGGTAGCTTGATGGCCACAGCCAGTTTCACTAGAGTGTCAGCCTGGGCATTGCTGCTTCTGAGAACATGGTCTATTTCAAAGAAATAGAACTTCTGGGTTAGCTAGGTGACGGCGGCGTGGTACGGAAGCAACTCTGATTTCCGCACGTCATAGATGCCAAGCACCTGTCAGACTATCAGCTGAGAATCTCCATAGGCTTTGAGACATTTGACGCCCATGTCTGATCTTGAGCCTCCAAGAGTCAGCACTGCAAGTGAAGTCCGTGCTAGTTGCACGCTGCAAGTGAAGTCTGTGCATGTAAGTCCGTGCTAGTTGCACGCTGCAAGTGAAGTCCGTGCTAGTTGCACGCTGCAAGTGAAGTCTGTGCATGTAAGTCCATGCTAGTTGCACACTACAAGTGAAGTCCGTGCATGTTTTGCTCTTTGTGTTTTAAATCTGTGCAGATCACAAGTCCGTGCACATCTCTAAGTCCGTGCATGTTTTAGTCTGGTTGAAAAATCATAAGTCTGTGCAATATTGAAGTCCGTGCATATTTTAGCTCACACTTTTCTGACTCAATGCATATTTCTCTTCTGAACACCTTTTGAGTCCGTGCATGTTTTGCAACACACTCTGAGTCTGTGAATATTTCTCTTATGCACTCTTTAAGTTCGTGCAAAGTTTTGCATATGCACACTTTGAGTCCGTGTAATTTTTACCTCTTGTATAGGTGAGTCCATGCTGTTCACAATAGCACAGTGATGTAAGTCCGTGCATGTTTTCATTCCTGCATGTGAAGTTCATGCATACTAGATATTAACTTACTGCTTCAATGCAAGCTAAGTGTTTGATGTTTTGCAGGGACTTATCTTAAAAGGTTTGAAAGATCCAGGAGAGATGTTCGTGATCTTCAAAAAGGGCACGTGATCCAAGACGTGAAGCTTCTGACACGTGGAAAGTCATATGATCCAAAAGATGACACGTGGCTCATGGGGGACCAAATCTAGACTAAACCTTGGGCAGAAACTGTGACTTTCACGCGCCCCTCTTCTCTGCTGCCGCATATAAATAAGGAGATTCTCCTTCAAGAGACTGTGATCGTAACTGGAAGAAAGAAAGCAGAAGCAGAGAGAGCCAGAGTTTGAGAAGAAGAAGAAGGGAGTAGAAGAAAAGAGATTGAGAGAGCAGACTGAGAAGAAATAGAGAGAACTCTTAAGAGAAGAGATCGTGAGAGAGTGAAGCAGCAAGATTGAAGGAAAGGGAAGACTGGTAGCCTCTGGATCAGATCCAAGCTACACTGCTCCTGAGCGAGCTACATTCTATTATGCTTTATTTTCAACTTTTCGTAGCTGATTTTCTATCACTTTTTCTTTTTCATTTCTGATTTACTTTCAAGCTATATGTCAGCGGAGCCAAGCTGTAATGCTCAGCGGGCGAGGTATGTACCTCGGACAGCAAGCTGTGATGCTCAGTGGGTCAGCAAGCTATGATGCTTAGCGGTTGTAAGCTAAGCTGTAATACTCAGCGGACGCAAGCTGTGAGGCACAGCAGTTCAAGCTGTTAGGCAGCCGTAAGCCACACTCTGGTTTAAGTGTGGGGTGGATGTAGGTCTGGAGGACTGAACCACCTAAAATTCCTTGTCTATTATGGTTTAATGCTTATCTGATTTACGATTAGATGTTCGCTAGGCGCGTTCCTAATTGACTGATCGGCTATGTGCTTTTAGAGCTCAGAGTGTGATGAGTTTAATTCTGCAAATAGCTTAGAAGCTGCTGAGTAGTTCATTGCATACACAGACCATCTAGCTGACAATGTGCCTCATTGTAGCCCAAAGTTAGCAATTATCTATTTGATCGTGTGTGTCATTAGAGTTCACAAGCAGTTAAGCTAATCAGTCTTTAATTCCGCACAGTTTACTATTTGAAGTTTAAATTGGGCAAATATTTTAGAAGGGGATTCATTCACCCCCCTCTGAATCTGAGCCTAGCACCCCAACAGTGGTCAGTCACAAGACTGCTACCAAACAGGGACCACTGGGCATAATGCAGTCATTTCCAAACCACAACGTAAAGAATGCAGTTAGGGACTGGACTGCATTCTCAGGGGCCCATGGAAACTAGTTTGACGCGCCCTCCAAGGGTGCATTGACCCCGCCAGGTGGCGATCCTAGCCTGACCGCTACCATCAGGTGGCAGTTAGTCATGAGGCTGCTACCTAGAATAGACTTACTGGGCCAAGTGGCGGTCCTCAGCTGACCGCCAGACCATCCGGAGGTAGGTGGCGGTCACTGAAATGACCGCTACCTTCCACCGAGCCCGAAAATGGTGAAATCGGTAGAAAACGCCATTCCACACCCCGATCACTCCCAGGTGATGGGGAAAACATGGGAAAACCATTCCCCAACCTCTCTAGCACCGAGAGGACCTAATCAAACCCCAACAATACGATCAAATGCGAAATCTAGCTCACACTCCAAAATCACACATTTTAACCTCAGCGGGAAAATAAACCCTCTCGACTCGCCTCGGGCTACCAAATCACGGGAAATGAACTACACAAGCCAGGGAATCATCCTCCTACCTCCACCGAAAACGCCATTTGAACACCGTCGGGAACGCCAACCCTGGGAACGAGCTTGCCACGCCTCCACCGCCTCGCCCTCCTTCGCCACCATCGGCCGCTCGGGGGAGAGGGAGAGAGAAAGAGAGGGAACAGAGGGGGAGAGAGTGAGGGACGTGAGGGAGAGAAAGAGTGAGGGTGAGGGGGGTTAAAGAGGTACACGTTGACATAAACTCAAACTAGAGAAATTTTATTTCTTTAGTCAAAATACAAGCTGCCAAAGACTGGCAAGTCACTCTCACGCGACCAACATACAAGCGTATGAAAAACAAGATGTGCCCAACCACGGTGATGTGTAACTCTAGCATCTTGTCCCATAGGCGCCATCTTCACCAGGCGTCTGCTAGCAACCGTGATAGCTCCACGGGCGGACACCTCGCATCCATTTTGTTCCACAGAAGCGGACTAACTAGGAATGCCGCTGGTGAAGAGGTCTACACCAGGAAAGAGGACTGGATGACCTGTCCACCTCCGACTAACAGGGGGCACTAGAGTAATGAATTAGTTAGTGCCGGTCAGCCAACTAGCCATGCCTACAAACTGACAAGAGGACGCCGGTTATCCCACAAGCCATTGTCAACGGTTGGCAGAAGAGCGATGAGATTGACGTCGTCTGGCCAGCAGCCCGAGCCTGCAAGCTGGTAAAAGGAAGATGGCTTCCACGCCTTCTACCACCTCTGCCTATAAAAAGAGAAACGTTCCCTCTGACTAGGGGGAATGCCTCGTCATGCACCTACAGATCGAAGAAGATGATGGGAAGACAGTCACACATCACAAAGATTAAGAAAGAGGGAATATTATTCAAGTGTAAAAGGGGGGATTACAAAGGGAGTTTTCATCCTCCAAGGGATGAAACCTCTCTGGCTCGAGGTACAGGATCCCCCGGTCGGAATATAGGCAGTTGACCTTCTCCAAGGCCTCCCACCAGATGTCCAAATACCCAAGCTTGTATTACTCGGGGGTATCACCTCCATACTCCCCCGGCACCAGCCATGGCCGCCAAGGTGCCAACAAGGGCTCCCTTTGAAGACGCAGGCGCTGGCGAGGAATCTGCAGAGACCCATCGTCAGAAGAAGTGCCCAACTGCTCTGACGACATTTCACGAGATCTCTCTCCGTCACCTAGCGAACTGAGAATGTCCTGGTAGAGTAATGGGACCCTCTATTTATAGGAGGGAGACGAAGGTTTCCAAAGCAGGAGGGAGTCTTACCGCCTCCCCATACCCTGAGAAACTAAAACGACAGATCCCGAAAGATGCGCCTGTTGGCACCCACAATATGTTCATTGGAAATCACGCCAGAACAATAAAAGAATGCGGCCCGTCAAAGTGCAAAAGTTGAATAAGATCAATACACAAAGGACTTCTCGAACTGCTAGAGCCTCAGGTCATCTGACACAAGCACCGGGGACTTTACCTCACGAGGATCGGAAGAAATCACAACAAACCAGTAGTGCCGTTCGGCCTATCCAATGAACCGACATTGACTCAGTCGTGCCGAACAAACACCATCCTTCATCCGATCAGGGACGAGAAAGGACCTGGTGGTCTGCCAACTGATAAGAAACCCTCTTGAGGTGATGAAACGGCTCTGGCCCCTCAAAATAAGTTGCTGAAGGCCCTATCAGCAGAAGACCCGAGTAACCTGACATGGATACGTCTTCTCACCAAATAGGTCTGTTAGCGACGAGATAGCTGCCCAACTAGGGTAAAAGTACCCCAGGTAGTGGCCCACTCCCTGAGAAAGCTACAAATACAAGTGAAGCTAGGCCAGCAGTACAAACTATAGTGTCGAAGGCCATGTCAGCGGAAAACCTAAGTGTCTGAACCAAAGGCACAAATGATTCTGGAATTGGCCAGCCAGCGACCTAAAGGCTTTACCAATACTTCTCATGGCAATTCTACAAGGCCACGATGAGGTGAAAATTTGAGTCAACTCCCAGAGCCAGTCTGAGGCCCACGAGCCGACTCCTATCCGAACAAACACAATAGATGGGGATAATCCGGCGTGCCCCTAGAACGACGCACTCCACTTCCTGGCACCATGTAATCTGGCACGCAAAATGCCATGGCCAGTGGCCCTTGATCCGGCGTGCTCACCCCATGTCGGGTGAAGTCACGCCAATGATGTGTTTATAAGTAGCCCGCCCATGGTAGAACGAAAAAAAGAGAGAGGGAGAACGAAACGAGAGGATGGCAGAAAAGAGAGTGAGAGATAGAAGAGGATTGGGGAAGAAGAAAGGCCCTTCTCAGAGGAAATCCAAACAACAACTGCCACTTCACCCATCTACAAGGGAGAGTCCAAGAGCAAGAACAGAATCTTTGATTTTCTGATCCCTTGTTTCGATTTGAGGGTAGAGGTGGGTTCGCGAGAAGAGCCTCGTCCATCTCCCCCTCCTCTCTATGAACTCCCCCGAGATGTATGACCGATCCGGGCGCTGATATGAGCCCTGCCGTTCTCTGATTTGTGTGTTTTCTCTTTAGCTTTCATTATATATGCATCATCTTCCCTTCATATGTTCAAATTATTGATAGATGAGTAGCGGCCGGCCTCTGGGTGACAACGCCATGCCGTGCCCGTGTATATCTTGTATTGGTTCCTCTTTGGTAATATAATGGCATAGCACGTGATAATATCTCTGTGTATCCCCCTTTCTTCTGCTATATTCCTCTTCACCTTGTCTTCTCGGCACAGGCTCTTGTGTGATTCATTCCTGCCTCTTTCTTTTGCAATTAGCATTAATTCTTTTGGCCGCAGGGCCCCTAGTTTCGACAATTAATCAAGGGTGTTCCCTAATATGGGGGATGCAGATGGCGTCGTGACCTTTATGACGCGACGGGATTAGGTCTCGACCCGAACTACACAATCACCTGACGAAGTCAGATAGAGCGCACAATGGGCTTCCACGAGGCCTAAATAAATCGTCACTTCTTGACTAGCACGCCCTCGCACTAAATAGAAAAATAAAACACACTAACAAATGAATGAAAAATCTGAGTGAATTTTAGTGCGTCCACAGGACCTGAGCAAGATGATGAGGAGCTTGGTACCCGGGGATGAAAACCCTATGCCAGGTGCCAGCCTGGCTAGAGTTCGAAGTTGGAAGCCTGAGCAGAATGCTGTGGTGGTGGCCGAAGCTTAAGGCACGGAGCCCGCACTGAAAGCTGACTGAGGCTGGACCCGGGGGCTGGCGCTTACCCAGGCTGGAGCTTATCTGGGACCCCGACAGGGGCCGATGGTGGAAGGCCCGAGTCTGACGCTCGAGTGGACTACTGATGTTGGAAGCTGGCGTAGTGTGTCGAAGGTGTTGGCAGGCACAGGTGCTGAGGGTAGCTGCGAAGCAGCCACAGGGACCACACCCAGGAAGTATGGTGATCCAAAGGCTGGGGCGAAGCTATCGAAGGTCATCGGCATCGCCAAGTAGCCCACCCGTGCATGGGTGGCTACGACAATGGGGCCATATGTGATGGCTGCCACAGTTGCTGGAGCACTAGATGCTGTGGAGGTGACGGTTGCTGACATTCGCCGAGCACGGTCGGGCGGCGGGAATGTGAGCTGGGAGCTGCTGGGAAATGCACGCAAGTAGCCCTCCTCTGCCTCTCCTGCAAGGACAGGAAAAGGGCACCAGAGCTTCAGGGCTGGCATAGGCGTCTCTTTAGCAAAAAGAAGGAAGGCGGGAGACATCCCACCGAGTGTGCCATCCTTTTTATTCTGCGGCTGCGGGTCAGGGATCTAGTGACTGGACTGAGGGAAGGAATAAAATGGTGAAGGGAAATGCAGGAGTTTAACATATCTCAGGTACCCCCCTTCACAGTCGTATTCCTCTCAAGGCGATACCAGGCACTTGCCTTTTACGGGGAGTCGAGGGGAGTCGGGTGGCATGAGGAATTTTTGGGATTAGGGTAATTGGGCCGTGGTACGAGGATGCCAGTCAATTTCTTGACAACCACCTATGGAACCAAATGTTGACTGGGAAGCATCACTAGGACGCAGCACGTGGGCTCAAGATGTTGAGTGACACGTGGAGAGAAGGGAGGTTCTATAGGTGCGAGTGCACAGGTAATTATGGGGAATCGTGTACTAGACGTCTTTCTCCACCAACTGCAAGCAGTCGGTGTTTATTTACGTTGGATTGAATCCAAACACCTTCATTCCATGTTGAAGAGAAGTCTGTATATATCTAAAGCCATGGGTGGAGGCCCGGGGGCATTCTGTAGCTATGGGTTCGTGCTTGACTGGGAAGTGTAGTTTACTAGAGTCAAGGGCACTGGACACACACTGGGTGGTGCGGAGGAGGACTGGGACCCAGATAGGGGCACGGAGGCATACATTCAGGTGGTAATATTTTTTATGAGAGCCACGTGGGTTTTCCAAGTGGGCCATCGAGGCCGAGTTGCAACTGGGGCAAGCCGCAGGACAACTTTGACATGCGGGTCAGTCCCTGGGTCATTACATAATAAGGCAGACATCCACATGTTTTACAGAGGCTCTCCTCGAGGCAAGGGACACGCCCAATTCGCCGAGGAAGAATTAGACTGGTGACCAGAGGAGATACTGGCTGACGACTAGGCGGGGGCCGAATGCAGCTCGAGGCGAGTAGTCGGGTACAGATCCCCCAAGGGGGCAAGCATCTCCATACTAGAAAATCAAGGCTAGTCCTAAGAATATGGCTTCTGGGCCAGGGTCCGAGCCACTCGAAACAGAGGTCGGTGGTCAGCTCGAGGCGAGTGATGGAAACATAATTTCGTGATGGAGGTAGGTATGGCGTCCTGGCATGTACGTGGCCATTGTAGGTCATCGTACGTCGGCAGACCCAGGATGCAGGTGTATTTGTCATTATCATAACGCCTTTACGTGTCACGGGGATGGACTTGTGTGTCATGCCTAAACGTCATATCAAGGGAGTACGAGTCACATACCCTCGGTGTGTGTAAGTCATTTTACAAGCCAACCTCGCACACTAAGCTCCTTGCATCCATCCTTGCTTGCTGGAGGTGAGTATGCCTGAGTCTGGATGTTGTTATCTGCACTGGATTGCATGCCCTTACCCCTTGAGCTTCTAAGGGATATTTATAGGGGAAGTTGAAGGGTCAGGAAAGTGTTTAGGTGGACCAAGTTGAGGTTTAAACTTGGTCGAGTAAACCATTAAATTTTTTTTTTTTGTTCACTAAGTGTGGGAGGGAGGGTTTAGGCAGACCAGCCCAGGGGCTGGTAAATCTCATAAACACGAGGGTATCAACATGTGAGAGGTGAGATGAGACGCAGTTTTCACATCTTAATTTTGTTAGTTACTATATATAATAGACTTGCATTATTTGTCCCTTGCTCTTATAATTATGTGGAGTGATCACATCCATGTTTCTATCCAGGAATTTTCACGTCTTATTTCTCAATTACTATGGACTTGTATCATTGGTTAATTATAGTTGTCTTCTGTTGTTTTGTGTGTGTGTGTGTGTGTTTTGTGATTATAAACACGGAGAAGAGAAGGGAACTTCTAATAAGTGATCCGGTATTCTTCATGCATATATGCCCCTATTCTCCTCTTTCCCAAACGCCAACTCTTTCTGATTTTGGTTGAAAAAGACTCCTATCCAACACTTTGTTCCGTTCACGAACCAGCATGCATGGGTTCAAGTCTTCCAATTTGAAGAAAATATCTGGAAGACCCACTTGGTCTAATGATATCATCCGGGAAGCAAACACAGGTGTTACTTTCTCAAACGCAGTCTATATGATCAGACTTCTATCTCTCACCACGACACTGTTGCAGCGTTTTCACTTGTGTTCACATTATTTCTGCAATACCTATATTTACAGTCATAGAAATTTATAGAGGTTGTTTTATCACGATCAATTTTTAAATTATCCATTCACTCTCCCTCTGGGTCGACTATTTACTGGGCAACACTTATTCATCAGCCCACTACAACTCTTGTTTCCCTCTCCAAGTCATACCCCTTTACTCGGTGGGGAATAGATATCCTGGACTCCTTCCCTACAGCCCAAGCATATAAGAAGTTCATCATCATGGTGATTGATTATTGCATAAAGTGGATCGAGATCGAAGCAACCACAAGGATAACCGAGAGTGTAATATGCAGTTTCGTATGGCGGATGATTATATGTCATTTTGGCATCTCACGGGTGATAGTAAGTGATAATGATCGACTGTTTAATTGATCTTTATTTTAAGAAAAGTGTACCGTCCTAAGAATTCGCAATTACTTCACCTCAGTAGCACACCCGTAACCCAATGGTCTGGTCGAAAATGGGAACAAAAATCTCCTCAAGGGATTGAAGACCAGACTTGAAATGGCAAAGGGCAAGTGGCTCAAGGAATTGCCGAGCGTCTTTGATCCTACTAGACGACTCCCAAAGCTATCACAGGCGAAACACCATTCCAGTTGGTTTACAGTACTGAGACAGTCATCCCACTCGAAATCGAAAGCCCTTCCCTCTGAGTCATTCCTTTTCAGCCAGAGCTTAATGACCAAATGCTATTAGAGAACTTAGACTTGGCGAGCGAAGCACGTAAAATAGCAAGAATCTGCATGGTGGAATATCAAAGGTGCATGGCTTGGTATTACAACGCTCAAGTCAAGGACTAGCAGTTCCTCCCTAGGATCTAGTCTTGATAAAGTCCTAAGCCTCTCAGCTACTCGAGGCGGCAGAAAAACTGGCACCCAATTGGGAAGGCCCCTATCAAGTAGTCGAGGTCTTAGGCAAAGGAGCGTATGGATTAGCAACACTTAGAGGCGAACCCGTCCCACATACGTGGAATACCGAATCATTGAGAAAGTTTTATCATTGAACACTAGAAAGCAAACTCATGTTAATTTCTATGCAAAAGAATATATTTGCATACGTCTTATGGCATTTTCATATATTTCTTGACAACTCATACAACCTTTGGTACATGTCAAAAATACAAATTGATGCAAAATAAAGGATAGGTCGGCTCGCGCAAGATTGGTAATCACCTCTCACCGAGGCACTGACTCCACCTAAGTGGAAACTGGTTAGATCACTGAGTTCGCAAATCTTACCAAAGCCGAGCTAGCCAACCCATGACAAGAAGAAAGCCATGGTCTAACCTAAAAGGTGAAAGGTATAGATCGGGGGCAAGAAGAGAGGTGGGGTTTGGATTGCCATTCTGACCCTATGCCAGAGAAGAGGGACGTGAAAAGAAGAGCGGGAATAGAAGAGGAAGGTGGACTAGAGAGGGTATGGGAGGTAGGTGTAGGCACTAGGAAGGTTTGCAGTCACGAGGGCCCCCCCTTTTTCTGTCAAGTTGCAGTATGACAGATGGGCCGTCCTGGATCGAACGCCCCATCGATTCTTGACTCGTGCACGGAATTAGAATGTGATCATCAAGAAAGTTTTACCTGCTTCTCACAGGAACATGGTCGCGTGGTGGTGCCTCAAGGAGGGAGCTTGTGAGATCCTAACTTCTCCATTCTCGGTCATCCAAGGACGGAGAGTCCTGTGTAGTCCATTGTACTAAAAGTTCTAAAAATAGAAGTAGAAACTCAAAAAAGACACAGAAGACACCAATTAGGCCAAGTGCGGGTTTATATTTTGTTTTGGGAATGTTTGAGCATGGTTTGGGGTGAAGAACGGATTCGTCCAATCGTCTCAAGTTTTATGGTTTAAATGTGTTCTCTCGGTGGATAGGAGGTTGGGGAATAGTTTTCCCTTATTTTTCCTCTCGTGTGGAGCGAGTGGGGCATGAAATGGGACGTTTCCATTCAGAGATAAATAAAAATGAATAACCAAACAGAGAAGCAATCTTACAGTAACTGTTCTGTTGCATATTTTGATGATATCCGGATTCTGTATGAATGCAACTTTGTCATTAGTCATGTTTGCTGGTACGCAATCAGTTTCATAACGGTCAACAATCTCAACGACCTACAAAGGATATTGTGATCCCAGAACCAAACCAGGAAAAGTAAGAAAAAAGGAGAAATCAAAATTTGGGGAACTGAACGCCCAATTCAAGATCCTCCTCTTACATCACGGGAAGCAAGTAGGGAGGCCACACCAATGGGGACGAAGATGATGCTCACAACAGCAAACGCCGAGATTACCTGCAAACAGAGTTTAGACGTAAATATCAGATGGGCAGCCGCACAGCCTTCCGGAAGCCGGCGATTTCTTCCTCAAAAGCACAGCTTTGAAAAGAAATTTGAGTAAAAAGAAGGGGAATCACACTTACCCATTGTGGAGTAAGAATTGGCTTGCAAGCTGGAAGTTCTTGCTGGGTAAACCTCGAGTCTGACGGGGGGGAAAAAAAGGGATACAGAAACAAATCAATAAAATTATCAAGACCGATCATAGGAACATAATAGATCAACTATCGTCCTCCAAACTCCCTAATTTCTTATCCAAATAGGGTGATAGATTGCACTATCTGAAACGAAAATTAGACTACACAAAGAAATTATTCCCCAAATCAGCGAAGACCCAGTTCAAGATAAAAACAAAGGAAGAAGATTAGAGGGAAATTGAAGACAGGGAAGCCAAACCTACATTTGGGCCTCTTGGAATTCCTCCTAGGAGCCGCGGGGTCGGCCGATCCGTTGGCCCCCGACGTCGACGCGGCCGAGGCAGCCCCGCCACTGTCACCCGTGTTCATCATCCCAACTGGGCGACGGAGATTCGAGCGACAAGTGGAAGGGCCGAGATGGGTAGCAGATACAGAGAGAAAGAGGGAGACGGGTCAGATCCGCGGGGGAGGGGATGAGGGAGATCCCTTGTCCTGCTGCTGCCGCCGCTGCTAGGAATCGCTCCTCTCTTTCCTTTCCTCCCCTCTCCCTCCTCTTCGTCTATGTATTCCCCTCTCTCTCCGCCGTTGAATTGACCTTCTGAAAGCGCGGGGGCAGGAGGAAGGAGGAAGGAGGAAGAAGGAAGTAGGCGAAAGGAAAGAGAGGAGAAGAGGGTAGAGAGAAAGGAAGCTTCTTTGGACAGCCGGCAAAAAAGACGACTTCCTCTGTGGACGAGGGGAAGGCGGGGAAGACCACACCCGCCCGGCTTCCCCAAAATCCCAATTCGTGTGTCGGCATTGGGGACGGTGAAATCAAGACACCCAAATGGAGGGTCAACAATGGGCAAAGAAAGAAAATAGTTCTCTCATTATGTGTCCAGGTCATCGAAGAAGTTGTGTAATCACCAACTTCTGCAAATATATTTTCTTACCTTTTTTAGATTTTTACTTATATACCCTGGTAGGCTTGTATAAGTGTAACTAACAGTATATTTGCCAAATGAACTTTCACTTTTTACATATTATCATGAATATTCTTAATATATGTAATATTATCATATCTATATCCTTTCGTGACCCGCATTAATTTAACTCGATTGTCCTGCAAGTTTATAGAGGAAAATATTAACTTGCCCTCGGGTTAGTGTCTGATCGACCGTACACTCTCCACTCACGCCTCCACTTTCTTCTTCTCGATTTCTATCCTCCATTTCTCTGTAGATCTCCTCTATCTCTTGCCCATTGGAACTTGCGATCGCCCTACAACTCCGTGGATGATCCCCGCCCTCACGTCAATGCTCGGAGGTCAGTTGGAGCATGCACGGTAGATTTCCTCTCTCTTACATGCTCTTTTTATCTCTCTCACACTCTCTCGTTGTCTCTCTTGTAGGAGCTCTCTGTCCCACATTCTTACTTTCTCTATCTCCCTCTCCCACTCTCTCTGTCGATCTTTCCTGACTCGTATGACCTTTTCCCTCTTTCGTGGGGTCGATTGAATAGGAAATGTGGTGCTTTTAATGTCCGTTTCTCACACATCTTTATTTGGGGATTAAGGTTAGGTGTCGGGATTAAGGTTCTAAGGTTAGGGTTTTGCGATTAAGATATTCATTGTGGGATGAAGGGTTAGCATTTTTTATTAACTTTCTTACTTAAGGATTTAGGGTTACAGGAGATCATCATCTTTATTTATTGTTCCTGGCTTATTTACATATTCTAAGTGTGCAGAGACGAGTTCACGTCGAGAGAGGTGCAAGAATAGGTGGAGTCCCCACAAGTGAACATCGTGTTAGAGCATAGCAAGGGTGGACGACAACAATCAAAGAAGGTGGATGTGATCCCCCTTCCTTCTGTTAGGTATGTTGGTAGTGGTCCCCTTGACCTAGAAGCCTTCAAAGTGTTGGTTATGGTACCCTTCAAAGGTACGCAGTATCATCGTGGCCTAGAGAAATATATTTTGTTTCCTTGATTATTTAAGTTCTTTCTGTCTTATAGTAAAACTGATCTAAGGAGTTCCCCGAACTTATCTACACTAGCCCTAAGAGTCGGAGAAAGTCACCTCTTATTTTGACTCTCTGAGCTAGTAAGCTAATAAGGAAAGGGTATGTATCTTTCCTTACTTTTGTCACGTAAAAGAGACTAAGGAGTCCAAGATAGAGGACAACCCAGTAGTTCGAGAGTTTCCTGACGTATTTCCAGAGGATCTGCCTAGACTACCCACATAGAGAGAAGTGTCCTTCTCCATCGACCTGGTCTCAGGTGCTGGTCTAATTTCCAAGGGACCTTATAGGATGTCCCCTACTGAGCTCAATGAGTTAAAGGAGCAACTGATGGAGCTTTTAAAGAAGGGATTCGTCAAACTGAGCGCTTCGCCGTGGAGAGCGACTATACTATTTGTAAAGAAGAAGGATGGATCGATGAGGCTATGCATCGACTATAGGCAGTTGAATCATCTCACTATCAAGAACAAATATCCACTACCGAAGATCGATGAATTATTTGATCAGATATCTGGATCTTAGTATTTCTCAAAGATTGATCTCAGGTCAGGATATCATCAACTGCGGATCAAAGAGGAGGACATTCATAAGACTGCATTCAGGAGCAGGTATGGGCCTTACGAATTTGTTGTTATGTCTTTTGGACTAACGAATGCCCCTGTAGCCTTTATGTAGTTGATGAACAGTATCCTCAGGCCTCATTTAGATTATTTTATTGTGGTCTTCATTGATGATATTTTGATTTATTCAAAGTCTGAGGAAGATCCTGAACATCATTTGAGGACCGCATTTAAAAATATTGAGGAAGAACCAACTCTATGCTAAACTTAGCAAGTGTGAGTTTTGGCTCGAGGGGGTATCCTTCTTAGGCCATATGATCTCAAAGAATGGGATTTTCGTGGATCCATCAAAGGTCAAGGCTGTGAAGAGTTGGGAAAGGCCGACCAATGCAACAGAGATTCGAAGCTTCTTGGGTCTAGCTGGCTACTATCGACGATTCATAAAGGAGTTCTCCAAGATCGACATTCCTCTTACTAGGTTGACCTGCAAGGAGATACCTTATGAGTGGAGTGAAGGCTGTGAGTGAAGTTTTCAAGCTTTGAAAGAGCATTTGACAATTGCTCGAGTCTTAGGACTACCAATTGAATGAGAGAAATTCGAGGTATATACCGATGCTTTTGGTATTAGCCTCGGGTGTGTACTAATGCAACAAGGGAGAGTCATCACATACTCTTCCTGGCAATTGAAGAAGCATGGAGAGAACTACCCGGTGCACGACTTATAGTTGGCAGCGATGGTGTTTGCCTTAAAGATCTGGAGGCATTATCTCTATGGAGAATAATTCACTGTGTACTCCTATCACAAAAGTCTCAAGTACTTATTTTCCCAAAAGGAACTAAATATGTGACAAAGGCATTGGCTTGAGTATCTCAAAGATTTTGACTTCACTATACAATACCATCCTGGTAAGGGTATTTTCGTAGCTGATGCCCTTAGTCGAAAGTCGAGAGCACTTTTCATATCTTCAAGAATGGAAGATGCTGGAACAATTCGTCGCACTTAATATAAGCACAGACAAGAAGGAAGGGTGTATTACTCTATTACATATGAGTTTACATCCGGATTTACTCCCTGAGATCAAGAAGCTACAAGATGAGGACCCCGTGCTGGTGGAAGTTAAGGGTAGGCTGGATGAGTGACACGATTTTAAGCTGGCATCTGATGGAAGGTTGCTATTTCATGAAAGGACATGTGTACCAGACTATCCCAGATTGAAGAAGAAGTTCCTAGAAGAGGCCTGCAGATCAAGATACACAATTCACCTTGGAGCTACTAAGATATATCAAGACTTAAAGCAGACCTTCTGGTGGCCCAATATGAAAGGGGAGGTAGCGGATTTTGTGTCTCACTGTCCCATATGTCAACAAGTGACGGCAGAGCACCATAGGCCTACCGATAAACTACATCCATTAAACATTCTCAATTGGAAGTGGGCAGACATTGGCATGGATTTCATCATGTGTTTGCCTAAATCTAAGGGTGGACAAGACGTAATCTGGGTGATCATCGACCGTTTGACCAAATTGGCACACTTCTTGCCTATAAAGAGTCGATGGTCGGTTGATGTCCTAGCTGCTCTATACATCAAGGAGATCGTCAGATTGCATGGAGTTCCTGTATTGATCGTGTCTGACCAAGACCTGCACTTCATATCTCACTTTTGGATGGGTCTACAACAGTCCTTGGGGACGAGACTCAATTTTAGCACTGTCTTTCATCCCCAAATAGATGGTCAGATCGAGAAAATAAATCAAGTTATTGAAGACATGTTAAGGGCATGTGCCATTGATTTCGACGGAAGCTGGCATGACCACTTGCCCCTGGCTGAGTTTGCCTATAACAATAGTTATCAGGCCAGTATTCAAATGGCGCCTTTCGAGGTGTTGTACGGAAGGAGTTGCCGCTCACTAATATGCTAGGATGAAGTTGGCAAGAGACAACTTCTAGGCCCAGATATGGTAAGGGAAACAATTGAGCTTCAGCTCGAACTCCTCTTACTCTGGGTCTCCTTCTATTTCTACTGCTCTAGATCTCTTTTTTCCTCTCTGATTGCTTCTCTCTCTATCTGTCTCAATTTTGGGTGATCTAGCCTCTATATATGTATATATAGGCTCGTAGGAGACTGGCACGTGGAAAACACGTTCCCACCCTTCGAAACAGACACTACGCTAGAATTCTACGTGTCAGAATTTGAAGACGCACTGTCCACGTGGCTGAATCACCTTTTGAGCCTTGCCTTGGATCACGTGTCCAATCAGAAGCATACTTGAACCATGTGCCTCACTTAACTTTCACGAGCAAGTGCTCGAACCTGGTTCCCTTGGGCCTTTTATTAATTAAGTCCCTATCAGCAAAGCAGAAGAAATTTCATCAGTCACCTTATGATTACTTAGATAGCCCAACTAAGAGTGTGCATGGACATAAAGATTATCAGACCTTATCTACATGGGCTCTAACATGCTCAACACATGTTCACTGACCTTATGTGCTATAGCCAGCACATGTGTACCAACTTGAATATGCTAGTACGAATGAGTACTGAGCTAAATATACATTATGAAAGACATGCACCGACCTGGACAAGCACAAACTGGAGTGTGCACAGACCTTCCAAGCGATCAATACAAATGTGCATTGACCTTAGTGTATGCAAGTGACTATGTGCACAGACTTGGGATGAATGTGTACAGACCTTATATATGCTTTATGCAAATGTGTACAGACCTTATGTATGGGTACAAGATAGATTTGCACTGACCCTATAAATGACTAGGCAGGTGTGCACGACCTTAGTATGCATGATATAAAACATGCACTGACCTTTATATGCATGAGATAGAAAGTGCACCGACCCTTGCATGCGAATGGCGAAACATGCACCAATCTTAATATGCATGAGACAGAAAGTGCATCGACCTTTATATGCATGAGACAGAAAGTGCACCGACCCTTGCATGCGAATGGCGAAACATGCACTGACCAATATGCGCTCTTCTACAAAAACTTGCACCGACCTTATGCGCACTTCGATAGAAAATTACACCGACCTTGTATGAAGCCATACAAGATGTGCACCGACTTCAGATGCATTCTTCTAAAACTGCACTGACATTATATGCATTTCTACAGAAACGTGCACCGACCTTGTGTGAAGTCATACAAGATGTGCACAGACTTCAAATGCATTCTTCAAAAATTACACTGACCTTATATGCATTTCTATCGAATATTCACGGACTCGATATGCATGAAGAATAAATGTGCACTGACCTTAGTATGTAACAACACATCAAAATGAGATCAACACATCATTGACATCATTAAAACTAGACAACCACACATCAAAATCAGAGGAGACACAACAAGAGTGGTTGATGAGGGTGATCCATCATTACTGAGTGTCATTGGAGAAGGCTGGGATATGCCATGTAGTTACAACAGCATTGTACAAGTATCCTTGTTACGCTGGTTTATTACAGGCATTGGCAGAGAGATTCTGTTGCAGGTGGAATACCTTTGGCACAACTGAGGGAGAGACTTCTCTGGACTTATGGTCCCTTTACAAGCTTTCAGGGCTACCCATAGTTGGCGAGGGCTGTGAGGAGGTGATATTGGGTGACCTCCACCGGAGCCAAACTTATGGTCGGGGTCAGTACCAGATAGCATACAACTACCGATGCTTGTTAAAGAGCTGGAGGGACTTAGCCCATGGTGGGAGAGATAGGCCGGCTCACACCGAGAGGGTGACATTACATGCTTGGGTCCATGATTTCTATAATGGACCCTTCTATTTTTACAATGAATTTGCTAGAGATTAGACACCATGGGAAGAGTACCGGCAGATTGAGCTTCACTTCAGGACATATTCCATATACATATATGCACCGAGAGTGGTGTGGAATCCCCATGACCTCCCTGATACAACATATCTGGCCACATACTTAGCGTACTAGTTAGCGACCTTTGTAGTTCCCTACGGGGAAGATGATCTATTGAGGGTAGAGTTGTTGTGGCCTGCATGTTTGTTGGCAGAGGGCAGGAGGTTACCGCTAGCCCCATTGGCACTGGCTAACATTTTTCAGGGGTTCGGAGCACTAGCAGGACACCCGATGTCGAGGAAGAAGAGCATTATGATGTCGACACATTACTTGAGTGCTTGGATATCCCTTCTTTTTCTGGGGTTTGTGGCACGGGCAGAGGTGGCAAACTTGACGGCTCCATTGTTGTTTGGCTTCACGAGTCAACAGGACGACGACATGCAGAGTCAGCTAGAGGTGGCTCGGTGAGTCCTTTCCTTCCTTCCATGCAGAGGTGACAGAGGCTTACCCTTCGACTACAGTTCAAAGGGTTACAGGCCGATGGTTGTTCAGCCCAAGGTGGGACCATCCCACACTTTGTCAGGATTCTGGGAGCCACCTGGCTTTGTTTTTGCTGAGTGGGTGTTTAGCACCTAGCGGACCATGTTAGCTATGCATCGAGCGAGCACTATAGTTCTAGAGCCATATTCAATGTCTGGCGTTTTGCTCCGGAGCAGATCAGCGCCGCGCCTCCCTCTCTTGTATTTGCTGTAGTTGGGCAGGCACACGCCGATTCAAATATTTCGGCTCCTACAGAGAGTAAACTCCTTACCGACTGGCTTACACAATGGGCATTCCTTCGTTCAGAGGAAAGGACGAAAAAAGAGTCCATCGAAATCGTACATGAAATAAAAAATTTGATTAACGATTAAACTTAAATAATCATGAAAGACGAAATAACGAGATTGAAATTCCCTAAGGGGAATAACCCTATCCCTGCCTATCCACTCTATATCACTTTTACGGAGAATGATGCATCCGAAGAGCTCGACGTGGTCATTTATGATACGACGGCTCCGGAGAAAGGAAAACCCAAAGATCTTAGAAGGTTCTTTTTCCAGATCAACAACGGGCCCATCGAGCCAATAGTATTTAATGCTAAAAGTGTAGTGGTAGGGAGCATCCCTGCTATGTCAGGACTGGGCATACTGCCTTCCGGCTCTTCCGTAGCGGGAGCTAAGGCCGTTTTTTATCAATTTCCTGTCAGCTATGAAGGCCTTACAGAAGGGAATAATACACTTACCTTCTATGTGGAAAGCTTCAGCGGCTTTTTCACAGATCCTGCTCAATATCCTGTCGTTCACATGCCCCAGGATGAAGGCCCCGCGGTTACTGCACATCAAATCGGGATGTTGAGCCTGAACGCGTTGCCTGAAAAGAATCTTGTCAATGTAAAGCTGGACAGACCAGGTATAGAGGAAACTCCTGATAAGATCCTTTGGAAAGCCATCAAAAATCATAGTCTTAAGTTTTCCGAATACGAGGACTTTATCGATACCATCCTTTGCAAAGACCCGATAGGCGGCCCTGGTGGTATGGCAAGAGATAGGATGAAATACCGCTCTCCTTTTATTAAAAGTGAAGAATATAACCTGATCAAATTCGCTACGGAGTTCTTCATGCTGAAAAAGTTTGGTTTGTCAGAAAGGGAGCTGATCGGATACGTAGGTAATAGTGGTAAACTGCCTTACTATGACTTTGTCATTAGCACTATCAAAGATCAACTGAAATTTGACAGCCTGAAAGGGAACTTCGAGGGGGGAAATGACTGTGATAAAAGGGAGGAGCAGCGACTTTTCAGCCCTTTTATGACAGAGTTGATCTGGAGCTACTGGATGGAGCAGGCAGGGCTGGTACAAACCATGAATGTTATCAACCTCCGTTTCCAGAATATCCGCACGGACGTTTTTTCCGACAGATTACAGCGTTTTGATGCAGATCCGCTTCGTCCATTGAGTTATATTCTTTGGGGGTACATTCAGGACGAACAGCATCGTCTTTCTCTTCCACGCCGTATGAATGAATATGATCATGAATATGGTCTGCTGCTCACTGGCCGTGCCGTTGGGAAATTGAATACAACCGATAGCCGTGTCAAATTCCTGGAAGCCTTCCACAATCTGTTGAACCTTGCCTTTATTTACTTTAAAGAATGCGATGATACGACCTATATTGCAGATGCGTTTCCTGTGTTGAATGCACTGAGGGAAGTTCACCTGCTGTTGGCGGAGGGGAATCATAACGCCTATGGTAACCTTACCTGGACAGCCCGGCAGGAAATGCTGATGCAACAATATGTTTTGGCACGCCCGGAAATGCGTGAGTTCCTGGGAGGCAGGGTGATGGTCCCCTATCCGGAAACATGGATGGATCGTGTTGACAGTATGCGAAACATTCAGGGGTGGGGAGAGACCAGCGTGTTACACTTCTACGAATTGGCCATACATGGAGAACAAATTCTATTATCTATCCGATATGGCAACTGGAGCGATGTAACCCTGGACAGGGCCACCGCAGCCAATTGGGCATTGGAATTCAGGAATAATATCTATCGCTATATCCATGCTTATCGTGTAGTGACAGGCGTCGATCTTACGATGGATAAGATCCAATCCACCAGCACTTTTGCTATTCAACCTGCCTATCTGATCCAGCAACGGTTAGTCCTGGAAAAAAACCACGGTAACCCGGCGTTGCAACAACAACAGCAACAACAGCGTATCATCAACACACGGATAAAAGACAGACGGATGCAATAGGCCTGTTGAAGTGTAATCTTATTTTTTACCATTAAACATTTGATCATGCTAAATAAAACAGCACCCAAACCCGGTATGGCTCCACATACAGCAGCCAGAAATGCCCCTGTCGCTGGTAGACCGGGATCTGCACATAGTGCTTCGGCCACACGTGCTGCTACTTCTTCTGCTTCCCGCCGACCGGCTCCCCTGACGCCTCCTGCAAGAAGAACTGCTGTCACCGGAGCTGTTCAGCGACCTTCTACATCGCCTCATATACGTCCCGTTGCTACAGCTGGTACAGCACATTTGCGCCCCGTTTCTCCCGCTCGCCCGCATTCTTCTGCACCTGGAGCAGTCCATGCTAAGGTTACTGCTCCTGCGCACAGGGGGGGGACAACGGCGAGACCGGCGATCAGGCCTGTTGGGCATACCCCGCTTGGTGTTCCACATCATCTTGTTCCGGCCAGCCCGCATCACACGGTAAAGGGGACGATAAAGCATGCTGCTACGGGTGTCGCTGCCCGCCATCATGCTCCGCCTGGTGTAGCGCGACACGTTGCAACTACCGGAACGGCCCGTCATCATGCTCTTCATGGAACAAGGCAACATCATACTGCCACGGGAGCTATTCATCATCACGCTTCGCATCATACGGCTCATCCTTCCACTCATCATGGAGCGCATGCTACTCATCCCGGTCATAAGGTTGTTACGGGATGGACGCATCATGGAAGACGTGCCCATGAGCCTTCAACAGGTGTCCATCATAGGAGGCATCATTTGCATGCAGGCGCCGGGCATCCTTCTGCTGCTGGGCCCTCCGTTACATCCCAGCGTGTTTCTGTTCATCCTGTTTCCTATACCCAGGTACAGCCAGGTCTGACTACAGCTAATACGGTGGTGACTTCAACTCCGGTTATTACTGGCAGCACTTATACTACCGGCCAAGCAGGAGGACATGCTTGCCATTCATGCGGCACATCTGTCAGAGGATGTATTACCCTGTCCCGATTCGCATTCAACAGCGCTGAGCTAAAAGCTTCTCATAGAGCACAGCTAAGAGCGCTGGCCGAAAAAGTTCTACAGCAAGGAAGCAATGCAGTGATTGCTACCGGGCACACTGATCATAGTGGAACGGAGGATTATAATGAAGCTTTGGGAGCAAAGAGGGCCTCGTCCGTGGTGAAAGAGCTGAAAAAGCAAATGGCTATCCTGAGCCCCGGATCAGAGCAAAAGCTCTTTTTCAGGATCAATTCCAAAGGAGAAACGAAGCCGATTTCCCAGACCGATGACGCTGCTAACAGACGTGTTTCAATTTGTGTGAGAAAGGGTACTTTCAGCAGCTAAGATCATGGATAAGGTACAGGATATGCTGAGCCAGTTGAAGCAATTCATTGCTTATCCTACTGTCAGCAGTGACAGTAGACAGCGGCAGACAATGTATGAATGTGCGGGCTGGCTGGCACAGCATCTCCGTTCCATCGGAATGCAAAAGGTTGACATTTTTCGTACTTCCCTTCATCCCCTGGTATATGCAGAGCACCGGTCGGACCCTTCCCGTCCGACCCTTCTTTTCTATGGACATTATGATGTACAGCCTGCGGATCCAATAGAAAAATGGACAACTCCTCCTTTTCTTCCATCTGTGAGAGGGGACTATATCTTCGGGCGGGGAGCTTCCGATGATAAAGGGCAGGCTTTTATTCATATCAAGGCGATCGAACAATTGCTACAAGAGGGTAATGGAAGATTGCCTCTGAATGTTAAGTTTCTGATAGAAGGTGCGGAAGAGATCGGAAGCGTTGGTTTGAGCGAGTTTGTTACTGAGCAAAAGCAGCTTTTGCAATGTAATGCTGCGATCGTGTCAGATAGCAGGATGGCAGATCTCGATGAACCCGCTATTACCTGGTCGTTGCGCGGTGCACTGAATATGGAACTGGAGATAAGGACTTTGGGGAACGATCTACACTCCGGCACTTTTGGTGGAGCCGTCAATAATGCAGCTACGCGAATAGCTACATTTATAGCGGGCCTTCATAATAAAGAAGGCATTATCTCCATTCCTGGTTTTTATGACGCGGTGCGTTCTTATAACCCAAAGAGCCGGGCTTTGATCGTGGGGGATGGTATCAGAGATCATCGCCTTCTGCACGATGCAAAAGCATTCAGGGACTGGGGAGAAAGATGCTATAGCTTATATGAACGGGTGACTATCCGGCCTTCTTTGGCAATAACAGGATTGCACGCAGGTTTTGGAGGACAGGGCGTTAAAAATGTCATTCCCGCAACAGCCGTTGCAAAGTTCAATATCAGACTTGTCCCTGACCAGGAGCCTGAAATGATCCGGCTCTTGTTAGAAGCATACGTTCGGCATACGATCCAGGATGCGGCCTGGCGCCTTACTTTTAGCTCGTTTAATCGCCCGGTTACAGTTTCCCGGAATGATCCTTATGTTATGGCCGCTGTCCGTGCTTGCGAAGACGTCTTCCAGAAAAAGCCCCGATTTCTGATGAATGGAGGTACTATAGGCGCTGTAGATCACCTTCACAATCTGTTGGGAATACCAATCGTATTGATAGGATTTGCTCAGGGGAGTGACAATATGCATGCGCCTGATGAAAAATTTTATTTGCCCAACCTTTTTAAAGGAATTCGCACAATAAAAAAAATGATACGATATGCATCCGTTAATTATTGACTCACACTGTCATGCAGGTAGAGGTGATGGCCTCAAAGGACCCTGGGACACACACGCTTCGTTAAAGGATTATCTTTATTGGTGTGAGGAGGCGGGTGTCCATAAGACGGTGCTCTTTGCGGCACTTACTTCGGATTATCCCCGGGCGAATCTTGAGGTAGCTAAAATAGTTCGAAGCAATCCAGAAAGATTTTATGGATACGCATTTGTCGATGCGGAGAGAGATAAAGGGCATGTTTTTGAAATGGTAAAGACTGCAGTGGAAGAATATCTTTTTTGCGGTATCAAGGTTCATCGCCATGACGCTTCTATTTCCAGGGAGATCTGCGAAACCGCCCGTCATTTTCAATTGCCAGTACTGTATGATGTGATGGGAGAAATTGCAACTGTAGAGCTGCTGGCTACAGAATATCCCGATGTTAATTTTATTATTCCTCACCTGGGTACTTTTTCCGACAACTGGGGGCAGCAACTGGCTTTTATCGATCATCTCGTTCGTCATCCCAATATTCACACTGACAGCTCCGGTGTCAAGCGGTTTGATCTTTTTAAAATGGCTTTTGAACGTGCTGGCGCTCACAAGATACTTTACGGAACTGATGGTCCCTGGCTTCATCCGCTCACTAAGGTCGAATAACGGTCAGAGCCAATGAACCCGACAATGAGGGCAATCATGCCGGAGATACTTTCGCACCCCATCCAAGTCAGACGAGAATGTACCAGGTGATCATCCACCTGACAAAGAACCCCTCTCGAGATGAAGAACTGCCCTTAGGTCCTCAAAATGGGAAGTCAAATGCCGAATCAGCAGGAAAACTAGAAATCCCGATCAAGGTGCCCAGAATGCCAAGGTGGTCCGTAAGAGACCGAAAAGCCAACCCGTAAGAGTGAGAACACTCCCAGTTGTTGTGAATTTAATGAAGATGCTTCATATGGGTGTGAGGCAAGCACAAAAGCATGATAACTACTGTTGAGGGTGATGTCAGTGGAAAACCCAGAAAATCTGCTTAATTAATACACATGCGAAATGTTGGAATGGTCCATAAGTGACCAAAAGGACACCCAGTGAAGGCGAGAATACTTCGAGGGATGGCTCACTCGACGGAATAGCCCCACGTGGCTCTAAAACAAGCGTGGCAGGACAAATCATGGTGCCGAAGGCCGAAGCAGGGTAAAACCCAAGAAAAATCATTACGGGTTCGGCACGTGCTGAAAATCACCGAAAACTCAAAATTAGGGCTCCGAAGTATATTCTGGAGCCACAAGGCTGACCCCGATGCTACTCTGGGCCATGAGCTCTCGCTAGGCCAATTTCGAAAGAAAGTGCCAAAATTATGGAACTGCCCTCGGGTGAGTCAGTGGCACCCTAAGCTGTTGAATCGATAGCGGCTTGATCCAATGGTGTGACAAGTCAGCGGTGCCCAAGCGAAAGGTGGGTCGCTGACTCGGTGGGGCGCGAAGTGCGGCCTGGTGAGTCGGTGATGACCCCACCGACTCAGCACGCCCCAAAAACCCTTATAAAAGGGGCTTCCTCCGCCTTACTAAAAAAAAGGAGGAGGGGAGCGAACAAAAACACAAAGGAGAATAGAATACACAGAGATAAAGGGAGAATAGAGCAAGGAGAGAGACCCTCAGAAAGAAAGATCGAAGAGGAAGAAGGTAGGAGAAATATTAGGATCTCGCTTTTCTCCTTCCTCTGGGTTTCTTTTCCATCAGAGATTTCTTTTATTCGATTCTTTCCGATCCCTTCTAATTCCTCGACTGTTGTATCCTCCTCCCATGCCCCTGCTGGGATTACAGAGGTGAATCAATAAAGCATAGCATCAGTTTTCTTTAGTGTGAATTTCACGTTCATAGATCTACTATCTATTATACTTCTAATGTCATCATGATTTTCTACTCATCGTAGTTTTAAAAATCCTCAGTATCATACCCCTGAGCGTGAGGAGGCCTCTCTCTCCCGAGGGGCTAAACCTTGCCTTAATCCAGTGATCGCTCAGAAAAAGGGAAAGATTGACGGAGCTCGTCCGCTCTCTTTTTGAAATGGTCTCTGACCATGCCCCTAGAGGGCCGACATTAAATCCCTCCCCGAGGTCTTTCATTGCTTCCGACTAGGGTGTGTGCCTATATTGATCGAATATTGTATGGGGGATGTGTTGTCGAATGGTCAACATGGTTGGGGCAATCATCGAGTGCCCTCTCATCCCTGCGATGAGTTGTAGAGGCCTCCGACAATTCCCCCCTCCGTCCATCCATCCCAGGATGCTACCCTGTCGTCCCTTCGAGGTGTTCAACGAAGTGTCAGGATGATTGCTCCCGATTGATAAACTTTTTGCTTCCTCTAGTTGTCTCGCTTCTTCCGATCATTCCACTCTTTCCGTTTATCCCTGCGCCGAGCACGAGCCCAATGGATGGGTCAGGACTGCTCATTTAGGCTTAAGGGGGACGCATTGATAGTATGCTCCAGTTGGGGCTCTGCTTTGGCATCAGTCGTGGGAATGTTTCTTAAGGGAGCCATGTTATTCCGTGATTGAGACTACTGACTAACAACTCGGGGAGGGTACAACCATATTGCTGATGGCTTAATTAATACTGAATTTCTACTCGCCATGGGTTCCAAGGGGTCTGTCAGTCAATGACATGTTCCCCTGGAAATCCCCTTGCACGGTTGAGGCATAGACTGATTGACCAACTAGTTACATATGGACCCTCTGGTAATCTTTCCCCGGGTCTATGCGAATCCTTAGTAGGTTGGCCCTCGGGATTCATGGTGCACTGACCTCGGGTCCTGGGATATCTCATCTTGGATCTCTCACTGATTTATAGCTTAACACCAGATTCCTCAGTGTGTTAATCCGATTGATAAATGGAGCATCCTCTGTCATGGGGAGATGTTGCCTGTTTGTTTTCAAAACTTTGGGATCATCGAATGACTATGGTGAAGGCTTCCTGTATCTTCAATTGACTACAGCAGTGCTAGAGTATAAACCTCGCACAGGACAATAAGAAACCTTGAATAAGCGAAGCAAAGAAATAAAGAATAAATTATGACTTAATCTGAGTTTAAAGTCCTTAAAACTTTCACTCGTCCAAAGGGAAGGTCAAACATTCTCATGAAAACTTGCTGGGAGCTCAATCCAGGGAGAGGGGCATTGAAAGGCCTCGTGAATCTAAACTTGGGTTTCAATCAACTTGGGAGTAACCAAGGGAATGACCTCAGTTTTGTTACTTCTTTGGCAAATTGTAGTGGCCTACAGACTTTGGCCGTGCACAACAATCGGCTCAAGGGTCCACTGCCCAACTCTTTAGTTAATCTCTCCACTCAACTAAGTATGCTTGCATTAGGCGGCAACAGGGTCTCTGGTAGCATTCCCATGGGCATCGGGAACCTTGTAAATTTAACCCTCTTGGGCATGGAAGAGAATCTTCTTGTGGGCAGAATACCTTCTACCGTTGGTCATCTCCGACAACTACAGGTGCTATCCTTGTCCAAGAACATGCTCTCAGGGCCAATCCCAGCATCATTGGGCAACATCACCTCACTGAACCAGCTCCTTCTCCAAGAGAACGAGTTAGAGGGTGACATACCTCAAAGCCTCGGCGAATGTCAGCATATGCAGCTTCTGAATCTCTCTTGGAACAACCTTGAGGGCATGATTCCCCCGCAGTTACTCACCCTTTCTTCCCTCTCTATTTCGCTGAACCTGGCTCACAATTCTCTGACGGGCCCTTTACCAGTTCAGATAGGCAATTTGCGGAGCCTTAGTGAACTGTTCGTTTCACGCAACAGACTAACCGGCACAATCCCAACTATGCTCGGTGATTGCATCAGTTTAGAACGCCTTTACATGGATGGCAACTCTTTCGAAGGAGGCATCCCCGCTTTACTGGGTAATTTGAAAGGAATTCAAGAACTTGACCTCTCGGACAATAACTTGACAGGAGAAATTCCTACATACCTTGGAAGCCTTCCATATCTCAGCTACCTCAACTTGTCTTACAATGATCTCAGAGGCCAAGTCCCAGAAGTGGGTGTCTTCACTAATGCAAGTGCAATTTCACTCCTAGGAAATAACCACCTTTGTGGTGGCATTCCATTTCTGAAGCTTCCCACATGCCCAACACAGGTCTCCAACAATGGAAAAGGAAAGCCTCACCATGTCAAGTCAACCATCCTAATCCTTTGTCCAGTCCTCTCAACAATGTTAGTTGGTTGCCTCCTTTTCATGCTTTGGATGAAAAAGAAGTCAAGAAGGAAGCCTCCATCTATGCCTTCCGAGGAGGATAAACATAAAAAGATTTCTTATTCAGAATTGCTTAGAGCTACAAATGGTTTCTCTCCAGATAACCTTGTGGGGGTGGGAAGTTATGGGACTGTCTACAAGGGCCAATTAGACTGTGATCAGTCAGCCATTGCTGTGAAGGTACTAAACCTACAACAAGGAGGGGCTTCCAAGACCTTCCTAACTGAATGCAAGGCACTGAGAAGTGTTCGCCACCGAAACCTCAGCAAGATCATTACTCTATGCTCAAGTGTTGATCACAATGGCAACGACTTCAAGGCATTGGTGTTCCGATTCATGAACAATGGGAGCCTCGACGAGTGGCTGCATCCTAAGGATTCTGGGCAGCATCCGTCGAAAAGTCTAGACTTGATACAAAGGCTGGACATAGCCATTGGCGTGGCTTGTGCATTGGATTACCTGCACCACCATTCCCCGGTGCAGATTGTTCACTGTGATCTGAAGCCTAGTAACATCTTGCTAGATGATGACATGACTGCCCATGTTGGGGATTTTGGGTTGGCGCGGATCCTACCCAAGACCATAAGCATGGATGCCTCTGGAGCTGAAGCCACCAACTCCTTACGTATCAGGGGAACAATAGGCTACATTCCTCCAGGTGACAATTTCTTACATACATAATGTTACTTCTGCTTAATTTCTTAGGTTTTTCCTTAAATATTGCCACTGGCCTAATGAATTCTTCCTTACTCACAGAGTACGGGATGAGTGGAGAAGTATCTAGAGAGGGAGATGTCTATAGCTACGGCATCCTCTTGCTGGAGATGTTCACAGGGAGGAGACCTACGGACCCCATCTTCGAGGGCAACATGAGCCTCTACAAGTTTGTTGAATTGACATTTCCAGAACAAGTCATGGATGTTGTGGACCCATCTCTATTTATGCAAGAAGGAGTTGGTAGTATCATTGGCACCACTGATGATGCAAGGAGGGAGAAGATTAATGAGGGGATGAGAAAGATGATGGAGGATTGTCTAGTTACAGTGATTGGCATTGGGCTTTCATGTTGTGCTGAGTTGCCGCAAGAACGTCCAGTCATGGGAGATGTCATGTTGGAGTTGCAAGGAGAGCGAGAGATGGCCATGAAGAAGGCCAAGGGATCGAGGAATTGTCGCATCGATCGGCCTAGAAATAAGGGAGCCATTGGCAACAATTAAAGACCTTGCTCAATCTCATGCTCAGTGGCCATCATTGCATGGTACATCGCTCTCTATATATAACATAGCTTTGATCTTTCTCCTAGATGAGAACTGTTGCAATGACTTCAAGTCAACTATATGTATTCATGGAGAAAACCATATATGTGGAGAAATTTAGTCATCACCGAAGTTATATTGAATTACCATACAAGGGATATGACATGGGAAAGTATATCTCACTCCTCTAGGCAAACACTCTGACCCAAGAGAGATTTTATTAATAAAATCATGAAACATACAAGATCAATGGGGCATACCCCTAAAAAAGTACACCACCCAAATAAGGTAAAGGAGACAACTAAGACAACCTAATGGCAACTAGACCTAGCCTGTCGCCCACAACTAGGCCAAAGCATGTCCTAGGTAGATCTTTAGAAGAGAGGAAAACATGATTTTCTCGGTTGTGGCAGGCATATGTCGCTAGGGCGTCAGTGACCTGATTGGCTTCTCTATATACATGAGAAACAGAAATTTCCAAGGACTGAATAGCATCCTTGATTTCCCTCCACCATCTCAAACAACGCCAAGGTGAGGGTGTCCCCGCCAGAAGGGATGAAGCCAAATTCGCCGAATCGGTGCGTATTTCAGTGATAATCAATCCATGCTCGGTAGAGAGATGGATGTCATCGCACATAGCGTGTGTTTCAGCAGTAAGGCAAGTGCCAAAACCATAGTAATGCGTGAAAGCCAGAAGAAGAGACCCACGGCCATCTCTAATACAACCACATCCGCCGCTATGTCCTGGATTCCCTTTGCTAGCACCATCAACATTTAGTACCAAGCCACGGATTGGAGGAATCCACCTCACTAGCTTGATAGAGGTAGGAGCCGTTCACTGATTAAAACCAGAGTTAGCTATGAGCTCTAGCTGCTTGCTAGTAGAATGCAGCTTGGAGACTTTAGTGTACAAGACTGCATTGATAAGTGAGTGAATGCTTCGAATAATTGAGGGTCTGTGCACATTCATCACTAAGGTCAGTGCGAGTAACACTAAGGTCGGTGGTAGTGACCAATATGGTCTGTGCACATTTCTGCTTCATGGTATGAAGTCAGTGCACATTTGGTTCGTGCTTAACAAGGTCAGTACACACTTTTTATTAGGCAAAACTAGGTCTGTGCATTTCTGGCAAATGCGTGCATGGTTCAGTGCATATTTTTGAACTATGCATATAAGGTCCGTGCACTTCACTATTTAGAGTCGGTGCACATCTCAGTCTTTGAAAGGTCAGGTCAGTGCATAAAGTTCAGTGCATAGTTTGCATCATGCATACACACAGGGTTTGTGCATTTCCAGGTCAGTGCTTGTGCCAGTCGTATGCACATAGGCTTTCTAAGGTCGATGCTTCTTTCTTTCTTTCGTTTGACCAAACCAAAGTCAATGCATTTTTGTCTTGACTGCACTTTGACTATAATTTTTTTTCATGGATTTAATTAAAACCAGAAAGGGACATTTTTTCTCCTGCTCGTAGAAGACAAGTGCTGTCACGTGATTCCAGGGAGGTTGTGTCTGGACACGTGATCCATGGCAAGGAGCGGATCAGAAGATCTTGCCAGGTGGATTGCTACACCATCATAATTCTGACACATGGAACCTCGAAGGATCAGATGTGCATGAACGCTTGGGCGGGAATCATGGTATCCACATGCCCAACATCTGCATATAAAAGGGGATCGAAAAGGTTAAAGGATGTGAGAGAGGAGAAAAACTGAGTTGATTAGAAGAGAGAGAAGATCTGAATCCTCCACTAGTGCTGGAATTCCCGACATGGGAAAGAGAGAAATATCCAAAAAGATGAGAGCCTGATTGATTGATTGTCCCGATTGTTTGCGTCTGAAAGTCTGCTTCTACGGAAGCTACATTGTCATTGTTTCTGGGTGATTGTTTCTTCTTGTTCATTTTCACCTTCGAGTTTTTTTTTATTCCTTTAATACTACTTTGTTACCCTCTAAGTTCACTTAGAGGAAGGGAGAGGTTCTCTAGTTTCCCCTCCATCGTGTTTGGAGAAAGAGAGGAATGATCCTCTGGTTTGTGAATTGCTGGGAGTAATTCACGAGGTTCCCTTTGCTGATAGTGAAGGAAGGGAGGATGGACCTCTAGTGTTTTCTTCTAGTCTTCAGAAGAGCGAGGAGAGTGTTCCTCTGAGCAAGCTGTCAGGCAGCGATTGCTAGCAGACTGAGTCTACAGTTCTTTCTCCTTAGTGCAAGGAAGCCTTACTCTGGTAGAGTAAGGGGTGGACGTAGATTGCAGATCGCATTCTAACCACCTTAAAAAGCCCTTTATCTCCATTGTGTGACTTGTTCATCTAATCTCTAAACTTTGATCTTAGCACGACAGTTGTTCGATCTTTGCACTTCAATTACTCTCTCTTGATTAGCTTCTGCCTATCTGTATGCTCAGTGGCTAGACAAAAGAAGTATCTCTACTCCGCTTCAGGATTATATAAGTCACATTTATCAAATTATTTTGAATTGGGGGTCATCTATTCAACCCCCCCCCTTTCTAGCTCACCTTCCGCATGAACTATCACCCTGGCCAGGGATGCCTCAATAGTTATTGGCGCCCTAGCCAGGGGTGCCCCATTGAAATGGCGCCCTTGCCAGGGGCGCCCTTCCCTGGGTGCTCCTACTAGATTCAAAACACTATTCATCAGGCAAATTTTCACAAAATCCGGAAATGAAGACATGGTTAGATAAATAAAAATCTCGACCCAACATGTTAAACAGTCGAAGATTTCTGATGGAACTTTGGGAGCGATTATGATTATTATTATTGTTATTCGAACCCGCTCATAACACATAAAGAAAACAACAAATTAAGAAAAACTCGAAGACCTCTAAGGTCCTAAATTACCGACAAGAAGATAGACCCCCACGGCGGGAAGAAGAAGGGAATTGCAAAACATTTGGAAAAAAAAAAATACAAATAACAGAGAAGGTGGACGAAATCTCTCGAAATAACTACGACCAACCCTCCCTTCCCCGCCTTGCCTGATCCTCTCCCTCTCCGTCCTGCTGCACACTCATGGCTTCACCTCCTTCATCTTGCTCCCGAGGTCGCCCGTCGCCTGCGACAGCTTCTCCTTGGAGGCCTCGTACATCCCCTCGGGCTTCTCTTTCACGCTGTCCTTGGCCTTCTCGAACGCGCCTATTACGTTCCCGGTGCTCTGCGACAGCTCGTACGACATGCCGCCGACCTTGGCCTCCACGGCGTCCTTGGCGTCCTCCCACTTCTCGTCAGCAACGTGGGCGCCCGCTGCGCGCGCGGGTCGATCACCCGAACGAAGGACCAGCACACGTCAATATATTACATGTATCCCACAGCCTCATCAGAAAACATACAGCTCTCGCAGTAGTAGTTAACTATTAGGACTACCTGATGCGGGGTCTGTGAACTGGACCTTGAGCTTCTCGGCCATGTTCTGGTCCTCACGAGGAACCTCCTTGGCGTTGTCCTGCTCAGAACCGTGCAGGCCCCTGCCGCCATACGAAACAAAGAAGCAGAGTTCTAGTTATTTGACGAAGATCGTACGTTTTACACGCACACAGTCGATCGTGGCGAAGGATCGATGCAGAGAAGCACGCAAGATGCCTTCCTCGGAGATGGAGATGGAACTAAGAATAAGAGGTAATCTAACAGATGCGACCGATCCATGTACACGATGCATTGTTTGCACACTTACCCAGAGAACTGGTTGCGAGCCCACCCAAAAATCGACTCGCCCTTCTCCTTGATGTTCTGTGCGGTCTCTGACAGCCCGCCTGCTATTCCCTCGACCACATCGTCGGCGAACGTCACGGGGGACGACAACAACAGGAGTACCACCATCGTCGGCACCGCCGCCATCACCAGCGCCTTTGTTCCTCTTCCAGACGCCATCTCTGTGAAGACCTTGTTCTCCGTCCTGGTTATTCTGTGGGTGCCTCAGAACCTGAGCGGTGTTTAGATTAGATGTAGGCTGCAGCATAACGTCGGGGCACCCGAGTACCCAACCCGACCGTCCCTTCAATAGCAATGGGTCCCTTGCACCACCCAAGACTGCAGCCGGCCATGTGAGCGGGAACCCCAACAGCTCCATCCCCGAACCATGCATTACCCCCCACCCCCCGACAATGATAAAAGATTAATTGCCATGGCCATGGAGTTTGATCAGGCGCACCAATATCGAACATTTTCACACCAAAATCCCCACAAAATGGACCGGAGAAGAACAGGCATCGGGAAACAGAAGGCCCATTCTCGGGCATCGCTAGTCCCAGCCACAAGGCGACGGGCATCTGGCGGATAATTTTAAGGTCAAATATTCGTCGGAACTTTTTCGATGTTATGTCGACAAACAAGTATCCGTCAAAATATTTCATTTTTTCAGACTTAATAGGCATTTTACAGCCCTATCGGACATTTGTCATCCTTAGACACCTATTTGTCATACTGACGTTCAAACGTCCTCGTCGTTGTTCTTTTTCTGTTGTCTGACCGTCGCCTTTAGTTATTTGTCACCATTACTTCTCATTTATCACTGCTATCATTTATTTAACACGTTACTGATCTGTTTGTCCGGCACCATCGCAGCTTCCATGGATTCGATGATGTACTTGAACAACGGGTGTTCGTACTTGGCCATCTTCAAAGGAATCGCTCCAGCACTGGGTGCGTTGTTGCCTTTGAGTGGCTTGTTCATATCCACATAGCGGCCACGTGCGTTGCGTTCGCGCAGCCCAAAGAAATCGTAGAGCAGGCTAGCCTTCTGCGCCGGAGAGTTGATGTTGAACTCCGAGTCGCAGATCAGGTACCTAAACTTGTCAATCGCCTGGTCGCGCTCAGCCTCAAGATTGGCGCGGTGTTCCTCCAGTTTGGCGTGGTCAGCTTTGACTCCCCGCATGCTCATAGCCAGCCCGCTGAGCGCGCGCATCAACGTGTCATTGTAGTTGACTCGCATGTACTCAGTTCGGCGCATCAGGTCCAACAGGTACAGCGTGTTGAACATGGTGTTGTAGCAGTCCAGCGCGTTGTAGCGCCAGTACCGTTCCATGCTGGGTTCACGACTCCCAGGACCATTGTCAATCTTGTCGCCCTTGATGTCGTCCTTCCAGTATTGGTAGTTGTCCAGCAGGGCAGCTATCATATTATTGGCGCAGGTGATGGCATGAAAGTCGCCGGTGAAATGGAGATTGATATCTTCCATAGGCAGCACCTGTGAATAGCCGCCGCCGGCAGCGCCCCCCTATACCTCCGACCTTCCATGTTCTTCTCCTGCACTTGATCAAACCAGAAGTTAAGTGAAAATACTTTAGCTAATACACAATAAATCATGATTGATGATCATCAAAACTAGGCGACTTAACATATAGGCTTCGAGCCGTTTGCCTTCAAGGTCGGCAAGCTCTTCCAGCCTTCTCTGGTATTTGTTTTCATCAGGAACGTCCAAGCCAGTGTGTACCGCCACGTGGTATGACGCTAACTGGGTCTCAATGGGGATGACATCTTTCGTCCCGTAGACGAGGGAGAACGGCGATCATCCCGTGGGCATTTTGTAGATCGTCCGGTAGGCCCATAATGCCTCGAAGACTTTTTTACCCCAGTCACATTTTCAGTGGCTAACAATCTTAGCCAGGAGCTTGCAGAGGGTCTTATTGAAGGCTTCAGCCAAATCGTTACCCTGCGGGTTGTAGACCAAAGAGGTTCTCCAATCGATGTGGAATTTGGCCGCCAATTGGTATATGACCTTGTTCTTGAAGGGTGTTCTGTTGTCGGAGATTATGTGACTAGGAGTACTGAATCGGTAGATGATGTTGTGTCAGACGAATCTGGCGACCACCTCGTCGGTGTCTTCCCATAGGGGAAGGGCCTCCGCCCATCAAGAGAAGTAGTCGGTGGCAACCAAGATGTACTTGTGGCCCTTTAATGATGGCGGGAAAGGTCCCGTGATGTCCATACCCCACTCGGCAAATGGCCAGGTGGGGGCTGTGGGACGCAATAGGTTAGGAGACCTTCTGGTTATCAGGCCAAAGGCTTGGCATTGATGGCATGTACAGGCGTACTAGATGCAGCCCGCACACATGGTAGGCCAATAGAAGCTCTTGAGCTTGATTTTGTGCTTCATTCTGTCTCCAGCCTGATGCACATCGCACAACCTGAAATGAACCTCGCGCATAATAGCTCAAGCCTTGGCTGAGGAGATGCACCTCATGAGAATGGACTTGTCTTTCTCATGGACAAGTTGGTACAGGGTGTCACCGATCAACTCATATGATGTTGCCCGATGGAGTAGTTGGACCCATTGAGCCCGGTCAGGAGGGAGCCACCCCTTCTTAAATTTGATGATGGGCTCACGCCAATCTTCTTCTTCTGGAAGAGTGTCCCGGCCGAGGTCTTGGGCCTCATAGATAGTGAGACCGGAGTTGCCTTCGAGTGAGCCTGGCATCAATCTTCTGTGTTTGACTATGATGTTGACTTCACCCTCAGGCGGGAGTTTAATGGCCACCGCCAATTTTGCCAAGGCGTCGGCCTAGGCGTTGCTGCTTTTGGGAATATGGTCTATTTTGAAGAAATAGAACTTCTGGGTCAGCCAGGTGACGGCGGCGTGGTATGGAACCAACTCTGACTTCCGCACATCATAGATGCCGAGGACCTATCGGACTATTAGCAGAGAATCCCCATAGGCTTTGAGGCATTTGACACCCATGTTAAGAGCCATCTAGACCCCGATGATTAGAGCTTCATATTCGGCTTCATTGTTGGTCATAGCTTTCATAAGGGCATAGGAGTTGTACAAAATTTCACCCTGAGGAGTTAGGAAGACGATTCCGGCACCTACCGCGACGCCTGAGCTGAGGTTGCTCCGAGTAGTGCCTCGGGAAGCACCATCAAAGTATAGCTCCCAGCAAGGTAAACTGGTTGTGAGGGCATCTCACTGCCAGTAATGCAAGACATCTCCGCTCTGTTTGGCCGGTTGTTGTGGTTGAAGAGCAAGAGACTCCTCGTCTGGGAGCTCTGCGTTGAAGGGAGAATCGTCTGGTATTGGATGAGCCGCCAAGAATTCAGCCATGCCCTACCCCTTGATTGCTTTTCTAGGGACATAGGTAATATCATACTCCATTAATAGGAGAGCCCATTTCCCTAGTCGTCTTGAGAGGACGAGCTGCCTGAGGAGGAACTTGAGGGGATCGTGCTTGGAGATGAGCTCGACCCGATGAGATAGGAGGTAGTGTCGTAACTTCTTGACGACGAATACTAATGCCAAGCAGACTTTCTCCATAGGGGAGTAGTGATACTCAGCACCGATCAATTTTCGACTGAGGTAGTAGAGCGACTGCTCCTTGCCTTCCTCGTTGATTTGCGCCAATAGAGCCCCCAACGAGGCATCCATGGTGACAATGTAGAGTATGAGGGGTTTACCCTTGGCCGGTGCCCTAAGACTGGAGGAGTGAGGAGGTACTCCTTGATCTACTTGAAAGTCGCCTGACATTTCGAGTCCCATATGAAGGGGGCATCTTTCTTCATTAGCTTAATGAAAGGTGCGCATCAATGGGAGAGGTTAGAGATGAATCTTCGAATGTAGGTCAGCCTGCCCTGGAATGACCTGAGCTCAGTGAGGTTGTTGGGTGGTGGGAGCTCCCGGATTGCTTTGATCTTGCTGGGGTCCATCTCGATTCCTTGGTATCAGATGATAAAGTCGAGAAACTTGCCACTGGATATGTCGAAAGTGCATTTCATAGGGTTTATTTTGAGCCCATATTGCCAGAGATGCTCGAAGACCTAGCGTAGCCAATTAGGGTCTTAATCGGACCAAATACCCCATTAGTGTGTTTAATCACAGTGCACAGACCGCTCATAAAAACTGTGAATCGACTTCTATCCCTCCTAGGCTCTTATCCCCACTATTATCTAGAGGATTATCGCACGAACTCTCATTATTTTTGGCCTTAACATCAAAATTTGTGTAGAGTTTTCTAGGGTTTTCTGCAGCATTCTATATAAACTACACTGTTGTGCCTGCGCGACGAGGGGCTCTTTCTTGGTTCGGGGCGAAGCCATGCCACATCGTCGAGTCTTCTCTTCGACCTCAACCTGAAGAGAGAAGTATTGACTTCGTTTTTCACCACTCTGGGCTTCCTATCTCTCTTTCTTTTCTTAGTTATTCTCCTCTACTTTTACAAAATCATTGTTGTGTACCTTGCATATGATTTTGATGTAACTAGCTTTATGTATATGTGTTTTTTGATGGCCGCATGATGAATGTTGCTATGCTTTAGAATTTCAATGACCTGCTCAAAATGATGTATAAACTTCTTTATAGCATGGTTAATTGCATGAATATGCTTGGTTGTGTAAATGGATGATGTACACATATATTCAAAAGCCTTCGAATGATTGAAACAATTCATGGAGCTTGAAATTAAACTTGACATTATTGTTGAATGGTTCTTCGTGTTTATATGCTTGAACCTACTTATCTTCCCTCCATGAAGTTTGAATTACCAAGTTGATAAACTTGTCAATGTGAAAGATTTTATGCTTTGAACTTGAAGAGGGCCGATCTCGCGCTGTGCCTGAGCTGAGGTTGACGACCACGATTGTGAGAACTGCAAGAAGGGAAATGGATCAGGGGTGCCCAGGGATGGTTCCCTGGGGAAAACCCTCCGATGCTTAAGTCAGCAAATCAGATAGAGCTCTGGTGCTATGAAGAGAGGTAGGAGGAGGTAGGGGCACGAGATCCCTCTCCACCAAGTGGTGAAGTGACTCTTGCTCAGGATTAGAGTGGCTTAGTAGTGCTTACCTTTCATAGGAGGGCTTCCCAGGTTTATATAGCGACTCATGGAACTTAAGAGCCCTGTGAGCCGAGGAGTTTCAGGGGAGGTTACATCCTCTTCATGGGATCTTTATGGCCCAGAGACTCTTGATCTCCTTTATCCCCTTGATTCCCTACTCTTGAAGCGCACGTAACGGTCGCATGGATAAGCTTTCGTCAGTCAGTCCGAGTAGGGGGCACTGGCTCAAGGGGGTTTCCCAAGCGATAGGTGCAAGGCTCTGGTGGGATGTAAGGTTCTCGAAGGGGCTTTCCTGATCGATCTGACGCTCAGACTTTCGAACTCGAAGGTCACCTAGGAAGCACTTGATCTGAGTAGGTTATTGGGCTTCAAGCTAGTGGGCCCCGGGGGGATGTCACTCAAAAGGAGCTGGGCCTCGTTTGGTCTTGTAGGATCTCATTTGGCTGCTCTCTCTAGGTGGTAGAATTCCCCCTCTCCAACATAAAATTGGCACAGAATTCACTTCAACATTTAAATCAAGCAATTAATTTTTGATCGAAAGTACTTGGGCTCCACAACTTCCGACAGCTACATATTCAACCTCGGCCATTGAGAGAGCTACTGAATGTTGTTACTTGGAGGCCCATGAAACTAGGCACCCACCAAGAAATTGACAGTACCCACTAGTCCTTTTACGATCTACAATACATCCAGCATAATCCACATCGGTGTAAACAATTAAGTCAAATAAACTACCGATGGGAAACCACAAGCCAAAATCAGTTGTGCCAATTAAATATCTAAAAATACGTTTAACAGTCGATAGATGAGATTCTTTTGGACATGACTGAAAACGAGCACATAAACATACACTGAACTGAATATCAGGGCGGCATGCTGTTAAGTACAGTAGTGATCCGATCATACCTTGAAACAGTGTAGGATCTACTGTTTTACCATTTTCATCTTTATCCAACTTCATGGTGGTGGCCATGGGAGTTGATATGGGTTTTGCTTCCGCCATCCCGTATTTCTTCAGCAGCTCTAAAGTGTACTTGGCTTGATTTATGAAAATCCCTTCTTGAGTTTGTTTGACCTGCAATCCAAGAAAGAAAGTCAGCTCCCCCATTAAGCTCATCTCGAACTCTCCTTGCATTATTTCTACAAATTCATCACACAAGGTATTGTTGGTAGCTCCAAAAATTATGTCATCAACATACACTTGAACTACCAGTATATCCTTACCTGATTTCCTTGTGAACAATATTTGATCAACTTTACCTCTTTTGAAGCCATTCTCAGTCAGGAAGGATGTGAGCTTTTCATACCATGCCCTTGGTGCTTGCTTCAGTCCGTACAACGCCTTCTGGAGCTTGTACACATGTCGTGGATGTTTGGGGTCCTTAAAACCTGGAGGTTGTTCTACAAAGACATCCTCTTTGATATACCCATTCAGAAACGTAGATTTAACATCCATTTGAAATAATCTGAAGTTAGAAGAGCAAGCATATGACAATAAAATCCAGACTACTTCTAGTCTAGCAACCGGTGGACCGTGGCCTGCCTTCTTCGTGTTGGGAGTCTTTTGCACGGAAATATTTTTTTTTAATTTAACGTATCTTAAAAGATCTGATGAAATGATTGAGACAGAAAGCAAATATTTTATCGAATAGAACTTTGCTGAGATCCAACTGAAAAAACAAATATCACCGATATATTGACAAGAATCTTATTTAATCACTCGAGAGTAAATAATTAATTAATCACATCCACCCTCTCTGTGTTCCCATGGTTAGGCGGAGCCAACTTGGCGTCGTAGAGGCGGGCCCTTCGCCGGCGGCATCCAATTCTCCACCGCGGCGGCCCAGTAGAGGCGCGAGTAGCCGGAGCCGGCGGGGCCCCCCCCACGGACGTGCCGACGTGGGCCCCACCGGCTGTTCGAACTGATAGGCTCGGGGGGAGCACGAAGAATATCGAGCAAAATGCCATCGAAACCCATGTGGAAATCACCGGTTCACCACCACCCCCCGCGAGGAACATAAACACAAGGCTAATCGCACGTTTCAGTGTTTCACGCATCTGCTGCAATAGCTGGAAGAATAAGGGGGGGAAAAAACAAAATGTGGAAAACGAAGGGAAACTGGGAAACTGGGGGAAAGGGTTTTCTATTTCTCTTCTGAAGTCTGAACGGGATGAAAAGGACGCACTGACTCCTCTGCTTACTTCTTCTCTATCATACGACAATGTCTTCCTCCCTAGGGGGGGTTGCTTCAGAGAGGGAAGCGGGAGCCGGTGATGACGTAGCAGCCGACGCGGAAGCCCGACAGGAGGGCGGAGACGGCGAGGAACGCGAAGCCTGCGAATCCGAGGGCGATGGATATGTCCGCCTGCACGCAGAATGCGCTCTCCACCGAGCATGTGTCCGCCCGCTTCCGCAGCCCCACGACCTCCCCCGTCCCCGCCGCCACGGCCGACAGTAGCAGGTACGCGAACACCTGCGCGGCGGACGGATAAAGATAAAATAGTTGCCATAGTATAACAACGCATGGAGTACCCCCCAAAAAAAAGATGTTGTGGTGAAGGTGGGATTGGAAAGATTGGAACCCAGATTTCGCCGGGAAATCCGACGGGGGTTTTGAAATTTAAACCGGTGGCGGCTGTAGACACAGCCGCAAATCGGGTACCTGGTCGTGGCCGAAGTCGAACCAGAGCTGCAGGCACTCAGGAAGCACCGTGGACCCCTTCAGCACCTCCCAGATGGAGGCTCCCATCTCGACGAAGGAATAGAGGGCCACGATCCCATTCGCCGCGAGAACGAACCTGCACGGAGCACGATTCCGCCCATTCACCTCCAACCAGCACGGTATTTTTTGCCATAAACTAAACGGAAAAGGAGGGGAAGGAGGGCTGAGCAAACGAAGACGGAGTACGGTACCTGAAGGGGTCGTGGTCGACCCAGGAGGGGGAATTGGCGGACCGGGCGTTGTTGGTGAACATGAACACCGCGGAGGCGAAGCAGAAGCAGAAGGCGGCGACGCGGAGCAGCAGGATGAGGGCGTTGAGTCGCCGGAGCCGCTGGGCGGTCACCGTGGAGTGGAACTGCTGCTGGTGGTGGCCGCCGTGGAGGTGGTGGTTGGGCAGCGGCGACCCCCGCGCGAGGGGCCTCGGCGGCGTGTCCCCGCCGTTCCTGAGCTGGCTCGGTGACGGCATAATAGTCTTTGCGGCAGCGGCGATGGCCGGGGGGGTGACTCATGAGATGGAAGGTGGTGGCAGTGAGAACTCGGAGGAGAGAGGGAAGGTGGGAGTGGGGGTTTGGTTTTAGGTGGAGAAAGGAGGAACTGCTTGTTGGAATCACGGTTTCTTCCGCAAAAAGTGAGAAAAAAAAAGGTGCGGGGGTGGGGGCGAGGAAGCGATAGGCGATAAAAAGGGGAAAGAGAGAAGCGCGAGAGTGTGTGGGCTCTATCGAACTACTGACTACTTTTATATCCTCGTTCCTTGTTTGATCTGATGCCGAACTGGCGGTGGGGACCATGTTGGCTCCCCCGACGCGGCGCCGGAGGAGGGGAACGCCGATTGGACGGTTCACAGACTCACCGTGGGCCCACATGGGGCCCGATCCAGAAGTTACCATGCACTTTGTGTGAGGAGATTGGTTACCGGACACACGGCGACACACGCACACCATCTCTTTTTGTATAGCCCTCTGTAATAACACAGACAAGTGGCGAGTGGGCCGCTGGTGAGATCACAAGCCCGCCGTGAGCGCGGCGTGGACGCGGGGGTCAAAGAACCGGGGAGCGGGTCAAAGAACCGGGGAGCGCTGGGGCTTTAAATGAGACGGGGGAGTCGTGTGGAGGCTTCGCCCACTGTAGTCTACGGTCGTGGCCCCTCCTGACCTGGAATAGCGGACGTCGTCGGGGTGGCTCCGTCAATCCCACGGGCAGCAGAGAGGCGGAGGAGGACTGGAGGAGGCGATGTCGACGTAAAGAAGAGAACCCCGGAGGTTTCCACAGCGCCACCCCTTCTCTCGCTCGTAGGAAAAAGAACTGTCGAATTAGACCCATCAATTATATTTTTAAGGAACCAAATATAAAATAAATAAGGATTAACTGAGATCAAGACGAACTAAAGTCTCGAAAATAGCATGAAAAAGGGCAAGAATCCCGAAAGGGTGAAACAGAAGGAATGGAAAGACAATGAGGAGATTGCTGCGAAGATGAGGAGGAAAAGAAGCGATCATCGGATGTGGTCGGAGAAGAATCAGAGGTAGCATCCGGCAGGGCCGGAGAAGAAAAATCGTGGACATCTAATAGGGTCGGAGAAGAATCAGGGATAACACCCGGAAGTCTTGGGGAAGAGGAATCAGAAGATATCCCGAGATCGGGATGAAAGGAAAGATCCTGAGATTCCGGATGGAAGGAATGGGGGTTCGCAGACCGAGGAAGAGAGGAGAAGATCATAGAAGTAGGATCAGATAAAGAAAGATACACCACCCAAGGGTGGGAGCTGAGTAGAAGAAATCATGAATAGAAAGGAGAGGAAGAAGAAGTGGACATCTAAGTGCACAACATGCGGCCCTTGAACTTGTGCCGACACCTCTTCTTGGCCGAAACATCTTGAAAATGGGTCCGCCTGGTGCGGGCTCGGACCTCTGCGCTTCTTGTCTTGAAATATCTTCTCAAACAATGGGCCCACCTGGCAGACAGCCTAGCCTGGTTATGAATATACAGTCTTATCGGGGCGGTTACCCCTAGACACCCAGTGCTAACAATAGGTGGACATTCTCAAATAGATAACTCTTCAAAAGGATGAGCATTAGAAAACCATGGAGTTTTGTCACTCAGTACCAAGATGTGGAGACCCGGCAACTCCACTCGAAAATCAATCTTGAAGTATAACTCCCTCGATAGAGAGGAAGGATGGAACTATAGGAGAGTATTGCGTGGTGTTGACATGGCTGGCTTACTGATAAACCGAGGGAGATTACATACAGTGTACAGAATGTCCTTGGAAATTCTTGAGAATACGGCCAATTGTCCCTTGAATATAGAACTCATAATCTTCTTGGCTGCTGTATGAGTTAGCACAATACGGGTGGAGAGCCCCTTTTGACCAGTAATCTGAATAGCAATGGAGCGAGAGGAAATAACAACATCAATTATCGAACCTTCGGTGAGCAAAGAGATCATCACTGGCCTCGCTTGAGAAGAAACTGGCACCAATGCAAGGGTGCTCTTCTTGGAAACCGTCATGGGAAATACAGACTCATTAGCTCCAAAGTAGTCGAAGACCAGGACACGAATTGGCATGCGACAGATGTAATCTTGGATCTTGAAATGCATAACCAGGGAAGCATCATCCTGACTCGGCTCATGCTCTCCCTGGGGACCAGACCCGAGGGGCACCAAAGGTAATGCACACCCGCTCTGTGGGGTGGAAGTAGGTGGAGAAGCGACGGACGTAGAAGGCTTGGATGGCATGGAGGCTTCCACGGGGATGGTGATGGCAAAGGTATAGAGGCAATGGCAAGTTCTCGCATAAGTGGAGGTAAAGGCAAAGGTGGAGGTAAAGGTGTGGCTTGCTCAGGCTCAGGCGAAGATGATGGTGAAGGTGATGGAATAAGGGTCTTTGGGAGAGGAGGCGGTGAAGGCAGTGATGATGGGTTAGGCAATGGAGATGGTGATGGAGATGGCGATGAGGGCAATGGGGGTAGTGGAGATGGAGATGGAGAGGGTGAAGAGGGAGGTCGTGGTGTCCACCATCGACGTATGACGAAGGTAATGGGGATGGGGATGGAGATGGCAACGGGGTAGGTGATGGCCTAGGTAGGGAAGTGGGTAAGGGAGTAGATGATAGAGTAGATGATAGAGTGGGTGCCGCGATAGTGCAGAATCACAGGGGTGCCCCTGGTCTTGTAGTGATGGAGACGGCCACCTGGGCGGCAATTCTTGTTGCTGCTTGCTGCGAAGATGTAGAATAGCCTTGTGAATAGCGACCTAATCAATCCTCTTCTGATCTTCCAAGTCATAAACAAACTCCCAGAACTCAGGGCAATCCTCAACCAAATGTCCCTGCTAGCGATGATATTCACAGAATTGAAGCATATTCCCCACCGCAGGTCGGCTAGGCACAACCGGAGGGAGTTGTAATGTGTGAGTGGCTGTCAAAGCCCGGAAGATATCGGTAAAAGATTCTGGCGATGAAGAACAAGGAGCCTACTTCGAGCAAGGTGGATGTTGAGGGGCATGAGGTGGAGTGGAAGGTTGCGGAGGTGGAAGTGAGGGTTGTATAGGCAATGGTGCGTGGCGACTAGTGGAGAGACTAAGCGGAGACAAATGTGGAGCGGGACATGGAGGTATGTAGTGGATGGCATCCACTTGCTCGGGATGTGGTGTTCCCTTGATTGGGCAAGATGGAGATGGGCATGGGTATATGGAAGCGAAAAGGTGACTTATGGATGGTTGGCTCGTGGGAGCGGACGGGTGCGTAGGAGCGGAGGGTTGACTCATGAAGGGATGGTATGCGGGAGCGGACGCGGATGGCAAAGTGTATGCGGACGTGGAAGATGGGGAAGACTCGGTGTCAAGGGAATCTTGAAGTTGTTGACTTAGTTTATCCTTTCTAGTTGCAGTTGTGAAAAGGAATAAGTCTACACCTAAAAGTTAGGCTGTAACCCATGGTCCAATTGCATCTAGATTTTATTTAGGGATGTTATAAATGACAATTGGTTCCATTTTTTCCCTTGACCTCACTTGACATTCTTCTCGCATCTTAACTTATGTTTTAACAATCATGTGGGTGTTTGGGAGTGACATCATTTAACTCTTATTTGTCTTGATCTTGGATCACCTTTGTCTCACATTTAGATTATGATTTTATTTTTTAAATTCTATCTTTCTACCATTCATTTAACCCAAAAGATGATTCAACCTTCTACTGAAAAATATATAATTGTCTACCAAGTATATGTTTCCTTTTCTTTTGTCCCCCAAATTGAGTGCATGCTGTGATGTATGTTTTTGCATTTTTTAAGCTTTTTTGACAATCTTCGCTATTGATTCTGTCACATGTAGGAAATTGTAAAGGAGCAAGTTGCAAATCTTTATCACTGGCCACAAGTCCTTAAAATTCCTCTTCTTGATGGTTCTTGGTAAAGCAATTTTACTTAATTTCTTGATGTGGTTGTTTATCTTTCTAGTTTCTAATAAGCTATGTGAATTTCTGCACTAAAAGTCCATAGCTAGCTATCTCATTAGAGGAGAATATTATGGTGATTGGCATTGTTCCATTTGCAAATATACTTTTGAAAAAGGGGGCATGGAAGATGTTTGCGTGCTTATAATATGGTTCTTTACTCCCTCACCCAAGAGGTGCCCAACACTGAGTGGGACAAATCTTTGTGACCTTGTGATCGCTTCTCAAGGTTGATAGCTACTAGGGACAATACCTCTCCAGCTGAGCTAAGGATGACACCTTCCTCTTCCAAAAGAGGTGCTTTTCCCAAGGAAAAGGATAAAATCTCATATCCACTTTGGGGATTATCCTATTGGGGGCTGCAAAATCTTCCCCCAGCAGCTTCCTTTCCATTTTCCTTTTCATTCTCCCCAATCCCCATCCTAGATACCTACAAACCTCTCCTGACTGAAGGAGGTTATTTTAATGGTGGGGGCATTCTTGTGATCTAGGTTCACTTGGAGGGAAGTGGTATCTACTTGTTCTACTAGTTGGTAACTAAGGACATGAAATATGTTTGGTGTATGAATTGTCCTGGATGGTGGGGCCCATTTGTGGAGTACACCAAATGATCAAGCAACGTAGAAGTCTAATCTTGAGTGGGTGGGGTCTATGACACCTTGGAAGTTCTTTTACTGGAGCCCCTTTGTTTAGTGATAATGTTCATTTCTCTTTCCAAAGGCTAACTGGCACAAAGTCCAAAAAATTAATGTATTATTATATCAAAATTATGTCTTTCCCTCTTGTCTAGACACGTTCTGAAGTCTAGGAAAACTTTGTGGGTTGCACTCTGGTTAAATTGTGCAATTTTTGTAGTATTTCCACTCGCTAATTGGTCTCCTTGGATTTTATTTCGAGGCCTTCTACTTTCACATGTTTCCTTGGCCAACTACTTGTTATCACCTTATAGAGGGTTGCATCAAGTTGCTGGGTAGTAATAAAACCTCACAAATTTCTTAAATCCTTCATTAGATCTAGTGGCAACAAGTAAGGCTTCTGATGATAGTGATGTATAGCATGCTCTATAAGACTCTCCTACCTTTTCTTTTTTGTGAGGCCCACGACTTCCTAAGGTTTTGTTGTTTGTTGACTTCAACATCGTGCTGAAGCCATGAACAAGTTTGCAAGGCAACTACTTTGCTTAATGACAATGTGACCTTTGGAACTGATGGTCTCAAGCCAACTTTGAAGCTGCTGCAAAAAATGTTGGCTTCTTATTATTACGATTGCCTTTGTTACAATGTAAATATGATTAAAAAATCAAGTGTGCTTACTGATGTGGTGGGCTTCCTAAGTCAAAAAACAACACGAACTTTGAAGGGCTGTGCGATGGTCAACTTTCTGTAGTTATGTCAATGAGTGTTAAAGAATTTTGACTGCTTGATGAAGCATTTTTAACTTTCAGATTACTTGTGAGGACGTTGATGGTAGATTGACACCTTTAGAATTCATTTACTAGGTACATTGCATGTGGATGACATTTGGTTTCAGTGTGGCATGGGTATAGTACATGGATTGGTTTCTTCAAATATTTTCAGACCAAGGTGAAGCAAAATGGGCATAAGATTTAAGGTGTTTGTGTTGTTTCGCTAGCACATTGTTCACTAGAAAAACACTGAAGTCCACACAATGTACTTCCTGTGGGCTAGAAAATTCTCTTGTAGGTTGCCCCTCGATTTTGAAAATGTATTTTGTTTGGTGAGTGATTGTAATTATCATTATTAAAATACCAACCATGTATGGAACAATTGATGAACAACATCTTCTGGGGAGTGAGATCTTGTATTCTAGAAGCAACCGTGACGTAAAATTTGTCACTAAATCCTATCAACATTCTGTCTGAATCATAACCTTCTGATCAATTTTTCTTGCACAAACTATTTGCATTTCTCTACATGATCTGATTATAATTTTATTTAAACTTTATTTCTTTCAAAAATTCAGGGTTGCTATAGGGCCACTACCGGCAAAACTCTCCTTGAATAGTCACCCGAATTATCGAGAGCTAGTGATGCTCCCGAGGGCGAGCACTGGGAACCACGCTTGTGTGCCCTGGACCAGTGTAGTCACGAACGCTTGGCATTTGACCCCATCGGACACCCCGTGCAAAGTCATCAGGGCGTCAAAACTGTCATAGTGGTCAGCCGGGTTGCCCTGGCGATCGTAAGACTTGAAGGCCGGCAGAGAGATTCTGGGTGAAATCTCTGCCTCTAATATCTGATCAGAGAATGGGGATTGTTCCTCATCCTCCTTGGCAGTGCTCTGCTGGAGGGCACGAAGGGCACGCTCCTGCTCGGAGAAATGTCACTCAAAGTCCCACAGCTAGAGGGATAGTTTCCCCTGTCACTGGGATGGAGCCGGGGGGCTCTGACTATTTCCTTGGCATTCCGGGTCTAGAACATCCTCCTTTGTGCATTATTGATTGAGCTCGGACTTCCTCTTCCTTGGGCTGTAGGAGGCTTCTTGCTCTAGGGGCGGGAGCTGTGAAGGTCCACCCCGCTAGCTCCAGACGATGCGTCCTCCTTTAAGGATGAATCGACCCCCGGCCATCATCTGGGAGGCCTCTACACAGGGGTGATTCGTCTAAGGAAGCCACGACCTCTCCTCTCCAGCTATATGGGTCCTCATCAAGTCGATGAGGATGTCCATTTTAGCATTGAGATTTTGGAGGGCTTTTGCGTTCCCGGGAGTGAATTGTTCCCCTATGGCCGGTGGGGGTGGGTTGTTGGCTTGGTTGTCAGAGGGGGCACCCGTTGAAGAGTGCGAGGGCGTGAGTTCCCTCTCTTCAATCACTGGTGTCTTCCCTTTTTCACCGGCATTTCTCCTACTGGAACTTCTTTGCACCAAGTTGGCTCTTTGCTCATTTCCCACAGATGACACCAGATGAAGAGGGGTGATCTCGTGTGGGATCCTGAGCCATACGATCCTATCGTCATCCCCACGAATGAGAGATCTGCAAAGGCAGGAAACGGATCAAGGGAGCCCGGGGTTAGAACCCCAAGGAAAATCCTCTGATGCTTAAGTCAGTGAGCTGGCAAAGCATAGGGGGAATGAGAGTAGGAGAAGAACTAGGGGGCACGAGACCACTCTCCACCAGTGTGGTGTTGAGTATTCAGGATCACCTTACCTTCCCAGAGGGATTCCATGGGGCTTATATAGCCACTAGCCCTCATTGCTGGAGACAGGGTATCTGGAGGGACCAAGGGGCGTTATGTCCCAGAGGGGGACTCTTTCTTCTTCCCCGTCCTTTGGAATTTCCCTTCTCTAAGCAAGAGCGAGATCCTCGCTGGGAGATATGCCTTGTCCGCTGGGGATACGGGCGACGGATGCTCCCAGGTGAGGCGCTTGGGTTTCTCCCGAGCATGGAGGGCAGTGCTGTGACGGTTATGCTCAGATGCCTGTTAAGTTTTCTCGAGCGACCGTTACTCGTACTTCCGGGCCGAATGGGTCGCCTAGGAAGACCTGATCCGAGTGTGTTTGGGCTTTGAAATAAGTGGGCCCGTTTGTGGGGCTGCCACTTGGGGAGCTTGGCCTGGTTGGGTCGGAAGAGGCCTGATTGGGTCAGTCTGGACCTGGTGGCCATCTCGATCCGCGCGTACACTTGGGCTGCAGATTTACCCCTCTCCACTTACCCCCCTACTCCCGAGCCAAAACTTGGGCTCAGAGGGTTGTATGCTATGGGGTAGCGTTGGTGGCTCAAGTGGGGCATGTCGTTGCCGGCAGGGGCCATTTAATGTGGCTGTCCTGAGGGCGAGGGTATGATGACATTGCTTTCCTCGAGCCGGCGCTGGGAGACCCTTCTGGGAGTTCGAAACGTCGTGATGCATCCCTAAGGCTGTGGGGATAAATATGTAAATGTCCCGTGTGCTTGCGTCCTACGTTTCCCCTATTGAGGGCTTCTCCTTTTCCATTGCACCGGTATTCTGGGAGGATTCATGCGCTGTGGGAGCGACTTGGGGGAGCAGAGAATTGCCGAGGCCTTCGCGGAGTTGGCGGAGACCACGACGGCAGCAATCCGCCGGCTTCCTTCTCCTCCAGTGTCTTCGGATTCCGTAGTTTCCTCTTCTTCCTCTCACTCTTCTCGCTTTCTTATGGCGGAGCACAATCCTGCGGTTAAGGCCCGGGGGCCTGAGCAAGGTGCAGGAAGTTCGGTACCCAGCCATCCTTTGTGCAGCGAGTTGGGTGAGACTGAGGTGAAGGAGATCGAGGCCAGTACGAGCTGCCGTGGCAGTATCTCTTTTCCCCGGCCCAACCTCATGAGACGAGCCTGGATACCCGTTCAGGCTTTTTCTGCATTTTTCTTCAGGCTTGGAAGTGTGGTTTTCGCCTTCCCCTCCACCCTTTCGTCGCGCAGTTGCTGCGGTCTTATCAGCTGGCTCCGATCCAGTTGGTCTCCAATTCCTACACTTTCATCTTCCTTTGTCGCCTGTGTGGTTTCGAACCCTCTTTATACCTCTTCCACGCTTTCTTTGAATTGAAGGAGTAAATCCACGCTGGGAAGGGCTTCTTTTATCTTCAGGCGAGGAGGAAGAGGAGCTATGTGACCCTTTCTCCTCGGGATTCTTCGCACAAGGGGTGGAAGACTCAATTTTTTTGGGTCGGGACTACTAAGGGGAATCCCAACTGGGGGTTCCATGACAAGCCAAATTTCCATCCGGTATTTCCTCCGAAGCAGTCGGAGATCCCTTCGGAGTTGGGGGAGAAGATTAGGATCCTTCAGGAGAGTCGTCAAACCACCGTTGAGTTGATGACTTCGGCCAACATAGAGGAGTACTCCCGCCGAGTGCTGCCACCCGGGGGTAAGGACTAAGCTTTAGATTTCCTTAATTCTTATCTCAGTCAGTCGAATCTTCGGCTGATGGTTCTCCCTTTGTTAAGTAGAGGCAAGACACGGTGGTGGCGTGGGGCGACTAGCCGATTGAGAGGTCGTCGAACTGGAAGGGACGACTGCTCCGAGCGCGCCCCAGGTTTCGGCGGGTCCCTCTTCCGTCCCAGAAGGGCAAGTAGATCACTCGGGACGACGCCTCCGGGTGCTGAGGGTCCAAGCGAAAGGACGTCGGGGAGCGATTGCTTCTGGGTTCAATGAAGGCATTGACCGTTGAGAAGATGCGGTCAAAGAAAGCCAAGGCTTCTCGCCCGATTGAGGAGCCCGTAGCGGAGGGCGCCCGTCACCCGAGTTCTCTCCCGGCCGAGCCAGAGGTGTCCGCGGCGATTGAGGGGACTTCCTCTGAACTAGCGGGAGCGCAGGAGGTGGTGGTCGGCTCCGAGGTCCTGGTTGGGGCAGTCGGGATGCATGGCGGGGAGGAGGATATCGAAGCACGAGTCCGAGCTGGGCCGAGTGTTGTCATCCTGGGATTGGGGACGGTCGAAGGGGACGTTCCGACCCCAGTACCCTCGGAGGAGGCTTCTCCTTTGTGGTAAGGGCAGTTCACCATCCAGGCTTCTCTGTACAATCGGTGCCGAGATCTGGCACCTTCATCGGTTCGGGAGGAGTTCTGGCGATGCTCCCCTCCCATGCTTCTTGAGAGGGTCATGGAGGGAGGTATCTTCATGGCTCAGCTGGGAGCTGAGATTACCGACTTCGTGGCTCGGATGGTGAACGAGGGGAGGAGCCAATCCCAGGTTTGTGCTGTGTCCGACCGTAGGATTGGTCGGTTGACATCCGAGCTCGGGGCGCTGCGACAGGAAGTGACTTCCCTCCGAGTGCGCGACCCAGCGAATCAGGAGGAAGCTCAGTCACGGGCCGAGCAACTGACCCAAGCTCGGTATATGGTCAAACTTAAAAGTAAGCTCTTGGAGGAAGAGCGCCGAGTTCAGGCGGAGCGCTCGGATCGGTGGGCGGCCAAGCGAGCGGAGCTCGAGGACCGGACCCAGGAGATCGAGCGGGCCAAGGAGGACGCCGAAGCGACGTGAGCCGAAGTTGAGGCGAGGCTGACCGAGGCTGAAGCGGAGTTGGCCGAGGTCGAAGCAAAACTGGCCGTGGCGCGTGCTCGAGGAGAGGGCGGCAAGAGCCGGGGCGGAGGCGGTCGAGCGATACCGGAGCTCGGAGGAGTACCAAGAGGCCCCGAAGCAGGCCGCTTTCGCGTGCTACGAGTCGGGCTATCGACAAGGGCTGTGGAAGGGTTTCGCCTAGGGTTTCAAGCGGGTAGTTGTACTGGCTCAGGAGCAGGTCCTTGATGAGCTCACCTTTCCCCACCGAGCAGCGCTACGACTCTGATGAGGATGGTTCGGGGTCTCCTTCGTCAACGTTGAGCGACGAAGGCCCGAGCAAAGACGCTCTTGTCTCGGTGGAGGAGGGATCGCCAACCCCTGCTGCCTCGGGAGGGCGCGCTGACGGGGTAGTTCCCATACAAATGGGGTCAATGCCCTGGCCGGCCGTCACCGAGTGTACTGGATGCAGATCTCCGAGCACCGAGGGTCCTTCGCCTGTTGAGCTTCAGGAGGGATCGCGGACTTCTCCGAGCTCTCCTATCTCCATAGATTAGGAAACTTGTCCCTGCCTTGTTAGTTCACTTCCACTTCCTTTTTTCTGTAATGTCTCTCTCAACTTAGTAGTGCAATGATTTTCTTTCTATATAGTGGAGGCAATATTCAAGGGGCGATTGACTGCGGGTTACCGCCTTTGACTGAGCAGGATTTACCGTATCCATAGTTGTCATGAGTTGGCGATCTCGTGCTATTCGCAGCCGGAAAATCAGGCTTGCGTGTCGATCGAGAGCAGAGCTGGCGTCTTTTCGTCCTTCTACGCTTCAAATGACTAGCCGTTTTTCGCGTATTCCCGCGGGGGTTTGTGGAGGAGGTAGCGTAACCGTTTCTGGGGAAGTACGCTCGCCTCTTGCACGTTTTCGAGGGGAGATTCATTTAAGGTAAAGGTCCCCTTCGGCCTATAAAAAGGTCCCGAAGGGCGTCTCTCCCTCTTCACGCAGCTTAAGGCTTCCCTTGCAGTCCCTAGCTTCCTCCTTGCGTTCCTGCGAAGTGGCCGTCTTCTTTCTTTTTAACCGTCCTCGGGCGAAGCATGGAAGACGGGTCTGAAGATGAAGTCTACGGCGGTAGCTGGGGCGTTCTTGCGGCTTCGGCATAGAAGAAGGGTCGACGATGGGGCGGTTGGCATGGAAGAAGGGTCGACGCATGGCGACGGGTTCCCTTCTGACCTCAGGGCCACCCCCCCACTGGGGAGAGGGGAGGGGAGGAGTCGTTGATCCTCCTTTCTTGCATCCCCGCTCCCCCTTTCCCACTCCCTTCCAGGGAGTGGTCCCTTCCTCAGGGGGAAGGTGTGGCGAGGTAGGCTCTCGAACTGGTTGGGAGGCCACAATTTCTTGTTCATGACTTTCTAGTGCATAGCCTTTATGGTTATGAAGTACATTCTTGTTAATGAAAGGCCACTATACCTCATTATCTTGCTTGACCATGCTCTATCGTCTATTCATATTGTTCTAGTGGTATATTGTTACTTGGATTCATTTTTGTGTGTTTGATCGCATTCTCTTTTTCCTTATTCAATAGAGTAAAAATGTAATTACTTAAAGCATGCCTCCATGTTGATATGAAGATACCTACTGGGTAAGTGTGCTTATACCTACTTTTCCATTCTTTTCAAGATGTTCAAGTGAGTCAGATTCAGATTATTCGAGCAACGGGTCCGAGAGTGACGATGAATGATGATTAAGAGAAGACCTAGTTGTCCTTAGTCATTAGAATGGTCTAAAATCTGGTCATGTAATTTTCTTTTTATTGAGTCATTATGTAATCTTCATTTTCTTGAGTCTAAGGTCATCATTATGTACTTGATTCATTATTATCAATGAAAGTTAGAATTGTGTCCGAATTCTTGTGCATTTCTCTTATGTGGATGTGACTGCACTCTGATTTTCATTACTAGCTTGAGGCGTATTGCCGACTGCTCACGTTCCTGAGTGTCTTCTGCTGTACACGTATGGCTCGAGGCGTGACAACTAAGTTGGTATCAGAGCATAGGTCTCAGGACTCACATATTCCTAGGAAAATGTCATAGACTAAGTCCAAGGTTGAGGACCCATACCTATGAACCAAGAAGAAATTTCTAAATCCATGTGAGATTGGGTAGAGCCGGGATGAGATAGTTAAATTAGATATTTCTCTAGGCTAATCCTCATTAATTCCATAGGAAATTAACTATTGGTTATTTTCACAAGTACCCTATTTCTACGAATGGCTCACCATGTCGATTGGGATGCTATGCAACAAACTGTTGCAGGGCTTACCCAGCCATTACAGAATATGGCCCAAGCTGGCACAAGATCTGGTGTCGACGATCTGCACCGTAATTTCCAAAGCTTGAACCCTCCACAATTTTCTGGCTCCACTAATCCAGGTGAAACAGAGAACTGGATAGATAAAATGGAAAGAATCTTCAATGTTATGGAAGGTGAGGATCAAGAAAAGGTCCATTTGGCCACCTTCCAGTTGAACAAGGATGCTCGTACTTGGTGGAAGACCACCTCGGCAGAACCCCAGAATGCTCAGCCTACATGGAATGAGTTTCTCACACTCTTCTGGGTGAAATACTTCTTCGAGCACGTAAAGGAGAGGAAAGCTGTAGAATTTACTTCTCTACGCCAAGGCATGATGTCAGTGACAGAGTATGAACTCCAATTCTCTTATTTGACTCCTTATGCCAAACACCTGGTGAGCACTGATATTTTTAAGGCCAACTATTTTCTGGATGGGTTAAGGCCCATCCTTATTCAACAACTTGGCTCTTAAGATATTCCGACCTATGCGGATATGGTCCAACGAGCACAATTGTATGAAAGGACCTTGGAAAAGGTCGAGAAACTTAAAGGCAAGGGAGAAGAGTCTAGCCGACGGATGGATCGACGTGGGAAGAAGGAAAAGTTCAGCATCATGGAACCTTACAAATCTCGTGATAACAAGAAGAGATCCCAGAACGGGAGTGGTAGTGGCTACCACAAGAACAAGAAGGTGAAGGAGGAAGATAAGCAAGTCATGGTGCTTTGCACATTCTATGAGAAATTTGACCATGCGGCCAAAGAATGCTGGAAGTATCTTGACGCTTGTTTAAGATGTGAAAGCTGGGAGCATCGCATGTCCGATTGCCCTTGATGATGGAACAACCCTCAAAGAATGACGACGGACGAAGGCGGCAAGCTCGTCTCAATGCTGTCGTAGACGAAGGAACAACTAAAGAAGGAGAACTGTTGGAAGGTGCCATTCAAATTTACTCGCATCCTACATTTGTGTTATTTGATAGTGGTACTTCTCATTCCTTTATTTCTATCACTTTTGCAAAAATCTTGTCAATTTCACCTGTTCTGTTACCTTCAAATTATTCTATAAGTACACCCTTAGGTCGTGGAACATAACTTATAACTTATCTCCCCGATAGTGAAATTGCCATAGAAGGTCACAATCTCTCTGCAAATCTTGTATGTCTCCATATGATGGGCTACGATGCCATATTAGGAGTAGATTGACTTTGTGACTATTATGCCAACATTAATTATCGCAATAGGCGGATTTCTTTTTATAAACTAGATTTCTCAAAGTTTTCCTTCCTTGGCATTAAGTATAGGAAGCATCCTACCCTTATTTCATCTCTTCATGCCTGTAAACTTATTTCACAAGGGTGTGAAGCCTTTCTTACTTCCGTTATTATTACTGGCAGTGGATGAAGGCAGCAGGCTCGTCTCAATACTGTCGTAGTTGAAGGAACTACTAAAGAAGGAGAATTGTTGGAAGGTACCATTTAAATTTACTCGCATCCTACATTTGTGTTATTTGATACTGGTGCTTCTCATTCCTTTATTTCTAGCACTTTTGTAAAAACCTTGCCAATTTCACCTATCAAGACTACCATGTAGAAAAATAGTTTTCACATCAAGTTGCTCCAACTCCAAATCCCACATAGTCACTAAAACAAGCATAATTCTAATAGAACAATGCTTTACTACCGGAGAGAAAATTTCAAAAAAGTCAATTTCTTTTCTTTGAGTATAGTCTTTGGCTACTAATCTAGCCTTGTATTTTGCTGATTCATTTTCAGATGAAGCCTCTTTCTTTTTGTACATCCATTTACAGCCAATTACTTTCTTTCCCTTGGGAAGCTTGACTAAATACCAAGTCTGATTTTTCTGAAGAGAGTTCATCTCTTCCTCCATAGCAATTAACCACTTATCAATGTCCTTACTTTCTATTGCTTCATGGAAAGACAAAGAGTAAGCAAGTATAATAGGGAATGCATATGCAACTGTATCCAGAAACCTCAATGGTAGTCTAACATTTCTTCTAGACCTTCCTTTTGCACTAGAATAAGGCTCTTCCTCAACTGGTTGTACATCCTCCACATCCTGAAGTGCAGATTCTCTTGAATAAGTGTTTTCTGTAACTTCGTCATCACTTAGCTCCACCTGCACTGAATTGCTGGGCTTCTCACTTTGGACCTGTTTTTGAATTTTCTTCAACATTGAGGTTTCGTCAAATATTATATTTCTGCTGAGCTCCACCTTTTGTGTGTCAGGATTCTAGAGCTTATACCCCTTCACACCAACTTTGTATCCCAGGTAGATACAATGTAGCTTCATCCTCTCACCATCCTGCATCAAAACGTAAGCAGGATAACCAAAAATATGCACATTAGAATAATCAGTTGACTCACCAGACCAAATTTCCTGTGGTGTCTTAAGTCTCAATATTGTAGAAGGCGACATGTTAACAAGATAACAGGTTGCATTAACTGTTTCGGCCCAGAACTGCTTTGGAAGATCTACAAACAATCTCATGCATCGAGCTCTTTCCAATAGTGTTCTATTCATCCTTTCAGCCACTCCATTCTACTGTGGCGTGTTAGGAATAGTCAAATGCCGAGCAATGCTTTCCTATTTACAAAAATCATCAAATTCTTTTGATGTGTACTCACCACCATTGTCAGTTCGCAGAACTTTTACATGTTTACCAGTCTGCTTCTCAATTTTGACTTTTCAACTTTTAAACTTTTCAAACACTTCTGACTTGTGCTTTAAGAAGTATACCCAAACTTTTCTGGAGAAGTCATCAATAAAAGTAACAAAATATTTAGCTCCTCCCTGAGAAGTCACGGGTGCTACCCCCCAAACATTAGAATGAATGTACTCATGTATTTGTTTACTTCTTTTTCAAGAAGTGACAAATTTAACCTTGCACTGCTTTCCAAAAATACAAGATTCATAAAAATCAAGCTTGCAAGATTTAATGCCTTTGAGTAACTTTCTATTATGCATTTCTACAATCCTCTCTCACTCATATGACCGAGTCGAGCATGCCATAATAAAGTAGCATCAATATCTGAAGAGGATGTAGTGACAACATCCCCTGTTATAGTTTTACCAAGTAGTCTGTATAGGGAACCAATCTTTTCTCCCTTCATGACAACTAAGGCACCCTTTTTGACTTTCAAAATGCCATCAGTGCCGCTAAAGGTACAACCATTGGCATCAAGGGCACCAAGAGAGATAAGACACTTTCTCAAATCTGGAACATGTCTAACCCCAGACAAAGTTCTAACAACCCCATCAAACATCTTGATTTTCACTGTTCCTATCCCAACAACTCTACATTCGGTGTTATTACCCATCAGAACTCTACCCCGGTTATGAGATGTATAAGAATCAAACCAATCTCTATGAGAACACATATGATAGGAACATCAAGAGTTAAGAATCTAAACATCAGAAGAGTACATATCTGATGAGATGGATAATACATCTCTCTCTTTCTCTGTATTAGAAGCCACACTGGTCTCTTGGGGATCTTTTTGTTTCTGTTTAGACTCCTCTTTAAGTTTGGGGCATTCTGCTTTCCAGTGACCTTCTTCTTTGCAGTAGCGACAACGATTGTCTCTTTCTTTTGATTTGGATCTAAATCTATTTTTCTTGCCATCTTTTTACTTCTGACGTCCTCTTTCTTAACTAGAAATCTTTACTATCAAACATTCACCAGAACTAGGCTTGTTTCTTATTTCATTTGATAGCAAGGTAGTTTTGACCTCCTCTATCTTTAGAGTTTCCTTTCCATAAAGAATAGTGGTCACTAAATGGTCATAGGACTTCGGTAAAGATGAAAAAAGAAGAAGAGCCTGATCTTCCTCATCCACCTTAACCTCAACACTGTACAGCTGTGAGATCAACGTATTGAAAACATTCATATGCTCCAAAAGGTCATGTGGACGCACTTTCTCGTTGGATCGGTTGGTTTGTTCATTTGTTGGTTTTGTTAAGTGTGTGGGCGTGCCAGTCACCGAGGTGACAATTTGTTCGGGCTTCGTGGAAGCCCATGGTGCGCTCGATCTGACTCCGTCAGACGATTGTGTGGTTCGGGTCGGGACCCAATCCCGCCATGTTATTTTGTTTGTTTTTCTTTTGTTGGTCTTAATAGGCACTCTCACGACAAGGGAAGAAAGGTTTAATGCGCGGTGGTGGACCCCAACGGGATAAAGGGTTGGTGCTAACCAAGGGCAATCATTTGTTCAGATGGTAATTCTGGCCAAGGTAAGATATTCGTCGACTTAGACGGAGGGTCGTAACACCGACTACATGAGGGTGCTCTTCGTATTCTTTGCCAAGGATGGAATGTTGAAACCAAAGTGAAAGGTCCTTTCTTTTATTCTCTGGCCGGGGAAGGATCCGAATCAAAGTGGAAGGTCTCTTCTTTAGTTCTCTGGCCGGGGAAGGATCTGAGTCAAAGTGGAAGGGTTTTGCATGTATTCGGGTGAATCCCAGTGGGACAAAGGGCAGTAGGAGAGCAGGCTCGAATGCCAAAATTAAGGGAGTTAGGCTAGGTAAGTAGGTTGTACAAGTTATAGTTGGGGGGGGGGGCAAGCGGGATAAGTTGGGGATAGCAAGGAAGCAGGCTGAGTAGGCCAACGGGCAATAGGGAAGCATGCCACAAGAGTCGACAATAGGGAAGCAGGCTACGACGTTAACAAGAGCCGAAGGGGAGCAGGAAAGTAGGCTACAAGAGCCGACAACCAGGAAACAGACTACGAGAGCTGGTAACAGGGGAGCGGGCTACAAGAGCAGATAATAGGGAAGCGGGTCGAGTAGGCCGAAGGGCAGTGGGAAAGGAGGCTACGAGAGCCGATAACAGAGAAGCAAGTTACGAGAGCCGATACCAGGGAAGTGGGCCGAGAGTCGATATCAGGGAAGCGGGCCGAGAGCCGATAACAAGGAAGCAGGCTATAAGAGCCGATAACAAGGAAGCGGGCCACAAGAGCTGATAACAAGGAAGTTGGCTACGAGAGTCGATAGCAGGGAAGGGGGCCAAGCAGGCCGAAGGGACTAGGGTAGCGAGGCATATGAGACTTAAAAAAAGTGGTAAGCTGGATGAGCCAAAGGGTCCCGGGACGCAGGCTTTGAAGGCCAAGGGCATAATGGAAGCAGGCCGTAAAGGCTGAAGATATTGGACATCGGGCTATAAAAGTCAAGGGATATTGGAAGCAGGCCGTAAAGGCCGAAGATATAATGGAAGCAGGCTGTAAAGGCTGAAGGCACTTTCCTTTACAGCTCCAGCAGGCCCTTGTCACGCCCTAAATAGCTTCACAAGTTCAGCCGGGCTTAGCTATGCCAAGATAACTTTGCAGCTTGAGATGCCCCCAGACCGAGGGGCAATTTCTTGCTTCAATGCCCCTAGACCAGGATGAATGAGTAGAGGGGCTAGGAATGCCCTTCAGTACCGATGTTGCTCCGGCTGATATGGCGAGACCCTATTGACTGCCGTCTTAAAGATAGGCATTTGACGAGGGTGCAGTGGGTCCACCTTATATTCGCCCATTTGTAATTTGCCTCTGTTGATCAGGCCTTCTATGATATCTTTGACTATGAAGCAGTCTTCAACAGAATGCCCAAAACCTCTATGATAAAGGCAGAACTAGGGGTCATCTCTTCTTCCAGCTTCATTTGGTCTCTTGGGCTCTGGGAGCACCAACTTGCCATATTTACGGGCCCATTCGAAGAGGATCTGAGTCTTGTCCTTTGGAAAGGAGTATGGCTTCATCATCTTACCCCTTAGTGAAGAGCGCCACTCGAGGGGCTTAGCAGAGAAGGAGCCAGTCGGCTCTCTTAGTTTCTTTTGTAGTTGCTCATAGGCTTCGAAGTCAGCGGGGTTTATTTTCTCCTGTGCTGGTGGCTCACCAATAGGCTCATTCTCATGACTTGGGGAATCAGCAACCGGGTAATGTTTTGCCAGGAGTGCTTCAACATCGATTGCGAGATCATCTAACTGCTTGAAAGATGTTATTTCGATGCCAATTACCCTCAGCAGGTTGTGCGTCTTCATACTGCGTTTACATATTTGGATAGCATCCCCATGGTTGGGTGGGTGTGTACATCTCGTATTGAGACTCCTCCATCGTCGAATATATTCTGAAGCAGACTCGTCATTCCTCTGCTCGGTCGTGTATAGTGCCACCTTAATGATTTCCCATTCAGCTAGCTTCATTTTGGCCGCACACTCCACCCTTGGCTCATTTATCACTGCGGGGGTTGTGAAGCTGAGATCCAAGTCAGTTGGTCGTGGAAGCGGGGTCATGAATGGCATGGCACAAGGTATGGTAGTTGCCCCCTAACATGCCTGGGGAACAGGGATACACACGAAAGGCGCAAGGGGTAGCTACTGAGAGGGGGTGCCCCTGCATGATCATGTGTCATTGGGGCCCAAGTTGGTCATGATGAGGTTCTGACTGGCTCAATGACACTATGTGAAGCCTCGAATGACGTCTCAACTACCCCGGGTATAGTACGGTATAAACCCATTTTGTTTAGCTCTCTCCTCAGTGCTTCAGCCTCTTGAAGCTTGTAATACAGCTCTGCAACCATGGCAGGGCTAGGTTGGAGGGAGTGTGTTTCTTCAATTTCTTCTTCAGCAGCTTGGCATCCAGCAACCCACCTCTTCCCCAGTTCGACCCCCTTACCAATTTCAGATCCATCTGAAATTTAGATTGGAGGTTCTGTCTACAAAACCACCAACCCACAATTATTTTCAAGATTTGTGGAGGTTGTTTACTCCTCTGGAAAATTAGTTCTCAGGTGGGATTTCTGTTCTGTCCTATGCAGTCCAGATCTGACCCACCTCCACCATTAAATCCTTTTCCCCTGTCAAACCACATCAAAAAAATCCACAAAAAATATCCTTGTGTTCCTTACTTTCCCCTCCACCTCCCATAAAAATCCTAGCTCCCCGATCCCTGGTTTTTGTCTCGGTCAACATGTATCATCAGGCAAATCTGAATCTATCCATTCAGATCTGAGCTCAGGAGCCAGCTTGTTATAAATTCCACCAAGGCCACTACAAAGGCAGACAAAATTCCAGTAACAGTTTGTTTCGAAGATCTTTGAAAGGGCTTTCCAAAGGCGCTACTCTTGCGTCGATCCGATATCGGGGCTGATTGCAGTAGGCGTTCTCGCCGGATTGCACAGTGTTGTGATAGCAGAACCAGTTTAGGATAGCAAGTCACCACCCAAGTAGCAGTGCACCGGAACCATCGAGCTACCCCAAAAGTCACCCGTCAACCCAAGACGGCTACTCCAGGGCCCCACTTGTAGCCCTGTACCTCCCTGCATGGAGTGGGCAATAAAATTCACTGTTGTAAATCATTAACAATTTATGTACCAGGAGTTATAGTTCTTAGCTGGGGTCGTCTTCCACACGCTCAGAGTGTGGAGGTAACCTCGCCTCTCTCTTTATCGCATTTGCTCAATTTGCATATTTTCATATGCCTCTGCTAGCATGTGATAGGTCCTAGCTCGTTAAATATTTTATTCACCGCTGCGAGAGAGAGCGAGACCCGTCCCATGACCCGATCTAGGTACGAGAGAGAGTTGACTACCCGACTCATTGTCAGTTCCTCAACTGTGTAGGTCCCATGTTTCCCTCGCATAGGGACGTCTGCGAGCTAGAGTCCCAGGTTCGCTATCCGTCCCACATCAGATACCATGATAGGTCATCTAGCAATTACACATAGGGGTTAGCAGGTTAGCACAAAGGGGTTAGCAGGTTAGCACATAGAAGGTTTATATAATGTAATTGCTCGAACGACTAAAGGGCAGCGTACAGGGAGATATCTATGTCAAAGGATGCCATGCTCAAATTACAGGAGTGGACATGTCCGCTCCAATTCATAGCTGTGAACGGATGAACCATGGTGAGGCAGTCCCATGGATGGCCAGAGCTGCACACATGCATGCGCCCCTGGTGATAAAATCCACGGTGAATATGAAGGGAACTCGATATAAACATTCTACTAGAAAGAAAAACTCGGGGGAAGGGGGGATATAGCATCAATATTGCCCTGGGAGGGACCAGGGCATGTTCGACACCGATGAGAGAAAACACAGTGATAACACACAGGCGATAAGAGGTTGAATGCACCTAGGAGGAGGAGAGGGAATGCATATGCAGACCAATACTTTCATTCAAGCCCAAATCTCATTACACAATCTGATGATCAAATGAAATTACATATGTCGATGTGGCTTGGCGTTGTCGCACAGGGCCGATCAGATCCCTAGGTCAAGAATGAAAAGGGATAGGGAAAAGCAAAAGCCAGAAAGATAGCAGGCTCATATCCTCGCCCGTTTCATTACAGAAGAAACCACCGAGGGCATATCTTCAGAGAGGAGAAGGGAGGAGAGTCGAAACGATGCTCAACACCCACCTCTGCTATTTGCGATAGAAAATATAGTATCAAAAATCGGCTTCTCTTCCTCGACTCCTGGCTTCTCCTGGCAGATAGACGGTGAAGGTGGCATCTCCCTCTGGTTCCTCTCTCAGAAGACCCCCTTTCTTCTTCCCCAATCCTCCTCTTTCTCTCTCATCTCTTCCCCTTTTTTTCTCTTCTCCCCCATCTTGGTGCAGATGATTAGGTTATATAGCATGCCCAATACATGACTATTCCCGACGCGGTGTGAGCACGCTGAAGAGAGTGTTTAATACTTTTGCGCACCAAGTGAAGGGGCGTCGGGAGGTAGAGCATGTCAGGTGAAGGAGCGCGCTGGATTAGCTTACCTCGTCGCGTTTGCTCTGGCGTGAGTCAGACTGAGGGTTCCGAATTGGCTCTGGACATTGCCTTGTTCCTTCATCTTGCCACGGCTTTGAAAAATCGCTACAAGAAGTGTTGGTAAAACCTTTAGGCCGTTGAACGGCCAATTTCAGGACTATTTGTACCTTTGGTTCGGATACTCAGGTTTTTCGCTGACATGGCCTTGGGCATTGTGGGTTATGCTATCGGCCTGACTTTACTTACATCTGTAACTTTCTCGGGGAGTGGGACACTACCCGGGGTGTTTTTGCCCTGGCTAGGTGGCCATCTGGTCACTGATGGACCTAATTGGTGAGAAGACATACCCGTGTCGGGTTGTTTAGGCCTTCTGCTGATAAAGCCTTCGGCACCCTATTCTGAAAGGGTGTCTAAGATTTTGATCCTCTACATGATTATGATTTTTCCATATTTTTATAAATTGGTTTAAATTTTATCCCAAGGGGAATTCAATTAAATATTAAGAAAATCACTCTATTGGTACAAAATTTTATTAATTAAATTCGAGGTGTTACACCTTCCCCCACTATTAGGGGCCCTTTGATAATTGAACAGGATAAGGTTGGATTGGTGTTGAGCCGGTTTTGGTCAGTTTTTCTTCTTATTCGCCGGTTTCATCATTTTGCAGGTTTGGTGGGAATCTCTTTAACCCAGTTAACTGAGAGTGGTGGGAGAGCATTTATGAGGTTTTATCGGGTTAGCTTGTTTGACTAAAAGGGTCGAACAAGCTATCCTGATGGGTAGGGTGGGATGAGTTGTTCTTCCTATGTCCCATCCATTTAACAAAGGGGCCCTTAAGGAATTTGGTCCTCCAAATTCTCTGAACTTGTCAGAATGGGGGACAATAAGGTTACTGACCTTAGAACAAATCAGGGTACTACTTCCAGATTGCTTCTTCTGTTTCCTATGTGACTTCTTCTGTTTCACGTCTACTCCACTGGACCTTGACCATCGGTATGGACCGATTTCTGAGTTGCTACTGCTTTAGGTCCAGAATTTTAATAGGCTTCTCCTCGTAAGATAGATCTTCCTTCAACTCGAGGTCTGCATGCTGGATAATGTGTGAGGGGTCATACAAGTACTTTCGTAACATGGGCAGATGAAAGACATTGTGCATGCCTGACAACTGAGGTGGCAACGCTAATCTGGAGGCAAATTCCCCAACTCTTTCGAGTATTTCAAACGGACCAACAAATCTCGGAGTTAGCTTGCCACGAATTCCAAATCTCTGTATTCCTCTCATGGGTGAGATTTTCAAGAATACAAGCTCGTCAACTTGAAATTTCAGATCTCTTCTTTTGTTGTCAACATAGCTCTTCTGCCTGGATTGTGCAACTTGTAGACGATCTCTGATAAGCTAAATGTTGTTGGTTGATTCTGAAATAAGATCTGGTCCAAGCCATGGCTTGTCACCTACCTCATCACAGCATAAAGGTGATCTACAACTTCTTCCATACAAAGCTTCAAACGGTGCCATCTAAATACTGGACTGGTAACTGTTCTTGTAGGTGAATTCTATTAAGGTCAAATGTTCATGCCAACTACCACCAAAATCAATCATACAAGCCCTTAACATATCTTCTATAATTTGGTTCATCCTCTCAGTTTGCACATCCGTTTGAGGATGAAAGACAGTACTGAAGTTCAGACGGGTTCCCAAAGATTCTTACAATCCTTTCCAAAAATGAGATGTAAACCTGGGGTCTTAGTCAGACACAATATTCATAGGTACTCCATGCAACCTCACTACCTCTTTCAGGTATAAAGCAGCTAACACATTCACTGTCCACTTCGACTTGATGGGTAAGAAATGCAGAGACTTGGGCAATCGATCAATGATTACCCAAATTATGTCAAAACCACCACGAGTTCTAGGTAAACACATTATAAAGTCCACAGCAATGCTATCCCACTGCCACTGTGGTATCTCAAGGGGTTTTAACTTCCCAGTAGGTCTAAAGTGTTCTGTTTTTACTTGCTAACATACTAAGCATCTATTCACAAATCCAGCCACTTCCCTCTTCATATTTGGCCACCAAAAGGTCCTTTTGAAGTCCCAATACATCTTAGTAGCTCGAAGATGGATAGTATACTTGTACCTATGGACTTCTTCAAGGATCTTGTTCTTTATTTCGGCTACATCAGTGACGCAAGTTCTTCCTTGAAAAAATAATCTGCCATCCTCGGCTAGCAGAAAATCTGGTCGACTGTTCAAACTTTACTTGATCTCTACTAGAAAAGGGTCATTTTCTTACAAGGTATTAATTTCAGCCATCAATTCTGGACGAAGCTAAATCTAGGTGATCATAATCCGATCCTTCTTCTCACTAATGTTGAGATCTAGGCTTGCTAGCTACTCCAGCATCCTCCACTCTTGCAACATAAGGATCGACAATTTAGCTATCAGCCTCCGGCTTAAGGCGTCTGCCATTACATTGCCTTTCCCAGGATGACACTCTATGGAGAAGTCAAAATCTTTTAAATATTCAAGCCATCTGCTCTGTCTCACCTAGCTGTCCACGCACGTGAGCACAGCTCACCCATGGCATTGCCTACACGTTAGAGGAGGCCCACGCCACACCCAGCTGCTCGCATGCCATGTTTGCATGCCAGCACGCCGCTCTGCTCGCCGATCAGAGGAGCCATGTGTTCTTGCCCAAGCTGTTGCTTGCCTGTGTCGCCCACCTGTACATGCACGTGGGAGAACCTCCAGCATCCCTGTGCATTCCTCTATCGTGCCTAGCCCTACAAGGCTAAGATCTCCCCTGCACGCGTGAGAAGGAGCAAGGACACTATTTTCAAGGTTACAAAAAATGTAAAAAATTAAATCTATGCCTCTCCAGCAAAAGAATTTTAACAATAAAATAATTTTATGTCTAGGCCCCTCAGCACAAAGTGAGCCTTGATCAGGTGTAAATGTAACAGTATGAATTCTGAAGCTCTTCTTGCTCGTAGGATTAAAACCAATACCCTCTTTTCTAAAACTATTTTTAACAATCATTAGTGCCCCTTGGCCTGAACCATCTTCTCAAGTGAGCCTTGCTTGTCCTCGTTTTCACTTTGCAAACTTTTAAGTTCCTCTTGAAGTTTTAGATTGACTTCTTTTACAGCATCATACTTTTTAGTGGCAATCTTTGTATCATTTTCAAATTTTTACATTCTTATCTTAAGTTCATCAATCACTTCTTTCAAATGTTCATTTTCATGCATTAAGTGTTTGAACTCTTCCTTATCACTTTCAAACTCAGTAATAGTTTTCTTCAGAGATGCATTCTCACTTTCTAGTTCTATATTTTTCTCATTTGGGATTGTGTTAGTGACAAGGTTGTTCATCTTTTTCATTAGGGATCTGTTTTCCATTTTTACATGATCATATTTATCGAGCAGTTCACTATATGCATCTTCCCAATCACTACATGTAAAGTTTTCAAAAGGAGAACTCACCTCATCTTGTTCATCTCCCTTTGCCATCAAGCAGAGTTTGCCATCACTCTCTTCCTTAGAGGTGTTTCCTTCTTCTTCGTCTTCCTTCTCATCACTCCATGTGCTTACCATTACCTTTGCCCTTTTTCCTTTCCATCTTGACTGGGTTTTCTTGACAGCTTCTGGGCATTCAGACTTAACATGCCCTGGCTTCCTGCAGTTATAGCATATAAGCTTGTCAGTTTTCTTTACATTTTCATATTTAAATCTAGAAGGTTTTCTTACCTGTGGTTGTTTCTTTCTAAACCCATTACCTTCCTTTCTCAGAAATTTCCTAAACTTCCTAGTCAACATTGCAAATTCTTCTGAGTCATCCTCAGTGCTGGATGACTCGATTTCTTTTGATGATCCCTGGTTGTTAGGAGTGGCCTTCAAGGCAAGAGGTTTCTTTTTCTTCACATCTTCCTTTTTTCTTTTCAAGTTGATTTCATAAGTCATTATAGATCCTATCAATTCATCCACAGTAGTGGTAGCTAAGTCTCTTGATTCTTCAACTACTGTGACTTTAGTGTGTCAAATGGGGGTAAGGGATCTAAGAATTTTTTGGACAAGTTCATACTCAGTATACACATTCCCTAGACCTTTCAGACCATTGGTTAGTTGTGTAAGTCTACCATACATTTGACTGATGCTCTCGTCTGGTTTCATTCTGAAGGCCTCATATTCAAACACGAGCATGTTAGCCTTTGCTTCCTTTACCTGAGAGGTGCCCTCGTAAATTACCTCGAGACGATCCCACATTTCTTTGGCTGTTGAGCATGATGAGATCCTTGAAAATTTGGCCAGATGCAGAGCACATTGCATTATATTCATGGCTTGTCGATTGACGGTTGATTTTATGATTTGTTCGCTAGTCCACGTATCTTCATCTTCGGGAAGCTAATAGGGATCCTTGCTCACCACTCTCCACACCTCGTGGTCTTGATCCCTTAGAAAAACCTGCATGCGATTTTTCCAATAACTATAATCAGTCCTAGTGAAGTAGGGTGGTCTATTCACCGAATGCCCTTCGACCATCAACCCCTTAGGCTCCATTCCACTAACTCTCCGGGTTGTAAGATCCTAAATAGGAGAGCCTAGCTCTGATACCACATGTTGGAATAGCGGAATTGATAATCTAGTGGGAGGTGAATAGATTATCACCCAATTTTAAGTCTAGTTCTAATTAAAAACTAGAATGCATTGAGCTGAAGTAAATAGATGATGGCAAGGGTTAAGTAGAGATTTCAACGTTCCTAGTCATTCACCTAACGTTGCAAGCACTCAATATATATAAGCACAAGCACACAAAGAACCAGATTTTTTAGGTGGTTCGGTCTCTACCTAGAGACCTACGGCCACCCCTCACTAAACCTAGTGAGGATCCCTACTGCCACACAGCTTGAAACTGAGGAACAAATCCTCTACAAACCACTAAGCTTCATAGCTTGCTGCGAGGAGATCCCTCCTCTCACACAATCGCTGACAAAACAGCTTGCAGGCTACCTAGCCTAACACTGATCTAACCTATTCGGTAGATCAACACCTTCCTCTACTACACATAGAGGAGAACACACAAGTTGAAGTATCAAATGAAAGAAAGAATAATAAACATGAGACATGGAGCTAGAGTTTAGAACTACAAGACAACCTAGACTCCTTTGACGCAGCGGAGTGTTGGAGATCTAGATGTAAGACGTCTGTAGATGAGCCAGCATGTAACGACCCGGAGATCTGGATACCGGTAAACCGATACCAAGAGCTTGGGGAAGCCACCCAAGAGGCTGATGAGGCCCCATAAGGGTTGGGAGGTTTTGTTGAGGAGATGCCTAACGAATTGGAATTACATGAGCAATAGTAATTAAAGCATCAATTTGAACTTTAAACAGAAGTAATTTATAATATCAGAGTGGTAAACATATACAATAGTCCAGATCCACAATTTATACAAGTCCACACACTGTAAAATAGCTTGAACCGAGGAATGAATCCTCTACAGATGCTAAGCTTCACAACTTCCTATCGAGAGGTCCTCCCTCTCACAATCTGCTGACGAATAGCTTAAGGGCACTCCGGCACAAACTCGATCTAAGCTACTAGCGCTAGATCACCACCTCCAACTACGACTAGTAGGGGAGAAGATTAAGGTTCATATACCAGACGATAAAAAACAAAAGAACAAAGAAAAAAAGTAAAGAAAAAATGGGCACAGATCCTTAGTCGATGAAGATATTCTGGATCTAAAAATACGTGATCTATGGAGAGGAAGTCCACAGCAGACTGGACTCTCTCAATCTTTGAAATATGGCACTGGAAGGTCACGATGCAGCTTCTTGAAGCCTCATTTTCCACAGGCTGATGCTCCTTTGATGAAACTCTATTGGGTGCTTTGATACCAAATGTTGTAAGCTCAGATACCAAGAGTTAGGTGTGTTGCTAGGATCTAGGGGGGTGAATAGATCCCCTATGAAAGTTTATGCCCTATTAAAAACTCTATATCAATAGAGATGAGGACCACCAGATAAAGATTGACTGAGTAATAATCTAATGTGCTCACGAAACCAAATCTATAAAGCAATGCATTCAGCTCATAAAGCAACCTGTGAAAGGAAGAAGGAGACAAGGAGCAAACTCACAAGCAAATGACACTGGACAGTAGATTTTTAAGTGGTTCGGTCTATTACCCACAGACCTACGTTCAGCCCTCACTCAACCCAAGTGAGGCTTCCCTTGCATGAAGCAAGAACGTAGACTCAATCTATAATGAATGCCGATACACAGCTTAACCTGGAGGAATACACTCCTCCCTTCTTCTGAAAGACCCAGAAGGAAAACGTGAGCAACTTGCAGCTGCTCACAACCCAGAGGAATGAATCCTCTCTTCTTTTGTTACAAAGAAGGAACTCAGAGAAACACTTCTCCCTTCCTCTGAAACCACAAAGGGAACCCAGAGAAACACTTCTCCCTTCCTCTGAAACCACAAAGGGAACCCGACCCCTGAACAGGATGTCGGAAGTACAATGAAGAAAATGAAAAGAAAAACACAACAAACGCTAAACTGAAACAACATAATGAAAGCTCTCAATGTGAAATCAGGAATGTAGCTTCCTATGGAAGCACTTTGCTGCACAGCAGAACACGGCTTGGCTTCTCTTCCTTTTCCTCTCAACACTCTTTTTTTTTCTCTCTGAACTCCAGCAGCTCTCTCTCTCTCAGATTCTTCTCTCCTTTCTATTCTTCTCTTCTCTTCTCTTTTCTTCTCTCCTTTCTGTAGGAATGAGCTCACTGATCTCTCTTTCTTCTTTTTCTCTCTTGTTCTGCTATCTCCCAACTCAAGCTCTCTTGTTCTACTCTTCTACCCTATCTCGTTTCACTCTGCTTGCTGGAGCATTCTACACTCCTGTTCGAACATGTACTTGCCTTTTTATGTCCCTTTTCAAACCTCTTATCTCATCTACTGCCTGTCTGTCTTCATCTCAGAGCATGCCCCCCCAAGCACTGCTTTTGGTTCCAGCATGTTTTTCTTTTTGCATGCATGGTACGAGCTTTGTAGACTCTAATTTAGTAGGAAGAAATCTGGTCCGTCCAGATCCAGGGAAGAGTGGCACCTGATTGACTGGGAGGAGATAAGACACACTGGCTTCCCATTGGCTTGCCAATGAGCTTCTTACAGAACACAGGAGATTGAACTTCTTCTTCCTCAAGGTAAAACTCATTTTTAGATGATAATTGGTCCAGCTGTAAAGATGGGAATATTTTCTGCCAGAAGGTCTTCTAGAACCTTGAACCAATGAAGCACGTCCCTTTCAATCACATAGACTTGGACCATTGGACCCAGATCCTTCTCACGTGCTAGCTCGCAAAGGATGCTTCCCGAGTTCACAGTTGTTGACACCCGTTTTTAGCCTACAAGTCGAGTTATTTTTCTTATTCATTTTCTGTGATGCCCCGAATTACCCATCATTTTGGAGCATTCCTTGATCTCATTTAGAGCACATTTCTTGATCATTTCCCTTGCCCTTTGAGCTTGGAATCTATTTTTTTATAAGTTCCAAACTATTCTCCATGATTTCCCTGCATTCCGGACCATTTCCCATTGTCCCCGACGGCCAACCCGCCTTTTGCCAGTAGGGGGATGATGGCAGCCCTCTGGAAGACCGCCACCATCAGATGGCGGCCTCCAGAAAGGCCACCATCTTCCTCTGATGGTGGCAGCTCTCTGGGTGACTGCCATCTGATGATGGCGGTCTTACAGATGGTCGCCTTCTTCCTTTCTTCATCGGGCTGCCATGTTCACCAATGCAACTGTGTGCGTGTTGATCCCTTGGGTTAGTTGCGATCTTCCCTTGGCTGTATTCATTAGATTGCGGTCTCACGACTGATCGCCTTCTCAGAACAGAGTCCTGATGAACTGTGCAGAAGGTGAGCTAGAAGGGGAGGGGTTGAATAGATCACCCCAATTAAAAATTCTTAACAAGATCAACTAATTAAAGCACTACTGTGTAGGTGGGTCTCCACTGGAGTGCCCTCATCGGGCAACATTCCCCCTTCCCCTCACTTTGTAAATAATCGTATTATGATTGTATTTTTTATGGAATAAAAGTATGGATGAATCTATGATGTGAGAAGCTTGGTTGAATGTTGCTTATCGCTCCTCTCTCTCTACCTCTGTAGTCTCACAGCGGTTGAGATTAGTCCCCATTTTGTCTTCTTCATCGTTTGTCTATTATCTAATATTTTCATTCTAGGTGCTAGGGTTCTTCGGTGTGAATATTGAAATGCCGAGAAAGGGCTATAGCAAGTCTTGATATGGAGGGAACATATGGGATATGGATTTGCCGTTCAATATAATTTTCCGCGTGTAAAGCCTGTTGGACATCAGATGTTTGCTATGTCTTACCGGCATGATCTTTGGGTGATCCTGAACAAAGGGGTAAAATAAGCCGATGTGTGTGTTGATTCAATTATCCTTGATCTCCACCTGCTAATCCCCAACTCATGTGAGTGATAGGTATGGCGTGTAGAAAATTGTGAAACATGGTCACAGGTATGTCGCTGTTTCGCGATATTATGTGTCGATTTGTCATCTTTCATCAACTACCCGATGCCAAGTCGTTTCTGGGCTCTGCAGGGTGTCTTAGGTGGCCATGGATGGCCTTACCCCAGGTTCTTTTCTTGTTCTTCCCTTCAAAGCTGTCCAGGGTGCTCAAGGAGGTTGACCCGGTGGCAGTGAATGTCATCGGATTTGCCTCAACTGATCCGGTGCATGTTTCACCCACCAGATCACCTCTTTTATACAATGCCCGTTGGATCCCCCTCTCGCATGGCCACCGGATGGGAGATTGCCTCCACTTGCCATTGCCGCTGATTGAAGTGGCCTTTCCCCTCCTATGTTAGCTACAGGTTCAAGGGGCATACCCCCTCCTCTCAATGGCCACCGGATCAAGGGGTCTCCCTCCATGTGTATGGCCATCGAACCACCATCTCTCCCCATGTGCATGGCCGCCATATCATGTGAGGACCCTCCTACATGCCTTAGCCACCAGATCACATGCCTTAGCTATCAGATTGCATGAGAGCCCTCCCATTTGTTACAGCTACCATATCATTATCCCTTCCCTACACTTCAATACCCGCTGGATCACTTCTTAGTGCTGCTGTCGGATCACTTCCTAGTGCTGTTGTCTTATCCCTCATCCACACTTCAATAGCCACGGGATCAGGGGGTTTTGCTCCTTTGCTATTGCCTCCAGATCAAGGGCATTTCCCTAAATCCTTTGTTGGCCGCCGGTTCGTGGCATACCCCTCTTTGCTAGTCGCTGGGTCAGGGATTTCCCCCCATATGAAGGCCGCCGTATTGCCTGTCTGTTCCACTTTCTTTGGATTTCAACCCCTGTTCAACCAGCCCTAGTATTGACGGGGTTTGTTGAGATCTCACCGCATGGCCCCTAGTCAATAAGTGGGGTATAGACAGGTTTATAATTGGTTCATCGGTATATGCGACTGTTTGAGTCCCACCTGTCTCTATATGTTCTAGTTTTCTGATCACTCCTTGAGTGAATAAGAAACCGCCTCATTGGCAAATAGTGCCCCGACTTCTCTAGACCCATTGACCCATGGTTATACCGGTGCTCCCCTGAGCCTCTTTGTATATGCCATGGTGCTGAAATGGGTCAATACAACTGGCAGGATGTGATCGATAACCCTCAGGTGATACAAGTTTCCTAGAGGGAAAGTCCTCGAGGATCCACCGCCCGCTATAGGGTTCGGGCTATTATTCTGACATGCCTATCTTTTCTTTGGAGTCTGTCTCAGCTTGCTGTGGATGGGGCTCTTAAATATCTCCCCCAGCATATTCTGGGGCAGGGGCAGATGCTATCGAAATATTCTTAGAAATTGGAGTTTCGTTTCCTACTCTGCATTGTGTTTCCTTGGCTTTTTGCTTGATTCTCATCCTTTATGGCGGTAACAGCTCCACGGCTACCCATACCGAATTGTGAGAGCAAAGTACCCTATAAAGAGGATAACTAAATAACAAGTGTTGTCCCTCGGCATACATCATCCCAGTGAGATATGAACCCATCTGAATGCAGTCATGCTGGTTCTCCTCATGAACCCATGTGCATGCACTACAATGATAGAGGTAGTTCCATAATAAAAAGGCAAGCACTGATCGACGGCCTCACGGGTGACCAAGATTTCCTAGAAGGTTGGCCCTCAGGTTCCTCCACCTATCATAGGGTATGGGACTACCATCTTGGTACGACCGTCAGTCGGGGGACTGTCTCGATGTCACGCCCCGAGCGCGAAAGGAACCCGGAGTGCGTGACGAGTTTATATCGATCATGTCAATCAGAGCATTAGTGTATTCAACATAAAGATAGAGTGCACAAAAGTAAAGATAACCCAATCCTTTATTCAAATATAACCTCAAAGTGCTTCTATTAAAATTTACCTGAAGAAAATTCTAAGACACAATAAAATAAAAGTACAATGAGTGACTCAAGAAAATTAGAAAGATAAGAGGTTTTCACATGGAGGGGTACCCAATGTTACCTACAACGCCATTTCAGGTTTTCACTGTAGCTGGGTTATTGTCATTTTTGCCCTTGTCCTAGTGTAGGGACAAGTCTGGCGGGGCACCTCTATTTTAAGCCCCATTTTTTTAAAATCAAAATGTAAGAGAATGATGATAGGTCGATATGCGATGCTTGACCCTAGATGATAGCATATGACAGTTGGCTGGGGCACGGGACCCTACACCGATAGACAGGGTTTATTCGTTGGCAATGGGGCTAGTGCCAGTGCAAAGGAGGAATTCCTGCTGATTCAAGCGTAGGATCCATAATGGCAATATTATGTAAAAGTTGGCTAGGGCACGAAGCCTTGCGCCGAGAAAGTGATTTATTCGTTAGCAAGAAGGTAATACTAATGCAAAGGAAGAGTTTCAGCATCTTTTCAGACGTAAGGCCCGTAATGGCGATATCGTGTAAATTCTAGCTAGGGCACGAAGCATTGCGCCAAGAGAAGGGTTTATTCGTTAGCAAGAAGATAATGCCAACGTAAAGGAAGAGTTTCTGCGTCGATTCGAACGTAAGGCCCGTAATTGCGATATTACGTAAGTGCATCGGCTAGGGCATAAAGTCTTGCACCGAGAGAAGGGTTTATTTGTTAGCAAGAAGATAATACTAACACAAAGGAAGAGTTTCTGTGCTGATTTAGATGTAAGGCCTGTAATGGCGATATTATGTAGAATAGTAACCCAGTGGGACTACGCAGGGCTTTCAAGGGACCCCGAAATTAGTGTATGTCAAGGATGTTTCTGGAATAATGAGCCAACGGCCCTGGAATCAGTCTGAGATGACTGGATATTTTAGAGAGCTTGGCCAGGGCAGAGTGCCACTAGGTCAAGGTGAATTTTGGTCACTTTGCGAATGCTGCTGGGGCTGTATGGTACAGCTTCAGATGTTTCCCATTAAGAGGGAAAAATTGGACTACTCCTTTGTGATCTACGAGGACGTAGGCACCCCTTCATAGACCCGACGGATGATATACGGTCTGACCCAGTTTTCAACCAACTTCCCCTTGGGGTTGGAGGCCATCACTTCTCTTCTTTTGACCATCACTAGGTCACTTTTCTTGAATTCTCACCCTTTGACCAGCTTGTCGAAAGCACGTGCCATGTGAGCTTGGTACAGTTGAATATTTTGTTGTGCTCGGAGACGCTTTCCTTCGAGCTCGACGAGATCTTCTAGTCTTCTTTCTATGTTAGTTTGTTCGCTGTTAGCCAACCCATGCCGAATGGTGACTCGTAGTGATGGAACCTCCAATTCAATTGGCACCACAACCTCTGACCCATAAACAAGGGAGAACGGTGAGCAGTCAGTTGGGGTTTTATGGACTATACGATAAGCCCACAAAGTTTCATACATCCTTTCTTCCCAATCCTTTTTATTGGATTGAACAGTCTTCACCAGCAAAGTGCAGAGTTTTTTATTGAAAGTTTCTGCAAGGCCATTGGCTTGGGGGTTGTAGGGGGACGATGTCCTCCAGTCAATTTTGTATCTATCGGCCAGTTGGTAAACCTTTTGGTTTCTGAAATGACTGCCATTGTCAGAGATAATTCGGCTGGGGACTCCAAACTGGAATATTATGTTTTGCCGAAAGAATCTGGCGACCAGCTCCCCCGTCACTTCTCTTAGAGCTATCGCTTCTAACCATCTGGAGAAGTAGTTTGTGGCTGCTAAGATATATTTGGATTCTGATGACGATACTGGCAAAGGGCCCACCACGTCCGTGCCCCATTGAGTGAACGGCCAACTCGGTATGGTGGGATGCAGCGGTACCAGTGGTCTTCTTGACACGGTGGCGTGTTCTTGACATTTTTGACAAGCTTTGGCGAACTTGCAGCAGTCGTCAAACACAGTGGGCCAGTGATAGCCCAACTTTTTTATTTCAATCTTCATTTTTGGACCAGCCTGATGTGCCCCGACTGATCCAGCATGAACTTCTTGCATCACCTGCTGAGCTTCTGTTAAAGATAAGCAGCGGAGTAAGACTTTCTTTCGTGCATCCGCCATTATTCGGAACAAGGTTCCGTTTCTCATCTCATAGGAATCCTTGATCCTGAGGAGCTTCATTCTTTGTTCTTTCTTCTTCGGGAGCTGTTGGTGTTGAAACCAATGTAGGAGATGCTCCTGTCAATCGAGCTGTTGGATTTCCTCCATAGTTGTCGCTTTATTTTCTTATTCATTAGCCAGGACCTCTGTCATACTGGGGACCTATCGTCAGTTGATTACTGTTATATTCAGGCTTGTGTTTGGTGGAATTGCCAAAGAACTGGCCAACTTTGCTAGAGATTCTGCCTGAGCATTCTGTCCTCGGTTGATGTGCCTAACTCTGATGAAATAGAATCTTGCCATTAGGCGGAGTGCCAATTGGTAGTAAGGGAGGAGTTCTTGCTTCCACACATCGAACTCTCCGTCCAACTATTTTATAACCGGCATGCCTTCAAAACACTAGCTTCTACAACACTTGCGATGGTGGCTGCGTCCAAAACATCTCATCAGTTTAGTGGTGACCTCCAGAAACAGACTACAGGATAGATTAATTTAAAGAACAAATAATTCACAAAGGTAATGGTTTCTCAATTTTAATCTTACAAAAGGCAGAAATCTGTTCGCAAAATGCCAAAAGAAAATCAAGCAAGCAAGCACAAAATGCACTTCACTTTCCTGTAAGCCTAAGGAACTACTCAAGGAATGCAAAGGTTGAAAATCTGGATAGCAGATGAAGAACCCCCACCCACTCACCCCCACAAAAAAATGAGAAAAACATAATAAAAATATAGTCTCAAGTCAATTACATTCCGTCCATCAGGATTAAGATCCATCAAACAAAATGAAATGTCGGTCTCAATGTTTGTGCAATAGACAGTCCCATCAGAAGATGATGTATAAAGTGATGTGTCATTTGCTGGATTAAACCTGAAATGAGTTACCAGCCTTGTCTGCGACATCTCAATAATAAGAAATTGAAACAGAATCAAAGAAGCCAAGTAAAAAAGGGTAGACTCACTTCATGTTGTTCAATATGCAAGAGTGTATGGATCCATAAATTGTCTTCTCATGTAGTTTACCATAGTCCCAGATTCCAAGTTGCCCTTTCTTTTCATTAATGGAGAAAGATGCATGTCAAGCATATCTAACGACACATGCACTGAAAACATGGAAATATAAAATCCACATGAATATTCAAAGCACACCAAACCTTGTCTCCAGATAAAAGCACACCGTTATTGGTTGGATGAAACTCCAAGCATGTTACACGCCGATTGTGGAACTTGATGACTCCATGATCCACTTGATCAGGGATCATAAAGGATGACTTCAACTGAAACATTAGCTGGTGACAGAGAACTACTTGAGCAAAAGAGAGAAAAGCAAGGTGAGAAGTGTTTGCGCTGGACATATGGAACACATACATTAGCTGAAGAGCACTAGCATTAAGTGATACAGTAGTTGGAATTTGTTGAGGAAAAGACAATTAACAACAGCATGAACCAAGAAGAGACTCTGCCATTCCCCACTCTTTCGCTTGCTGGCATCAAAGTTGTAAGGTTTCAAATATGTGACAAAACTTGCTACATCTGTGTCAAGTCCTTTCAGAAACATAGACAGCATCTGCTGCTTTGACACTCAAAACCGCAGGCAAACTCCAGACCGCTAAGGAACGAAAGCCCAAAATAAGTTGCAATTTGTGAGTGATGGCCTAGCATCGCAACACTCGATTAGGGGAACAGGTTAATGTGGAAAGAGAAGAGTTCAAAACAATTGAATTGGCATAGGCGCACTCGGCGGCCAGGGGGTGTGGAAAAAAAGAACAAAAAAACAGTGAATGTAGGAAAATATGCTAAGGCAGCCCTCAGGTCATGGAGGACGACGTACCGCCGGCAGCTTGCCCCTCAGCTGGCGCTCGAACACGTAATCCATGTGGGTTTGACTGACCCCCCGGCAACGAGCAGGGACCGTTCCATGTTCCAGGGCTACCCGATGTGGGCAAGAAATCGTCGTGTGCCCTGCAATGGAACAAAACCATCATGAAGCTGGCAACATTAGGGACTGGAGTGAGCGTCGCACGGGAAAAGGGGAAAGGAAGAGAGAAGGTGCGCTGCCCGGAACACCACTCTGCGCAAGAAATAGTGGGCCTAAATCACAAAGGAAAGCACGAACATTGGACACAGCGGGATGGTGAAAAAGAGGGGGGGGGCGCTCACCGGGCATCTTACACAGGAAGCAGGGCTTCTTGGGGCAGTCGATGTAGGTGGCGCCCCTGAACCCCGCTTCATGGCCCGTCCCCTTGCACACCTGCGTTTCATCTCCACGTTCAAATTGGGGGCGAGCAAGGAGACGCCTTTCATCCACCAGCGTGACAAGAAAGAGCTCCCGGACTGTATTCGGGGGAGGAGAGAAGCGGAGAAATCGTGCGGGAGGAGGTGTTGGAGGGGGAGCTCGCACCTTGCAGACTTTCTTGAGGCTGAGGGTAATGGGCGCCTTCTTCTTCTCCCGGGAGACGGCTTCCGCTGCCTCCTCCGCCTCCCGCTCCTCCTCCGTCTCCTCCTCTTTGGAGAGTCCTCGAACTGCTTCTCTTCTTCTTGTGAACGCAACAGGTTCCTCCTCCCCCTCTTCTTCCTCCAGCTCTTCATCGGAGGAGGAGGAGGTGGTGTCATCGTGGTCGTGGACGAGGACTCTGGAGGAGGACGAGGAGGAAGCAGACGCCGAAGACCTCGCCCTCGTCAGCGCAGGAGCCATTGGCTTCTCGTCTTCGTTTGCCTGTGCTTGGTGCCGCGAAGCAGAAAGACGCTATCTTCTCCAGTAATGAGAGAGAGGGCGGGCGCGCGAATTAGGGAAGAACCCGCAGGTGAGGACACACGAACGCCAGCGGCGCAGAACGAGGAAGTTGAGACGTGGGAACACCAACCGACCTACCAAATAAATAAATATTATAATAATAATAATAATACATAAATAAATAAATATCTCTTTACAAAGATTAGTACATTTGTTAAAAAACTTTTCATAACGAGAGCCGGGCGATCTCCCCGTCGCTCTCCCTCCCTACCGGCTGGCCGCCACCTATTCAACACGCCGGCAGTGGCCGGCAGGAGTTTCCAGCCGTGAACGCAGTAGTCGCAGAGAAGAAGGAAGGCCGGCAGGTCGCGCCCTACATCGCCGCGATCCAGAGCGAGAAGACCGTCGAGCGGTTCGCCAAGGTCGCGCAGGAGGGCGTGAACTACGAGCGCGAGTCGGTGTTCGCCATGCAGGCGCTGATGAAGACCGACTTCGCCATGCAGACCGCGAACAAGAACCCGGCGTCGGTGCACCTGGCGATGGTCAACGTCGCCAGTACCGGCCTGACGCTGAACCCGGCGAACGCCTACGCCTACCTGGTCCCGCGCGATGGCGCGATCGTCCTCGACATCTCCTACAAGGGGCTGATCAAGATCGCCACCGACACCGGCGCGATCCGGTGGGCGCGCGCCGAGCTCGTGCACGAGCGCGATACGTTCGTCTACCACGGCCCCGCGAAGGAGCCCGAGCACAGGGCCGACGCCTTCCGCGATCGCGGCGAGGTCATCGGCGTGTACTGCATCGCCAAGACCAGCGACGGCGACATCCTGACCGAGATCATGCCCTACGACGAGCTGGAGAAGATTCGGGGCAAGTCGATGGCCTACGCCAAGCAGAAGAAGGGGCCGTGGGTCGAGTGGTTCGAGCAGATGGCCAAGAAGGCGGTGATCAAGCGCGCCAGCAAGACCTGGCCGTACACCGAGCGCGCGGAGCGGCTGATGGAGGCGATCGAGATCGCCAACGAGGCCGAGGGCGGCTACCAGCTGGACGCCGAGCCGGTGCGCCTGGTCAACGAGCAGCAGGCGGCCACGCTCCGCGACGAGATCGAGGCCGCGGGCATCGACCCGGCCGGCGTGCTGGCGCTGTACGAGATCGAGACGTTCGACGCCTTGCCGGCCAAGCGGTACGCCGAGGCGCTGGCCACGATCCGGGAGGCCGCGCGCGATGCGAATGCTTGATGTCGAGCAGGGTTCGCCGGAATGGTTCGCCGCCCGGTGTGGCGTCCCCACGGCCTCCAACTTTTCCAGCATCGTGACGGCCGGCGGCAAGGCGTCCGCGTCAGCCGATGCCTACGCCGCCGAGCTGATCGACGAACTGGTGCGTCCGATGTCGGAGCGCGACCAGGAGGAGCAGGCGGCGCAGTTCCGCGGCAACCGCCACACCGAGCGCGGGCACGAGCTCGAGCCCAAGGCGCGCGACTGGTTCCGGTTCGTCACCGGGCTGGACGTTCGGGAGGCCGGGTTCGTTCTGAATGACGAGGGCGATCTTGGCTGCTCGCCCGACTCGCTGGTGTGGTTCGGCGGGCGGCCCGTGTCCGGCGTCGAGATCAAGGCGCCCGAGGGCAAGAAGCACGCGCTGTGGATGCTGCAGGGCGGCCTGCCGGACGAGCACAAGCAGCAGGTGCACGGCTCGATGATCGTCACCGGCCTGCGGTCCTGGCACTTCGTCAGCCATTGCCCCGGCTACAAGCCCCTCCGGCTGCTGGTCGAGTGGGACGACTACACCGACACGATGGCGCTGCGGCTGCGCGCGTTCGCCGAGCGCATGGCGCAGGCGCGTGATCGGTTCACCGAGTACCTGCCGCAGCAGGCCGCCGCATGATCTACGTCAGCACCAAGCCGAACGTGTTCCGCGACGGCTACGAGGAAGTGGCCGAGAAGATTTCGGCGAGGTGCCGAAACTATGGCGGCAGGCTCCCCAACGGGTCACTCGCACGCTACTGCGTGTGGGTGGCATGGGATGGGCTGGTGACGATCCGGCCGCGTTTCTCCAATCGGGCGAGGCCGCTTCCCGATTCCGACCTGGTCGGCATGTATGACCAGAACGCGCAGGTAGAGCAAATCGAGTCGGACCTGATCGAGCGCATGCGCGAGCTGACCGCAACCGGCAAGCAAGCCGCCTAACACACACCGCGCCGAGAGGCGCAAGGGATTGGAGGGGAAGATGGGCAAGTATCAGATGCAGTTCGAGGTTCGGTTGCAGGTCGCCAAGACGGTCTCGGCGGAAGACTTGGAGGATGCGCTCAAGAAGGCGCGGGAGATCGCCAAGATCTGTCCAGTGGAGATGAAGCTGGTGAAGATCGGGGCCGGTGTCGAGTACCTGTGGAACAACGAAACCGTTGTCTACGGAGTGATGGACGCATGACCGCCCCGACTGCTGCGCTGGCGGCGCAAGTCTGCGAGGCAATCGTGCGCGACGCAGTGCCAGCGACCAAGAGCGGACAGACCTGCTACGTGCCGAAGTATCAGATCGACGCGCTTGGTGCGCTGCTCGGCGACCTGAAAGCCCTCGCCGCCCTTCCCGCGAGCGGGTGGCTGCCGATTGAGACGGCACCGAAGGATGGGACTCCGATTCTCATTGCGCGGGCGGGCGATGACTTGGGCATGGAACCCGTCGAGGTGACGAGGTGGTGCGTGATGCAGCGCCCGCGATTCGAGCAGGTGGGCGAGGACATGTTCCGTCGCGTGTTCGACGAGCCGGACGAGTTTGACAGACCTGACTGGCAGTCTAGAATACCATTCAAAGGTGGGTCCTGTTAGTGAAGACCCAAAGAACTTTAGCAGGCACGACTCGTCCACCGTCAAGTTGCCCATGATTGTTATATAGTGCATAATATGCTCTTTCGGGGAGCCCTGTCCATTGTATTTGTCAAATTTTGGGGGTTTATTGACACCCGATGGCAATCTTTTGGCAGCATGGTGGGTTGGATATGGCACTTCATATATGTCGAAGGGGGCATAGTCATCACCAAACATCTTTGCCAATCTTGCTTCAATCATCTGCTCCACCATCAACTTGTCCATCATAACTAGATCTGCCGGTTGAGGGCAGAGGTTGGTGGACTACATCAATAATGCGACCGAAGCCATAGCATTGGGTGGCAAAAGCTCTTACAGGAGAGCCTGTCGCTGCATCTGAAGGGGCATTGGCCGTGCTGGCTAGAGCTGTTGGGAATAATGCTGGGGAGTAGACCGATTCTGAGCTGTAGTTTGTAGAACGACTGGTGAGGGAGCACCCCCGGGGTTGGAACCCTCCCGTGACAGCTCAGCTCGTGCCCTCGGTTCCTCAGGCGCCATAGCGTGTTAAGACTCGTCATTTAATTTTCTCTTCAACAGCTTTATCTCCCACTGGTATCCTTGCAGCAGCATCAAGACGGCAGGGTCCATGGCTATTTCATTAGTAATGCCCTCAAGTGTTTCACCCAAAGAACCTTCAATCGAAGGAGGCAAAGATGCTCCTTCTTGCTCAGACGCCACTATCCTGGGGGTGATAGTAGCGATAACTTCGTTAGCAACTTGCTTGCCCATTGGGGTTTGCAGTAGCTCAGCGTCAGTTTTGCCCCGTCTTGTCACTAGGTCTATTCTTCCAGCAATCTCAGCCGGCTCTTCTTGTTCATTTGGTAGGGGACTAGGTGTACTCGTCACCCCTGTCATATTGCAAGTGAGAACTTGCATTCTTCTTTTATGCCGCGGGGGCATTTCAAAGTTTTTGACCCCGGCACGCTTCTCATCTCCATCTAAACCGATGGGTGATGATTCATCTTTTTCTTCTTCTTCGGCCTTGATGACGCAAAGTAATCTTTGTTGGCCCTTGATGAGATTCCCAAGGCTATGGAAGTATTCTCAGACCATCTTTGTCATGTCTTCTTGACTACACTCGGGAGAAACGGTAGGAGGCAGCACTTAGACTCGGGTAGGCGGCATATACAAAAGCTGTGTCAATTTGGCAGCTTGAATTGAATTCCTTGATAATTTGGAGATGTGGGCTTGACTTGTGGAGACCCTGATGGCAGGTGGAGGAGTTGCAACCACGGTCTCTTCTGCATGCATAGCCTTTTTACCCCCTCTATTGGGAACATTAGCAGAATTTTTGAAGCCTTGTAAGGCTGGTGCCGGGCCCTGGATCCTCTTGGGAACCCAGACTTGCCTGCGCTTTGGCAAGTTTGGGGTTGTCCTCCCTTGCTTGTTATCATCAAAATACGCCCTCTGGATAGCTAGCACTTGGAAGGTGTTGTGGGTGGAGACGATTGGGATGACCCAGTCTGGTAGAACTTCGGCACTGTGGCCATTGAACTAGACTCAGATGCACCCGATCAACATGGACTTCCCAGATGTCAAAAGTCCGCCCCAAGGAGCAGCAACAATTCTTCCACTGGAGCTGTTCTTGGTGCCCCCAGTGGGCTTCCTCTTATGCACCGCAGTTGGGCAAGTAGTATAGTGAATGCGGTAGCTCACGACCATCGGGCTCTTCAGTATAGTTTTCTTGACATGGTCCGCACTTGGGCGGGCCGCGACTTTGTTATTCTTCAGCTCTGCAGGTATAGAACTCTCCACATCCAGGAGACTTGTGAATGCAACTCCCAAGAAGTTGGGGAAGCCAACGACCGGGGGAAAGTTGTCGAAGGTACTGGGTACGGTAAGATAGCCGTATGTAGCATGGTCGACCACGATTTGGGGACCAAAAATAAGTCCAAACAGTCCGCTTGCCATTGCTTTGACCTACAAGGAGGGAAACAAGATGAATGAAAAATTAGCATTTGATATAGTTCAGTGGGGACCCCATGGTCCCTCTATTTTGGTAAAAAGATGAAGGGAGATTTTATGTCCCATCAGACATGCCAATTTGATGGAACATTTTATTTATTTATTTATTTATTAGTTTATTTATGTAGGGCGTGCTAATCACTAAGTGACGAGTTTATTATAGGCATCGTCTGACTAACAAGATGATTCTAGGTGATCATGTCGAGACTCAAAATCAGTCGTACCATAAAGCTTATGGTGTTAATTACATCTCTCCAGATGGGAGAAAATCCTTGATTAATCGTCAAAAATAGAGGGGCCATGGGGCTAGACAATTTGATAGAGAATGATAAATTGAAACATATTTATTGAAATGGAATATAGTGTGCAATCAAGCAAGCAGTAGGGTTTATTTAGGTGGGTCGACTCCCGGTACGAGGTGGAGAACTTAGATCCAGAGATCACCATCATGCATAGTGATAGCTTCCAGTTGGCACCCATGGATAGATAGCCTGCATGTCATACCTTCTACCGCTCACTAGTGCCTCAAGTTCCCATTTCAGGGGCGGGTGGTCAAAGTCAAGAGTATATCCACGGTGCAATCTGTTGAAGTTATTTCTGATAAAATACTACCAACTCTTTGGCCAAGCAATAAGTCGGTCTTCTCTGTAATGGACTTGAATTTTCCATGGGCATATGCGTCACGCTAGCCCACCACTGCACCAGTTAACATCAAAGTCAAGTCCAAGATAAGAGATTCCAAAGGCTGGCACATGATACTGAAGTTAGGCTACTAGCCAGGCATGGGCCTCGGTGCTCAATTGCAGGGGCAGACTAAGCCCGTCCCAAGGGGCAGGAAAATGAGTAGAAGAGGCTTAGGCTACCGGGAGTCATCATTGTCAGTATTAGGAGACTCCGAGCCATTGACGTGGGACTACCATCAACACTTTGTGAAGGGGCCACTACAGCCTGGTACTTTAAAGACGTCGCCATGCCAGGACTAGAAAGAAGGTGCTGCTTGTGCAATGTCCAGACCGTCTTTATTACCGAAGGTGTCAGTTGATGATGTTTTTGATTGTTCAGAGGCTTTTACCAGGATGTTTGATGAGAAAGAAAGACCAAGAAAACCCGAGGTGCGGGTTGTGAAGTATGCATGTGGAAAGCCAGCTCAGCATATGAGGGAAAGGGGGAGCTCGACGGTTGTGTTCACTTTGCCTCCTTCCCGTCTGGTTTCCATCTTTCAACAGCTGGATTTTATTCCCCGTTCACCTCCCATTATGGTTGATCCATTGATGGCCGAAAGGCCAATTGAATTCTTGATTGTAACATGCCCATGCGGGCGTTGCTCGCTAATTGATTTTTTGACCATGTGGTCACCCTCTTCACCAGTTAATCTTTCAAATATGTGGTTCTCCTCCTCCGACCCCTTTTTTGATGTCCTCTTTCCATCACTCTATCCTCGTACACTTCCCCCTCGTCCATCAGATTCTGCTTCCTACTATGTGCTCTCCACTGACCTGGACCAAAAAAAATGTCAATTTTGAAATTGAGATTTCAGTCGAGGACTACGCTCTCTTTGATTCACCCTCCTCCCAGGGGCACGAGGCCCCTAATTCCCTTCCATTAGGTCTCCTTGGTCCCATGTCTTCTCCTAGGCTAGATTTAGGGTCCGTAGGGTCTGTCGAAGTAGGGTCGTGTTCTTGCATCCCCAACCCTTCGTTCGCGCCTGAGACGTGCCCAATGATGCGTCATTCCTGATAGATTCTTATAGGATTTAGCTCAACGTTGTCATGACCTCCTCAAGTGTCCAGAGTTTGTCGAAACGACGATTGTCCTAGAAGAGGATGAGGAGCAAGATGGGGTGTTGAGCGATAACGGATTAGGCATTTATGAAATTATGGATGAAAAGACCCAGTTGATTATAAGGATAGCAACGTAGATGACACTGTCGACTTGTTTGCACAAGGTTTGAAGAGGTTTGATGAGCCATCATCGGTAGTGGATGAACCTTCGAAAGAAATTAATCATGGAACTGATGAGGACCCCAGGCCCATCATTATTTCTGCTAATCTCCCTCCTGAGGTTGAAGAGGAATTGATTAAGATTTTGAGGGAGTATAGCGATTCTTTTGCCTGGTCATATGAGGACATGCCGGGTCTTGACCCCTCTTTAGTGGAACATTGGCTTGTACTTAAGCCAGGGGCAAAGCTTGTGAAGCAAAAATTAAGGAGATTCCACCCCCACATGGCCTTGAGGATGAAAGAAGAGGTCCATAAATTACATAAGGTTAGGTTTATTCGAGTTGTTTTATATCCTCAGTGGATGGCAAATATAGTCCATGTCATCGAGAAGGATGGAAAAGTTCAGATTTGTATCGATTTTAGGGACCTGCATGTCCCAAGGATGATTTTTCGCTGCCTCACATAGACGTGTTGGTGGATAATACAGCCGGGTTTGAAGCTCTCTCATTCATGGATGGTTACTAAGGTTATAACTAGATCCGTCTAGCTCTGGAAGATCAAGAGAAAACTTCATTAACCATGCCTTGAGGCACCTATTGCTATATGGTGATGCCATTCGGATTGAAGAATGCAGGCGCCACATATCAACGGGCGATGATGGCTACCTTCCACGATATGATGCATGTTTATATGGCAGCCTATGTGGATGAGATTTTGGTGAAGTCGAGGACGGAGGAAGAACACCCCACTATCTTAGCTAATGTGCTTCAAAGAGCTAGGGAATATAAGTTAAGGATGAATCCAAATAAATATGTGTTTGGAGTATCTTCAGGGAGGTTGTTGGGTTTCATAGTTAGTAAATGGGGGATTCAAATTGATCCTAATAAAGCCAAGGCCATTATGGAAATGCCCCTGTCGAAGAACATCACAAAACTTCGAGAATTGATTGGATGCTTATAGTTCATTAGAAGATTTATATCCCAGCATTCTCAGAGGTGCTATCCATTTTATGAACTACTAAAGGCGGGAGCTAAATTTGAAGAATCAAGAATGTCAAATGGCCGAAGTCACTTGTGTTCGTTCCTTCTAAGTTTTCAGAAGAAGGGAGATATAGTCTCCGGGTTTTGTTTCCTTCTGCGTGGTCATTGGAAGGGAGAAATTATCTCCAAGGTTCCTTCTGAGAAGTCAGAAGAAGGGAGGATTGCTCCTCCAGGCATTGTGTAGTGGGTTCGATTTCTGCTAGGAGCAGAATTGAAGTTCAAGGGATCTATTTCCCTTGGGTGTTAAGCTGTGAAATCTGCCATTGTTTGCAGACTGAGTCTGCGTGTGCTTTGCTTTGTGCAAGGAATCCCCACTCTAGTAGAGTGAGGGGTGGATGTAGATTGCGGACTACAATCAAACCACCTAAAAATCCTCTTATCTGTTGTGTGGTCTGCTTAGCTTGATATCCTTCGAGTTTTACTACAACTAATTGATATATCAAAAGACGTAGTTGGAAAGATAGGTCAGGCCTATCCGGAATGTTGCCCCTTGCGTGAGGAGATCCTTGGATCAAATCTTCGCTCGTACCGATGTTAGTTGTTGATTGTATGCTCGTTTGCTGAGTGGTGAGCTCTCATTTTTCATATCTCTGTTTGCACATACTAAGTTCTCTTAAATATCTTCTACACATAAGCTTGTTGATCCTTTATCTGATCCGACACTTGTATTCGAATTGATTCTGCTTGGTGCTAAATTGTTGTGTAGTTCTTGGCATTTAAATTTGGTCATTTTGGGGATAGATTTATTCATCCCCCCTTCTATATCTATCACGCTACCTCTATCAGTTGGTATCAGAGCAGGTTTCTCATAATGTGGTCCAACGACCAAGGAAGACTTGGAACTGGCAATGCTTGCAGCTTCCTAGCTGAGGGGTATTTTCGATGGTGCTAACTACTTATACTGGAAGAACATGATGGAGGTGTTCTTACGAGCTCTAAGCCATGAGCTATGGAGAGCTGTCACCAGCAGTCCATTTCAACTCCCTGAAGATGAAAGTGCATGGACCAGGGAACAAATTTGATTGTCAACTGTCAACTGGACATCCCTGAATATCATGCAGTGCGCGGTGCATCCAGATGAGTATTCAAGGATCTCTGCTTGTAAAACTGCCAAGAAGATGTGCCCTCCTTAGCTTGCTATTTTTCTCGAGAATAGAGGAACATTCACATCTCTCGACTGTCCGGTCTCACATTTGCCTTGCGTCTTCGCATGCCGTCTCCACCTCTCCCAAGCACAGTGTGTTTTTTTCTACCGCCATCTTGCTTAGCAGAGTCGTGCCCTCTCCCTGCTGCTCGCCTCTTCAAGGGGCTGGCTGCGACCAGGCCATCATCTTGGCCCTGTCAGCGGATCCCCCAATGCTGTCCATTTTTCTGCGGAGAAAGCTATCATTCGGTGGCCTTTTGGCCTTGTCAACCAGAAGCACCTCATTCTTGATCTGGTGGCATCCCGCCTTCGTGATCCGGTGGCCTTGCCATTTTCTTCCTCTGGTGGCATCTTGCCTTCCCGATCCGTTGACCTTGCCATTTTCTTCCTCCAGTGGCATCACACCCCATGTGATCCGGTGACTTTTGCCCTTGCCACCATTTCATACGGTGGTCCCTTCCCACCACCCTTGATACGATGGCTCTTTACCATCCCTTGATACGGTGGCTCACACCATCACTTCATATGATGCCCCCCCCCCTTGCAACCACCTTCGATCTGGTGGCCCTCACCACCATCCGATCCGGTGGCTCTTTCCTCTCTCGATCTGGTAGCCCTTTGATTCTGCCAATCCAGCGGCCCTACTACAACCTTCATCTGGTGGCATTTACCACTCCTTTGATCCGGTGACATTTGTCACCCTTCGATCCGGCGGCATTTGCCATCCCTTGATCCGGTGGCATTTGCTACTCATTGATCCGGCAACATTTATCCCCTTGATCCGGTGACATTTATCACCCTTTGATCCGGCATCATTTGCTACCCCTTTATCCGGTGACATTCATCACCCCTTTGTCCGGTGACGTTCGCCACTCTCGATTCGGCGGCATTTTGTCCCCTTTGCATTTAAACTTTGTCTGCTCGATTTTGGTGCTGCATTTTGACGCGATGGTTTCGAGTGGTACGGATTCCATGCGCACTCATATTTTGGGACACGCCACTCCTTGTGTGACGAGTATGCGATTCACTCCTCTCGCAACCGGGTCCGGGCGAGATGCCACCGAATTTTTGTCAGGATAATACATATTAAAATACTAAAAAAGAGTAACAAATAATAATAATAATAAATGACGAGAGATGCTCTGATTTAGACAAGAGAACTGCAGAAAGCATGACAGAACGGAACTGAATAGATCGAGCGTTTCATATCAACATACTGACAATCAAGAATTGTATGAACCAATTAAAAAATGTCACACACACTCTCACGTGTAATATATGTATGTATAACACCTCCCATCCTCCCTTAACATAAAGGAGCAAACGCCCTTCTCTAATTAAGCCTCTCGTGTTAAAAAAAATCAATTGCCACTAACACTCATCCACCGCAACACATGCACTCTCTCACGACAGATTTTTCTGCTCTAAATGCCCAGTACCGCCCACAGCATAAAGGGGAGAACAGAGATAGCCAAAGAACGGAATACAAATTCTGGGGAGTGAGAATTAGGAGAAAGGATTGCAGAAATATATTCATTTACAACTGGACAACGAAGAAGTATTCACCCATTATCAAGCACAGTAGGACACATTGGGCAGAAAGAAAATTTCATTCATTCCCTTGAACAGAAGAAGAACCAAATACATCATGCTGCGATCCAGAGATCCTGGCAGCAATTACTATAAACCAGAAAAGAAAATAGCAGCCTATACAATTTACAAAAAAAACATAAGGAGGGGAAGGGGATCGATCCAACAGATTTAGGAAGAAAATAAAACAAAGAAAATAGGTAAGGAGGGGGCATTGACCCTGTTCCCTCCCCAAGACACACCTTCACTCTCTCTCCTTTCTTCTCCACAGTGGACAAGTAGGGGGAAACTGAAGGTTCTTCGCATGGGCTTCTTTGTTCAGGTGCTCCTAGGTTCGGGCCGCTGGAGGAGGGGCTTTTATAGACGACAGCAGGGGATCGAAGGGCGGACAAGAGCCCTGGGCAGCGGCACCGACTCACCGGCCCGCCAGTTGCGTGAGTGCCGCCGACTCACGTTGCCAAGGGCTGCCGACTCAACTAAAAAGAGGACGCCGATTCACTTGAAAAGAGTGCCAATTCAAAAAGGGGCCACCAATTCACCTTTAAAGAAAACATGCCACCTAATCATCACCTTTTTTCCTTTTTGTCAATTCACTTTTTTTAATAAAGTGTGCCACTGAATCATCCAATGGTATTTTCGCAGTTTTCATTATTTTGTCCCGAAATTGACCCCGATAGAAGCCTGATGTCCGGTGCAACCCTGGGTTTGATGCAGTAGACTCATAGTACATATTTCATCATTTTCGGGCCTCGATTTGCAGGTTTCGGTGATTCCGGCATTGCCCAACCCGTACCGATTTTCTTGGGTTTTGTCTTGATTCGGCCTTCGGCACTGTAATTCGTGCTGTCAGTACTTCTTTGAGAACATGTGGAGCTTCTTCATCGAGTGGGTCATCCCTCAAAGTATTTTCGCCTTGAGTGAGCAACTTTTTGGTCACCTACAGACCTTTCCAGTGCAGCGTGTGCCCGAATTGGGTAACCCGGGTTTTCTTCCGATTTAGCATTTGGCTCAGCGATTTGTGCCGCCAACTTCATCCTGTGGACACGTGGAGCGTCCTCATTGGGAGGTCCATCCCTCAAAGCATTTCTGCCCTGATCGGACGTCTTTTCGGCCGCTTACGGACCGTTCCAGCATTTCGCGTGTACTTAACGACTTTCCCAGGTTTCCCGCTGATTTAGCCTTTGGCACAACGATTTGTACCGTTAACTCCACTTTATGGATACGTGGAGGGTCTTCATTGAGAGGACTATTCCTCGAGGCATTTTCACCCTGACTGGACATCTTTATGGTTGCTTACGGACCATTCCGGGATTCCATGTGTGATGATTAGATTCCTTGGGTTTTCCGCTGGCATCGCCTTCGGTACCTCATCTTGGGGAATTAGATATGTTTCTTCACCTCGGAGCGCTTCCCTGCCAGATGACGGGCCGCCCGGTGCATTTTCATCATCATTGAACGAGGTAAGGGGCTTCCTCAGCACAAACGAGTCAGTGCCGGATCGTTGAGCTTGTTGATCTCGGCTTGCCGTATGAGCCTTCCTTTGCTTCTTTGAGGGTGGCCCTGAATATTCCCCTGAGCTCCCAGGTCTCATTTTAATAGCTGTCCAAAGTAGCCGAGTATTTTTCATTCCTTCGTCTCTTCCTTTTCCTTCGCCACCGATGTAGGGCACTCGGTCAGAGCTCATGACCTGCAAAACAAAGGTCAAGAAAAATTAGAAATATTTTCGATGTCAATGAGGTAACCCAATATTTTTTGTTATTTAATGTTTTATTTTTAGTATGTTTTTTCCAGTGGTCAGGTAAGAGTTGAGGGGATGACGCTGTCACCAAGGAAAAATTCACTCTGGATATCAGGTTGTACCCTTCTTTCTCTGCAGTACTTATTGCTACATTGTTCTACTATTCTAGTGTTTCACCATGCCATTGAGAACAATGTCACCTAAGTTAAGGGGGGGACAAAATTTCATGTTGTAGTTAGTACAACTTGTATATCATTTTGTCTACATATCATCTTGTCCATTTTGTCCTGAAAAAAAAATAAAAAATGAAATCCCCAATTGAGTTTCACAATTCATGCTCTCATTGAAAGTAATTATAGAATAGAAAAAGTTAGAGAGAAGCTTGGGAAAAAATTATTCGATCTAGCCATGAAAAATTAATTTAAGAATCTCTCTAAAGTCCTTTAGCACTTAAAAAAAAGAAAAAAAATTACTCTGCACACTAATGAAATGAATAGGACAAGCCCTCTGTTATTTTGGGTGTGGTGTTTGATAGTCTGCACTTCTTAAGGAAGGGATATTTTTAGAAAAGCTATCTAACAAAGTTATCCATCAAATAAGTGCAAATGCACCATTCAAGCAATGAAGAAGTAAGGTCGATGCACATCAAGTTTGCACAGGACTAAGGTCGATGCACATCAAGTTTGCATAGGACTAAGGTCGATGCACATCAAGTTTGCACAGGACTAAGGTCGATGCACATGCTGAAGACTTGAAGACTAAGGTCGATGCATAGCCACTGTTACTGAAGTAAGGTCGATGCACATCAAGCTAGAACATAACAAAGGTCGACACTACCTCAAGTTATCTACTGAAGTAAGGTTGATGCACATCTGCTGTATGGCATGTCAGGTCGATGCATATGTAGAAGTCCTGCATTATAAGGTCGATGCACATATGCATTTTGTTCTAGTAAGGTCGACGCACATCTGCTTTATGGCATGTCAGGTTGATGCATATGTAGAAGTCCTGCATTATAAGGTCGAAGCACATATGCATTTTGGACTAGTAAGGTCGATGCACATCAGCACTTCAAGAAGAAAGGTCGATGCACATATGCATTTTGTTCTAGTAAGGTCAATGCACAATTCAGTCTAATGCATATCAAGGTCGATGCACATTTAGACCATTGCATATAAAGGTCGATGCACATTCATACTGTTGCATATAAAGGTCGATGCACATTTGCATTAGAGCAATATCAGGTCGGTGCACATTCACTATTTAGCAATTCAGGTCGGTGCACATGTAGAGGTCCTGCACATATCAAGGTCGGTGCACATATCAGGTCTGTACACATATCAGGTCGGTGCACATTTTTGGTCGGTGCACATGTAGAGGTCCTGCACATATTAGGTCGGTGTACATTTCAGGTCGGTGCACATGCAGAGGTCCTGCACATATCAAGGTTGGTGCACATATCAGGTATGTGCACATATCAGGTCGGTGCACATGCAGAGGTCCTGCACATATCAAGGTCAATGCACATGCCCAAGGTCGATGCAGCTACCTCAAATCCGTTAGTAAGGTCAGAGCACATTTGCAGTCAAGTCTGAAAGGTCGATGCACATCCCATAACCATTGAACAAGAAGGTCGATGAACATGCTGAGTCTTACAACTAAGGTCGATGCACATCTTACAGCATTGAACAAAGAGGTCTGTGCACATGTGAACTACAAGGTCTGTGCACATGTGAAAGGTCGGTGCATGTGTTGCCTTCAACCTTACAAGGTCTATGCACATGTGAACTCTAAGGTCGGTGCACGTTTGGTTTCAAGTTACAAGGTCAGTGCATCAACAGGCTCAATGCATAGAAGCCAACTAACAAGGTCTAAGCATACTCTGAAGAAAAAGGAACTATTTGATGAAATGCCTTAGTGAGCACAATCCAACTGCATCGACCTCACTAAAGCCAGACTGTCTGAAGAAGGGTCTACCTGTCTCACAGAAGGTCTACCTCTGTGTGCTCCCAGAAGCATTTTAAGCTAGTTTTCTGTCAAATATTTTTGGTGATCCAGAGAGAGAAAATAGGTACCGCAAATATCTAAATACACAGATTTTGAGGTCTAGATAGAATACCCAGGTTTGACTTTTGTCCCTATCTCCATATCACATCTAATCCACCTTTTGAGATGGCTATGTCAGAAGCTACAACTGGGAAAGGTCACTTCTCACAGTCTACCACTTTTGCTGTCCCTAATGAAGATTCTTGTCCAGATAAGAGTACACTGGACTGTAGCAGACTTCAAACATTAAGGAGTTCGATGTCAACAGGGCCATTTATTATGGAGGGTTGAAAAGTGGTTGAAGAAAAGAGTTTCTCCTCTGCCGCCACTGTCCTATCCTTAGACTTGAAGCCAGTCAGCTCAAGTCGTACCTCTGGCCGAGTATCTTCCTCAAACACAAGAAAAGATTTTAGAGGGAAAGTTCTTCACCACATTTACTTGTAGCTCAGCTATAAATATCAAGCTTCTACATGAGAAGAAGTTGCTGTTGTCTTGAGAAAAAGTCACCCCCTTGAGCCTTTAAGAAGAAAACCTGTGAGAAAGAAAGAAAGGGTGTGAGAGTAGCCAAGCACCAGTTGACCTCGATCTACTATTGTAAAAGAGAAGAAGAAAGAAGAGAAGCCAAGAGAGGAGTGCAGCCCTCCTCACGTCTAGATCGTGCCTAAGAAGAAGCCAGATCGGACTGGTGTCCAGATCTGTCCAAAAGGGTTCAAGAGTGAAATCTGAACCCACTATTTGGTTGTCTCTTTCTGATCATTTATTTTCGTGCTTCATTCTTCATATCTACAAACTCTTAGTTTTCCACTACTCTCGCAGTGTTTTTCTTTTCTACTTTTGGTTCGGTTCTAGTGTTCTTCTGATTCCCTGTATTGGGATCGGGTTCCCTCTGTGGTTTCCAAGGAAGCGAGAAGTGTTCTTCTCTGGGTTCTCTCTGGGTTTTCAGAGGAAGAGAGGATTTGATCCTCTGGGCCTGTGAGCAGCGGGGTGCTTTCTCATGTGTCCTTCTGTGGTTACAAAAGAAGGGAGGTTTGGGCTCCTCCAGTCACTACCACTGGTAGTGGGGCTTGTCTTGTGGATTCAAGATCAGGTGAGGGATTTGTCTCCCTCGGGTCAAGCTGTGAGTCAGCATTTGTTGTAGAGGTTTTCCACGGTTCTTACTTCTGCAAGGGTAAGCCTCACCGGGTTCAGTGAGGGGTGGACGTAGGTTGCGAGTTTGCAACCGAACCACCTTAAAAATTCCTGTGTTATGGTTTGTGTATCATGTGCGATTGCTCCTTATCCTCTATCTCCATTCACAGGTTGGTGTGCTGGTTCTAGCAAATGCAATCCTAATTATGTTTGTTGCACACTTTTCTGATCTACACTAAGTGTTTTATCTTGACATCCCTTGCTATCATAGCTACACCTGCATCTCCTCAGTTGCCTGCTGCATTCTTGCTCTCAGGCACTAGGGAGTACACTCCAAGCAAAAGGGAGTCATGTATTTCATCCACGCAACTTTCTCCTCTGTGCCATCTGTGCATTGTGCTTTGCGGTTTTCATTTAAGCCATTCCTATTTACTTCCGCTACGCATTGTGTCAAAATATTCTATAAGAATGGTTCAAGTGACTTATCACTAAGAGTTTTTAATTGGGCAAAGTTCGTGACAAGATCTATTCAACCCCCTTCTAGATCCTCTTGCACCTCTCGGGACCCAACAAGTGCTATCAGAGCCAAGCTCTGCCATTCCTAGATCCAATGATCTGTATGGAAAGATCCCAGTGCATTTTGATAAAATAGCTTCATATGCTACACATGCTTTGATGGCCTCTCCACCCATTTATGATGGTTCATATTTCTCTACATGGGTAGGGAGAATGTTCATATATGTCAATTCCATAGATCCACAATTGTAGACTCTTATATACAATGGTCCTCATGAGCTGCCATCAAATTCAGATGAATGGACAACTGATCACGAGACCAAACATTGTGATAACCTTGCTGCATTTAATCTGATGAAAGCTACAGTTGATGTCAGGTTACGCCATCATGTGTCTACTTGCAGCACAGCCAAGCAAGTTATGGATAGGCTGGTGAATACCCATGAAAGGAAAGAACAAGTGCATGAATGCTTCATGGCTGACCATCTGGAGCAGTCAAGTGACCCGTCCTCAACTTAGGTAAGCTCTGACTCCGAGGACTTCACTTTTAAAGAGCTTATAGAAGCCTATGATGATTTAGCCAAGCACTACAAAAAGCTAAAATCAGAAAATAGAAAACTGAAAAAGGATTTGAAGAAAAACAATCAAGGTGAGAGTTCCTTCTGTAAAAAGTGCTCAACTTGTGAAGAGCTTAATGACACTCTTACCATTGACTTGGATATGCATTGTTGGATTCGTTGCACTCTCTCTTTATCTTTGATAATGGTTTTGATGATAACAAAATATTATGTGCGTTGGGTGTGTGTAGAGTGTCACTCGTGTGTACAAGTGCTGTGGTAAATGAAATGAGCTCATATGTTGATATCTTATTTTGTAGGTTGTGTTACTGGGTTGAGAAGCATGGCTCTTCATGAATATATTTTTGATGATGTCTCATGCGTTATCTTCATGAGGATTTATAGCTTTCATGTAAAAATTGCATTTTACAGTTGACTATCCTATGGTTTGTTGGAATGACTCTTGCTAGGTTTTTCATATGCTTGAATCTTATCACACCTTTGCTATGTTGTGTAGAAATGTCTTATGTTGGGATCATTGATAGGTGTGGCTATATTTAAGAAAAGGGTCGTGTTTTAGAAGAGTGAAGCTGGTGTTTTTGGTGTAAACACTAAGTTGGCATTATTGAGTTTCATGCATGATTTTGTATGGGACTGTTGAGATTAATGTGCTTGCTTTAATGTATGTCCATACTAGTGTGGAATGGTTGAGTATTTGTGGATATGAAATTGGTTGCATGGCATTGTGTAAATATGTTGCCATTTCATTTCAGCTTCTGTTAAATAGATCATCTTATTCTTTGGACTCATGCAAAATCATGCATTTATGTTATATGTGGTTCTAGGTGCTTGAGGAGGTCTACATTCATTTTTCAGATCTTGCAAGAGAGGTGTCGACACATGGGTGTTGACCCTCCCTAGGTCATAGCCAATCTGCAGAGCAGACAGACCAACACATCTTAAGTGTCGACACTTCCACTGGTGTAGGTTCTTGCATGGTGATTATTTAAGCACTTTGTTTGTATTCGTTCTATGATTTCATAGGTGAAACCCATTTCATTAGTTCTTGATTGATCATGATGAAATCAGGATATCTGGTATACTCACCCTGTTATTGTGGATTTCTTGTTGGTCATGATGAAATCTTGATATATGGCATAGTCACATTGCTTCGATGAATGGGTTATGATTTGATGTCCTTGGTCTAATTGTGGAGTGAGTCCAGAATCCTTTGGAATGATTGGATTTAGTGTTTTAGAATCATTTTCATATGTGGATGATTCACAATGCTTCATTATGCAGGTTGAAGGATTTATGTATATGTCATATGGCAAGGTAATCATTCCTTTCATTTGCATTGATCAAAGAATGTCAAAATGCATTTGTGCATAATGCAGGTACATTAATGCTCTCACATCCTTGGGTGCATATCATTGTATTATTATTGAATGTGACTCATGGTCCCATGAATGGGTTTGAAGTATTTTTCATGAATTGGGTTTGCATGTGACTTCATGCATGTTCTTCTTGATAGTCTTGAGGTTGTAATGTGCTAATTTAGCTTCCTATATTTCTTGTTGAAACCAAGGTTGAATGTTCTTTTTAAGACCCTCTAAGCATGTTATTTAATTGGCCAAACTAATTTTTCGAAGGGGGTTTATTGGCTTTTAAGACTGCATTGGACTGCCTTAAGCAGTCTTTATGCTGGGCAGGTAGGTGTCGACACCAGGTGTCCACACCTGGTGTTCACTGGCTCTGTCTAATGAAGCTGCTTGATGATGTCAAACACTATGACTCATTATGAGTCTACATGAGATTGGAATGATGATGTCATATGCTTTGATATGCATTGGTGATGTTTTGATATGATATGCATCAGTGCATTGATTTTCATGCATTGCTGTAATATACTGTATTGAAGCCATGTGCATTTAATGATGCCTTGAACTTGATGCATTCGATTCTATTGTGCTCTCATCATATGCAGAAGTTTTTATTTGAATGCTGATAAGAACATGCCTCAAAGAATCTCAAAGCCGAGTTATGTTTAGAAGACAAGCCAGCAGTTTAAATGTCAAGCGTAAGTGAGCAAGGATGAAGCCTTTTATGAAGAGGAAGTCGACCTGAGAGGATGGTCAAGTCGACCTGAGGTCAATGCATCCATATAGGTTAGAGTCATCAGGTCGATGCATCTTTAAGTGTCAAAGTAATCAGGTCAATGCATTGAAGTCCTTCGTGGTTGTCAGGTCGATGCATTCATTTTGATTGAAGTCGTTAGGTCGATGCATTGTCAGGTCAATGCATCCACATTGGTTAGAATCATCAGGTCGATGCATTCATTTTGATTGCAGTCGTTAGGTCGATCCATCAAGTACATTTTTCATAAAGAGGTCGAAGCAACAATGTCATGCCTCGATGCTTCAAGAGATCGTTAGGTTGATGCATCAAGTGCATTTTTCATAAAGAGGTCGAAGCAACAATGTCATGCCTCGATGCTTCAAGAGATCTTTATGGTTTTGTGCTAAACAGGTTGATGCACTCTGGCGGTGCATCGACATTTCTAGACAAGCTACTGCATAGAAAGGTCAATGCACTCTCACATGTGTCCATGCTACAGATCATATATTTGCTAAGTCAGGTCGATGCACTACGTCGGTGCATCGATGAAGAAGTATCAGAAGTACTAGTTCTTGCTTTGACAGGTCGATGCTGTAGTACTAGCTCTAGTTTGACAGTAGATGCTATTGTTGTTGTCTTGATGACTCAGACCAAAGTGTTTGTTAATCAGGTCGATGTTCCTAGCCATCGCATCGACGCTTCAGTAGAATTTCTAGTGTTTTGCTTGTCTTCATAATTGCATGACTCTGTAGTTTGAAGTCATTATTATAATATCTCATGAGCTATGAATACATGATAATAAGTATGATGATGAGTCTCTATAATTAGTTTGGCAAGAATATCAGGATGTTCTGCAACATGGTCGGACACTTAAGATTGAAATATTTCTAAAATTAAGAGCTACTCTGCTACGAATTAAGCATGAAGGCAACCTGTTGACTGAAGACTTAAAGTGCTCACGTGGTTCGAGACTAATCCTTCTTGGCATGTGATCCATGGCAGATGGTTCAAGAAGAATCTACCATGTGGCTATCACTCAGAAATCATTCTCTTTTCATCTGACACGTGGACTCTCGATTAGCACATTCTAGAAGCACTCTTTTGGCAGGAGTGTTCCCTCCACATGCCAAAGAAAATCTTGTAGGGTCCACAAGAATCAAGATCGCAGGGATAAAAGACTTCATGCGAACAAGACTGAAGAAGAGAACAGAGAGGGAAGAGGATAGCGAGTAGAATTGGATAAAAGGAGAGCTTGAGAATAGAGAACACCAGAGAGGAAGAATTATTCGTGAGAAGAATTCAGGGAGAATAGCTCGAGAAAAAAAAGTAGATGCACAGAGCGTGAGAAGAGTTGTGAGCAGAGATAGAGTAGAAGAGAAGAAAGTGTGAGCTAAAGATGTGAGCAGTCCGAGTGTTCAGAGAGGGAGATTGAGAGAAAAAGAAGAAGAGAGAAGCAGCTAGTTTGTGAGAGATAGAGTGCACCCAGAGCATCCTGAAGATCTAAAGTGTTCATCAGTTCATGGATCAAATCCAGAATTGTTGTACTCCCTTGGAGCTACATTCTTTTATTTTCCTTCTGTGTTTTTCATTTCATTTTGTTACTCTCATTTGTGTTCTTCTGATACCCTGTTTGGGGATCGAGTTCCTTCTGAGCGATCAAAAGAAGGGAGAATTGTTCTCCGGATTCCCTCTGCATGGTCAGAGGAAGGGAGAGTTGTCTCCAGGGGTTTCTTCTGAGGATTCATAAGAAGAGAGGATCATTCCTCTAATCACTGCATGGTGTAGTGGGTTTGATCTCTGCTGGGAGCAGGATCAGGTCAAGAGATTTGTTTCCCTTGGGTTCAAACTATTCGTCAGCAGTTGTTAGAGACTGAGTCTGCTTCTTGCAGTTTGCAAGGTGAAGCCTTACTCAGATTTGAGTGAGGGGTGGACGTAGATCTGCATGTGGCAGATCAAACTACCAAAAAATCATTGTGCATCATGGTTTATCTTGTGTGATTGCTCACTGTCATTCACCTCCCTTCACAGGTTCAATGGGTTGATGAGTACATTCTTGATCTTCTGCTTCGTTGTTATTGTCAACACTAGTTCATGCTTATAGATGTTTACAACTGAATGATAACCTGCCATGTGTTTGACAGTGGTTCTGTCTAAACTATTAAGTGTTGAACTGAATTCTTTCTGGAATTCATGGGAGCATGAAATATTTACAGTGAGGTACTATCTTAGTCTTCAATCATTTTTCAATTTTCTAGATTTTTATGAATTAAAATGCCCTTTCAAAATACTCATTTTCTAAGTTTCTAAAAATTGGGACAGATCCCTAGGTGCATCGACTTGTCAAGGGACCTGCGCTGACCTGTCACCAGGTGCATCAACCTTATACTGACCTATCCCCCAGGTGCATCGACCTTATACAGACCAGTCCCCCAGGTGCATCGACCTTATGCTGACCTGTCCCCCCAAGTGCATCGACCTTATACTGACTTGTCCCCCATGTGCATCAACCTTTTACTGACCTGTCTCCCAGGTGCATCGACCTTATACTGACCTGTCCCCCAGGTGCATCAACCTTAAATTGACCAGTCCTCCTGGTGTATTGACCTTATACTGACATGTCCTCCAGGTGCATCGACCTTATACTAACCTGTCCCCCAGGTGCATGGACCTTATACTGACCAGTCCCCCAGGTGCATTGACCTTGTACTGACTAGTCCCCCAGGTGCATCGACCTTATACTGACCTGTCCCTCCGGTGCATCGACCTTATACTTACCTATACCCCAGGTGCATCAACCTTATACTAACCTGTCCCCCAGGTGCATCGACCTTATGCTGACTTGCCCCCCAGGTGCATCGACCTTATATTGACCTGTCCCTTAGGTGCATCGACCTTATACTGACCAGTCCCCTAGGTGCATTGACCTTATACTGACCTGTCCCCCAGGTGCATCGACCTTATACTGACATGTCCAAAGATTGCACCCCATGTGCATCGACCTATCAAGGGACTGCACCCCCATGTGCATTGACCTATCCAGGGACTTCACTTCGATAGAGACTCAAAAAAAACTCACAAAAGCTCGTAACTTGATGAAAAAAAATAAAATATAAAATGAACATGGTGGTCGATCCCACATACCCTTAGTCCCTCTTTAAAGTGTAGAAAATATTTTGAAATCATTCTAATGTATCATTGGCCCCTAAAATTTGAGGTTAGGTGCCTACCTTCAAAATGTTAAACTGACGATCCGAGGATGAAATCTACACCCCAGATCCTCCTAAACTTCTGCTTTTGATTTGGGGATGAGATCCACACCCCAGATCCTCCCAAGACTTCGCCCGTCGTTCTAGGAACTGTAGGTTCATCCTCCTACATAGGGCCAAGGTCCCTCACCTCTCTTTCTTACACAAGAGGAACCGTAGATGGTAGAAAATTGAAAATAGGTGTTGCTAAAGGCTTAGTACCCATGCAACCTACCTCCTTATATAGATTTCTTGCCTCCCAAGAGCTTTTCTCATGTCCTACAAGGCTCAGTCCATCCCCCAAGGTTGCTGGCTTGAAGAGGAGTTAATGCTAAGCACCCCTTCGAGTTTGAGCAGGTGTGACCCTTCGACCACTGGTCATAAGTGCTAGTGGGCACACTCTTCTGTTGGGAATTAGGTTGAGACTTCTTCATATAAAATCAAGAGGACTTCCTAATCTAACTTTGGGTCATGGTTTCATCGAGTTTCGTCAATCTCGGCATGAGTTATGGTTTTCGCAATATTAATATTCATTCTCCCCCATTCCAGTCATGACCCTTTGTCTATCTAGTCATAAATGTGAGTGGACATGCTCTTATGTTAGGATTTGGGTTGGGATGCCTTCAGATGAAATCAAGGGAACTTCTAGATATAAATATGGGTAATGGTTTCATCAAAATTCAGTATCCCTAGCATGAGTTATGATTTTTTCAATATTAACATTTATTTTCCCCTATTTCAGTCATGAACCTTCAGTAGCCCAAGTTAATTTGAGTGTAATTCTACTATTCAGGTGGAATTTGGCATTGGCCTCAACAATAGAAGATGTGGCTGACATCCCATTAGAAATTATGGCCTTAGTTTCAGGTCGTTTTATTAATCACAGACGAAGTTATGAATTTCACATTTATTATGTGTGAATTCACCCAACAGTCGCATCTCTTCGTGACAGCTGGCAGCAAAAGGCTCAGAACCCTGGGTTCTGATGCAAATTAGATTTCCACCTCAATAGAAGAGTTTGGCTTGAGGGCCCAATCTTTCTAATGGGTTGAGTCTCATCTCATTTGGTCGATTGTGTGCCATGATATCCCTATTTCAAAGGGTAACTATTTTTCTGTAACTATTTCGACCCATCATCACCAACTCCCTCTTACCCCCTATTAGACCCATTTTTCAAAAGTTATACTCTCAAAGTTGTTCCTTACCTAATGGTCATCGTGAGGGCTTTGGTTTCACATAATTCTGACCTCATTACATTAGGTTACGAATTTCCTAAGAATCCTTCAATAATCTGTCTAGATTTCTAGCTTGTTGAGTTCATGGGCCCGAATTATACTAAATTGGGCTGGTGCCCAATTGGCAGTCATAACACTTAAACCTTGGACTTAGCCTATGACGTGATATTTTTCCTAGGACTTACTTATGCCTAGGCTCTGATACCAACTTAATTGTCACGCCCTGAGATATATGTAGCGCAGGCGGTTTTCCAGGCTGCCGCCGTATTCGTCGGTGCGCTGGTTGGTGCCGAAAGTAAGCAATCCTTTACAAATGATGATCACAATACACCGAGTAGAAGATGGCTCACGCCAAGCCTAGATGGCACACTTAGTGGGTGAATGTATGCATGTGCAGTGTGAGACCACATAAGAATGTGTAAATCTGAAACACTCAAAATCCTATGAATGGAGATAGGAGACAATGAACAATCACACAGGCACACACCACTGCACAGTATGTTTTTAAGGCGGTTCAGTATGCAAATCCCTAGATCTACGTCCACCCCTCATCAAACCCGATGAGGCTTCACCACACTGCAAACGCAGCAATGGGGACAAGTCTCCAATACACCCGTTAATACACAGCTTGACACGAGAAACAAACTCCTCACGAGGACACAATCCTCACATTGCTACACACAGCACCACAAGGGGATGAATCCCGCACAAACGAGGACGCAGTCCTCACGCTGCTATTCACATCACCACACAGGGACAAAGCTCCACACACACGAGGACGTTGTCCTCATGAGGACATAGTCCTCACGTTGCAGAACTGCAGCACCACACGGGGACAAGCCCCAAAAGAAAGACAAAAACAAAGCAAGAACAAAATGCGCTGCAAGAATGCAGTAAAACACGAGGATAGACCCCAACAAACACACGACTGCACAGCAGCCAAAATCACTCCAGCATCGGACACAAGCTGTCAAAACAACACTTACACACTGAAAACTGATGCAAGTTTCAAAAGGAAAACATAAAACAAAATGAGAAAAATTAAATGTAGCTTCAGAATAGAGTCTTGAAACTATAATGGAGATATGAACTCAGATTGGAGACTGCTCTTCAGGCTTAGCCAGTTGCAAGGTTGTTCTCTCTAAGGGCTCCTGGCTCTCTTCTTTCTCTTTTCAGCACTGGATTGGGTCAGACAGGGTGCTAGGCTGCTACTCTTTCTTCTTCGCTTTCTCTCAGGTTTTCTTCTACAAGTTCAGACAGACTTTAGCACTTTCCCGCTTAATTCCTCTTCAGGGTAGTAGCGGAGCCTTCTTCAAGAGGAAGCTCCATATTTATAGAGGAAAAGGGTGGAGAGTTTTCCCTCCCAGACCTGCATGCTTGATAGGTCCAATAAAAAATAAGGTTCTTTGTCCTAGAACCTTTTCAAGACTGTCCTCTGATAGGACCAATGCAAAAAGAAGATCTTTGTCCCACTTTCTTAATCTACTGGTCTGTCAAAAGCTTTTCCTAGGCTGTAGACTGATTTGTCTATAGTAAAAAGGAAGGCACCTTGTCCTTCACCTTTTTAGGAGAGTCTTCTCATTGGTTTACAAAAGAATAGTTCAAAGTATTGTCCAAGGACCTTCTAGAGACCAAAGGATGTATCCTGGAGTCAAGATTGTTGAGTTGGAGTAGGCATTCACGTGACTGCTTCTGTTCTCACGTGACTGGGTGAGCTGTTGGCAGATTGCACTAGTTGTGGAACTAAGGCAATATCAGTCGAATGAACTTCCTTGGGTCGACTGATTTTTTCCTTTTTCAGTCAACTCATCTTGGGCAGGTTGACTGACTTCTGCTGACGTAGTTACTGGTTGCTGGTGTTGATGCTAGCTGTTGCTGGTGCTGATGCTAGCTGTTGCTGTTGCTTATGCTGTTGTTGTTGTTGTTGTTGCATGCTGCCATTCATGCTGTTGATGCTGACTTTGCTGTTGTCGTTGTTGCATGCTTCTACTGCTGCTGTTGGTATTGCTACTTGCTGCCATTGTTGTTTGTTGTTGTTGCACAACTACTGTTGCTGCCTGTTGCTGGCTGTTGATGCTGTTGCTGCTTATTGCTATGATGACTTTGCTGAAGCTGTTGATGCTTCTATTGATGTTGTTGCATGTTGTTGTTGTTGATGTGGCTGCTATGGCTGCTAATACTGTTACTGCTATTGTTGATGGCTACTGTTGCTTGCTTTGCTGAAGAGCTTCAATTGACCTCGGTCTGAAGGTCGCGGCCTTAACTGCACCGCGTTCAAATGAACGTGGTTTGTCGAGCGACCGCGTTCTTGGTGGGTCGACTCATAGTTTTCCTGGCTTGAGTGAATGCATGTCGACTAAGTCGATTTGACTTTTCTTAAGTCGACTTGATGCTAATGCCAAGTCGACTTCTCCATTGTGGTTGTTCTGCTCCTGTGACTAATTAGGTCGACTTATTTGTGAAGTAGGTCAACTCATTCTGGTTCTGGATGAGTCATTGAGGTTTACTTGTTGCCTGCTACGATTGGCTTCATGCTTGCATGACTCAAAAAAGGTCATTGGCCTTTTCTTCATAGGTTAGTTGATTCCCCAGTCAGTCGACCGAAACCTAAGTTGACCTATTTTCAACTTGTGTTGACTCAGCTGTCAGTCTGCAAGAAAGTCTGTTGACTGAATTTGACTTCAGTCGACTGAATTTGGCATATCTATTTACTTAGTCACTTGCATGTCGACTGACTTGAAGGTTGGTAGACTGAATTTTCCTGCAAAATGAAGTGGTTGCGAATATGTAGGTCGGCACACTTATTCTTAAAATAAGTGGAATCAAATTACCGACCGTTATCGCTCGCAATCACCCGAGGGATGCCAAAATGACAAATGATTGGGCTCCAGACAAAACTCTGAACGACTGCCTCGGTAATTTTAGCGGTGGCCTCATCCTCAATCCATTTGGAGAAATAGTGGATGGTGACGATGACGAACTTCTTTTGAGTCTGTGCCACGTGAAAAGGGCCCAAAATATCGATTCCCCATCGAGCAAATGGATAAGGATCGGTTAGGGTCACGAGTTTCGAGGCTGGTTGGTGGACTACGTGGTTGAACCGTTGGCATCGATCACATTTATGCACGTAAGTTGAGCAATCGCGCTGGAGAGTGGGCCACCAGTAGCCTTGTCTCACTAGGATCCTTGCAATAGATCTCCCCCCTAGTGCACGCCTTCGTGAATTTCTTCAATCGCTCGATGTGCTTCGGGAGCGGCGAGGCACTTGAGGAGAGGACTGGCAAAGGATCTTCGGTGTAGGGTCCTATCTAGAAGGATGAAACTTCGAGCTTGATTTTTCAGTCTCTGAGCTTCCCGATAGTCGGGGGGCTGGTGGGAATCTCAGAGCCAAGATATATATGGGCCCCACCAGTTGCCAAGAGATATTTGTACAATGGCCACGAGCTCGATCTCCACGCTCAGTCATTCTAGTTCCTCGAGGAGGACCGACGGGGTGCCCTCTGGGCTGATGGAGGAGGCCAAACGAGAGAGGGCATCTGCTCGGAAATTTTCTTCCCGAGCTATCTGGATTACCAGAAAAATCTCGAACAGTCGGGCTATGTCCTTCACTAGCTGGAGGTAATTGATCATTTGTGCTTCCCGAGCTTCGTAGTCCCCGTTGACTTGACTAGCGACCAGTTGGGAGTCGGTATAGATTCTGACTCATTCGGCTCCCAGGCGTCGTGCCATTCTGGCTCCAAAGATGAGAGTCTCATACTCGGAGATGTTGTTGGATGTCGAGAAACTGAATTTCAGGGTGTATTGTAGCTCTACTCCTTCGGGGGATTGGAAGAGAATGTCGGCTCCACAGCCGGCTGAGTTGGAGGATTCGTCAACGAAGAGGTCCCAGGTGGGGCCCATCATTTGCAGGGATACTTCATCAGTCGGGGCAGTGCTTTTTGTGATGAAGTCCGTGATGGCCTGTCTCTTGATGGCTGTGTGGGGCTGGTAAGAGATGTTGCAGGCCCCGAGTAGTATGGCCCATTTGATGAGGCGATCGGAAGTCTCGGGATGGGCCAAAATCTTCTTCAGGGGCTCACTGGTCAGCACCATGATGGCGTGTCCTTGGAAGTATGGCCGGAGGTGCTTGGCCGAGGTAACCAACACTAGCACGAGTTTCTCGGTTGAGGGGTACCTTCTTTTGGCCTCGGAGAGCACCTTGCTGACGTAATATATCAGCCTTAGACACCTCTTTCATCTCTCACCAAGACCAAGCTTATTGTGGAGGGAGTCGCCAAAAGGTATAGATACAACGGCTCCCCTGGAACTGGCTTTGAAAGCACTGAAGGTGAAACCAGGAACTCTTTCAGCTCTATGAATGCCTTCTGGCACTCGCTTTCCTAGGCGAAGGTGGCAGATGCCAGCTTAGGCCCCCTTAGCAGTTTAAAGAAGGGCAGGCATCACTCTGTCACCCGGGATAGGAAGCAGTTAAGCACACTCCCAGTCAGGCGCTGAACGTCCGTGATGCAAGTAGGTGGCTGCATGTCCAAGATGGCCTGGACCATGTCGGGGTTGTCTTTGATCCCGCACTGAGTTACCAGGAACCCAGGAACTTCCTGGACCTAACTCCAAAGGCATATTTAGCGGGGTTGAGCTTCATGTTGTACCTCTATAGAGTGTTGAAGGTCTCGGCCAGGTCGGCGAAATGGTCTTCGGCCTTGGGTGTCTTGACGAGTATATCGTCAATGTAGGCCTCCATGTTCCTCCTGATCTGGTCTTTGAAGATGTGGTTGACCAATCTCTGATATGTGGCTCCAGCGTTGTTCAACCCGAAAGGCCTTCGGGTGTAGCAGTAGACGCCGAAGTCAGTGACAAAGGTAGTCTTCTTGGTGTCTTCAGGGACCATTTAGATCTGGTGGTAGATGAAATATGCATCCAAGAAGTTGAGAAGTTCATTACCTGAGGTCGAGTCGACCAGCTGGTCGATGCTCGGTAACGGGTAACAATCTTTCGGAGTGGCTTTGTTGAGGTTGGTGAAGTACACACACATCCGCCACTTGCCCGAAGCCTTTGGTACTAGGATGACGTTTGCGAGCAACGTTGGGTAAAGGACCAGACAAAATAGCCCGATTTTCTTTCCCTCATTAATCTGCTCTTTCATGATCGCCTATTTTTCTTGGGCATGCTTTCTTCTCCATTGCTGGACAGGTCTCACTGATGGATCGAGGTCGAGTTTATGCAACACCACCCCTTCAGGAATGCTAGGGAGATCCTCATCAGACCATGCGAAGACATGAATGTACTTGGAAAGGAAAAGGACGAGTGTCGATGAAAGCGCGTATCTTCCAGAAACCCAAGAATGCGATGCAGGCGGGCCGTGCCGGCACGCAGCGCTGGATGCTGGAATATGCGCCCGCCGAGGCGCGCAAGGCCGCGCAGGAGGCGTTGCAGGAAGCCATTGCCGAGCAATCGGCGGGGGGCAGGCCTGCGGCGAAAGAGGCGCCCATCCGCTGGCAGGTGCCCCAGATGCCCGGCTTCATGGATGTGGCCAGCGCGGTGGGAGAGGCCATGCAGGAAGCCACGCGTTTCATGAACCACCGCATGCAGGGGGAGGGCGTTGTGGTGGCCCTGCAACAACCCCACGCCGAAAGCGAAGGCCGCTGGGAAGCCCAGGTGGTGGAGGATGGGTCCTCCCGCGTGTTGCAGCGGTATGACGGCACCGACCTGCTGAAACTTTACGCAGCCCACCATGCGGGCCGCGGCGTGGTGGTGGACGGGGAGGTATGAGCATGGAGATTGCGGGCATGGGCGTGTTGTTTCTGGCCAGCTGGGCCGCTTTGACGGGTGTGACAGCTTGGTTTGTGTCTGCTACGATAAGAACGAGAGAGTGCGCAGCCTGTCAGGAAGGTCATCCCGGCATGCGGCAAGGTATGCCGCAGGCACGCGCCCAGGATAGAAACAAGGCAGGAACGCCATGGTAACGAGCATCAACACGAGCGGCATCTCCGTCGGGACGGACGGTAAGGTCAAGGTCTCCGGCCTGAATTCCAGCATTGACTGGAAGGGCATCGTCGAAGCCCAGATCAAGGCGAGCCGTTTGCCGGCCATTAAACTGGAAGCCAAGATGACCGCCAATACCGCCAAGATCGCGGCCTACGGCGAGCTGAAGCAGAAAACCCAGGCGGTAACGGATGCGCTGGACAAGCTGCGCGGCACCACCGGCCTTTCCAGCACCAACGTGTTCAAGGTCAAGACCGCCAGCGGGACGACCTCCGCCAAGGATACGGCGCCGGTGAACTTTGTGCCCAGCGACGTCGGCTCCCTCGTCACGGCGTCCATTTCCCAATCCGCGGCGGCGGGGAGCCATACCATCACCGTGCAGCAGGTGGCCAAGGCCCAGCAGATCCGCGGCGACCTCCAGGCGAGCACCAACACGGCGCTGGGACAGTCCGGCAGCTTCACCATCAACGGCAAGACCGTGAACATCGCCGCCAGCGACACCCTGTTGGACGTGCGCAGCAAGATCAACGCCAGCGGTGCCGGGGTGAATGCCAGCATTGTGAGTGCGAGCGGCACCGAGCATTACCTGGTGCTGACCAGCGCCAAGACCGGCACGGACGCGCAAATCGACTTTGATGGCGGCAACGCCCTCACCGACGCGCTGGGCCTCACCGACGGTTCCGGCGGGCCGGGAGGGTCCATCAAGAACGAATTGCAGCAGGCGAAGAACGCCATCCTGGATGTGGACGGCATCACCGGCATCGAGCGCCAGAGCAACGAAGTGGACGACGTCATCGAGGGCGTCACCCTCCAGCTGTTGAAGGCGGAAGCCAACACCGACATCAACCTGAAGATCGAACCGGACCTCAACACCGTGAAATCGGCGCTGGTGGACCTGGTGGAGGCCTACAACGACCTGCGCAGTTTTGCCAAGGACCAGCGCACGGCGAGTGACCGCAACGGCGACGGCACGGTAGGCAGCGCCGAGTTCGGCGAGCTGGCCTTCGACAACACCCTGCGCACCATTGTGGCGCAACTGGGGAACTTTGCGGTGACCGACAAGGACGACAATGCCGACGGCTTCCAGAGCCTGGGGCAGATCGGCATCACCATCGACAAGGATTACAACCTCAAGATCGACGATACCATCCTGGACAACCGCCTCATCACCAACGTGGGCGAAATCCAGAAGCTGTTCGCGTTCAACCCGAGCACCAGCGACTCCCGCATGACCATTCTTTCCCGCGCGGCGGGGACGGCCTCCGGGACGTATTACATCAACATCGGCGGGACCGACGCCTCCGGCAACGTCATCAGCGCCAACATCAAGAACGCGGCCGGTGAAGACGTGGGCGGGCTGGATGACGGCAGCATCTCGGTTTCCAACAACATCCTGACCGTATTGAGCGGCCCGGCCGCCGGGTTGAAGGTCTATTTTGCCGGAGGCAACAACCTGGGCCCCGTGCCGGACATTGAGGTAAATGTTGAGCGCGGGATCGCCGACCAGTTCTACGATTTTTTTGCCGACACCACCCGCGCCACCGTAGGGACGCTGGATACGCTGGTCTCCCAGGCCGACACCGAAAATACCGAGTATGCCAAGCGCGTCAGCACCATCGATGCGCGGCTGGAAATCCAGAAAGCCACGCTGGAAGCCCGCTTTATTGCCATGGAAACGGCGCTGGCGCAGATGGAGCAGTTGCGCAAGACCCTCACAAGCTACTTTGACGCAGGCAGCAAAGAGTAACCGAGGGAAATAAAGATGTACCCCAACGACGCCCAGAAATACCGCCAGCAGCAGATCTTGAACGCCAGCCCGGCCCAGCAGATCGTGATGCTGTATGAATTAAGGTATAATGCTGATCAGTTTAAAATCATTTCTTATAATACACATTGCACCTTAAGTCAAGCTTACCTTGAGTGATTAAGGACTTGGAATGGGCAGAGGAATGGCGGGAGATGAATCATGGACATGCGGGTTTCGTTAGATGACATTTGAGTTTAAGTACAAGGAATTCATGTTGCTCAACATAGTCTTGGTTTTGTAATCATCAAAACATTGGGATATGTACAACACACCTTCTATTCTACTTTGTCCATACCCCCGTCTATCGCCGATTGTTCTTCATGGGCCACTCTATGGGTAAGAAGGAGGATCTCATCCTCTCATTCCATACATTCTTTGCACTCATCGCATTTCATCCATCCATCGCATCCATTGCTTTGCATTCGCATGCATTTACATTTCTTCTTCCCCGGATTCCCAGGCCTGCATCTTCCCCACCTTCCGGAACCTCCAGATCCTCCGTGTTTCCCATCTCATTCACCTCTACCTTTGGGATCTCCGAGTCCCCTAACACTGGCCGGGCACCGCGCCCCCTCTAGTTTCCTTCCAGGGCATCACGCCCTTTCTGATTCTATTCCTTCGGAACCTCTGAACTTCTCTTTTTGGGCATCGTGTCCCTTCACACATCCACTTCCGAATCTTCCAAAGTGTTCTCTTCTTCCAGGGCATCGTGCCCTTTTCCGTCTTCTCCCTCCGGAACCTCCGGATCTCCCAGGGCATCGCGTCCCTTCTCAGCTTATTCCTCCGGAACCCCCGAATTTCTTATCTCTCCTCCCAGGGCCTCGCGTCCCTATCCATCCTATTCTTCCAGATCTTTCAGATTTTTCTCTCCTCCTAGGGCATCGCACCCTTTTATACCTTCCTCCTCCGAAACCTCTGGACTTCCTTCCAGGGCATCACGCCCTTTTCTATCTTCCTCATCTGGAACCTCCGGACATCCTTTCCGGGCATCACGCCCATTCTTTCCCATCTTTCCTCCGATTTCTCAAGGGCATCACATCCTTCGTTCTCTTCTTCCTCTTCCATCATCTTTTCTCATACTTCTTCCCAGGGCATCGCGTCCCTCGGCATTTTTTCCCTCCGGAATCTCTAGATGATTCTTCCAGTCATGATTTTCCTCTACCTTCGGACCATCTGGATCTGCCTCTCTCCATCTACCAATTCCTTCTTTTAATCCCCTCTGATCCCGGGTCTGACCCGACTTCTTCCGCATCTGCTGCGCTGGGCATCTGCCCTTTCTCCCACTGCTTCTGAGTCTTCAGTCCTCACTCCTCCTCTTGATTTTTCGCTTCTTCTGTAGACCATTCCTTGTGATCAGAGTCTTCGCGCCTTAGCGAGGGAGTTCTAGCCCTCGCCCCTCTTCCTTTTTTCCTTATTCGCCTGAGTCTGGTCTTAATACCACTCCTTTTTGTTAAGCCACTTTGAACCTTGGCTTCCAATCCTTTTCCTGCCATTGAGAACACATCCCACGAGGATCAACATCGCCTCCGACAGTAGCTGATCCTTCAAAAGAGCACAAGGTAACATATTGGCATAAGTATACATTTTCATGATGTCATTGCTCATTGCTTCACGCATGGTTTTCAAAATGAAGTACTTCTTAACATGATTAAGAATGGTAGTCAAGGCCTTTATCCTAGATTTTTATCTTTACTAAATCTCAGAGAAAAAGTCTTTAGGCTAGCTTTTGCAGCACCTCTAGTCATTAAGAATCCCGTGTTGGGAGTTCAACTTTTCCTCCCCACTTGTTAAGGACAACCCTTAGTTGGGCACTTGACACACTTCACGGTGCCCTTAACCAGATTCCTTGGTAAAAACATCGTGGCTACTTTGGTCATACCATGGGTATGCATGAAAGTCTCTTCTCTTCTTTGCTCGGCCAAGTGTAGGGGTAAGAGGTTGACAGACGAGATGACCAACTTAGGTACTCCTAAATACGAGAGAAGTCTCAAATAGGGACAGTCTTGACCCAAAATAATGTGATTTTTCATGATATATATCTAGCCAAAAGGGCTATTATCAAAACCAAATTCATTAAATGTAAAATCTATGAACAAAGGCATGTCAAGAGAGGCAAAGTCCCTGCAGGGAAAACCCTGGTCGTATGCATGTCAAGGGTCTAAAAATCAAAGACACAAAGTCTCGGCGCAACAGACCACCTCTTTGAGGGGTAGTATCTTGGAAGGAATTCAAGTCTCGATACCTCCCATCCTACATAAGGCTTATCCCCAATTATTCATCTCTTCTCCCACCGACGCTGAGTGTTTCTTAGGTATGGCCTTAGCAGGGGCACCGTTAACCATGGACAGTCATCTATAGGGGGCCACCCTCAAATGTGTTGAACCTTAAAGCGGGAGACTGTTGGATCTCTACTGTTTTGCTCCTACTATTTTGATGATGTCATACACTAACTATCAACTCTTCATTTGATCTGCCATTTAATAACCATTGTTTTATGTGCTTTATCTGAGGATGACTTGCAGTAAAATCCAATTGTGTGTTCATCAGTGTGCATACTGTGTATTTGGGGCTTATGTGGCCGCGAAGTTTGGGATGGGAGGGCTCGGAATCGTGTTGTCGAACGAGGAGAAGGATAGCGGTGTGAGAGTGAGCAACATATACCCTGGCGAAATCGACACGCCGATCCTGGAACAGCGGCCGCGGCCGGTGTCGGATGAACAACGCTCGGTGATTCTGAAAGCGGAGGACGTGGCGGAAGCGGTGCTCTTCGTGGCCGCGTTGCCGCCGCGCGTCTCGGGATCATGCGTGCAATGTACACGTACTACGTTGCCCGCGGCGTCCTTCTTGGTGAGCTTCTTGGCGTAGCTGACCAGTTCGGCCCAGGTGGCGGGACCGTGCTCGGGATCCAGGCCAGCCTCTTTGAACATGTCCTTGTTGTAGTAGGCGACGATGGTCGAGCGCTGGAAGGGCACGCCCCAGGTGTGGCCGCTGGTGCGGCTGTTCTGCATGAAGGCGTCGTAGAAGCCGCCCAGCCATTTCTTGTCGGCGTCCGTCTTCATCATGCTGTCGATGGGCACGATGGCGTTTTCGTCGACCAGCGTGAACATGTCGGTCGACAAGAGCACGGCCAGCTGCGGTGGCGTGCCGCCCTTGAGCGCGGTCAGGGCCTTGGCGATGGAGTCCTGGTAGGAGCCCGAGTAGACCGGCTTGATCCGAATGTCGGGATTCTCTTTGTTGAACTGCGCCGCCATGTCGTCGACGATCTTGGTAATGGGGCCGCCCACGGCCACCGGGTAATAGAACTCCACATCCACCGGCTGCTGCGCGTGGACGGGCAGAGCCGCCGCGCCGAACAGGCCGATCGAGACGACCGCCGTTACGTGGTCCGGAATGTGGACTTCGGGTGACTGACCCAGCAACCTGGGCTGACGGAGTTTCCAGCCCGACTCGGTCCGCTGCAGCGTCAGGCGGATGCAGGCGGGGAAGGGGCCGAAGGCGAGACCGTTCTCGAGCGCCCCGAGGTAGCCGGGAAGGGCGTCAGACGAACCGAGGTGGCGGTGCCAGAGCGGGTGGTCGCGGAGGTGATTGACGTGCGCCAGCGGTAGGACGGTGGCGATGATCACTGCACTCGAGGACGACAGCCCCGCTGCGGATGGGAGCGAGGAGGCCAGCACCATGTCGACGCCGCGGGTGACGCCGAAATCGCGTGGCAGTAATCTCTGGCGACCCGAGGGGGTGCTGCCTGGGCCTCGGAGATAGTTTCGCATGGCCTGCTCAATCCCTTCCCACTCCTGGTCGGGGAGAGCGGCCGGTAGTTGGGTGTCGGTGACGACATCCGGGTAGGCATGATCCGCGTACGCCGGGTGGTCGGCGTGGCGATTACGCCTATGACGTCGGCGACGGGTGCTCCCGGTCGGCCCACATACAGCGGCTGCCGGTTGGTGGGTCGTGACTGGCATCTCGACCCCTTCGTCTCTTCGCTCCCTTGCATGGCGGGAGCGGTTGGGCCCTGCCTGCACAGGTGCCGTGAGTTGGGCCTCCTTGGGGACCCAAGCTTGCTTTGATTTCGCCGGCTTACGAGTCGGCATGCCTCTGGGTGCGGCGGCCGGACTAGCGGGCGCCTTCCCCTCCTTTATCTTCTCCAGTCCGTGGAAAGAGTTGCGGACTGGAATGGTTGGTATTATTCGGTCCGGGATGGCCTCGGACCTCTGCCCATTCAGGTGGACTCTGATGCCTCCAACAACGACGGACTTGCCGGAGCTGGAGAGTCGGCTTCTTGGTGTAGCGGCCGCGCGGCCTCTTCGGCACCTCCTCTGGTGGGATGCCGATCCCTGTTGAGGTGCGTTGACAGTCGAGCGCACGTGGTGCACGTGGCAGCCCAGCATGTTTAAAGGGGCGTTGTTGTAGCTCCTGGCCCCAGTTCGGACGGTGGCGGCCTCGGTAGTCCCCAAAGTAGGGGGACTGACCCTGGACTCATCGGACGCCTCCACGTCCAGGATGCTGACAAACGCCACCCCCAAGAAGTTGGGGAAGCCCACAACGGGAGGGAAGCTTCCGAAGCAGAGGGGGATGGCAAGGTAGCCATCCCTGACGTGGCTCTTGACGACCAAGGGGCCAAATGAGACCGCCATTCTTGCAGTCGGACGTGCTTCGCCTGCATTCACAAAAGACGGAACAATCAGTATTACAAGAAGGGGGCCACGGAGCCCCTAATTTCGACAAAGAGATGAAAGGTGGATGGGTCCCACCGGGCGTGCCAGACTTGTGGACGCACCTCCGTTAAATTGGATTGATTTATTTGGTTTGTCGATTTATCCCGAAGAGGTTAAAAAGGAGCCTAAGCGTAGGAGCGAGTGCCCAAAGAGTGCTCGAGGAGGTAGGGGAGAAGAACCCTGAGGGAACCTCTCGGGACCCACTTCCTAAATGGAGATTCCTTTTGCCCTTACATATAAGAGTCTCTCTCTTCTCTCGGTGTAGAGATCTGCTAGCACTAGGATGTCTCTCTTCTATCTCTGTATGTGTGGGTGTGTCTGAATTTGGTCATTCCCTGTCTCCTCGGGTCCGACTGGGGACTTATTTATGTGGGCTGCCGGGACATTGGCCGTTCTTCCCCTAGGAAATGGCGTAGATCGTGGAGTAACGTCTCATTGATCGTGGGGGTTGTCTATTGCATGCTCGCCCCTCCCGAAAGGGAGGCTTCCGGGCGGGGATCTCGGCAACGTGGGTGTGACTCGATCCACGTCGGGGATAGCCCTGTGATGGCAGTGGCAAATTTATCCGTTAGCAAGTTCTACGGCATTCGGAACCTACGTGCGCAGTAATTTCGCTGGTAGGCTGGCAAAGCTTCCTTGGGCCTCACTTGGGACACGTTGAATGGGCCAGAGGCTGGCGAGGTGGTCTGTTATGGGGCTTGGATGAACCGGGCCATAACAGGCTTGACGATATTGGGCCGCACTAGGCCTGTACATTCCCCTCCTCACTAGCCCCCCACTCCTGAGTACCGAGCATTCTTGGAGCTCGGGAGGAGTCATACGAGGTCAGTCAAGGGGGAATCTCTGGCAGAATCTCCTCGAGCCTTCTCATTCCTTTGACGTGGGGAGGCCCGCTACTGATCGCCTTTCTTGGCGCACAAGGCAGTCCCCTGACATGTTAGGTGACATTGTTGTCATCATGGCGCAGTCGTTTCGCCCTTAGAGAAATGGGCACAACAAGCGTGGGAGCGATGCTTGGGCTTCCCACCGAGCATCCCAACAGTGGCAATTGCATCCTTTTAATTGTTCATCTGACCGAGGTGGACGCTTTGCCTCCTGAAGCTATTACAAGAGGGCAGAGAGCACTCATAGAGGCACATTCATCATCTCCTTCTTCGTCGTCGATGCTCGTCGCATTCCTTCTGCTTGCTTAGTGTGTTGGTGAGACCTTTCTTTTGAAGAGGAGGTATGCTCGGGTGCCCTCCTCTAGGAAGTACTGCGAATGGTACACTTGCGAGGTGGTCAATGGATCACTAAGGTGCTCCTAGAGAGGAGTCAAGTGGCGCCATGAGACGACCATTCCCTGATTTCTAAGGGGCACGTCTGGCTCTCTCTTAAAGAGGAGGAATGCTCAGGAACCATCCTCTAGGATGTACCCCAAGAGGCACACTTGTGGGGTGGTTAGTGGATCACCACGGTGCTCATGGAGAGGAGTCAAATGGCGCCATGAGGCGACTGTTCCTCGATTTTTAAGGGGTGCATCTGGCTCTCTCCTGAAGAGGAGGAATGCTTGGGCGCCATCCTCTAGGAAATATCCCAAAAGGCACACATGTGAGGTGGTTAGTGGATTATCATGATGCTCTTGGAGAGGAGTCAAGTGGCACCATGAGACGATCGTTCCCTGGTTTCTAAGGGGCACATCTGGTTCTTTCCTGAAGAGGAGGAATGCTCGAGCCCCATTCTCTAGAAAGTATCCCGAAAGGCACACTTGTAGGGTGGTCAGTGGATCACCATGGTGCTTTTGGAGAGGAGTCAATTGGAGCCATGAGACGACCGTTCCCTGGTTTCTAAGGGACGCATGTGACTCTCTCCTGAAAAGGAGGAATGCTCGGGTGCCATCCTCTAAGAAGTACTTCGAAAGGCACACTTGTGGGGTGGTTAGGGGATCATCATGGTGCTCCTAGAGAGGAGTCAAGTGACGCCATGGGACGACCGTTCCCTGATTTCTAAGGGTTGCATCTGGCTCTCTCCTCAATAGGAGGAATGCTCGAGCGCCATTCCCTATGAAGTGCCCCGAAAGGCACACCTGTGGAGTAGTCTATGACCTACTATCGTATTCGTGAGCAGTAGATCATGAGATGACTGGCTCCATTTTGGAGGGGAGTTAGTGTCTCCTTAAAAGGAGGAAACATATCGCCTCTTAGAAGCTATGTAAAGCCATCCTTTGTATTTTCGAGGGGAGCGTACGTTTATCTCCTTAAGAAGAGAAGATTATTGCCCGCCTCTTGGAAGCACGGAGCCATCAGTGGTATTTTGAGGGGAGCGTACGTCTATCTCCTGAAGAGAAGAGGATTATTACTTGTCTCTTGGAAGCACGGAGCTACTAGTGTCCTTGCGAGTACTAGAGGTGGGACGAAATGAAAGGAGATGATAATCCAATCCACTTGTGCGATGCGGCACGAGATCTCAAGGAAAGAAGAGGCGCTCCTTGACCTAGGAGTTGTAGTACTATGCTAGTGACTGATGGTGAGTGGCTAATCGGCTCCAAGCACGATCTCTATCTTCTTCTCACAGATTCAGGTTCTCTCGTAGTGCCTAGTTGCTCTCTGCTTCGTCGAAATGGCCGACCCTCATAGTTGGGTTGGCAATCTCGATTGGTATTACCGCTTCCACACCATAGGCTAAGTGGAATAGGATCTCACTTGTGGCCATCTAAGCAGTTGTGTGATGTGCCCATAAGGCACTTGGGATGGAGTCTGATTTGCATTCTCCACTAGACCGTTGGCCTTCCACTTCAAGAGGGGTGCCGATAGTGAATGCTTGAAGAGGCGTCCATTGACAAGCGTAAAATGTGTCGCGGGCTCTTATACGTCGGGCCTCTAAGCGATCCTCAAGCAAGCATTGATGACAGTCGAGGATGGGGTCCATCCATGACGGCTCATAGTCGATGGCGTTCACCTAAGGCTCGTGCTCTTGTGGTAAAGCTGATTGTGCCCAGATGCTTGGTTCAATGTTGCATTATTCTTCTCGCAATTGGCGTATTCTTGGGCTAGGGTGAGGAGCTCCATCAGCATCTTTGGGGACTCCACTCCGAGTGTCCTTCAGAGGATGGTGTCTCGAGTGCCTTGTGTCAACGCGATCGTGGCGATGCTGACGTCCAGGCAAGGAATGCGGAGGGCTTCTTTGCAGAATCGGGCAAAAAAGTCCTACAAGGGTTCCTCGTGGCCCTACTTGATGGCTCAACCCTTCAGCGGTACACCCCCGGCCTTCAACCTTCAGCGGTGTTGACGCAGTGGAAGTCTTCTGATACTTCAACTGCTGCGTCCACGCTGTCGTTCAGCAGCGTTGACGCAGTGGTTGTCTTCTGATGCTTCAACTGCTGCGTCCACGCTTGAGCCTGCAGCGTGGACCCTGCCTTGATGAGATGATTCTTTCTGCTCTGCTGCGTCCACGCTTGAGCCTGCAGCGTCAACCCTGCCTTCACTTGGACTTGAAGATATTCATCATTGCAGCGTCGACCCTTGAGCCTGCAGCGTGGACGCAGGCCTGATGAAACTTCTTGGACTTTGTTCAGCTGCGTTGACACCTTGTTGCAATTCAGCTTCTGTCACACATTCCACACCTTTGACAACGAGCAAGTTATTGAGATGAATATTAACATGTTATAATGAAGTTCAGCTTATCCTATAAGTACCCTTTAGTTGTCATCATCACAACCAGAGGGACAACATAGGAATGCTTCTCAGAGCGAACTGGTGCCCCCATTCTGTCAAAGACTGAGGTCTGTGGCAGTGGAGCCTCTGTTGGGGTGTCGACCCAAGGAGAGATCGGGGCTAGGTGCTGGCAGGGCCCAGAATGAGCCCATCTTTGCTTCCGCTTATTTAGGCGGGAGACCCTGAGTGATTGGGTGTTGTCGCACTATGCTGAGGTGGACTCGATTACATCCTGCCTGATGCTACGCTAGAGCATTCAAAGGTGGTTCTGGGTACGTGCCCTCCGAACAACTTGAGCCTCTTCTGAGGTAACCTACATTCTTCTCAGGCTAAGTTGTTGATCTCCCTGGTCATTTTTTCTTCGAAGAGACTTGGGAGCCTGGGTATCAGACTGGTGCGGGTGCCCACGGACTATTGCCGAGGATCTTGCTTCTTTGAGCTCTGGTTTGTCCTCTCGCGTTCACCGCATGAGGCTGAAGCGGTTGGTAGTGGGAACCATTGAGACGATACGCTCCCAAGGTACAATTGGTTCACCTCCATTGAGATGAATCCTCAAGTCACCGACAAGAATGGTCTTGCCAGAATTGCTGGTTACGGCGGCAGGTCACCTACCTTTGTGGCCGTTACGATGCTTCTTCTAGGGAGCAGAGGGGGACCTTGCTCTGAGGTGGTAAATCGAGAATACCTGATCTCCCACTGTTACCAGCATGAGGCCGTTACCCAAAAGCACTGGGATCAGCTTCCAGGGCACGAGGCCCGTGTCGGGAGCCGATGATTGAGAAACTCATGTGTAAGCTCTTGCCCGAGTCGATAAAAGTGTTGTCGCTGCTCAAGGTGACGCTCTTGCATCGAGAACAAATGCTGCAGAAGGTACTGGGGTGTCAGCAACCCAAGGTTATGAACCTATGTCGAGTGCTAGCGTAGCTGGAGTGTGGGGCAGAGGGCCCACAGCGGGCACTAAGGTTGCCACGTCCCAAAAAGGAAGACTTGTGCTAGGAGTTGGCGCTGTTAGATGGTCGGGGGAAGGACCCCGTGGTAGAGCTGTGTCACGCCCCGAACCGATAGCAGCGGAACGTGTCGTTTGCTCAAAACCTGATAGTTAAACAGTCGTGTCAATCAATGCATAATCATGAGACAAAATATAATTTGAACAAAATATAATTTCATTTCAAATATAAGTTTGTTACAATTTGGACCCAAATAAAATAAAGACTCAAAAGAGGGAAATTACAAAAGACTCATGACTAGACTTAAGGTAACTATGAGACAACAAGACTACACGGTTCATCTAGATGTCGGAGTTCCCTTCACTCTTGTCTTTGCCCATCTTCTTCGGTCTCGTCATCACTAAGGTCGTTACCTGAAAAATATAGAAATAACTGGGTGAGCGAACGCTCAGTAGGACTTAATATCTCAAGTTCCAAGCTAGCTTTAAGTCAATTACAATTTAACATGCTTATGCAGATCATGCAAGGTAACATAATCAAGAACTATAATGGCACGAGATATATTCAAGAACTATAAGAAATAGACAAGAGGATAAATACATACAGACAAATAGATAGACAAGGGAATATAACAAGAACATTCATGACTAGATGACAAGTACTTTCATGAGGAAAAACTGTAGCATTTAGATAGATGACACAGCCGTCTTCAAGGATATTCATGATGGGACGATAAGCAATTCAATAACATTCACGGTGAACATTATACGAGTATAGAAGTAGAGTAATCATTTCTACTAGCACTATGTAGGATTGGCCAATACACTTGGGGATTTCACAACAGTATGACAACCCCTAATGGAAAATAAGTCGTAGACTAATTTTGCTATATTTGGTGAATGCCAACACCTGATCATTCATGATACCGGTACACGTTTGGACTTTGCCTCGCTCATGGGATCAGATTAGGACCCCGTATTTTCATACACTAGTATTAAAATGTCGTTTGTTTGGGACCCATAGCCCCGACAATATCTTGACCAATTCCACATTAATGGCCAAGAGTTTCAAGGATCAAGTCATGTTGGAACATTAAGATAGATTTCATAAAACATAGAGTTCAAGTACAGAACTTGCAGTAAGGTTGATATACCAACCCCGCTGTTCAGTTTGACATTCAGATAAATCCAAAATAAGAAGACGTCTTGCTGACCAAACGTGGCCTTAAAAGTTAAGGTTAGGTGTCGAAATCACTCGCTTTTGATGCTTTTGATACCTTTCGGCGCCATTTTTGTGGAAGAGATTAGACGCATCCAGGACCTTGGACGCGTTTAAAGAAAGCGTCCAGTGTAGGGGACGCATCTAATTAAATAAAATTATTTTTTAAATTATGTTTGCGTCTGGTCAACGGGATGCGTTCACGTGAACGCGTCCCTGACCATGGATGCATTCTTCACAAATTTTCCTATAAATAAAGAACCCCCTCCCACGAAATGAGGGGCTTCAGAATCTTCAGAGGAGAGGGAAAACGCTGCCAAATTCACTTCCGAGCTCGTGAGTGTTTAAGGGGAGGTTCTACAGGATTTCAGAGTGCCTGCGCAGTTGAAAAGGAAGGTCGTTTCATCCCACCACGCGTCCACGCCGTCCTCACGTTGTTGAAGCTCTCCTTGAAGCCCGTCATCGGTGCCCCCGGTAAACTTTTCTTCTTATTTTGTTTCTCTTTGTTTTCATTATGTTAGCTGTATGCATCATTCGTCATTTCTGTTTGTATTACGCTTCTCTCCTTGAGAGGGCTTTGCATCTGTGCATTTCTGCACGTCGTTTCATTCATCATCTCATTTTTCCACCCTTTCACGTCCGAGAGAGGTTTAAAACAACACCAATCAAGTGTGCGTCCGTTCATGATTTCATTACTTTCATCACAAGGGACTAATACTATGCTACTTTTGTTCTGATCTATTTGGTGTTTGTTTGTCTTCTTACAATGGTAACCAAAAGAAAGTCCTCTTCGTCGGTCAGTCAAAGGAAGAGGAAGAAGGAATCCACACAATCTCCCACTTCTGAGGTATAAACGCGATCACTTACTCTTTCATCTTTGGGGTCCTCGACCTCTGGCGATCACACAATCAACACGCAGTAACTCACGCGTGATTTTCCTGTTCCTTTACTTCCACTCTTGTTAAAACCCGTGGAGAGTAACTTCTCACAGTAGTTCCTATATTACACTATGATGTCCCAAAGCGGCCCTCACATTTGGGTTATTTGAGTGATTTCTTATTTTTCTGATAATTTTTTTCATTTTTACAAGTTTTTCGAGAAAAATCTTAAAGATGGCAGCCGAGGGGGACGCGTTCTTAAAAATGTGCCAGCCCCCTAAGAAGCGTTCTTGAGTCAACAATCGGCACTATCCCCGCCGTTCAATTTGACAATTCAGATAAATCCAAAAATAAAAAAATATCTTATTGACCAGACGTGGCCTTAAAAGTCAAGGTTAGTCGCCGAAACCACTCGCTTTCGACGCTTTCGGTGTCTTTCGGTGCCATGTTTGTTGAAAAGAATGGACGCGTTCAGGACCCTAGACGGGTTTAAAGAACGCGTCCAAGTTAGTGGACGCGACTTCCTAAAAGAAAAGATTTTTTACGTTATGAAAGCGCCTGGTTAATGGGACACGTTCGTATGAACACGTCCCCTATAGTGGACACATTCTTCACACTTTTTTCTATAAATAGAGGACCCCCTCACACAAAATAGGGGCTTCAAAATCTTCAAAGAGGAGGGGATACTCTACCCAACTCGCTTCCAAGCCCGTGAGTTTTTAAGGGGAGGTTCTGCCAGATTTTTGAGTGCCCGTGCGCTCGAAAGAGAAGGCCATTTCGTCCCACCATACGTCCACGCCGTCCTCACATTGGCAAAGCTCTCCTTGAAGCTCGCCATTGGCACTCCCAATAAGCTTTTCTTCTCCTCTGTTCTTCTTCATTTTCACTATGTTAGCACACACATCATTCGTTATTTCTGTTCGTATCATGCTTTTCTTCTTGAGAGGGCTTTGCATTTGTGCATTTCTGCACGTTGTCTCATTCATCATCTCATTTTCTCACCCTTTGCATCCAAAAGGGGTTTAAAACAACACCAACCATGTGTGTTGTTCATGATTTCATCATCTTCATCACAAGGGATTGATACTGCACTACTTTTGTTATGATCCACTTGGTGTTTATTTAGTTTCTTGTAAGGGTAACCAAGAGAAAGCCATCTTCATCAGCCAGCCGAAGAAAGAGGAAGAAGGAATCCACACAATCTCCCGCTTCTGAGGTATAAACGCGATCACTTACTCTTTCATCTTTGGGGTCCTAGACCTCTGGCGATCACACAATCAACATACACGCACTTACGCGTGATTTTCCAGCTCCTTTATTTTCACTCATGTCCAATTTTCTTAGGTGTCCACTTTTCTTCATCATCCCCGAGTTTGTATGGACCCTTGTCCACAACTCTCCAGATCTCATACTCCTGGGCTCTCAAGAAGACATGCATCCTATTTTTCCAATAGGAGTAATTTGAGCCATCAAAGTATGGAGGACGGTGGATGGAGTGGCCCTCAGGCATCATTCCCTTGTTTGCCATTGATCGGATCTTGCTCTTAGATCGTTAGATCTAATGAAACAGAGCCCTTGCTCTGATGCATTTTGCAGCTTCTATTGGCTTGTATGAACGTGTGGCATGGCAGGTTTTGAGTTTTTACAGGTTTTGTAAGTGAACCCGTCGATTTCAATCGACCAGGGTGTGGTTCGGTTTCAACCCAAACTCGTTCGTCGCCCAGATCGCATGGCGGTCACACCAGTGACTGTTATGTGTTTAACGCACCACATCTAGCACATTATGCCCGCATAGCGGACCACTCCAGGTCCGTTATGCTCATGAACATGGTAGATAGGTGGTTAGTATAACGCACCCTTTCCTGACCGTTATAGTCATGGGTTTTCTGTAGATTTTTCACGTTCGGGTGACTTTAACGGACCCCCATTAGACCGTCATTTGACAATTGACCAGTCGTTGACTGTTGACCAGTAAGGCGGTTAGCATGGCGATGTAGAGTAGACCCATTATGATCATATAACGCCCCAACCTCGTGCGTCATATTATGTATCGAAATCGTGGTTTTTGGTTGATTCTTGGTGTTCGGGTGACTTTAACGTACTCGGACCCATGCGTTATGGTCTCATAGCGCACTAGCCTGGGTGCATTATGTTCTGTGGTTTCTGATTTCAGTCCGGGTGAGTATAACGGGCCATGGGAGGCACGTTATACCCAGCATAACGCCCCATGCTCGGCGCGTTATGCTCTATGTTTCTGGTTGCACTGCATTATTCAATTGAGTATAACGCACAGGGGTAGGTGCGTTATACTGTACATAATGCCCCAGTGGTGGTGCGTTATGGTCTGCATATCTGTGCGTCTGTGTGCTTATGTTCACCTGAGCGTTCGGGTGAGTTTAATGGATGGAGGGAGACGCGTTATGTACCATATGACGCCCTTGCCCTGATCCGTTATGTCAGGTAACAGTCCCAGCTTGATCCGTTATGCTTTATGGCATTCTAAAAAGAGTATGTTTAGTTCCTAGTGCATATTCACCATGTTTAAGTTATTTTATAAAACTATGGCATTATTTTAGACCCCGATAGAATAGCTTTCTCTTTCCTTGTGATGGAGCCACTAGTCGTAGCCCTGCGACCTGGAGTGTCGGCCCACCCGGGAAAGGTGGAGGGGTGTTTCCCGTTGACGGTTCTTAAGCTAGTTACCGTGGGACCCTGCTTGTACCGTTGCGTCCTACGGGAGGGGAAAACTAGCTAGAGGCCTGGCTCTAGGTAAGAGTCAGTGTGTGTACATGTGGTCGGAGGTAGTAGGACTAACATTGACGAGTGTCACTCTGACTAGTCCTTATTTCGGTACTGTTTACGCCTCTCGTTGGTTGTGTTTAACTGACCTGCGAGTTGCCTGAGACGCAGTGTAAGCCGTCGGTGGACGCATCTGGTCTCTCTCTTCTAGTGTGTCTCTTCTCTTTCCTATCACCGGGTTGGTAGAGCTTTCTTCTATTGGTGGGGTTAGTTTTTGACGTTATATCTATATTGTATTGGCATATAGATTAATTGGCATATAGAGTGATTGGCATATAGATTAGCTGTTTAAACTGTTTAGATAGGTTTACAGCTTTACTATATCTGTGTTTAAATCATGCCATCTGCATGCATATTGGTTAAATGCATGCCTTAATTACTGTTATATTTACATGCCTATGTGTTTAGTTGCGAGGTAGGGATCCGCGTGACCCCTACTGAGCCTGGCTGTGACTCACCCTTCCTACTTTCAGGTGGGCAGTCTCGACTTCCAAACAGTGCGTCTCGAGCTTTTGGCAGTTGTGTCTAGTGTACCAACAGTAGTCAGTCTGTCCTCTTTCTATACATTTGACCGGGTTATGTCCCGTGTAGTTGTACTTGTGGACTTTTCTTTCAATTGTGGGACTTGTATATTCGTAATTTCTAGACTATTGTATATATTTTACCACGCTATTAGTTTAATTTGCTTCCATACTTAATTATTAATTATCGTTTAAATTAATTTACGCATTGTAATCTCAATTCGTTATGCAACTCCTTGACAAACTCCACTACCCCCTCAGGGGCCTCATCAGCCTCTTGGGTGGCATCCCCAGTTCTTGGTAGTGGTAATCCGATATTATTGGGTTATCGGTACTCGGAGCTCTAGGTCGTTACACAGTGCATCAACACACTCATCAAGGAAGAAAGCATCAGCTCTCATCAACTATGGTTGATGCTAGTTCTGCCCTCCAGCAACTAAGGTCGATGCTAGTATAGGTTTCCAGCATATGAGGTCGATGCTACTTTAGCGACCCAGCAACTGAGGTCAATGCCAGTTTGGACTTCAAGCAGCTAAGGTCGATGCTATTTCAGCGCCCTAACAACTGAGGTCGATGCCACTTCACCTGGGCCTGAACTAACTAAGGTCAGTGCACGTTTCTTTTGTTAAAGCATACAAGATATGTACAAATCACTATTATAGGTCGATGCACGTTTCTTTTGTTAAAAGCATACAAGGTATGTACAAATCGATGTTACAGGTTGATGCTAGTTTTGGCTTGCATCAACTAAGGTCGATGCTAGCTCTAGGTCAATGCTAGTTTTGGCTTGCATCGGGCTGAACTCTACCATGCCGTCTACGGCGGCCCACATCTCCGCGTCCACCGCCGCCGACGAGGAAGGAAGCGCCACAGTCAGGTCACTCGGGCCTCCCGCATCAATATGCAGTCCCTGGCCGGCTATTGCCAAGGGAGCTGCCGGAGCTACGGCTGCACCACTTGACTCCACGACCGCAAGGGGTTGCTCCTCCTTACTCTCGGTCGGGGGAAGGGCAGGGAGTGGAGCAGACTCTGCTGCCGTCGCTGAAGTCTGGGCTGCTTCGTCTACCGATGTCCCCTCTTCACCACGGACCATGAGCTCAGCCAGCGTCCTCCCCAGGAGCTGACTCTCCTCCGGCGTCGCAAGTGGCCAAGGAGGGGGAAGGGGAACCATGAGCTTCAATCCGCTCCCCGACTGCAAGAAGGACACAATCTGCTCCACCTCCGCTGCCGAGAGTAGCTTCGGCTCGTCCGTCTCCGTCGGGGCCGCTATCCCTCTCCGCTTGACGACAGCTCTGCGGGCTTTCGCAGAGCGTGCCTCAGGGAGACCCTCCTCTTCCTGGAACACAAAGAAGTAGAGGGATCAGCCTTGCATCAAGCGAAGCAGGCTGCCCGAGTTCCGAAAAGCATGGAAAGAGTCCCAGGGGTTTCGCTTTACCTCGATCACGGGGATGACCTGACTTTCTGGTGCTATCTCCCCTTCTTCCAGGGCCTCCTCGGCAGCGGATGCAGTCTCTGCAGCTGCCTCCTGTGGCAGGACCTCGAAGAGAGCTGCCAGCTTCCCCAGGCCGACGCCTCCACCCTCGGGTTGCTCGACCGATACATCAGGGAGGGGTACCTCTGCGGTCTCTGGTCGAGCCTCCTCCTGCAGATGAACCAGAAGATAAGAGACGGAGGACCGAAAGCTAGCTGCGAAAAGGAAGGCCCTATATGAATAGGCCCGCACTTACAACATCCTCGCCTGGAGACGCCTCGTTAGAGGAGTAGTTGTAATCTACCTACTCATTGGAGGAAGATTCGACCGAGGTAGGTTCCTCCCTGGTCGGAGAAGAAACGCCCGCTCAAGCGCCTTCGACCTCTTCCTCGCGTGGGCTGGCAGACGGCGAGACCCCGGACCTCAGCCTCCTCCTAGTATATATCAGCTTCGGCTCAGGGATCGCCCGGGCCTCTATATGTGCGGAAAGGGGTGCGAGGGGAGCTGTCAAATGAAGAAACACTCGAGGCAAGCAAAGGCTCACGGGCTCCCAACATAAAGCAGAAATACGTCAGCCCTGCTGGTGGAAAGAATTACCCTGCTCGGTCTCCGCAGATAGGAACAGGCCGGGAACCGTCCCCTCTATGGAAGGGGCGACCCCGGGAGCACCCGGTCCTTCCGCGTCCGAAGCAGAAGCGGGCGCCAGCTCTTCCGCAGGAACTAAAAAGGAAGGGGGCCGATATTAGTAAGAAATAAGCATGTATAAAAAGAGTCCTGGCCCCGCAAGGCCAGAAGGCGTCAGGTGGGGTCATCAGTGAAAATTTCTAACCAGCGGGCTGACCGGACTCGGCCTGAATAGCTGCTATCGCGGCCATGAGCTCCCTGGCTGCAGCCTTCTTCTGCTCCACCTCCTGAGGACTGATCGTCACAGGAGGGACCCGCACAGAGAGCATCTTCACTGCGGCTGGAAGCAGAACATATGCATGTTATACAAGGGCAGAAAATCTCCCTGGGAGAGTAGCCGGACCCCGAAAAGAGTTGACATCCGAAGGTCTCACCTGTAGAGCGGCTCGGCTCGGCCCGAGGTGAGGCGAATTCTGCGAAGGAGGTGATCGATGGAGGAGGGGAGGTTGAGGCCGCCCGGAGCACCTCCGCTCTTTTCCACTCCACCTCCTGTTCTATCGTCACCCTCGCGGCGGCGAGCGCCTTCTCCACCGGTTACGCTACCGGAAGCCCCCCAGCATCTCTGGGTGAGCGAGCAGGGGTCATCCACAGCATAGACCGGCGAAGGTGGAGGCTCCTCCCTAACTGATGAACACGAAAGACACCTGGGTGTGAGCACCCCAAGCCAAAGCAGAGGCAAAGCCGTTCAAGGACAAGCGTAACGAAGGAAATCTTACCGGTCGGTCGGCTCGACTCGGCCTGACCCGCCTCGAACTCTTTGAACGACGGGATTGGAGGCGGCGTAGGAGCAGCCCTTGTAGGTTGGGCGGTCTCCGGCTTCCGGCGCTTGGCCTCCCGCCACCCGACAGCCTTCGCCTCACCCAAGGCCATCTTCACTGGCGATCGCGCTCGAGGCCTCTTCGCGGGGGGAGGCAGGGGGGTGGTGGTCGGAGCCGCCGGTGCCTCCTCGAAATATGCCGACTTCTCAGCTTGCCGGAGGAGGTTTCGATATGTGGCCAGTTGAGTGTGTAGGCAGGAAAAATGTGCCTCCTTCGACTTTTTTCTTTTTTCCATACCCTCTTTCCCTTCTAGTCTCTTCTTCTACAATCCACTTTTTTTACGCCATTGAAACACGAGGGGAAAGACAGTTAACAAACGAAGTGAGGGAAGAAAATACTGACCGTGATCGAAGTATCTTGATAAGAGTTTCCCTCAAATCTTTACTCCAAGCTATGGCTTCCCAGATTGTGATGCTGGCAGGGAAACACTTCATCTGGTGGAGGACCTTCCGGTCAGCTCGAGCTCGAGCATCCTCCAGTGACGGTAGTATGTTGGGCTGGATCTACTGTGAGCTGCCACGCCACTCCTCGTCAGGGAGTTGCACCGCCTTGCCCTTGTTACTGGGATCGGGCTGACTGTGACCAGCCGCAGACTCTTGGAAGAGAGAAGCCAATGACGGCTCTTCCGAAGACGACTGAGGGGCTAGTCCATCCTTGCCGAATGGTCCCGCTTGTTCTGCAGGGCAGGCCGGAGCTGGTGCTGGGACTGGAATGCTAGTGATAGTCCCCTCGATGCCAGCTGGGTCAAAGATGCTAGGTTGCCCCCAGATCTCCACTGGTGGGATCGGGGCAGGTTGTTCTCCTCGGAGGAGGATAACCCGTTCGAGATCAAAGGGAGAGGGGCGAAGAGACGGCTCAGGGACTCTGCCGTGACCTTTGCCACATCCATGACCACGACCGGTGTACTCTGGAGCTGGTTGCGGTCCAGATGGAGCTGCAGCCCTTTGTCTGATTCTGGATGCTATCGGCTCGCTTTACCGGGAGGCATTGATATTGTCTAGAGGTGGGATGGCCACCATGTTGTAGGTGTATCCACGAAGCATCTGTTCCAGCTGTTCCACGGTGATCTCCTTGTCCTTATAGAACAAGGTGAGCACTTCTGGGACACGGAGAGTTTTGCCTTCCTTGACCTTCTGGATCATTTCTTGGACCTAGTCCCTGAGGCGAGCTCGTTTCTGCATGTCTTCCCACGGGATGTATCTATCGAGTGGGATAGGCCCGGTAGGGCAGAGAGGAATGTATTCCTCCAAGTTGTCGATAAGCCGCTGTAACCTCTGGAGAGGCATCAGTTCTGCTGGGGACTGCAAGGCAGCCGCTTGTTTGGCTTGCTTCTTGAGCCGCCTTTTGAGATTCTTCCTTCTATTCCTCTCTTGTTTCTTGGCGATGGCCATCTCCAGGGGAGTAGGAGGAGGAGGCACTGGGACTGGAGCTGACAGGTCTGCACGGGGATACCATTGAGCCGATGAGTTTGTAGGGTGAGGTCAGTGACTCTTCTTTGCTCAGATCTCAATCCAAGCACCTTCCGATTGTTGTAGTTGGAAGGTAGCGTTGATCGCCTGCTCGATGACTTCAAGTGGTAGTTCCTGGTAAGCAGGGATGCTGGGACTAGTGTCCGAAGACGTGGATGCGGCTTGTTGCCTCTGCCACGGTTGGTGTGGGAGCTCACCAGGAACTGGTTGACTCGTACTGGCATCCGATGATGTATGCGTGGTTTGATGCCTTAGCCGCGGTGGCGGGGAAGGCTTCCCTTGTTGAGTTGGTGTATTCGTGCTGGTGTCTGAAGACATGTGCGTGGTTTGATGCCTTAGCCGTGGTAGCTGGGATTTCTGCTGAGGAGGGGCCTGAGGAGCGTGACCAACATCTTGCTTCACGACTAGACCCCTGTGGTCTGGCTGAGAATAGGGTCGGACGACACCTGATGACGTATGGGGGCCTTGTTCCCCCCGGTGGCTATCTTGATCTCGCGTACTGGAGGGCCTCTGTGATGGCAGGCCCGACCTGTGAGCTGTAGGGAGAACCTTGTTCGGTAGAGCCAATGTCTCGCTCAACTTTTGCTTCCCCTTTCTATCCTCGGGTGTCGAAGACAGAGGTAGAATAGGGGGGAGACAAAAATAGCTGGAAGAGTCCATCCTGGTCTCGCCTACCGGGACGTCTTCTCGACCGAGAAGGACTCGAAGGAGTCTTGCAGTGTCTTCCTAGGAAAAGGGCAGAGACTCTAGCTCTTTCCAGGGCCGCCATTGTGCGGCTGGAGTGGCAGGGGCTAGTTGACCAGCCTATGATGTCGGAGCCTCAGGAGAGGTCGAGGGAGCGGGAGAGTGGATGACGTTGGCCGAGAAGGTACTCGGTCCCGCCTCTCGGCTGGCATCCTGCTCCCTGTGCCTCCGCAGTCGTTCGAGAGCCTCCCGATTATCGGTTCGGAACTCGAGCCATTCTGGAGCATGCTGGTAGGGCGACCCGTGCCTATTTTCCTGGGGAGGATCGGGCCGCTCTGGTGCATTTCTAGCGACAGCCTGGGTTCCTTCGACAGCTTGTCGCAGTCGAACAAGTGCCGTGGAATTTTCTTCGGCATCGATCTCCTCCCACCGGATCTGTTCCTCAATGAGGTATTGGACTTCCTCACAGAACTCGATCGCGTGGCAGATTCACGCATGAAAGGGACAATACTGGGGGTGATTAAAGTCCCACTGAGTGTAGTCTGCCGGCAAATCGCGGGGTAAGATTTGCGCCCGCTCGACGACGATGTCGAAAAGTCGCCGGGTTCTTTCCCTCGGGAAGGACAGGGGTCTGCGATCATGCCAGGGCCGCCACCCTGGGTACCAGATCGAACGCTCTCTTTGGTTGGTGCTGGGCTCTTCCGATTCATCATCAGAGAGAGAGAAAGAGGAGTACAGCAAAGGAAGGAGCAGAAGTACAGAAGCTTAGGGCCTAATAGTAGGGCACCCTATCTTATCCAGACGATAGGGGCCCTTTACAATAGTTGGAAGCTCAGCCCAAGTACCAAACAGAAGTGGAGAACTTGACAAATAGCACCCATGACCAGCAAGAGAATCAGCGACCTGGTTTGCCTCCCTGAAGATATGGGTGAAGGATGCCTGGAGTGCCTGAGAGAGGGCAGCAATCTCATGAAGGATATAAGTCAAACACCATGGGCGGGAGCAGCCACCCTTAATAGTCTGCACAAGGACAAGGGAGTCTGATTCAACGGTAATGGAGGAAAGGCCCTTAGAACGGCAAAAGAATAGCCCATCCCAGATGGCCAAGGCCTCGGCTTCAATGTTGGAAGACAGCTAATGGTATACAGCAGCAAATGCAAATATGAGATTACCCATAGAGCTGCGAATAATTCCCCCACCTCCAGCAGCACCTGAGCTAGATTTGAATGCTCCATCCACATTAAGCTTAAGCCGACCTGGAGGTAGAGTAAGCTACCGAATCACTTTTGGTGGGACCAGGTAAGCATGGGGAACCACCATGCCCCAAGAAGCCAGCACCTATCATTGCGAGGGGGAGATGTCTCTCCCTTTAATGTTGAGAGAATGAACAACCGGGCACATCGCAAGAATGACACGGTGAAGGATATGCTGTGAGCGCATGGGCTAGTCACCATAGCAGCCTAGATTCCTACAATACCATAGCTCCTAGATCATAGCCATGAAACAACATTTGGAGATGCAACCAGCCAAGGAGGATAGACGGCAGTCCATTAGGTAATCAAGCACCCCATTGGTAGTAGTAAGGACAGCACAGTTATCAAATTTGAGGACAGCATATAACGCATTCCAAACTTCATTTGCGACATGTCCATGGAAGAAAAGGTGCAGGTCAGATTTTGTGGAGGGCCTAGGGCAACAAGCACACTCAGAACAAAGTGGTATACCACAGTCGCGAATGGCAGCATCAGTTGGGAGACAACCACGAACAAGCCTCCGAGCAAGGACCGACTACTTTAGAGGGTACAACGGGCACCAAAGAGCAGACCAATTGTTAAGTGCATGGCCTTGTAGTAGAGTACAAATAGATTTGGAGGAAAAATTTTCGTCAGAGGTGGGGCACGATAGCCAATGGTCATTGCCTTGTAGTGAGGATAATATATAGTCAAACAATCAGTTGGGCAAAAAGACCGAGCAACATTAATATGATAGTGCAATGGGTCTGAAAACACCTGCTGGATAGTGCACCACTTATCAGCCAAAGAAGACCAAACATGAGAGGGAAGAAAGTTGTATAAAGGGGCAACACCAGCCCATCTATCCATCCAGAAGCTGACGTTAGCTGAGGTAGCCGTGACAAACACCCGGTGATTCTCAAAAACTAAGCGAGCAACTTGCTGCCACATCCGGCGGTCTACTGCAAGCATAAATGGAAACCCAATCTCAGAATAGTGTGTATTGAACAGATGCTTGGCTCTAAAGAATCTAGCCCACAGGGAATGAGTAGTAATGGTCCTTAATGCAACCTGCATGGAATGGAGTTGAGGACCCCTAAACCACCACTTTCAATAGGCCTAGAAATAGTTTCCCAGGAGATCTAATGCTTTTTAGGCGACCCCTCACACGAGCCCCAAAAAAAGTTAGCAAGTAGTTTGTGGAATGATTTCATAACAGGGGCCGGTATATTGATGGCAGACATAGTGTAAATGGGTAGGGCCGAGAGAACATGACGAATGAGCACAAGACGGCCACCTATTGAGAGGTAGCCAGACTTCCAGGCCTACAATTTGACAACCGTCTTGGACAGAATGTGGCTGAAGTAGGAAGACCTATGTCGTCCCTTGTAGAGGGGCTTCCAAAGGTAGGTGATGGGCAGCCTGTTCCTTGTGAAACTGGTGGCTTCTCCAATAGATCTGTATGATGTTTCTGGCATTTCTTTGGAGGCAATAAAGCAGCTCTTGTTAGCATTGATGAGCTGCCCAGAAGCAATTTCATATTTTCATAAGAATCTCATCAAATTTATGATATGGCGGATGGAGCCGTTGGAGAAGATAAGTGTCTCATCCGTAAATAGGAGGTGAGAAACCATGGGGCACCTCTGGATAGATTGGTACCACCCCCCACGACTGCGAGAGAACAATGATGTCAGCCCCTGACTGAGCGCCTCCTCTGCTAGGATAAATAAAGCCAGGGCAATAGGATCCCCTTGACGAAGGCCTCTGCTAGACTTGAAATACCCATGCACACTACCATTGAGGAGAATAGAAAACTAGCAGTTAGATAGTAATGGTTCCAATAGGGAGATGAATGCTACAGAAAACCTGAATCGACTGAGAACGGCATAGAGGAAGTCCCATTCAAGGCAGTCGTATGCTTTGGACATGTCCAGCTTAAACACAAGATTCTTGCCCCTACATGGCTTGCCCAGGTGTTGAATCAACTCACGGGCAAGAGATACATTCTCAATGATGGATCGCCACAGCATAAGGTATTGACAAGCTATATTCAAGCAGGCAGAATGCATTGACAGGCACATATGATGAATTGCAAGCATGTACAATGTGTCCTGAATAAAATGTAATCGGACATAATATGTTGACAGGCTCATGGTGACAAGATGTTCTTTGTTGCTATCATCAAAACAGAACAATATATATGTTGCTAGCATCAGGGCTAAACAACATATGCACAACACTCTATTCCTCTTTTTCTCTATTCGTTTCTATTCGTCTCCCCTTCTCTTTTTGTTCGTTTGTGGAAGAGGGGCTTTTAAACCCCAACAGTAGGAGCCTTCGAGTGCGGAGCCACGGAGGAGGGAACATGGGGCATTAAATGGGGATTTGACTTCCCCTCGTCCTTGTTGACAGAGGAGTAGCCTGCATGCCTCACTCTCGTGTTGCCACGTCGGCCGTCCCACTGCGTGCCAAGAATCCATAGGGGAGTGGCGTGAGATCCTCCCTATCGGACGGGTCGTGGGGGAGAGCGTGCCGCTAAGGAAGTAGACCGTGTCGTTGAGAGGCGTTTAGGGTGTGTCGGTGAATGGGATGCATGGGCATGTCGTCGAACGACGGAAGAAGCGTGCTATTGAAGGGCACTTGATAGTGCACCGTGGGAGGCTTCACAGGCGTGCCGAGGAAGGCCTATTGGGAGTGCACCATTGAAGACTACCTTATAGAGTGCCGGTGAAGGGTATACGCAGGGGTTATACCGGTGAAGACACCCAAACTGGGTGTGCCAACGAAGGAGCCTGGCGGGCATGCATCGGTGAAGGAGCCAGGCACGCATGCCGGCGAAGGAGCCAGGCAGGCGTGCCGGTGAAGGAGCTAGGCGGGTGTGTGCTGGCGAAGGGGCGCTAGGCGCATCGTTGAAGGGGCATTGCGCGGGCCGTTGGAGGTAGACTTGAGCCCGTTTCAAGCCCAATCAATGGTCTGCTTGGTTCTCTTCGGGGCCCACGAGTTGTGAGCTCCCTGGGGGTTGGTTTCTTTTCGCTGTCGTGACTCTGGAGGCGGCTTCACGACAGTGTGTGTATATTCGGAGAGTCCGGATTGGGACGTGTTCTCCGCAGCCTCTTCAGTGGAAGTTGTCGTTGATGCTGGACTGGTCGGGACATATGGACGTGTAATTTTACACATCCACAGGTAGCCTAAGGGTTTCCTAAAGGCGAGCTCCGCTCCCCTCGAAAACAATGATGTAGCCTAAGGGTTCCCTAAAGGCGAGCACCGCTCCCCTTGAAAATAATGAGGTAGCCTAAGGGTTCCCTAAAGGCGAGCACCACTCCCCTTGAAAACGACGACATATCTTAAGAGTTCCCTAGAGGCAAGTGCTGCTCCCCTTGAAAAGAACGACAGCAGGACGATCAGAAGCACAAGCATCGCAAAGACAAGCATACGGGAAAGTCCCTCAGGAACGTACAGAAGTCATCTTCCAACGAAGGTACACAATAAACATTTGTACAAGTGAAAGAATTTCATTCCTTTCGTCAAAATACAAGCTACTAAAGACCCTTTAGGTCACTACATGAATAGGCGAAAAGTAAAAGCCGCGTGATCACGACACCAACGCTTGGTTCCTGGACACCACTGCCGCTGGCTCATCTGTCGAAAACCTTCGGTGACCCCAGAACCGGACACCTCGCATCCCAGGTGTTCCGCGGAAGGGGACCAATGGTGGACCTCCACCTATGCCAGAGAAGAGGATCGACACCACCATCTCACATATTAGGGGAGAAGGCCGGTCGATCCATCCACCCCTCCTCGGCAAAGCATGGGAGAGTGATGAGGCCAACCCATTACGGAAGTCAACCCGGCGCACAGGCCATCCCTAGATGGAAGGCCTCGCCCATTGAGTGGAACAATGAAAAATAACTTCCCTACCTTCGGACATCCTAAGGAAGATGCTCCAGCAACAGAAGGCACCCCGTCGTGCGCCAGCCACGCTGTAGACAAGATGACAAGGTTTGCTACCCCATCCGTCGCCCTTCTTGGGCCGAAGAACACACGCCTCAACTCGGGGGAACCTCTCACCACGCAACTGCAAGCAGAGAAAATTATTACTACTGTGTAACGAGAAGAAGGCATTAGAAGCAACTCCGAGCGAGAAGGGGGAAGCAAGAACCAGGGCTTTCGTCATCCTCCTAAGGATGAAACTTGTCTGGTTCAAGGAATAAGATTCCTCGGCCGGCGTATAAGCGGTCGACCTTCTCCAAGGCCTCCCGCCAACCATCCAAGTACTCGAGTCGGTAGTCCTCTGAGACAGGACCCCCCACCCCCGGCTCCGGCGATGGGCGCCAGGGAGCCGGTGGAGGATCCCGGCAAAAGACCAGAAGCTGACGATGGACTGGCTGAGAGCCATCATCTGACGAAGTACCGGACTCTCCAGGAGACATCACGTAGGAGGACTCTCTCTTCGATTCTCACCGCTATGGAGATGACCACGGACTCGGTTCAAAGGCTGCTACTTATAAGGGATCGAAGTCCCCAGAAGCAAAGACTCCCACCGCCTCATGCAAGAGAGAGAGAGAGAGAGAGAGAGAGAGAGAGAGAGAGAGAGAGAGAGAAGAGAAACAGAGGGAGTGAGGTGGGAAGTAGTGACAGGTCGCGATAGTGGCCGTCAGGATGGGGACCAAGATCGTCGACGGTGGAGCTTAGTGGTGGGTGCAGTAGATTGCGGTGCATTTGGTGGCGTTGGATGGCACATGCAATGTGTCTCAAGCCGCAAGAGGAGGCAGTGACAATGTTGATTGGCTACGAAGCTGGAGCCACGTTTGATGGCCAGTAGTAGGGGTGGTAGGGAAGGAGCCAGTGTTTCTCAGCCACAGATGGGGTAGAGGAGGCACGATGTTGGTTGTGGAAGGGAAAGAGAGGGAGAAGAGAAGGGGGTCGAGGGCGGCAGGCGGTGAATGGCATTAGCGGTGTTGGCGAGTGAGGCCAGTGCTATTATTGGACCAATGGAGGCAGGGTAAGGGCAAGGGTGGCCAGGGTGATGCTGGGGTGGCATTCCCAATAGACGGTGGCTAAGGGGGGTGGGGTGGTATCGTCGCAAGGAGGGGCCGGTTGTGACCCTCCACAGGTGGGGCGGCCGATTAAGAGGATGGGAAAGGGGCGATGGAGCGGGCTAGGGCTTTGGGAAGGGGGGAGGAGAAGGGGAGTGGCACAGTGGGGATGTAGGGGCTAGGTTTTATAGAGGATGGGCTAATTATGGGGAAGAAGGAAGGGGACATCATTGGTCGGGCGATGTGCTGGTTGATCAACAGCTGGTCTCATCATCGATATTGGGTTTATACCGATGCAAAGAAGTTTTATAGGTTTCATCAGAGTAGATGTAAGGTCTAAACTGGATAGGTTTCATCATTGATCGGGCAAGATGCCAGTCGATCAACAGCTGGTAAATGAGAATGCAGGTGTGGTTCATCGTCGGTGGGACTTTAATGGAGTACGAGGGTTTTAACGGAATAGACGTAAGGTCTATCCCGGATGGGTTCAATCGTCGATCGGGCAGGGCGCCGGTAGATTAACAGAAGCTTTATCATTGGTAGGACGTGGAGGTAGCATGCTGCTGATGTAGGAACAACATAATGTCTCGAATTGCCACATTACTGGCCCAAGTGCCCTTTCAGGTTTTCACCGGAGCCAGCCCCCTCTTGCTTTTACCCACACGCCCTTTCGGGTTTTCACGTGGCGGGGTACCCGATTTTACCTGCAGTGCCCTTTTGGGTTTTCACCGCAGCTGTGTTTTGGACATTTCTGCCCTTGTTCAGAAGGTCTGAACAAGCCTGGCGGGGCACCTCTTTTTAAGCCCCATTTTAATACTTTTATCACTTGAAGATGTTTCATCATTGATGTGGGTGTCGACATCAATGCAAAGGACACAAAGTCTCATCGCCTATCCAGGTGGAAGGTCTGGATTGACTTAGGGATGTGTGGCGGCTTAGGCACGAAGTCGTTCGCCGAAAGTGTGAGTTTTATCGTTAATGTGGGGATTAACATTAACGCAAAGGATATCAGGTTTTAACCATCTATCCAGACGGAAGGTTCGGACTGATTTGGGTGTATATAGCAGCTTGGACACGGAGCCATTCGCTGAGAGTGTGGGTTTTATCATTAATGTAGGGATTAACATTAATGCAAAGGATATCAAGTTTTAAGTACCAATCCAGATAGAAGGTCCGGACTGATTTGGGTGTATACTGCAGCTTAGGCACGGAGCCGTTCACTGAGAGTGTGGGTTTTATCGTTAATGTAGGGATTAACATTAACGCAAAGGATATCAAGTTTTAAGTACCAATCCAGACGGACGGTCCAGACTGATTTGGGTGTGTAGTGACTGAGTGATGTCTCTTCCTGAGCTCATCGTATCGTTCATCACTTCTCATTCTCTTTTTCATCATTTTTTTGTCATCATTTTTTTCTTTTTTTTACATCCTCATTTCATCATCATTTTTTTTTGCCATCTCTTTCCTTGCTTCATCTCCTCTTTATCATTTTATTTTCACTATTTTTCATTTGCTGCCATTCCCGACTCTTCACAAAGTAGTGGTGCAGTGTGATACAGCTTTAGATGTTTTCCGTTAAGGGGTGAGAATTACAGTTCTACACGGTGGTTGACGACCACATAGGCTCCGCCCTCGTAGACCCTTTGGACTACGTAAGGACCCACCCAATTAGCAGTCAGCTTACCCTTTGGGTTGGAGGCCATGACTTCTTTCTTTTTGACCATAACCAGGTCACCTTTCTTAAATTCTCGCCCTCTTACGAGCTTGTTGAAGGCGCTCGCCATGCGAGCCTGATATATCTGGATATTCTTCTGCGCTTGAAGGTGTTTCCCCTCCAGCTCAGCCAACTCTTCGAGTCTTCTCTCAGCATTTGTCTGCTCATCATGAGCTAGGCCATGTTGGACTGCAACTCTGAGTGATGGGACTTCTAGCTCTATAGGGACTACTGCCTAGGAGCCGTACACTAGTGAGAATGGCGAGCAACCCGTGGGCGTCTTATAGACGGTACGATATGCACAGAGTGCTTCATACATCTTTTCATCCCAGTCTCTCTTATTAGAGTTGACTATCTTGGCTAAAAGGGTGCATAGGGTCTTATTAAAGGCTTCAGCCAATCCATTTGCCTGTGGATTGTAAGGGGTGGCAGTTCTCCATTCAATCTTGTACTTCTCGGTGAGCCGATATATCTTCTGATTCTTGAAGTGACTTCCATTATCGGATATTATTCGGCTGGGAACCCCAAACTGAAAAATTATGTTGTGTTTGATGAACATGGCAACCAGCTTGCCAGTCACTTCTCTGAGTGCCACTGCCTCCGCCCATATGGAGAAATAGTCTGTCATGGCCAGGATGTACCTGTATCCGGCTGAGGAAGTCGGCAGAGGTCCAACCATATCAGTTACCCACTGAGCAAAAGGCTAGCTGGGAATTGTTAGGTGCAAAGGCACAGGGGGCCTCCTAGGTATGGCAGCATGTTCTTGACATTTCTAGCATAACTTTGCAAATTGGCAACCATCTTCAAACATAGTGGGCCAATAATAGCCCAATTTCTTGATTTCAATCTTCATCTTGGGCCCAACATGATATGCCCCGACCGTTCCAGTATGCACTTCTCGCATTACTTGCTAAGCCTCTTGCATATGTAGGTAGCAGAGTAGGATCTTCTTGGGGGCATATGTCATAATTTCGAATAATGTCCCACTTCTAAACTCATAGGAGTCTTTGATTCTAAGCAACTTCATTCTTTGTTCCTTTTCTTTTGACAATTGTTAATGCATGAACCATTGCAAGAGGGGCTCTCTCTAGTCAGGCATATGAACTTCTTCGGCCGTGGCAACCTCATGTTCATTCGGCTACATATCCGGCATACTGGGGACTTGTCGTCAATTGCTCATGACTATCTTTAAGGTCTCATCTGGTGGTACAGCTAAGGAGCTGGCCAATTTTGCTAGAGCATCAGCCAGAGCATTTTGCCCTCGTCCCACATAATTGAGCTCAACAAAGCAGAACTTTGTCATGAGGTGCAATTCCTTTCAGTGGTAAGGAGTAAGCTCCGACTTCTAGACATCGAACTCCGCTTGTATTTGTTTAATGATCAGCATGGAGTTGCCAAATATCTGCAGCATCTGGAACTCCATTTTGAGGGCAATCTAGAGGCCGATTATCAGTGCTTCATATTCAGTCTCATTATTAGTGCATGGCTTGTTTATTGAGCAAGAGGTGTATATAACCTCCCCCTTTGGCGATTTCAAGACAATGCCTGCCCCTACTCTGACCTTGACCCAGCAGGCTGGGGAAACTTCAGTTCTTGAGGCTCCATCAAAGTAGAGCTGCCATGTAACTTGCCGGGCTTGGCATGCCCCTATGGTTTCATCATTAGGGATTTCTACTGCCCGGGGAGAATCCTTCGGAACTGGGTGCACAGCAAAGAAATCTACGATAGTTTGGTCTTTAACAGCATTCTGTGGCACATAGGAGATATCAAACTCCATGAGGCTCACTGCCCATTTGCCTAAATGGCCTTTAAGTGCCGGTTGGGACAATATGTACTTGAGCAGATATGCTTTGGATTTCAGCTTAACTTCCTGGGACAACATGTAGTGCTAGAGCTTTTTAATAGCAAAGACCAGGGCTAAGTAGGTCTTCTCAATGAAAGTATACTTCTCCTCTGCTCTTTTCAGCCGTCTGCTGAAGTAATACAATGCCCACTCTTTTCCTTCTTCATTATTCTGGGCCATCATTACCCCCAGGGAGTAGTGGGTAGTTGCTATATATAAGATTAGTAGCCTCCCCTTTACTGGTGCTCCAAGTACTAGAGGGGTCTTCAGGTAATCCTTCAACTTTTTGAAGGCTGCCTGACATTCTTCATCCGAACAGAAGGGCGCATCCTTCATCATTAATCTATGCAATGGGTGACACCGACCTGATAAGTTGGAGATGAATCGGTGGATATAGGCCAACCATCCTTGCAGAGACCGAAGCTCTGTGAGGCTCCTAGGAGCAGGTATGTCGCGCCCCGAGATTTTAATACAGCAGAAGGGATTCTCAGGAACATAGATAGCCAGCATGGTAAGCCTCTCGCAAGCAAAAAATTAGAGCACAAGACAATCACACAAAAAGTAATTGCACGAGTAATTTCTCAAACTTCAACTTTATTTCATAATAATAACTAGAAAGTACATAAGATCCTTGACTTTTGACATCCTCATATCATAAGACTCAAGAAAATAGAAAATTATAATATAACTCAACTAGACACTAAGTAACTAGGGCCTCTCTCATTCTATTGGACCTTCAATCACTCTCGGACCCACTACTTGCACAATCCGAATCTGATTCAGTAGTATTTACTGAAAAGATGAGAAAGTAGGTATGAGCACACTTGCCCAGTAGGTATCTTCGCATCAACATGAAGGCAATATTGAAGTGATTAATGTCTTAGCTCTAGACTTTAAGGTAAAAATGAGAATGTTGTAAATAAGTGATATAACCAAGATAACTAAGAGTAGAGAACTATGAGATACCTGAGCAAGTAGACATGAACAAGCAAGATTTAATCAGGTAGATGTAAATTGGCCTTTCATGAAGAAGAAAGTACGAGCATGTAACTAGAAAGTACTTACACAACCTTATAAGGCTATGTACTAAAAAGTCATTTAACAAGCATGTAATTCTTATAATGAGCCTCGTGATTTTTTTCACTCGTCTATAAAAAAAGTACCCCCGACATAATGCGACGCCAATATTCATCATGTTGTATATGTGATTTTGATTATTAAAAAATGACTGTGTTACTTGGACTTTGTGCTTGAATGGATCCTTATGCCTGCTTGGTTCACCATGTCTCGTGCTTAAATCATCCTTGTTCTATTGATATGGAGTACTGTTCTAGATGAACTTGATCTCGTGGTAACATGCTTGAAACGAACCACATAATCGCCTGACGAAGTCAGACCGAGCGCACCGTGGGTTTCCGTGAAACCCGAATAAATCGTCACCTCAGTGACTGGCACGCCCTCGCACTGAATAGATGAATAAACACCCTAACAAACGAACGAAAAACTGAGTGAATTTTTATGCGTCCATAAGTCTGGCACGTCCGATGGGACCCATCCACCCTTCATCTCTTTACCGAAACTAGGGGCTTCGCGGCCCCCTTCTCGTAATACTGATTGCTTCATCTCTGCGAATGCAGTAAAATCACAATCCAGCTGCAAGAATGGCGGTCTCCTTTGGCCCCCAGGTCGTTGAGAGCCACATTAGGGATGGCTACCTTGTCGTCCCCCTCTACTTCCAGAGTTTCCCTCCTGTAGTGGGCTTCCCCAACTTCCTTGGGGTAGCTTTTGTCAACATATTGGACGTGGAAGCGTCTGACAGGCCCGAGGTCAGCGCTCCCATCCGGGGCGCCATTGAAGCTGCTGCCAGCCGAGCCCTGGCCAAGGACAACAACTGCAGCCCGGTTGAGACGCTCTGCTGCAATGTGCACCACGTGCACCCGACTACTGGCTCACCTCAGCGGGGATCGACATCCCACCAGAGGAGGTTCTGAAGGAGCCGTGCAGTCACCACGCCAAGAAGCTGACTCTCCAGCTCCGGCAAGACCGTCGTCGTTGGAGGCATCAGAGTCCATCTCAATGGACAGAGGTCTGAGGCGATCCCGGACTGAATAATACCAACCGTTCCAATCCACAACTCCTTTCAAGGACTGAAGAAGATGAAAGAAAGGATGGCGCCCGCCGACACGCCGTCTTACAAGTCAGTAAAGCTAAAACAGGCTTGGGTTCCCAAGGGATCCCAATCCACGGCACCGGCCCAGGCAGGGCCTAGCCGCGCCCGTCGTACAAGGGGGCGAAGAGACAAAAGGGTCGAGGTGATGACCACGACCCACCAGCCGGCAGTCGCTATACCAGCACTGCCCGAAAGGGCCCGTCATCGACGCCACAGGCGTCATCACCATGTCGACTGCCGGGCATACGCAAATTACACTCATCATGATGTCGCCACCGACACCCAACTACCAGCCGTTTCCCCCAACCAAGAGTGGGAAGGGATTGAGCAAGCGATGAGAAACTACCTCCGGGGCCCAGGAAGTACCCCCTTGGGTCACCAGAGATTGCTGGGGGCAGTGGCTTCTGCCTTCCGAGAAGAAGAAGAGGCTCGGCCCGTGCCTAGCACGGAGTCGAGAAACCAGTCGGAAGAGCAACGCCAGTCCCTTGTGCGGGAGGCAGCGCCGCCCTGACGGTCGATCTTCGACAGGCTAGTGTTCCCGAGCAAGCCATCAGGGAGAACAGCAAGAAGAAGCAAAGGCTAGAGGGTCTTCACCTGTAATATGGCAGGATTCTCTAGTCGGTACGGGGCTTTACCTACCGACCCCAAAGAAGTGGCCAGGCTCGCTGCCAGACCCGGCCCCCTCACCAGGACTGGAAGAGTGGCGAGTGAGGTGACGCAGGCAGGCGTCGGGGCGACCTCCTCTGAGGACCCCCTCACGGCCTTGGCGGCCAATGTTATTACTACCGAGGGCACGAGTGGCGGACCCTCCACATCATCCGAGGATGCCCTAGCCGAAGAGACAGGCAGCATGCCCACCCTCTCCACAACCGACCCCGCCATGCTATACATGATACGACAGTATCAGCGGGAGATTGACTTGCTGAAGAAACAACTCAATGAGAGGAATGCCCAGCCCTCGACGTCTGGACAGACCGAGGTCTTACCGAAAGCGCCCGGGGGTAACGGGCAGTCTTTCGAAGCAACTTTGCAAGCTGCAGCATTCCCACCAACCCCCAGCTTCCTTGCAGGCGTGCCCCTACAGCAAGCACAGTACCCGGCCCCGCTGCAGATCTCACCTCCCCAGGGATCCCCTGTGGCCCCTCAGGCAACTGTGCTGACCACCCCGGCCGCGCAGCCGGCCCATTTCTATCCAAGCCCGGTCGACCCGACAGCAGTCAGCCGGCTGATGTTGGAACAAATGATAGATATGAAGTTAGCAAAAAGGGGCGACGGGGATCAAACACCGTTTGGCATCTACCGCGTCCCCTATTCGGCTCATTATGCTGCAAGGAAGCTGCCGGCGGGCATTACTAAGCCACTGAAGTTTGAAAAGTTCAATGGACATGGATCTCCCAGGGAGCACATCGCTTACTATGTGAATGTGATGGGAGACTTGGATGCTGATGAGGCCTACCTCCTAAAGTTCTTCGGCTCGACGCTCACTGGGCTTGCCTTTGAGTGGTACTCGAGCCTGCCGCCCGGGTCCATTGCTGATTGGCCCGACATGCAAAAGAAGTTGAAGGAGAGGTTCTACATTGCTGAACAGGAGGTCACCATGGCAAAGCTCTACACCACGAGGCAGAAACACGATGAGTCGGCACTTGATTTCATCAAAAGATGGAGGAATCTCAGCATGAGGTGCAGGCGCCCCCCGCACCAGGAGGATGCAGTGCAAATTTGCAATATGTGCAGCCCGAATTGAAGCCTTTGCTGATACGGGACCACGTCCCATGGCAAGAACTGGAGCAGTTGTCGCTCGAGCAGAAAGAGTAGGCCGATACGGCATCCGACAAAGAAGGTAGTCTGTTCTGGGGGCAGGCGCCTGCTGAAGTAAAAAAGAAGAAGAAATAAAAGAAGAAGAAAGGAAAGGCCACTAAGACCGATAAAGTGTAGATTGTCTCCTGCAACACCTTGTCAGCCCTCTTCAATCTGCCCAGTGAAGAGTACGAAGAAGAAATCTGCTTCACACCCCCTGCTAAGGGAGACAAGGCCGAGGCCGCAACCACTGCTCATGCAACCCGGTCAGGCCGGAAATGGGGGCGCCAGCCGCCGCCTAACCATAATATCATATTCAGGGGAGAGCAGCCCTACAAGACACCTCCCCCAGAGGTCAGGGGAGTCCAGATCCCTCCTCCGTCAGGCCTATATAACAAGAGTGGGGGCAAGACAGTCCCCTCCTTTCTTGAATTCGTGAAGATGTCCAAGGGGAAGCAACCATGTCAGGAGACCAACCCTGCACCCGGGAGCATTCACCCGCAACCACTACAGTCTTTCGAAGTCCCGGATGCAGATGAAACTTGCCCTGCAGCAACTGATGAAGGGCAGCAAGAGTCCGGTGCTAATCAGAAAGGTGCCAAATCCGAGCCTGAGGAGGCAGGTCCATCAGGGGCCACAGCTCAAGACTCTCCCAAGCCCAGATGGGCAGAAGAAATGAAGCTCTCCAATGTCTGAGCTGGGAGCCTAATAATGAAGCTGCTCAAGAAGCTCCCCGCTAGATTTACAATCTGGGAGATTCTCTCTTTGAGTGAAGAGACCCGACAGGCGATCATCACTGCCTTGTAGACGCCTGCTCGCTTCGAGACCTGCTTGACTGAAGCACTGCCAGAAGCCAGCATGACCTTCACTCAAGAAGACATGATGCTCCCCACTATCAGCCATAACAGGTTGTTGTACATGAAGGGGCACCTGAACGGAAGGGAGCTAAACAGGATTCTGATTGACCTTGGTGCAACAGTCAACATTCTACCCTATAGAATATATGAGGGGCATCACTTCAACGTGCGTCTTGAGAAAGTCAGCGATATGTGTATCACCGGTTTCAATCAGAAATGTGAAGTGTCAATGGGGGTGGCAGAGTTTACACTGGCAGATTTCACAACGAAGGTGCAATTCCATGTCATGGACTCACGCACCTCGTACAAGGCACTGCTCGGCCACCCATGGCTGCATGAGAACATGGTGGTGCCCTCCACGCTTCACCAATGCATCAAGTACAGTCTTGAAGGGAAGGAGGAAAGGATATTTGCTGACCTCCACCCATTCGAAGTATTCGAGTGTCACTTGGCAGACGCCAACCTATATGCGGGGCAGTCCCAGAAGACCTCTGAAGCTAAGACCCCTGCGGGGACATCAAGAAACACATCCGGCGATAGCTGGTACCCACCACTACCGCATGGATATGTAAAGCCCAAGGCGGTCTCCCATATCACCATCTCCGGGAACGTGGGCAGAGTAGGACCTCTAGCCGTATACCCCGAAGCAAATGAAGTCAAGGTCGATCAGCAGCACGACCACATTGGGGTCCCAGAAGGCCTCACCAAGTCGATTCCTAGTCTCGATAACCCTACCATTGAGCCTTTCAAAGCTTGGGAGGTGGCACAGATGGATGGACCGAATAGCTTGTTCTACACAGCTGAAGAACACCCTATTTGGGAGGATACAGACTGCTGTCTGCCTGAAGATATAGAGAACCTGTCAGTTCCTGTTTAGGGCCTGGCGTTCACGACAGATCAGATGGCTGAGATGTTCTGAAAGCAACACATCCCCTATGATCAATCACATAAAGACAAAGAGGCTTTCCAGAAGATGTGGTATCCCGCAAGTCTGGATAAGGAACTGAGATGCTTGTCTCAGCACCCAGGGTTGGGTTTCTCCCTGGAAGAATACTACTACAGTGGGCGATACAAAGTGGACACCATCTCTGCCTTCTACCCTGCTGAAGACAGCCCACTGGGGGCAACTTTTGATGAATACCCTGCGGAAGCTGAATATGCTGAGCCGGTTCAACCCGAAAATCAAGAAGCGGAGACCATGATTCCTTACCGATGCTGGGAGTAGGTCTATCCCGAAGGGGGGGCCCTTCAAGCCAAGTTTGATACGGCTAGCAGCAGTGAAGCTGAAGATGTTGAAGAAGCAGGGACCTCTCCCTCCAGTAGAGTCTTACTGATGATGACTTCAGCACCTCTCCTGCCAATTGGGGAAGCCTCGGCTGACTCCGATCAAGAGGCACATGGTATCGAGAAAGAGAATGCCACTTCTATTGAAGATGCAATTGCCCCAGAAGGTGAGACCTCCTCACCTCCTGCTACAAGACTGGAATGCTACTCCAGCCCAGTAATAAACAACCACCAGTCTGTTACGACTATAACCTCACCTACAAAGGGTGAAGTTGCTCACTCGCCCTTGGCAGCTGCAACGGTGGCGGATTCGTTGCCTCTAGGATTGGACTAGCCTAACCCCTTTGGGAGACCCTCTGGCCTTGCTGGCCCTCTACCAGCAAGGGACCAGCCTCCACATCCTCCACTCGGCATCGCCAAGTCACCCACGGGTTTGGGTGAGTATCGAGTGAGTCAGCCGCCAATTACGGCCCGTTTGCGTCGCGAATTGTGCTTGCTAGTAGGTCCGAGGTCGTGTCACATCACAATTGGAGTCGAGTCACGCGTCCATCCCGCATCAGAAGAACCATTCTTTTTGGACTACCTGGCTGTCAGATTTAAGCATGAGCTGGCGCTCGGATGGTTCGGGGAGTTGAAGCTCCAAGACGCCCACAGCTTAAGGGAAGGGGCCGTGGAGTTTACCGAATATGTATTATTCAACTACGCCCCACTCCTTATTCGGGCCGACATCTACCATAGCGTCTACACCTCCCACTATGGCTATTCCATTTCAAAGCGGCTCTGTTGCGGAATGATTGAAGTCTTCAATGGAGAGACCAACACCTTTTACACGGCGGAAGACGAGACGTCACTAGACTTGTAGAGCCTCAGCCAGCTGAGCAGCTTGCCCCTAGACGGGGAGCCCTATGAAGAGGTGTGCCTCCTAGACTTGATTAAAGATGAAACTGACGGGGATGGTTATTATTCTTTGGGATACTCATATCGGTACCTGATGAATGTGTACCGAGAGCTATATCAGTCGGCCCATGGTGAAAGGTAGCCTCGCCGTGGGGACAGAAAGAGGGTCAGGATGACCCTGTGGCTATAATACTTCTATGATGGGCCAAAGCAGTATGAAGACTTCCCATGCGTCAGCACCGTGGTTGCCCACAACAAGCGTGCGAAGCCCAAGACAGACGGGAAGATCCCCTCTAGGGGGCGCCAGAGCGGGCCCAACCCGATGGCGGTCAATCTGCTGACACACTGCGTGGCGTACTTAACGTACTGGCGGTGTTCATTTGCAATGCCGTATGGAGATGAAATAGTGATCCGTCCAGATGCGATCTACCCAGCATGCCAGATGGCATGGGGGATTAAGCTGTCTCTATGTCCAGCTACCCTTTGCCTGATATACAAGGCGCTGGGGGATGTCAGCACCCACCAGTTCTGGCGGCAGGCCCGATATGTGTTGCCGTTGCATTTCTTCAATGCGTGGGTTTGTTCTCTATTTTCAAAGTTCACCCCGCGTGCTATCCAGGACTGGGGGTTCGTGCCACGGATGCTGGAGCTTGCCAATGCTAAGCCGGGCTCTACCTCTTTACGGCTATATGATATCCGGGGCCGATTGACAATAGTCCCTCAAGATGCTACTGGGACTATTCACTTTTGGGCACTGGCTGCGCACTCTTGCCCCCTAGTGAACAGCAGAAGAGAGTGCAAGGATGATCAGGTGGAGAAGTATGTCCAGCCAATTAGCCAAGAAAATATGGTCTGCCTGCTCTTGGAACCCGAGCTAAGAGACTGGGCACTGTCCATCCATCCAAGCGTGCTGGCATTCAGAAAGGGGGAGACGTTGCTGTTGGAGCCATATTACCCCTTTCGCTTTGGTCAAAATTTTGGCTATGACCAGCATATTCCTGTACATAGTGCCCAGTTCGGCCTGGTGACGGGGACCCTTCGGGGAGGCTTGGTCACGGAGAATGCTAGAGTCTGGTGGGACTTCTTCCACTGGGTAGACGCCGCCACCTTCAGAGTGCCAACCCTTGGTCGCGTCCCTCGGGTGACACCCGAATATGTAAAGTGGTGGAACGCTCGCACGGCCTTTTATCGGTCACAGAAGACCGACTGTTGGGACGGGGTGGAGAGAAGGTTCCTGAACTGGCAACTCGTGCCCGTCCTCGACGTCGATCCGGAGCACCTCCTTCGCTTTTGGCTTGGCAAGAGCAAGGATGTGGCCGACTACATGATCGCCTACAATGCGACTGGAGAGGGCAAATCGGTGCCATAGGCCAAGCTACCTCCGGTGGTGAAAGATGACTTTAAGAAGACCTTGCGGGACCTCTGCCGCATCGGAACAAACTGCCTGGAGTTGATTAATTATCCGCTGCCTGCAGAAGAAGAAGGCACCCCCGCAACCAACTGGAGGGCTGAGAAGGACCCAACCTGCCCCTACCGCACATTCGTGAGGAGGGAAGAGCAGAAGGCACAGAACTATAAAGACACCACCTGGTTCTATGTCCTTCTGCGAGTGCATGGGTTGACGGTTGAAGCTCGGCCGGCGGTCATCTTGGGCAAGCGTCTGCACGTCACCTACTATTATGCCGAAGGATGGGGGATGGACCACCTCAACTTATTTTCCCATTTGTCTGCCAAGAAGCATGAGGACTTAGCGACCCTTGCCGATCGATGCCAGACGATCGGGGATGTGTGTTGGCTGGTTCGGGAGGTCACCCGCTGCGACAAGGAGCCATCCCTTAGTTATTGGCCGATATCACTACAACTCTACACCGGCCCACATGGTATTTGACATTTCTCTTCCTTTGTGTTCATGGCTGCCTCTTTCAGAGTGTTGGATGCTAATCAATTCGTGCCGTTTTTAGCTTCCAGATGTCTTCTGTGGTCGTATGGCTTTGTTTCCCCTGCGCTTCGGCGTGAATGGGGCGTCGAACGGGCCAATTCAGCCATTCCACTATTTTTCTCACCGGTTTGGTGTAACGGTTCTACCAGAGACAATTACACTTTGTGACGGTCCGACGATAGACCGCTACAACCGTTAGTCATTTCGGGTCCTTCGAGGTTGGGGTCATGTGACGGACCAATACTGGACTGTCACATGACTGTAACACCCCTATAGTGGTCCGTTACGTTCTGGTGGTTTTCGAGGACTGTGGCTGTCAGTTCCCTGAAGACCATGTCTGCCTCGAAGACTCGATCGGTTAGCCCTGACGGACCTCCCCTTGTGTGTCAGGTTGTGTAACACCCCTGGACTGGTGCGTTACATTATTCGTGTTAGGCTTTATGTCCGTTGGCCCTGACATCCCTCTCTTGGTGCGTTAGGTGGTGTAGCGTGCCTGGCTTGGTGTGTTACGTGGTCCGAGTTGTAACTTTAGGCCTGGTTGTCGTGACGCCCCACCCTTGGCACGTCAGAGCAGGTAATGCCCCTATGGTAGCCCGTTACAGTCCTGTTGTGGCCGTGATAGCCATTATTCTATTCTGTGTCTGTTCGTGTGTCGGTCTATCTTAGGTTGTGTTCTCAGGCGGTGTCTGTATGCCGAAAGTTTCTGGATCGGTCGATTTAGGTGACTGAATGTGGTCTTTTCCCTGACTGCGATAGTTCCCTAATGACTCAATCTAGAAATGCCAGTGTCCTTGTCTTTGGTTGCGTAGTGGCTGTTCCTTGACTGCCGACTCATCTAGCGGTTGAGTGATGGTTCGCTTCGCCCAGAGTGTCATCCTTCGGTGCTTCTGTTTGCCTTGGCTTGACCTCATGGTTCGCCCGTTAACCCGTGGGTGTCTCTTGACATCCTATGAGGGCCGTGACCATGATGGGGTGACCAGGAGTGCTTGTGTATGGAGTCTGTCTGTTTGTGTGTGTCTGTGTGTGTGTGTCGTGTCTGGTTCCGGTCAACCCGGTGAGACCAGGGGCTGACAGGTGGCCTTGTCTGTGTCTCGGCGGTTCTGTCCAGCTCGAGATAGCGTTTGGGATGCCTCGGGGTACTATCCTACCTCGGTTGCGTGTCCAGGTGTGCTAAGGGTTCTTGGTGTCCCCTCGGTCTCAGTGAGTCATTTCCTGCAGAGCGTTGTTTCCTCTGGCTTAGGAGTAAACTGATTGGTAGCTTGTTCCGCTGTCTGTGATGATCTTGCCTCTGAGTCGTGAGACTCAAGGATCGTTACATGAGTAGGTCTAGCTGCCTTGTCCTGAGTCTGTCGGTAGTTTCTTGTGCTGCCATTGGTGCTTTGGTGTACGAGTGACAGTGCGTGATTAGCCTGTCTGTACTTCAGCACTCGTATTTTGAGTCTCTGTGTCTTGTGAGCCTCCACTAGTGTAGCCTTATGGCACGCTTCGACGTGACGGCTCTTGTAGCCGGGCACTTTCCTAGTTTATGATTGTTAGGCTAGTTCCGTGGGCCCCCGGTCCAACCATAGCATCCTTCAGAGGGGGAATACTAGCTAGAGGCCTGGCTTAGGCAGTGGGCTAGTGTGTGCACACGTGGTCAGGGGCTTTAAACTTGCATCGTTAGATGTGACACTGACTAGTCACTCTCGACTGTTGTACTATTCTGGTTCTGATAGTGTCTTGGTCTCGGTCTAGTCCTTGCGGTAGGTTACGTGGACAAGACACTAGTAGGCATAGCATAAGACGCCAGTGGACGCAGCTGGCTGTTCTTCGAGTGAGAGGCACTCCAGTCACGTGGCACGTGACTCTTCGCGTTTCTTGTGTGTCGTGACCTCCAGGGTTAGCCCTCTTATGACTATACTTGAGGTCAGTGTCCTATTGTATGCATGACATTCTAGTCATGTGTGGGATAGTGTGTACGACGTTCTAGTCATGTCGTCTGGGTCTGCGTCTATCTAAGTTTTTCCTAGGTTTTTGTCTGTTTTACAGGTCCCTTGTAGCGTCAACAGATCAGCAACTCCTGACTTCGTCAGCTCAAAGTCGCCTTCCTGTTGCTGTTGGAGTAGTTTGGCGTGCCGAGGTTAGTTCGGCAGCCACTTGTCTGGTACAGCTTTCTCCCCCTCTTCCTTACCTGCTCCCCGCCTTTTCTTTTATTGCTTCCTAGCGTAGCTTTACAACTTTGTAGTGCAGTTTTCCAGCTTTGCTACACCTATCATTTTTGTTGTTGTTCTGTGTTACTGCGTGTTTTCTAGTGGGGATCTGCATGACCCCTACTAGGCCAATGACACGAGGCTCACCCCTGCTTTTCAGGTGGGCCGTCGTTCATTTTGCTTCCGTGGGTCCTGGTGTGCGAGTTCGTAGATGTTAGCTGGTACCTTCGTCAGGCTTCCCCCGACTTTATGGTACATCTTTCCTTTTCTGTCAGCTGTACTGGGTAGACTTGCTATCTTTCCTTTGGACTAGACTCTGGTATATAATTGTTAATTTAAACTATTAATTAAAACACGCCGCCTGGAAGGTTCAGGAGACCCTTGCCATGTGTTAGAATCTCCCAGCTTGACTATCCACGTGGCAGCGTCTATGAACAGGGATCTACCTTGGATCACGTGCTTATCTAATTTTCCACAAAACACTGTCTATCAATCATAGAAACAATTGTTAGTTCAATTGAAAATATATGAGACAGAAGAAAGATGCACGGGGTATGTTTAGAGCATTTAGACTAACTGTTAAGGAGTCTGCACGGACTTACTGTAGCTAAGGCAGTCACAGTACAGACCTGCATGGACTTTGCTAGCTTAGCTACAGTGTGTGTTCTATGTTCAAGACATGCACGAACTAACTCGACGGCTGATAGCAGGCAGAGCATGCAAGGAGTTTGATGAGAGGGATGTGCATGGGGTATGATGTGCACGGACTTGGGATGCAGCCCAACTAACAATGTACTAAGTCCAGGATGTGCATGGGGTATAGCTTCCACGGACCATTGCAGAGGTAAAATCTACACGGACTTTAGATGTAAGACGTCCACGGACTTTAACAAGCAATCCAACAGAATTTCATCTAAGTCCAAAATGTGCACAGACTTGACATGAGTCCCACACATAAGGAAATATGCACGGGGTTTGGCTGCAACGGACTCTGTGAAGGCATACAAGGAGTTTGTTTGAAACACAAAATATGCACGGAGTATAGCTTGCATGGACCTGACAAAACATGCAAGGACTTTGTTTCGGGAGAAACATGCATGGACTCATATGTGCACGGACATAGATTTTCAACAAAGACAAAAAGATGCACAGACTTGTGTTGTTGAAAACATGCACGGCCTAAAAGATGCTTGGACTTTGGTTAGGAAGAAACGTGCACGGACTCATATGTGCACGGACTTAACAAACAAGTAAACTCGAATGTGCATGGACTTCAGGAAACGTGCACGGACTTAAGAAAATGTGCACGGACTTGATATGGCATGGAACAAAGAATGTGCTCGGTATGTATGCACAGACCTTGTGAAGACGTGTATGGACGTAGAGGAAATGTGCAAGGACATGGCGAAGGGGTGACTGTTCATGCTCGGACCTTCTTTCCTTCAACATAGAGTATTCACAGATGCATGTTTTTAGAAAACATACACGTACTTAAACTCAACACAAAATGCACGAGCTTTATAGAAATGTGCACGGACTAGATTATTCGACATAGCCAAAAACCTGCACAGACTTGGTTCGAGCCTAAGAGAAATGAGCATAGACTCTGTTGGCAAACAGGCGTGCACTGACTTGGTGTTCACACCAAACGTGCACGGACTTGACAAGAAAGTTAACAAGCAAGCATGGTCTTACCAAAACATGCTCGGACTTGTCTGTGCATGGACTTAGTGTGTGCCTAAAACATGCAAGGACTCTGCGATCTGCACAAGACTAAGGCATGCATGGACTTTAGCTCAACAAGGCCAGAACATACTCAGACTTTGTATGCAGTATGCTTGAGTGCATGGGCCTTAAATGCATGGGCTTATGAAGAGTTGAATGAATATGCTATGTAGTGGACTGTACATCCACGGACTTGGACAAGGTATGCACGGACTTGCCTTGCAATGTGCACGGGCCATACACGAAGCTACTGTAGTGTAGAAAGCGTGTAACATGCTCGGTCTAAAAAAGGCTAAGGTCAGAAGTACACTGACCTTGCAGTAGTGAATGCTCGGCTTACCGAGGTCCATCACCGACAATGCTCTGACCTAGCTAAGACATGCAATGACTGAACATATGCAGACCGCCTATATGCACTGACTATGCACTGACTTGCAGCACCAAATGCAATAGGCAAACGCATGTGCACAGACTTGCAGCACCAACTGCAACAGGAAAACACATGTGCACAGGCTAACACTGACCAAGCAATCTCCTGGTTAGCCCATATGCACGAGCAATGAAGACATCAGTAATAAGGCATCAATGCCATTCATCTCACGCAAATGCCATTCATCTTCAAGCAAACGCAGTCTTATGTGGTGAATCTCTCAAGCAAATGCCATTCACATCTCAAGCATATATGCAATCTTATGTGGTGACTCAGAGAGTTGCTATCATCAAAATAACACACCATCATCAAAGCCCAGGAGGCACAACATTCTCCCCTTTTTTGATGATGGCAACACAATGAGTCACACTGATAAATCATTCTCCCCCTTTGACATAATGAAAAAGAGAAATGGCATCAGGCGATTTTATTTCCAGTTGAAGACGAGCAAGATAATCATCAAAGCGAGTAACTAATACTCCCCCTTTGTCATGAAAACATAGTACTCCCCCTATCAACATGAACACATGACTACTCTCCCTCATAATGCAATATAACCAGAGCTCCCCCCTGAGAGCATGATGAAGATCCGGAATGCTAGCACAGGATGTATCTTCATGAATAAATACTGGTTATCCAAGGAATCAATCTGATAGAGAGTAGAACAAGTATTGAGCATGAAGAAGCTGTAGTTAATGGTAGGGACAAATAGCAACAAACAAGAAGCAAATCTTGCAGGAGGGCCTTCAAGTGCTAGTTCTCCTTCATAAGAGTCTCAAGAGTCACCTCTTGGACTTCACCAGTGGGAGGATCATTGTTGATCGGCTCTGCATTGACAGGGGTGGCACGCTCCTCAGTGAGAACTTCTTCCACTTGTGTGGACACCTGAGGTCTGGCAGAAGTGCCGATGTAGTCGACTGGAGCCGACGGCGGAGGTAGGTGACGAGGCATCCTGAGGTGAGATATAGGTAGGTTCAGATCGTCGGTCTGAATCTCAGGTTGGTGTCTGGCGGTATAACACGCAAACACCCTGACTACATCGTTGAGGAGCCAGACCGTCCTCCTTTTCTGGGAGTGCCTCTTGGGGCAGACAGGTGTCCCCAGCCTATCAAAGAATGAGGTACACTGCAGAGGAATCTCCATCATGGCATCTGCCTAAGGAGAGCTTTGGGCTGGATGTTGGTGGGGCCCGGAACGAGCCCATCTCTGTTTCCGCCTATCTATGCGAGAGGCAATAAAGGATTAGGCGCCGCCAGATGATGCGGCTGCGGGGTCAGTCGTACCTTGCCTGGCGCGACACCTTGGTGCCCAAAAGGGGTTGCTGAGGTGTGCTCTCTGGATAGCTTGAGTTTCCTCTGGGGTGACCAAGATCCTTCTCAAGTCTGACTACTGGTCTCCCTCGTCCTTGTTCCTCCGACAGGACTTGGGAGTTTGAGTGCCAAACGGGCGCTGGTGCTTTTGGGCCATTGCCGAAGCGTCCGCCCGCTTAAGTTCAGCCTTGTCTTCCCGCGTTCGATGTAGGAGGCTAAAGTGATTGGTGATGGGGACCATAAGGATGATCCATTTTGGAGGAATAATGGGTTCGCCCCCATCCAAGTGAATTCGTAAGTCTCCGACAAGATTGGTCTTGCCGGAGTTGCTGGTGGTAGCAACGGGTTGCTTGCCTTTACGACTACGACAATGCTTCTTCTAGGGAGCTGAAGACAACTCTGCCCTAAGGTGGTAGGTCGAGAAAACCCAACTTGCGGGTGCTGGTGGCACAGGGCCGTTCATCGGGAATACTGGGATAGGCCCCCAAGACGCAAAGTCTGTAGTGAAGGCCAGCGGTTAGGTGGCTCGAGTGTAGGCTTTCGCCCGAGCTGACAGTAGTGTTGCGGATGCTCGCCGCGACGTGTCTACTCCCGAAGTTGTCACTGCAGGGGGTACCGGGATGCCGGTGACCCGAGGTCTTGAGCCTAAACTAGGAGCCGACAGGATCGGAAGGTGCGACAGAGGGTGCTCAGTCCGTACCGAGGTCATCGCGTCCCACAAAGCAGACCTGTGCTGGGGATCGGCGTTGTCAGATTGCAGGAGGAATGCCCCCAAGGTAGAGCCAAGAGATCCGAGACCTGATGCGGACCACTCGTAATAGACGTCATCCGTGGTAAACCCCGGAGTTGTACGTCTGTTCTGGATGCTAGGACGCCTCGTACCAAGGATTGGGGACCCAGGCGAGGTGGTCGCGCTTCTGCGGTTCGGGTCGGGAGGCCCGAACGGGGTGCTGGGGAGCCCTACCCCTGAGCTAGGAGCCCCGTGTGGGGAGCTGGCTCGGTGGGAGCTCAGGGTTGATGGCCTGAGATGAGTGCTAAGGAGCCGAACACCCTGTGGTGGAGACCCACACTGGAAGTCGGCTTGGCTGGGGCTCGGGGCTAGAGACCCAAGCGAATTGCAGGACTGGAGACCGGAACCTGGGACGCAAGGCTTGCGTCGGAAGCCGATCAAGACTGGGCCCGGGGACTAATGCTTGCCCGGGCTGGGGCTGGTCCGGAACCCCTATGGGCACCGGTGGTAGGGGAGTCGAGCCTTACGCTCGGCCTGGCTATCGGGACTGGTAGCTGGCGTGGCACCCTGGTGGCACCAAAGGAAACAGAAGCTAGGGGTGGCGGTGGAGCCACCACGGGGACCACACCCAGGAAGTAGGGTGGTCCAACGACTGGGGCGAAGCTGCCAAAAGTGATCGGCACCTCCAAGTAGCCCACCCGTGCGTGGGTGGCGATGGTGATAGGACCGTAGGTGACGGCCACCATAGTTGCTGGAGCCCTGGACAAGTTAAGGCGACGGTCGGGAGCGGTCGTCGAACACGATCTGGCAACTGGGAGACAAACTGGAAGCTATTGGGAAGTACGAACAGGTGCTCTTCTGCTACCCCGCCTGCAAGGATAGGAAAAGGGCACCCGGACTTTAGGGCTGGCACAGACTTTCGCATCAACAAAAAGAAGGAAGGCGGGAGACATCCCACTGGGCATGCCATCATTTTTGTTCCATCCCAGGAGATCAACCGGGGTGGTGTGGGCGGTGACCGGAGTGAGGGGTAGGGTACAGCCACAGGTGAGATGCCGGAAGTTAATGGGCCTCGGGCACCCCTGTTGGGTCCCGGGTAGGTGAGTAGACAAGAAGGGGGGTTGAATTGTCCCCGACTAGTGATGGTAAATTAAAAGACTAATCAAGCAGAAATAACAGCTTAGAACGTGATTGAAAAGTTTTATACTAAGCGATTTCTGAAGAAAATTTCACAGAGTCTCCCCTTAGTTGGGAGCATCCCAGAACAATAGGGGAGCACGTCCACACACCAAGGTGGGACGATCCCTAAAAATAGGGCCGTAGGTGATTCACCTAGGCTGAATGGACAACGGGGAATATCGGTTCTGAGGGCTAGCCTACTAGGAACCTCCCCAAAGCCATTGGGTAAAGAAGGGTGAGCCCCTTTGAAAGATAATGAATAGGGCTTCGAAGCTCCCCGGTTGCTTTGCTATGGTGCCACCGATCCAAAACACCACGATAGCCACCGTCTCACTGCGGCAAAGAAGAAGGGGAGAGGGAGAACGGCCCACCGCCTCCACCGTGTTTGGCAAAAGAGAAAGGGGGGGAAGAAGGCTCATCGGCCACTCAGAAGCCCTCCCCGTCAAAGAAGAAGAAGCCACTGCCACCAAGAGGAAGCCCTCGTCACCGGAAGAAAATACCCTCGCCGCCGCTGGGGAAGGAATCGGGATAAGGAAAGATGAAGGTTTTGAAAAACCCTACGAGAGGGTTTAAAAAGGGGAAGAAGGGAGAGGGTGAGTCGGTACCGACATCACCGACTCACCGCTCCGCTTTTATGCTAGCCTCGTCACCGAATCGAGGCACCGAGGGCACGCTGCCGAATCAAGTGTCGAGACCGCGCCACTGACTTAAGGCTTAGCCCCGCCATCGAATTAAGTGGCCAAGATGCAGCCGAGTTAGTAGCGACGCACGCCATCGACTCAAGGGGCCAAAGCGTCACCGAATCAGCCCACCTAGGGCCGTCACCGATTCACACCGCTCAAGTCGTCACACCGACTCAAGGCGACGTAGGCCCTACATGTCAGCGCCCACTGAACCAGGCACATCCACGGACCCCACTCTGCTCATCCCTCACTAGCGACGTCCACAGCTGGGGGGCATTTGTTGACATCCAAAATATGGCTGGGTGATAATTATGTGTCCGAAGGAGTCAACTGAAAGTCAAAGATGGGTCCACTCGGACCGCTGAAGGCCCAGGTCACCTCACAAGAAGTACTGGGGACTCCACATTTCATTATCTCTGGGTAAAACATCTACCACAGCTCAAAGGCCTAATAATGGTCAGAGCTAATGAACCGGCAAAGAAGCAATTATGTCGGATATATCTCCACACCCCATCCAGCTAGGACGAGAATGTACCAGGTGATTCCCCACCCGATAAAGAAGCCCTCCCAAGATGAAGAAATGCCCCTGGTTCCTCAAAATAGGGAGCCAAAGGCTAAATAAGCAGAAAACCAGGATGACCTGATCAGGGCGCCCAGAATGTCAAAATGGTCTGTAAGTAACCAAAAGCTATCCAGGGGGGATGAAAACTTTCACAGTGGTTGCCCACTCAATGAAGATGCTACATACAAGCGTAAAGCAAGCCCAAAAGCATGATAACTAGTGCCGAGCGCGATATCAGCGAAAAATCCAGGAAGCCCATTTGACACATTTGGAATGTCGAAAGGGTCCGTAAGTGGCAATAAATATGTCTAGTCAGGGCAGAAACACTTCGAGGGATGGCCCTCCCCATGAAGACCCTCTACGTGCCCTCAAAGTGGAGTTGGCAGCACAAATCGATGTGCCGAATGCTAAATCAGGGGAAAATTGGGTTACCCGATTTGGGTACACACGACACTAGAAATGGGCCGTAGAAGACTTAAAAGAGGCCCAGTGAAGGCGAAAATACTTCAAGGGGTAGACCACTCGATGAAGAAGCCCCATGTGGCTCAAAATCAAGCCTGATAGTACAAGTCACGGTGCCGAAGGCCAAACAGAGCAAAATCGAGAAAGCCAGTGTGGGTTCGACATGTGTCGAAAATCACTGAAAATCTCGAATCGGAGCTTTAAAGCACATTCCCGGGCCACTGAATCAACTCCCGGGCTACTGCAGATGACAAGCTCTCACCGGGTCAATTTCGGGGTAAAATGTCAAAATTATGAAAATACCCATCACCGAGTCGGTGGCTCCTTGAAGGGTGATTCGGTGGCGCTTGGCCCCCTCTTATTCGGTGGCACTTGATTGCGGTGATGATTTAGCAGCGCTCCTTTGCGACTGAGTCGACAGCGTCCACGACAGAAGCGGACTGGTGAATCAGTGGCGCTTATGTATGGCGGGCCGGCAATTTGGTGCCATCGCCACCGACTCCCCTACTCCTAATTCTTCTATAAAAGTGGGCTTTCGCCCTCGATCAAAGGAGAGAGTAATCAAGAAATCGAGAAGAGAAGAAGAGATTGCAAACCAGAAAAAGTAGAGAAAGAGTAGAAAAGAGAGCTGATAAAGAAGAGAGCTGAGCATCCGAGAGGTGGAGAAACGCCCAAAGAGAAAGAAGGATTGCGAGAAACTAGAAGGTAGGGTAGTGATGTGAAACGACCTAGTGACCGACCAAATGACCCTCGAACCTAGCAAGCAAGTAACTCACGAACCGATAGCTTCACTCGAGCGGACTCACTCACGTAGCGCACACTAGTGCCCGTAGGCAACACAATGATGGCGGTGAGTCAATCCTAGGCTAGCCAACCTCCGGAGCAGCGAGGTTCTGTCCCGGACCCTCACTACCATCGCCGGATTGCCTACGAATATGAGAGCGTGCTTAGCGGGTAAGTCCGCTTGAGTGAAGTCACTGACCCGCGCATCGCTTGCTTGCTAGGTCCAAGGGATCTTCGGTCTTGTGGCTATCACCCCTAAGGTGGTGTCACATCACGGGCGGTAGGCTCGAATACCACTCAATGGCAAGCCCAGTGAGCGTCGAGTTGAAGAACTTCAGGAGGTAGGCTTCATCAGTAGCCAAGTCCCCCATAACATTTACATAGTAGGTAATGTACTCCCTAGGAGACCCTTGCCCATTGAACTTATCAAACTTCGGCAGTTTGGTGATGCCAGCGGGCAGCTTCTTCACGACATAATGAGCCGGATAGGGCACTCAGTAGATGTCAAATGGCGTTTGATCCCCATCGCCCCTTTCTACTAGCTTCTTGTCTATCATTTACTCCAGCATCAACTAACTGACCGCTGCCGGGTCGACCGAGCTTGGATAGAAATGGGCAGGCTGCACAGCCAGGGTGGTCAATACAGTCGCCTGAGGGGCCATGGGAGACCCCTGGGGAGGTGATATCTGTGGCGGGGCCAGTGCCGAGTATTGTGCCTATTGTAGGGGCATGCCCCTAGGGAAGCTGGGGGTTGATGGGAATGTCGCAGCCTATCGAGTCACTTCAGAGGACTGCCCGTTGCCCCCTGGCGCTTGCAGCAGAACCTTAGTCTGTCCGGACGTCAAGGGTTGGGCATTCCTTTCACTGAGTTGCTTCTTCAGCAATTCAATCTCCCGCTGGTACTATTGTGTCATGTATAGCATAGCGGGATCAGTTGTGGAGGGAGCGGACATGCCCCCTGTCTCTTCGGCCGGGGCATCCTCGGATGATGTGGAGGGTCTGCCACTCGTGCCCCCGGTGGTGACAACATTAGTTGCCAGTGCCATTGAAGGTTCTTCGAAGGAAGTCTCTTCGACGCCTGCCTGCTTCACTTCACTCGCCGCTCTTCCTCTCCTGGTGAGGGGACCGGGCCTGGCGGCAAGCCTGGCCACTTCTTCGGGATTGATAGGCAAAGCCGCATATCGACTAGGGACTCCTGCCATGTTGCTGGTGAAAACTCTCCAATTCCTATTTCTTTTTGCCATCCTCCTTGATGACTTATTTGGGAACACCAGTCTGTCGAAAATCGACTGTCGGGGCGGCGCTTCCTCCAGCACAGGGGACTGGCGTCGTTCCTCCGACCGGTTCCTTGATTCTATGCTGGACACAGGTTGGATTTCTTCTCCTCCTCGAAAGGCAGAGGCCACTGCCCCTAGCAGTCTTTGACGACCCATAGGGGTGCTACCCGGGCCCCGGAGGTAGTTTCTCATGGCTTGCTCGATCCCTTCCCAATCCTGGTCGTGGAGAGCAGCCGGTGGTTACGCGTTGACGGCGATAGTAGGATGAGTGTAAGTTGAGAACGCCGGGCGGTCAGCATGGTGATGACGCCTGTGACGTTGGCGGCGGGCATTTTCGGGCAACGATGGTGCAGTGACTACCAGTTGGTGGGTCATGGGCGTCACCTCGACCCCTTCATCTCTTCAGCCCTTTCTGCGGTGGGTGTAGCTGGGCCCCGCCTAGGTAGGTGCAGTGGGCTGGGCTTCCTTGGGAACCCAAATTTGCTTCAGTTTGACCGGCTTGTGAGTCGGGGTGTCTTTAGGTGTCGCGGTCGGAATGATAGGCGCCATCTTTTCCTTCATCTTTTTCAGTTCCTGGAAGGAGTTGCGGACTGGAATAGCCGGCATGATGTGGTCCAGGACCACTTCAGACCTCTGTCCATTCAAATGGACTCGGATGGTCCCGACAGTCATAGACTTGCCGATGCTGGAGATTCGGCGCCCTGGAGCAGCACCAGCGTTGTTCCTTCCGAGCCTCCTTCGATGGGATGCCGACCCCTGGTGTGATGGGCTAGTGGCCTAGTGCACATGGTGCACATTGCAGCTCAACGTCCTTGCTGGGACGCTGTTGTTGTTCTTGGCCACAGCTCGGCCAGTAGTGGCTTCAGCAGCTCCTGGGATGGGAGCATTGGATTTGGGCTCTTTGGACGCCTCTATGTCCAGGATGTTGACAAAGGCTACCCCAAGGAAGTTGGGGAAGCCCACGACCGGAGGGAAGCTCCGGAAGCAGAGCGGGACGACGAGGTAGCCTTCTCGGACGTGGCTCTCCATGACTTGCGGGCCAAAGGAGACTGCCATTCTCGAGGTTGAAACGTGATCTTCTTGCATTTGAAAAAATGAAACAATTAGCATTACATGAAGGGGGCCACAGGGTCCCTAATTTCTGCAAAGAGATGAAGGGTGGATGAGTCCCACCGGGCGTGCCAGACTTGTGGATGCACTAAAATTCACTCGGATATTTCGTTCATTTGTTAGTGTGTTTATTTATTTATTTAGTGCGAGGGCGTACCAGTCACGAAGTGACGATTTATTCGGGCCTTATGGAAGCCCATGGTGCGCTCTATCTTAGTTTCACGTTGTTCGGTGCTAAAACGGGTGAGTTTGGGCTCATTTAGGTAAAATCATGATTTTGTGGAGTTCATAGGGTTCACCGAAAAATGGTGACGATTTTTAGATCAGTTGGTGTCAAATGACTCCCTGGAACGTCAGCATTCCATAGTTGCTGATTTCGTCGCGATTGGCGATCATTCAGGATCATTAGGAGCCCGGGAAGTCTGGTGGTTCCATTTTGGTCGATTTGGAGAAATCGCAAGTTTCTCGCCATTTCTTAGCCAATTTGACTCCCGTCGGACTCTATGTGTTGTATATTGTCGTTATAGATGTATCCCGTTCGTCTCGGGATGAATGGGGGGTGGAAAGGCCACGATCTGGCCGATCCTATGGTTTGTTCACCGTGATGCCTACGCGGTTTAACAGTACCCGCTCAGCGTCTTGCGCGCCTAGCTTTGGACCATTTAGTGTAGGTCAGTTGGGCGCCTACGCGGTGGCGTGATAGGCCGCCCTGTGTCTGGCATGGCTAGCTGGGAACCGTTCAGTTCCTTTGAGTGGCTGGACCCAAACCGTGTTGTCCTCCTTCGTGTGTTGAGCGGCCCTATCTTGGCCGTTCTGCCTCTTGAACGGTTGAATGCTAACCGTTCAGTGGCTTGAGGCAGTTCATGGGGCGGTTTTCCCCCAACCGTTTAGTGCCCTTGAGCGGTCAGTCCCTGAATGTTTTGACCAGTTTGACCGAACTACTGTAGTAGGTCAGTTGGAGTGAACGGCTTGAAATGGACCGTTCTGTCTCCTTGGGCAGCCTCCTGTGGACCGTCTAGTTCCCTGAGCGGCCCCTTGGTGATTGCGCAGTGTGTTCTATTTATTGTGGTGTCAGTTGGCCGTGATGGCCTGTCCCGTGTCCGTCTGTCTGTGTGTGTGTCCCTTTTGACTAGCGTCAAACGTTTAGGTTGATTAGGGCGGCGTCTCTAGCGGTTCTGGCGTGGACTGCTAGTGTGTGTGAGTCTATCGGGTGGTCTGACTAGATAGGTCGGTTCAGGGTTGACTGAGTGCGGCCTACTCCTTGACTGCTACAGTTCCATAACGACCCAATCTAGGACTGCTAGTGTCCTTGACTCTGCGTACGTAGCGGCTCTTCGTTGACTGCTTGGTTTGCCTGGCAGCCGAGTGATGGATCGCCTATGCCCAGAGTGTCATTTTCCCATCGTTTCAGTTTTTGCTTGTCTTGGCTTGACCTTATGGTTTGCCCGTGACCCGTGGATGTCTGTTGGCATTCTATGAGGGCTGTGACCATAATGAGATGGCCAGGAGTGCTTGTGTACGGTGTCTTATCTGTGTGTCATTGTTGGGTTCCGGTCAACCGGGGGTGACCCAGTGGTTGACAGGTGACCTTGTGTGTGTCTCAGCTGTTCTGTCTAGCCCAAGACAGTGGTTCTGGATACCTCGAGGTATCATCTTACCTCAGTTTGCATGTCCAAGTGTGATAAGGGTTCTTGGTGTTCCCTCAGGTCCCCGTGAGTCATTTCCTTCGGCTGTGTCGTTTCTTCTAGCTTAAGATTTGACCGATTGACGGCTTGTTCGCCGTTCCGTGGCGATCTTGCCTCCGAGTCGTGAGACTCAAGGATCGTTGCACTGGTAGGTCTAGCTGCCTTGTCCTAAGTCTGTTGGCAATTGTTGTACTGCCTTGGTGCTTTGTAGTATGTGTGACAGTGCATGTTTGGCCTGTCTGTACTCCAGCACCCACGTTTTGGAGTCTGTGTCTTGTGAGCCTCCACTAGTCGTAGCCTGATGGGACGTTACGGCGTGTCGGCCCACCTGGGAGTGGTGACGTGGCAGTTCCTCAGATACGATTTTTAAGCTAGTACTGTGGGCCCCGGTCCAACCGTAGCATCTTATGGAGGGGAATACTAGCTAGAGGTCTGGCTCTAGGCAACGAGCCAGTGTGTGCACACGTGGTCAGGGGCGTTAGGACTTGTGCCGATGGGTGTCAACCTGACTAGTCACTCGTTACCGTAGTTCCTGTTCTGGTTCAGCGTGTACCTTGGTCTCCGTCATTCCAGGTGTTTGTAGAGAGGTACTTGAGGCGCAATGTAAGACGTCAATGGACGCAGCTAGCTGTTCTTCTAGTGAGGAGGTGCTTATGTCACGTGACGCGTGACTCTCATGTTTCTCGGAGTCTGTGTCCCCCTTCCGAGTCAGCCAGTTCTTGGCTGCATCCAAGATCAGCTTCCCATGCTGAGTTGGTCTGGGCTTGGCTTTGTCCAGGACCAGCTTAGTGTGGCATACACGACACTCCAGCCGTGTATGCAGTTGTGGTTAGGGGTGCGTGCATGACGATCCAGTCGTGTGAGCTGTAGGGTCTGTGTCTGCATCTGTCTAGGCCTTTTTCTAGGCTTGTGTGTCTAGTCTGGTAGGCCTTTGTCTTAAGCCTCGTGCTTGTCGACAGATCGGTAACTCTTGACCTTTCAAGTTCGGGGTTAGCCTTCTGTCATTGCTTGGAGTAGCTTAGGGGCCGAGGTCCTCTCGGTAGACATGTTTTGTCGGTTGGCTCGCCAATGTCGTTCTGGTACCCAAAGCTTCGGGAAAGTGGCGAATGTGCGTGGACTTCACCGACCTTAACAAGGCCACTCCGAAAGATTGCTACCCGCTGCCAACCATCGACCAGCTCGTCGACTCAACCTCCGGCAACGAGTTACTCAGCTTCCTAGACGCCTACTCTGGCTACCATCAGATCAGGATGGACCCAGAGGATATTGAGAAGACCGCCTTCATCACTGACTTCAACGTGCACTGCTACACCCAGATGCCGTTCAGGTTAAAGAACGCTGGGGTGACATATCAAAGGCTAGTCAACCACATCTTTGAAGGACAACTCGGTCGGAATGTCGAGGCCTACATCGACGACATGCTCGTCAAAACGTCGAAGGCCGAAGATCATTTGACCGACCTAGCTGAGACCTTCGACACTCTCAGTATAAGATGATGCTCAATCCCGCCATATGCGCCTTTTGGGTCAGATCCGGGAAATTCCTAGGCTTCCTGGTAACTCAGCGTAGAATCGAGACCAACCCTGGCACGGTTCAGGCTATTCTAAACATGCGGCCACCCACATGCGTCAAGGACATTCACCGCCATACCGGACGCATCACTGCGCTTAATCATTTTCTGTCCCGGGCGGCCGAACGATGCTTGCCCTTCTTCAAACTGTTGAGGGGACCCAAAATGGCACATGCCACGTTCTCCTTGGATGAGGAATGTCAGGAGGCCTTTGAAGATCTCAAGGAATTCCTGGCCTCAGCCCCAGTGTTATCAAAGCCAGTCCCGGGCGAAGCGCTACACCTCTATCTCTCGGTGACTCCCTCCACCGTACACTCAGTCTTGGTCCGAAACGACGTGGGAGTCGAGACGCCAATTTACTACACCAGCAAGGTGTTCAACGAGGTCGAAAGAAGGTACCCTGCAACAGAGAAACTCGTGCCAGCATTGGTAACCTCGGTCAAGCGCCTCCGACCTTATTTTCAAAGACACTCTATCATCGTGTTAATCGACGAACCCCTGAAAAAGATCCTCTCTTATCCCGAAGCCTCGGGGTGCCTCGTCAAATGGGCCATCATGCTCGGGATCTACGATATCTCTTATCGCCCCCACGCGGCCATCAAGGGACAGGCCCTCGCGGACATCATCACCGAGAGCACTGTCCCGATCGAGGAAGCATCTTTATCCGCACACGGACCTATCTGGGACTTATTCGTCGACGGGTCATCCAACTCGGCCAGAAGTGGTGCTGGTGTCCTCCTCAAGTCACCTGAAGGAGTAGAGCTGTAGTATGCCTTGAAGTTCAACTTCTAGGCATCTAATAATGCCTCCGAGTACGAGGCCCTTATTTCGGGGGCCAGGATGGCATGACGACTAGGAGCCGAATGAGTCAGGATCCACACTGACTCCCAGCTGGTCGCCAGCCAGGTCAACGGTGATTACGAAGCTCAGGAGATGCCGATGATCAAGTATCTTCAAATGGTCCAAGGATTGGCCTAACTATTCGAGAGTTTCAAGGTAGTCTGAATAGCTCGGGAGGAAAATCCTCGGGCGGACGCCCTCTCTCGTCTAGCCTCCTCCCTTGGCCCTGAAGGTACACGTTCGGTCTTCCTCGAGGTGCTTGAACGACCGAGCATTGAATTTGAGCTCATGATCATTGACCAGGCAACCCCGAGCGACTGGCGGACCCCTTACGTATCTTGGCTCTAAGACTCCCAGGAGCCCTCCGACCCTCGGGAAGCTCAGAGATTGAAGTACAAAGCCCGACGCTTCGTCATCCTGGACGATGCCCTATACCGTAGGTCTTTCTCTGGTCTCCTCCTCAAGTGCCTCGGCACCGATGAAGCCAGCCACGCAATTCAAGCAGTTCACGAAGGCATCTACAGCGTGCAATAGGGAGGGAGATCGCTCGCTAGGATCTTGCTACGGTAAGGTTACTGGTGGCCCACTCTTCAGCGTGATTGCTTGACCTATGTGTAAAAATGTGATAGATGCCAACGCTTCGACCATCTGGTCCACCAACCTGTCTCGAAGCTCATCACCCTTATTGAGCCATACCCCTTTGCTCGGTGGGGCATCAACATCTTGGGACCATTCCCTACGGCTCGAGCCCAAAAGAAGTTCATCATCGTCGCCATCGACTACTTCACAAAGTGGATTGAAGCTGAAGCCTTTTCCAGGATCACCGAGTTGGTCATTTGGAGCTTTATGTGAAAATCGATCATTTGTCATTTGGTATCCCCCGAGTGATTGTGAGCAATAACGGTGGGCAATTTGATTCTCACTACTTTAGAGATAGATGTGCTGACCTAAACATTCACAACCACTTCACCTCGGTAGCCCATCCTCAGGCCAACGGACTGGTCGAAAATGTCAACAAAGCTATATTAAAAGGCATTAAAATCAGGCTCGGCAAGGCCAAGGGAAGCTGGCTGGAGGAATTACCGAGCGTACTATGGTCACACCGAACTACTCCAAGAACTGCCACCGGTGAAACTGTCATGCCCCGAGCCTTTATTTATAGCGGAAGACTCACTCGCTTATCCCTAAGAAGCAGGGAGCTCAAGATTTCAAGGACTTCAGGCCTATCAGCTTGTTGAATGGTACTTACAAGATCATCACCAAGTTGCTAGTAGGGAGATTAGATACAGTCATGGATAGGCTGGCGAGTTCCTATCAGGGAGCCTTCATCAAGGAGAGACATATACAAGATGGCTTTTTGGTGGCCCATGAGTAGTTGCATGCCATGAGGTCTCCAAAGAGGAAAGGGGTAGGCTTGAAGTTAGATTTTGAGAAGACTTATGACAGAGTTAATTGGCTTTACTTGCTCGATGTGTTGAAGAAGATGGGATTTAAGGATACATGGATTGGCTGGATGAGGTTGTATCTCATCTGCTTCCTTTGCAGTGTTAGTCAATGGGAAGCCTTCTACATACTTTTATGGCAGTAGAGGGCTCCGGCAAGGCGACCCTATGTCCCCCCTCCTTTTTGTTCTGGTGGCCCATGTCCTTAGTAGCGCGTGGCAGAGAACAAAGGCTACACATTTCATTAGAGGCTTTCAAATGGTCAGAGGGGGTCCCGCAGTCACCCACTTGCAGTATGCCGACGATACTATCTTGTTCCTAACAGAGGGTGAACAACATCTTTATGTGACTAAACTTCGACTAGAATTGTTGGAGGAAACCAATGGCTTTAACTTCGACAAGAGCTTGCTTGCTAGGGTTAATCTGGATATTTTGTCTCTCCTGCGCGTAGCGCGCACCTTAGGTTGCCAGATTGGTTCTTTCCCTATTTCATAGCTGGGCCTCCCTTTGTCCCCAGTTGCGTTGCAGACCTGCGGTGTGCTAACTAGCTTCTTATTATTCAGAGGTATGAGGCAAGATTGGCCAGCTGGAAAGCTAGACTACTATCTTATGGGGGCAGATTGGTTCTTTCAAGATCAATTTTGGACAGCCTTCCTATCTACTTTCTCTAGATGTTCCGGATCCCGAGGACTATACTGCATAAGATTGAGTCCATTTAGAGAAGATTCTTCTAGCATGGGAGTGGAGAGAGTTGCAAGGGATGGCATGACATTAGGTGGAGGAGGGTGGCTACTAGCAAGGAGCAAGGGGGACTGGGGATTAAGGATGTGGAAGTTTTTAATTTGGCCCTATTGTGTAAGTGGCTTTGGAGATTGGGGTCAAGGGATGATGGGTTGTGGACGATCCTTGTCAGGTAGAGGTGTCATAGTAGGAGGAGGGCTTAGGACTTGGACACTCCACTCATGTCCTAAACCTCTCCCATCTGGCACAGCATTTTGGCTTGCTAGGACATCATTTCCTCTAGTGTCCAAGTTTGACTTGGGAAAGGCAACAAGTGCCTTTTCTGGAAGGACAGATGGTGTGGTAAGCTCTCTTTAGAGGCGCATTTCCCCAGCCTTTTCGTTGTCATTGCTGACCCCTTGGGAAAGGTGGACAGGGCTTTTGACCCCCACCTTCCAAGGGGAACTTGGGTGCCAACTTTCAGGACGGATCTTAAACCGATAAAGATGGAGGAGTTCCAAGAGCTCCTTTTTTTACCTCATAGACTTTGCCTGTATTAGAGAGGATGCGTGGACGTGGACGTGGAGGTGGAGTAGGGAGGGGTCCTCGGTTCAGTCCGCCTACATCGTTCTCTCGAACGGAGAGATGCGCCATAGTCTTGCGTCGCAGATTTGGAATCCGAGAAGCCCTCTAAAGGTGAAGATCCTCGTTCGGAGGATTTCTCACAAGAGGCTCCCCACCTGTGACTGGCTTATTCGCTTCGTCCCCCATATTCAGTAGACCTGCTACTTGTGTGGACAGGGTGAGGAGAATTTGGACCACCTGTTCGTAGGTTGCTCGTACTCACGATATGTGTGGGATTTGTTGGCTTTGAGGACTGGATGCCATATTGCCCACAATATGGAAGTGCAGCTAGTCATCAGTACCTGGGGTAGGTCTTGGGCCCTCAGAGGAGACGCAATTGTGTGTTGGCTATTGCTTCATGCCACTCTGTGGTCCTTGTGAGGTGAACGGAACAACAGAATTTTTAGAAGGGAGGCTAGAGCTGAGGTGTCTCTTGTTTCTTATATTTGTGCTAAAGTGAGCAAATTGGCAAAGTTACTTTGTAATGTGAATTCCCTCATCTTACCTCTTTTTGTATTGTTGGGGGTCTAGTGAAGTCTGCACCTGGTGTAATCTCTTTGTCTAGGGATTTTTGGGAGCTGCTTGACCATACTTGTACATCCCTCACTATTTTTGATTTATTACAATTGTGGTACTACCCACTTTAAAAAATAATAATAGAATCAGATAGCACATAGGCTAGCGAGTAGCAAAGTAACAATGCAGAAGAGTGGCTCGGAAAGTGAGTAGTCATAGAGGAGTTTTAAATTCATGCAAGTTTGTTACCTTTGCGTCTTCTGTTTTCCTATGTAGTCAGAGACAAGAGGCACCCAAGGCGACCAAGGGGTTGCCTCAAGCCTCAAATGCCTAGGTGATGGACTAAGGCATTTGAGGTGACATTTTATTAAAACTATAAACAGATCAACGATACATGTAAATATGTTAACAACACATATAAAACCTATAGGAACACTTAATTTATACATGAATATGTGTTATACGAATGGGTTGTGTGGCCCAAGTGGGCTCGGCCCAAAGGCGTCCATAGTCCTGCTTAGTCGCCGAGGAGAGAAAGACTGAGGCAAGGCAAACTGTTGGCGCCTCGCCCCGCCTCATCACCTAGGCGAGCACCTCAAGTGCCTTTGATAACATAGCTGTTTTAAGGAAGAGCAGTATTCTTTTCAAAAAAAATTCCAATGTTCTAACCATGGACTATGTATATAGAGGGGTGACCATAGCAAGGAATCTCCCCTTGCTCACTTAGCTGTACTAACCTTGTTTATTTCTTAAGAAAATTGGTTGTGCAAGACATAATTTCTTTGGGGAAAAAATGGTGTGATTTCAAGCACATTGATAAAACTATCTGATCAAGAAAGTCAATGCCACTATTTAGAGATACTCTTTACCGAATGCTCCCTCATATTGCCAAGTTTGGCACTAACACAAGAGAGATCACTCCATTGAAGGCCTCCAGAAATTTCTAACATAGAGCTTTGACAAGAAGTAAAACACTCAATAACTTACTGAAAGAGTCATTGCTTTCTCTAGACAACATTAATGTCTTCTAATGAACTCATTCAATGGATCATCTTAGTTGTCGCTCAAAGATAGAGAAAGCTCTCCTTCTAAATCTGCAATTCATATGCTATAAAATTGCTTTTAGGTTACTAAGCTCAACAACAACATAGAGGGGACATTTTGCCTTTATTTTTTTCTTTTAATGAGCATGAGCAGCTGTTCAACTAGGTTTTTTTCTTCAATATGTAGCATCAAACAAAGAAGACAAGAATCAGGTAACTAAGCAACCAGCCAATGCCTCTTCACAATTTGGAGTGATGTCATAACTCATTTAGGTGATGAGAAAATCACACGAGCCCGTGTTAGTTGCACAAGCTTTCATGATGCCATCTCCTCTATTCATTAGTTGATCATTATTTTGAAAGACAAGTCTACGAACTTTCTTCATCCTTCAAACCATAACCAGATAGGCTTCTCCTTATCCCTTCTTCTTGTTCAAGGAGGAACCCTCAAACAACCCTTCCCATCCCTGCAACAGCCACTGCACTACAAAACTAACCTGTTACTTATAGCAATAATTACTTTCTTCTTTGAAGGGAAGGTGGAAGCACACCACCTGTAATTAAATTTTACCCAAGTTGCCAAACCAACAAGATGCAGAGATTGCAACTTCTCTCGGGTTCTAATAATAATCCGAGAGCCTTATGTAGAAGAGACAGAAGAGAAGCCTGTGCGATGCCTACATATGCTCAATCATGGGGAGAATTTTCCAAATGAAAGGGCAAATAGACGATGAAGTGGATGCAGCGACCACAACGGTCCCATGGATGCCAAATAAGTTCTCCAACCACATGTAGAGTTACACTTGTAGTACCTGGATGACAGATGCCTGCACTACATCCCGGACGACCATCTTCCACCACAAAGTGTTCAAATGGAATGTTCCAGTTCCCAACAACTTCAAATTATCAAAAAAGAAAAAAATAGCTCGACCGAGAAAAGGGACAAAGAAGTAACAGGTACAGGGCAACAAGAAACTAGCCTACAGCTACATACCTAAAGACATCAAGAAACAGAAAAACCTATGAAGCATCCAAAGATGATTCACCCTGACTATACGACTCAGAAATCAGAGCAAGTTTCCCATATACACCCAATGTCATTATCCGCCAGAAACCATGGTTAGCATGAAAACCTACCAAGACTCTGGCCTTCCCGAGCCAGAACCCACTGTTCCAAAGCATCCCAAGAGGGTTCCCCCATACCATGTTACTCAGAACAAGCCTCCTATATAACGCCGAATGCACTTATCTGGAAAACCAGCGACCGCACCTTCACAGAATGCTGACGCACCTCAACATCCCCAAAAGAGGTATACCCAAACAGACAGAAACCCTACGTTCTTAGCCTCTGAGCGAGCACACCAAGAGGGTCGGGTGAGACCATTAAACCCTAAATTACCAAGCGGGAAACGAATTCGCAGGAAAACCCAACAAAGACACTGGCCTTCCGGGGGCACATTGGCCGACAAGCCATCGTTCCAAAGGAAGGAAAAAGGAAGGAAATGCGGATACGGCAGCAACCCTCTTACCTCGACGGCGTTCTTCAGGAGGAGGTCGTCCTCAGGGATCCACTGCGGCAGCGGCGCCAGGGCCCCCATGCCTAGGGCGAGGGCAAACCCCTACACCAACCACTCCGGCAGCGCTGCTCCTCGGCTTCTGGACGCGGGGCGACTGAGTTTAAGGTTTTTGAGGGTTTTGCTTCGAGACGGAGTGGAATTGCTCGCTCTCTCTCTCTCTCTCTCTCTCTCTCTCTCTCTCTCTCTCTCCACCGCCACTGCGGTCGCCGCCGGCGCCTGCTCCCGCCGTCGCACGCCGGTGCCGTCCTCTGCCGCTCGCCCCCGCGCCGTTCGCGCCGTCGGGCGCAGCTACGCCGCCTGCTCTCTCTGCCTCTTTCCCCCTTGCCGAGGTTGCTGCACCGCTCCGCCGCGGCCGCCTGCCGGCGTCGTTCGCCGGGGTCGGCCACAGCAGCAGTGGCCGCCGCTACTACTACCTACGGCTACCGCCGCCGCCAGCACGCCCCCGCCGCGGTCGCGCCTGCTCCCCCTGGCCCCTCCGCCGGTGCTCGCCTCCTTCGCGTCACCACCGCCGCCGGACCGTCGCCGGTCACCGGAGGAAGAAAGGGGAAGAGAAGGAGATGGGATCGGCGAGAGGGACGAGGGAGATCGAGAAACGGGAGAGCGAGGTGACGGGAGGAAGGAGGAGGAGGGGGAGAGGGTTAGGGACCGGGGGCCCCGCCCCACAGGCGCGAGACTCAAGACACACACAGTAACCAAAGTACCACAAACAAGGACTAGCTGAGGTCGCGCTCGTCAGCGCAAGTCTGAGTCCTCAGCCTCGTGTGCACACTCAGACCATACATCCTAGGTCTGTCCTCTAGCTGGTAATTCCCCCACAAAGCCCGGACCCGGCGGTACACGGTGGCCCTACGGTAACCAGCTTACTCACCGTCTCTCTCGAGTACACCACACCAGTGCTCCAAGTGGGCCAACACACGCGTGCCGTGGAAGCTACGACTAGTGGGTGGGTCACCGGAAGTACAAACCCTCAAGTCACGGAAACCGACTCCGAAGGTAAACGAGCACAAGGATCGTTCCTCGTACAACACCAACTCATGGTGACGTAAGCCAGAAACGTCACATCCCGGGACCCCTTACGGCGTCCCACACCTAGTCCCCACGTGATGCCCAGCATCAGTCAGACCACAGGTCAGTACGTGGATCGAGATCCACTCTCCTGGGACTCTAATCGGCACGAAAACCACCGGCTAAGTCTCAGACGATGAACGGTCCATCATTGGCCATATGGAAGAAAGGCGATTATGATCCCGTCGCTCAAGGGCATGGGCGGTTCCATCACGGCCGCCCTTGCCCGGATGAACGGCTGATCAATGGCAGCTCAAGGGATGTGCGATCAGATCTCAGCCGCTCAACCCTAACACTGAAAAACATGTGCGGTTGGGATCTAGCCGCACAAGGCAGGTGCGGTCCAACCCTGGCCGCCCAACCTGCCATGACTCCAGGGGATGTGCGGTCACGCTCGAGCCGCACAGGGGTATGTACGGCCAGTCCCTAGCCGCATACCCCACGACACTGTGTAACGGTTACAAGCAACGGTCGAAAACTCGCAGGATGAGCAGTCCATCCTAGGCCGCTCAAGGGGTGTGTGGTCACTGACAGGCCGCACAAGCCCATTGCGCACCGAGCCAAAAAGGCATCAGGGACGTGCGGTCAGTCCATGGCCGCACAAAGGGTTATGCGGCCATCCCCTGGCCGCACATCCCAAAACACTATATAACGGTCAAATAATCGGTCAAAAATCATGATATGGGCGGTCAGCCTGGGGCTGCCCAAAAGGGATGTGCGGTCTCGCGATAGACCACACAACCCCCACTGTGCGCCGAGCCTCACTCGAAGCGCGTCGAGCCGTTGTGCGGCCAGGCCAGGGCCGCATAAGGCTTGTGCGGTCTCTGGTTCGATCGTACAACACCGCGGGCGCGGAGACGGTGAACTCCACCGAGGTCGCCCATTCCGGCCCCAAACATGCCCCACAGAGGGGGAAAATGAAGAGGAATGAACCCCCATGCCTCCTAGCATGATTCTACGCCCCTAAAATACGGTTTAGTGGCTGAAAATGGTAGATCGGGTGATCGCTCCCCGTGGCATGCTCACCCTTCCTGGCGCGAAATAGACCCCACTCGGCCTCGCCTCGGCCTACAAATCATGGGAATTGAATGGCAATGAGCTAGGGATCATCACCCTACCTCTGGTTCGCGAAGAGACGCCGATCCGAGCTCGATCCCGTGAACAACGCCGCCGACGATTTTGCCTTCCCACGCTTCTCACGCTCGCCGCACGTCTGCACGATTGCCTCGCCGTCACCCACGTCGTCGCGCCGTCACCCCGCCGCCATTTGCAGTCGGTATGGAGCCTCCACCGCGTCGAATGGGCGAGAGAGAGGGAGAGGAACGCACGAGGAGAGAGGAAGAAGAATGAAAAATGTAAAGAAATGGCTTATTTATAGAAAATTCAGAAATTCATAAAAATATCAAAAAATAGAAAATCACATTTTCACGATCCTCGGAATGCACCGATCGTAACGGTACCACTCACGCCTGGGTGAATGACCGCGTTCGCCCGCAACGGCGTGCCGAAGTATTCCTCCAGAAACCGGGTCGAAAATTAGAAAATCCCGTGGGAAAAGTCGCGGAACGCCTCCGGACCCCCGAAACGACCCCGGATCGCGCCGATCCGTGCACGAAAGATGTCTGAAACGTAATTTCAGACACAATAGAGCTGAACGCTCTGAAAAAGTAAGTCCGAGACCCGAAAATAACGACCCGGAAGGATCCGGGACATTACACGGGACATCACAACCCTCCCCCCTTAAAGAATTTCATCCTCGAAATTCCGGACAAGCACCAAGCGACAGGGGAGAATGCCATAACCAACTGACAACGTCGTCAGGGTCCCAACCAAACCTCGATATTCGTAAAAATTATGATCCTGAGGGACGCGGCCAGACAATAATCACGGACGATGCCTTGCTCACAATCCAAGACACATCAAGTAGCAGAGCAGGCACATGCAAGAAACACAAGTCTGGCGTCACCTCAACCGATGCGAAAACCAACCACGACATCACAGACACCACCACACTTATTGAGAAAACATACTCCTCATCACGAAAATGAAACCACTGGTCAACGCCCACACCCGTCGGACCAACCAAGCGCCAGCTTCACAACTCGCTGACTACTCTCACACCCTGCCGGGATATTACAGCCCTCCCCCTTAAACAAATTTCATCCCCGAAATTTAACATAAAGCACAGGGGAAAAGAAGAGGGGGAAAACTTACTCGAATGGGTTAGGGAACTGTTGACGCATCTCGTCCTCACGCTCCCAAGATGCCTTGCCGCCAGAGTGTCACTGCCACACCACCTTAACCTAGGGAATAACCTTGTTCCACAGGTGCTGCTCTCGCCGATCCTCAATACGGCTGGGGAACTCCGGAAGAGACAGATCGGGAGTGACCTCGGGCTAAACGAAATTCTCCAAAACATAAGAGTCATCGGGCATGTACTTCCGCAACATCGAGACATGAAACACATCATGCATCGACGCTAACTCTGGGGGTAACTGCAACCGATATGCAACCTCGCCAATGTGCTCTATAATGGGAAAAGGGCCAACATAGCGAGGACTCAACTTTCCACGCTTGCCAAGGCGCATTACCCCCTTCATAGGAGAAACTCTCAAGAATACTTAGTCACCTATAACAAAACTGAGGGGCTGTCTTCTCCGATCGGCATAGCTCTTCTGCCGACTCTGAGCCGCCACCATGTTCTGACGGACCAAATGCACCACGTTCACGAACTGCTACACCATCTCTGGTCCCGTCATAACACACTCACCAACCTCAAACCAATCGAGTGGAGTTCGACACGGTCGCCCATACAACGCCTCATAGGGAGCCATCCCAATGCTCGAATGATAGCTGTTGTTGTAGGTAAATTCTACTAATGGTAGATGGTGAATCCAACTCCCCTGCCACTCCAGGAAACATGACCTCAGCATGTCTTCTAGCGTCTGGATGGTCCTCTCTGACTGACCGTCTGATTGAGGATGATAGGCCGAGCTAAAAGCTAACTCGGTGCCTAGAGATATCTGAAAACTCCTCCAGAATCCAGAAGTGAAACGCGGATCTTGATCTGACACGATGGAAATGGGGATTCCATGCAAAGGCACGATCTGCTCCACATGAAGAAGTGCCAGCTTCGGCACACTCTAGCTGACTCTGATCAGTAACAACCGAGCCATCTTCATCAGCCTATCCACAAGCAACCAAATGCTATCATGCCCACTTGGAGTCCTCGACAATCCCACCCCAAAATCCATGGTCACATGGTCCCATTTCCACGTGGGAACCTCCAAGGGCTGAAGCGTACCTCCAGGTAGCTGGTGCTCCGCCTTCACCTGCTGACAGATCAGGCACCTGGTCACGAACTCAGCAACATCTCTCTTTATACCAGGCCACCAGAACTATCTCCTCAAGTTCATATACATCTTCGTCGCACCCGGATGTACAGTGTACCTACTCCCATGAGCCTCTAGTAACACCACACGTCTCACCTGCTCCTCGGTCTGGACGTATAGCCTTCCTCAGAATCTCACCGCTTCATCCTCGTCGAGTTCTACATTAGCCATGGCCAGAATCCGGGGCAACTCAGGGTTTGCATGCTAAGCCTCTGTCACCTGATGATAGATGACTGGTGTGATGGTAAAACTTGCAAGCACAGCCAACCCTGGCTCTCGGGAAACCTTAAGCCTGAATGTCACATCTGGCACTTGTTCCCAAAGCCTCCATTTCCTCAACATCATCACACTGACAACGACCTTTCTGCTTAAGGCATCGGCAACAATGTTCATCCTACCCAGCTGATAAGACAGGATGAAGTCATAATCCTTCATGTACTCCATCTATCTCCTCTGTCTGAGGTTAAGGTCCTTCTGAGTGAACACATATCTCAAACTCTGATGGTCAGTGAACACCTCAAACTTCTGACCGTACAGATAATGCCTCCAAATCTTCAATGCAAGGATCACAGCAGCCAACTCAAGGTCATGGGTAGGGTAGTTTTCTTCATGTGGCTTCAGCTGCCACAAAGCATACGCCACAACTCTACCATGCTACATCAACATAGCACCCAAACCAGCCCTGGAAGCATCTGTACACAACACAGAACCTCCCGATCCAGAAGGCAACACCAACACAGGTGCCGAAGTGAGCAATCTCTTCAGCTCCATAAAGCTCTACTCACACTCATCGGCCCAAACAAAAGGTACATCCTTCCGCGTAAGTCTGGCCATCGGGGCCACTATACGAGCAAAATCTTGAATGAATCTCCTATAATAGCCTACAAGCCCTAAGAAACTTTGAATCTCCATCACGGATCTCGGCCTCAGCAACTGCATCACAGCGTCGACCTTGGCGTGATCCACAGAAATACCATCACCAGAAATTACGTGCCCTAAAAAGTGCACCTCACGAAGCCAAAACACGCACTTGCTGAGCTTCGCATATAACTGGTGATCTCGCAAGTGTTGATGTATATTTCTCCTGTCTTTCTATTCTACCTTCTTTTCCCTCCTTTCAGAACCACGATATTGAAATAACAACGTGCTAAGGGTAAAAGAGTGTAAATGGATCGTGATCGCCATGAAGATACGAAATGCACAAAGAATAGCACCACGTACCTTGGAAAGGGAGACAGATGAAGCACTCGCCAAGGTGCAGCGTGTACTTATACTTTCCTTTCGTACTTGTACCTTTCTTTCTATTGACTGTACTTATATTTGGACATGTGATGTACTGGATCTTGTAGCAGTTTAACTATTTATTTAATTTGTGTATTATTATTTAGTTGATCATTGTGATATCTCTATAGTTACTTTAGCTTCTTACGTACCCTCACACCATCCTTTATCCCTTTCGAGTCTTCGGGCTCGTGGGAGGCGGGCCGAGATTCGAGTTGCGGTGGTTCCTTTCCGGTACTCAGATCTCGGGTCGTCACAGCTAGTATCAGAGCGAGATTGTGGAAGTACATAAGAATCTGGAATTATTGTAATGGTCCAGAAGGTCCATGAATGTCATGTACAGTCGGCGACTGGCTTAGGGCCCGTGTGTTTTATTGATTTGTGATTGCTTTCCTTGTTGCCAGGTGAGTTATGGCACCACGGAGGAGGACTCGTTCCAAGCAGGAAGAGTCTGGTGATGGTTCGGAGGAGCAGAGCAGAGCTTCAGTTTCTGAGAGTGTAGCTGGAGGTGCGCGAGCTCTAAGAATGGACGATTTCTTCTGAGGCATATTCGAGTATGTGCTTCAGCGGCAGTCGGGAGGCCAGTAGCAGGGAGGTGATGTTGAAGAGGGCCAGGCTCGAGGTGATCATGGTCGCGTGCTGAAGGAGTTCCTGTAGTTTCAATCGCCTCCTTTTAGCGGGCAGTCGGATCCTGAGGTGGCCAGGGAGTGGCTGGATGATTTGCAGAGGATCTTCAGTGCGATGGAGTGTACTGAGGAGGAGCAGGTGGTGTTGGCTATGCATCGGCTTCAGGGAGCGGCCCGGACTTGGTGGACGTCAGAGTGGGGTGTAGCGTTCCAGTCTCATCCTCTTTGGCAGATTACGTGGCAGGAGTTCGTCACGGCTTTCGAGCGAGCCTTCTGTCTGTCTTTCGTCAGGTTGCAGAGGTTGCGTGAGTTTCTGGAGCTGACCCAGGGTGACATGTTAGTGATGCAGTACCACTCTAGGTTAATTGAGTTGGGTCATTATGCTTCTCACATCATGGTGGATGAGGAGGTGAAGACCGAGCAGTTTGTTGGTGGTCTGTGGGTGGAGTTGAGGCATCATCTTCTTGTGTCGGGTTCAACCACCCTGGACGCAGCTTGCAAGGCAGCAGCAGTGCTGGAGAGAGACTTGCAGAAGGTTCGAGGGTAGGGCGGTGCTGGTCAGGGGCAGGCAGGTTCCAGCCAGCCGATGGAGGTTCAGCAGCAGAGTATCGTCCAGCTCTCAGTAGGTGGTTCCGTAGCAGTGCAGTCTGTGGCTTCCATGCCAGAGTCGTCGTCCTTTAGCTCGAAGCTCAAGAAGCTGCTCAAGGAAGCTGGTTTTGGCAGGAGGCGACGGGGTCGCAAGGAGCTACAGCAGGAGTCAATGGGCAGTGTCCAGCAGCCCGTGGCTATTCAGCATCAGGGTTCGGTGAGTGGTGCTCGGGGCGGGTGTCCCAGGTGCGGTGGTTCTCATCTAGGCAGGCAGTGTTCGGCGCCTGTGGTTTGCTTCAGGTGTGACCAGCTAGGGCACATGGCACGTGACTGCCCGCAGAGACCGAGTCAGCCGCTCAGGTTTCAACAACGGCAGCAGTTTCAGCCCCAACAGATGCCATCACGACCATAGCAGTACCAGCAGCAGGAGCAGTTTCCTTAGTTGACTCGGTTAGCTACTGTGGGGAGGCAGAGATCCCGAGGCAGAGTGACCCACATGACCAGAGCAGAGGCTGAGGCGTCGCAGTTGATGGAAGGTACTCTTTCGATTTTGGGCTGTGCGGCTCGCGTTTTGTTCGATTCGAGTGCTTCACATTCGTTCATTTCAGAAGATTTTGCTCAGAGTGTGGAGGACCCGGTGGCCGAGATGTCCTGTGATATGGTGGTGGCATTACCTACAGGCGATTTTGTGCACACCCCGTATTGCTTTGAAAAGGTACATGTGTGGGTGGAAGGGCGGAACTTACCGGCCAGGCTTTATGCGTTACCGCTTCAGGACTTCGATCTGATTTTGGGCATGGATTGGCTCGAGGCTCATCATGCCTTGGTGGATTGTGGCTAGAAGAATGTCTACTTCTGGCAGCTTCGTGGACCCACCTTCTATTTCCAAGGTATCCGGTCTTCCTCTTCCCGCTTGCTTATTTCGACTATTAGGGCTCATCGATTGCTTGATGCGGGTTTCCAGGGTTTTCTCGCTTCTGTGGTTTTGGTCGATCGACATTGCCCGGATGGGAGGACATTCCGGTTGTGTGTAAGTTTCCCGATGTTTTTCCTAAGGAGCTACCAGGGTTGCCACCATAGTGAGAGATCGATTTCGTGATCGAGGTGGTTGTAACGACGAGACGGGGTCGCCAAGAGATGTGGACGATGGGATCGCCCACGGAAACGGGTAGATGATTATTATGGGTGTTTAGGGAGAGAATGGGGAGAGAAGAAAAGAGTGACCCGGATGCGGACGAACTAAATCGCCACGGGGTGTTGGTTTTGGTTTAGGAGAGAGGGGGGAGAGAAGAAGAGAGGGCGGAGTGCCACTAGACCACGATAGAGATAGCTCGGCTAGGGCGGAGTGCCACTAAACCATGATAGAGGTAGCCTGGTCATGGGAGAATACCACTAGACCAAGAAAAAGGTAGCTCGACTAGGGTGGAGTGCCACTAGACCAAGATAGAGGTAACTTGGTCAGGGCGGAATACCACTAGACCAAGATAGAGATAGCTCGGCTAAGGCGGAGTGCCACTGGACAGAGATAGAGGTAGCTCGGCTAGGGCAGAGTGCCACTAGACAAAGATAGAGGTAGCTCGGCTAGGGCGGAGTGCCACTAGACCAAGATAAAGGTAGCTTGGTTGGAGTAGAGTGCCACTAGACCAAGATAGAGGTAGCTCGACTAGGGCGGAGTGCCACGAAACCAAGATAGAGGCAGCTTGGTCACGGCGGAATACCACTAGACCAAGATAGAGGTAGCTCAGCTAGGGCAGAGTGCCACTAGACCAAGATAGAGGTAGCCTGGTCAGGGCGGAATACCACTAGGCCAAGATAGAGATAGATCGGCTAGGGCGGAGTGCCACTAGACCGAGATAGAGGTAGCTCGGCTAGGGCGGAGTGCCACTAGACCAAGATAAAGGTAGTTCGGCTAGGGGAGAGTGCCACTAGACCGAGATAGAGGTAGCTCAGCTAGGGCGGAGTGCCACTAGACCAAGATAAAGGTAGTTCGACTAGGGTGGAGTGCCACTAGACCAAGATAGAGGTAGCTTGGTTGGGGTGGAGTGTCACTAGACCAAGATAGAGGTAGCTCGGCTAGGGCGGAGTGCCACTAGACCAAGATAGAGGCAGCTTGGTCATGGCGGAATACCACAAGACCAAGATAAAGGTAGCTCGACTAGGGCAGAGTGCCACTAGACCAAGATAGAGGTAGCTTGGTCAAGGCAGAATACCATCTGACCAAGATAGAGGTAGCTCGGCTAGGGTGGAGTGCCACTAGATTGAGATAGAGGTAGCTCGACTAGGGCAGAGTGCCACTAGACTAAGATATAGGTAGCTCGGCTAGGGCGGAGTGCAACTAGACCAAGATAGAGGTAGCTTAGTTGGGGTGGAGTGCCACTAGACTAAGATAGAGGTAGCTAAGCTAGGGCGGAGTGCCACTAGACCAAGATAGAGGCAGCTTGGTCAGGGCGGAATACCACTAGACGAAGATAGAGGTAGCTCGGCTAGGGTGGAGTGCCACTAGACCAAGATAGAGGTAGCTCGACTAGGGCGGTGTGTCACTAGACCAAGATAGAGGCAGTTTGGTCAGGGCGGAATACCACTAGACCAAGATAGAGATAGCTCTACTAGGGGGGAGTGCCACTAGACCGAGATAGAGGTAGCTCAGCTAGGGCGGAGTGCCACTAGGCCAAGATAGAGGTAGCTCGACCAGGGAAGAGTGCCACTAGGCCGAGATAGAGGTAGCTCAGTCAGGGCGGAATGCCACTAGACCAAGATAGAGGTAGCTCGATCAGGGCGGAGTGCCACTAGATTGAGATAGAGGTAGCTTGATTAGGGCGAATTGCCACTAGACCAAGATAGAGGTAGCTCGGATAGGGCGAAATGCCACTGGACCAAGATAGAAGTAGCTCGTCTAGGGCGGAGTGCCACTAGACTAAGATAGAGGTAGCTCGATCAGGGTGGAGTGCCACTAGACTGAGATAGAGGCAGCTTGATTAAGGTAGAGTGCCAATAGACCAAGATAGTGGTAGCTCGACTAGGGCAGAGTGCCACTAGACCAGGATAGAGGTAGCTTGGTTGGGACAGAGTGCCACTAGACCAAGATAGAGGTAGTTCTACTAGGGCAGAGTGCCACTTGTCACGTCCCGAACTGATAGCAGCAGGAAGTAGTGTTCGGAACGTACAGCGAAACAATCATGATAACAAGAGTAAAATAAATAACCACAAATAACAAATGGAGGCTACATTAATTTGACAAAAATATAATTTTATTGATGATTGAGAATTTAAATTACAATTTAGACTCAATAAAAGAAATAAAGAAGGAAAATGACAAGACTCACTATACTATCTAGACTCAAGAAAATAAAAAGACAGACTCAGGTCTCTAAAGCATCCAGGTTCACTCGATCACGCTGACCCAATCCCGATTGCAAGCGTTCCATCTACCGCGTTACCTAAAAAGGGTTGAAAATAGGGGTGAGCAAGAAGCTCAGTAAGAATTACACTCTATCATCAGGCATAGTTTAAGTAGTTAACCAGTTCATGAATATGCATGAATAACGTGAGAAAACTAATTAAACATGAAAACGAGATCACTAGCACGATAAAGATAGCAAGTCATGATAGCAAGAGCAAGTAATCAGAACTTCAAATGATTGGCCATACATCAAGTCAAGTCAAGGCGAGTCATGCCACGCAAGCAAGCAGGAATAACAGTTTTCACGAGAATGTGGAATGTCCTAGACTTAACACGCTAGATAGTACCAGTGCCAAATGCCACACCTAGTCATTCACCTCCCCGGGGATCAAGTACTTTTCGGGTGCTCCTCCCAGGACCAGACTGTAAGATCAGCACATCTGTCTCTAAAGTAGAGAGAATCAAATTGTCGACCGTTATCACTCACAATCACTCGGGATACCAAAACGTCAAATGATCAACTTCCACACGAAACTCCAAATGACCGATTAGGTGATCCTGGCAGTGGCCTCAGCTTCAATCCACTTTGTAAAGTAGTCGATGGCGACGATGACGAACTTCTTCCGAGCCTGAGCCATAGGGAATGGTCCCAGGAGGTCAATTTCCCACTGAGCAAATGGATAGGGCTCGGTAAGGGTGACGAGCTCTGAGACACGCTGGTGGACCAAATGGTCAAAGGGTTGACACCAGTCGTATTTCCACACGTAGGTCGAATAGTCATGCTGGAGGGTAGGCCACCAGTAACCTCGCTGAAGCAAGATCCTGGCAAGTGATCTTCCTCCCTGGTGCACGCCGCAGATGCCTTCATGAACTTCTTGAGTTGCTTGGTCGACTTCCTTGATGCTAAGGCACTTAAGGAGGGGACTGGAGAAAGACCTTCAGTACAAGGCATCGTCTAAGATGACAAAGCGCAGGGCTTGGTACTTCAATCTCCAAGCTTCTCGAGGGTTAGAAGGTGCCTAGAAGTCTCAGAGCCAAGAGACGTAAGGGGTCTGCCAGTCGCTCGGGATAGCCGGGTCAACGATCATGAGCTCGGCATCGATGCTTGGTCGTTCTAGCTCTTCGAGGAAGACTGAACGGGTACCTTTCGGGCTGAGGGAGGAGGCTAGGCGAGAGAGGGTGTCCACTCGGTTGTTTTCCACCTGACCTATTCGGACTATCTCGAAACTCTCAAATAGTTGGGCTAACCCTAAGACCGTTTGAAGTTACTTAACCATAGGTGCATCCCGAGCTTCGTAGTCACCGTTGACCTGGCTGGCGACCAGCTGGGAGTCAGTGTGAATCCTGACTTGCTCGGCCCCTAGTCGTCGTGCCATTTTGGCCCCTGAAATTAGGGCTTCATACTCGAAAGCAGTATTGGATGCCTCGAAGTTGAACTTCAAGGCATATTGTACCTCTACTCCTTCGGGTGACTTGAGGAGAACTCTGGTGCCGCTCCTAGCCGAGTTGGATGTTCCGTCTATGAACAAGTCCCAAATGGGTCCGCGTGTAGACGGTGACTCTTCCTCGATCGGGATGGTGCTCTCTGCAATGAAGTCCACGAGGGCCTGTCCCTTGATGGCTACACGGGGGCGATAGGAGATGTCATAGGCCCCGAGCATGATGGCCCATTTGACGAGGTGTCCAGACGCTTCGGGATGAAAGAGGATCTTCTTCAAGGGTTCGGCAGTCAACACGATGATTAAGTGACCTTGGAAGTAATGTCAGAGGTGCTTGGCCAAGGTAACCAATGCTAGCATGAGTTTCTCGATTGCAGGGTACCTTCTTTCGGCCTCGTTGAGCACCTTGCTGGTGTACTAGACCGGTCTCTCAATTCCTGCATCATTTCGGACTAAGACCGAACTCACGGTGGAGGGAGTCGTTGAGAGATATAATTGCAATACTTCACCCGGGACCAGCTTTGAAAGTACCAGTGGCGAGGCCAGGAATTCCTTGAGATGTTCAAAGGCCTTCTGACATTCCTCATCCTAGGTGAACGTGGTAGATGCCATTTTGGGTCCCCTCAATAGTTTGAAGAAGGGTAGGCATCGTTCGGCCACTCGAGGCAGGAAATGGTTGAGTGCGGCGATGCGTCCGGTAAGGCACTAGACATCCGGTCGCATGTCCAGGATGCCTGAACCTTGTCGGGGTTTGCCTCAATCCCGTGTTGAGTCACCAGGAAACCTAGGAATTTTCCCGATCTGACTCTAAAGGGGAACTTGGCGGGGTTGAGCTTCATGTTGTATTTGAGGAGGGTGCCGAAGGTCTCGGCTAGGTCGGCAAGGTGATCTTCATCCCTTGGCATTTTGATGAGCATGTCGTCGATGTAGGCCTTGACATTCCAACTGAGTTGTCCCTCGAAGATTTGGTTGACCAGTCACTGATATGTCACCCCTCGTTCTTTAACCCGAAAGGCATCCGGGTATAGCAGTGCACACCAAAGTCAGTGATGAGAGCGGTCTTCTCAATGTCCTCTGGGTCCATCCTAATCTGGTGGTAGCCAGAGTAAGCATCCAGGAAGCTGAGCATCTCATTGCCAGAGGTTGAGTCGACGAGCTGGTCGATGCTCGACAGCGGGTAACAGTCCTTTGGTGTGGCCTTATTGAGGTTGGTGAAGTCCACGGACATTCGCCACTTTCCCGAAGCTTTGGGCACCAGAATGACGTTGGCGAGCCATGTTGGGTAGAGGACTGGACGGAAGAGACCAGTCTCCTTCCCCTTGGCGAGTTGCTCCTTAATGATCGTTTGTTTCTCCGGGGCTTGTTTTCTTCTACACTGTTGGACAGGCTTCACCGTCAGGTCAAGGTTGAGCTTGTGCATTACAATGTCCCCGAGGATCCCGAGAAGCTGCTCATCAGACCACGCGAAGACTTGGATGTACTCAGCAAGAAAATGCTTACATTACTCCTGAACATCAAATAACCCCCACCCCCTCTCTTTCTCCTCTCTTTCTCCCCCTCTCACTCCAGGTGGCCGACGGAGGCGGCGAGGTTCATGAGGCGAGGAACGGCGAGGACGAGACGAGGATCGAGGCGGTGGTGCTCGTTCGTGATTTTATGGACCCGATGAGGGTTTCGCGACGTTTTTGCGGTGGATCGGCATCCTCGGCATGCTGAATCTTTGGTGGAGGTAGAGAGACGGATCCTTAACCTCTGTACTTCCTTTCCGGCGAGTTTTATAGGCCGAGGTGAGCTGAGCGGGGTGATCTTTGCGTTTTGGGGAAAAGAGCATATTTTGGGGTGTGAGCCGAATCGAGGGTTTTGATCACGTTTTTGGGGTTTTAATAGGTCCTCTTGATGCTAGAGAGGTTGGGGACTAGTTTCCCCTTATTTTCTCCTTCACATGGGTGTAAACGAGGCGTGGAATGGAGTTTTTTCTGCAGAGTTCGTCATTTACGGGCTCAGGATGGCGTAGCGGTCCTTCCAGGGACCGCTAGCAAGTGAAGCGGTCCTCAGGAGACTGCCAGGGGTCCCTTATGTCGATTCGAGCCTTGCGGTCACGCGATGGACCGCTATCAAGCTTTGCGGTCTCTAGGAGACTGCCAGGTTGTGCCTTGCAGTCAGGGCATGACCATTTTCTGTTTTCATAGTCGTTCAGGGTCAGGTTGGGTAGCAGCCTTGCGACTGATTGCCAGCCAACGGCTAGCGATCAGGCCAAGGACCGCCACCCTGCTTGGCGGTCTGGAGATGACCGCCTGCGGTTCAAGCGTCTTCGGGGCTTAGCGGTCCAGTCAGGCTAGGCCTTGCGGTCCGGAGGAGGCCGCCAGGCGCTGTGACGGCCCAGAGAGGACCACCATGTGGTTTTTGTGTTCGCCGTATCCGTTTCGCATTGTGTTGGCCTCCGGTCAACCCAGTTGTGACTCAGTGGTTGACCTTCGGCCTCGTGAGAGTCATGGACACCCGGGGGTTCTGTGTTCGTGTGTTTAGGGATGTCTGGAGGTACCGAGTTACCTCGATTAGCGTGCCATGGGTCTTGGGGGTCCAGGTGACCCCACGTGTTTCGAGCTTTCGTGCTTTTGGTAGGACGAGTCGTCGTGAGTCGGCGCGAGTGCGGAGAGTCTTCCCCGCACGACGTGGGTTTCTCCGAGAAGCATTTTCCGTGTAGGCCATGTGTGTGGCCTTGGATTGTAAGACCAGTTAACCAGCCTGGTGCTGGAGGTTTTCTGTGTGTCCCGTGGATGAGAGATCCACTCGGCAGCTTGTGAGCTATCTTGAGAATCGTGTCACCGTGGTTTCTGACCTAGGGATTAGGCCAGATTGACGGCGCTGTGCCGTCATGTGCAGCGACCTTGACCCGAGTCTCGTGACTCAAGGACCGTTGCGTTATTAGGTCTAGTGGGCTATCCAGAGTCTGGTGACCGCGAGCCACCTGTCATTTCCCGTTACTCGAGATGGGTGCGTGCGTGATTTTCAGTGTCCATGTTTAATGAGTCCGCACTAGTCGTACCTTTCCTGTGCACGCGTGTACAGACCCACCTGGGAGTGGTGGAGAGCGTAACCCGAGTGAGATGATTTTTAGGCTGGTTACTGTAGGGCCCCTTGTCTCTGCAGTCTGAGTCCGACTGGGGGGAAAACAAACTAGAGGACCCGACCTAGAGCAGATGGTCTGTGTGTGCACGGGTAGTTGGGGGCAGAGGACACGTGCTGACGAGTGCGACCCCAGCTAGTCCTTGTTCTGTGTTCTTGGTGACTGTACAGTCTCTCAATCTCCGCCTGGGGCGTCGTAGGGAGGCACCTGAGGCTACGGATTAAGTCGTTAGTGGATGCATCTGACCTTACTTCTAGTGGGCAAGTACTCCCGTCACGTGACCTGAGTTGTTGTGACTCGAGGTTTCGTTCCTCATCTGCGAGATGAGATTTTTGCACGTAGTTTCTAGTTGTTTTTCCGAAGCCGAGGTCTAGGATTTTCGGTGAGCGTCACTGAGAGTTTTCCTAGCCGGCGTGGAGTCCACGACAGTGAGGTCGTGACCGTGTTTCTAGATCGTGTGGTTTCGATGTGGGCCTTCGTGTGATGTCTCGGACCCTTTCAGATCTTTATTTTTAGGTCCCGGACCTACTTTCTCTGAGCGTCCGGCTCTGTCGTATCTGAAATTTCATTTCGGACATCTTTCATGTTCGGATCGGCGCGATCCGGGGTCGTTTCGGAGGCCCGGAGGCGTTCCGCGACTTTTTCCACGCGTTTTTCTGATTTCCGACCCGGTTCCCGGCAAAACCTTCGGCACGCTGTTGCGGGAGAACGTGGTCGTTCACCCGGGCGTGAGTGGTACCGTTGCGATCGGTGCGTTTCGAGGATCGCGGAAACGTGATTTTCTATTTTTTGATATTTTTTAAAAAATTTAGATTTTCTATAAATATCAACCTTTTTCCTTTTTCTTTTTCATTCTTCTTCTCCTTCCTTCTTCTTCTTCCTCCTGTGACCACGCCCCTCTCCCCTCTCTCTCGTTCGCTTCTGAGCTTGCATCACGGGAAAGGGGCCTAGGATGTCGAATCCCCATCGAGCAAATGGATAAGGTTTGGTCAGGGTTATGAGTTCCGAGGCTGGCTGGTGTATCAGGTGGTCGAATTGCTGGCATCGATCGCATCTTCGAACGTACGTCGAGCAATCGCGTTGGAGAGTGGGCCACCAGTAGCCTTGTCCTAGCAATATCCTTGCGATAGATCTCCCTCCTTGGTGCGTGCCATAGATGCCTTCGTGAATGTCTTCAATTGCTCGGCGGGCTTCCGGGGCATCAAGGCATTTGTGGAGGGGATCGACAAAGGATCTTCGGTATAAGGTTTCATCGAGGAGGATGAATCGCTGAGCTTGGTACTTCAGTCTCTAAGCCTCTCGAGGGTCGGGGGGCTCTTGGGAATCTCAGAGCCAGGATATGTACGGGGCTTGCCAGTCGCCAAGGGATGTTCGTACAACAGCCACGAGCTCAGTTTCAGTGCTTGGTTGTTCTAACTCCTCAAGGAGGATCGACCGGGTACCTTTTGGGCTGATGGAGGAGGCCAGGCTAGAGAGGGCATCCGCTCAGGAATTTTCTTCCCGAGCTACCTAGATTACCATGAAACTCTGGAATAGTCGGACTATCTCCTTTACTAGCCGCAGGTACTTGATCATCTGCACCTCCCGAACTTCATAGTCCCCATTGACTTGGTTGGCGACAAGTTGGGAGTCGGTATGAATTCGGGCTCGCTCAGCTCCCAGGCGCCGCGCCATTCTGGCCCCAGAGATGAGAGCCTCATACTCAGAGATGTTGTTGGACACTGAGAAGCTGAATTTCAAGGCGTATTGTAGTTTTGCTCCTTTGGGGGATCAGGGGAGGACACCGGCTCTACATCCGATCGAGTTGGAGGATCCGTAGACAAAGATGTCCCAGGCAGGGCCCATCATCGACAGGGGGACATCTTCGACGGGGGTAGTGCTTTCTATGATGAAGTCCCCAAGGGCCCATCCCTTGATGGCAGTGCGGGGTCAGTAGGAGATGTCGTAGGCCCCGAGGAGTATGGCCCACTTGACGAGGTGACTTGAAGCTTCGGGATGAGCTAGGATCTTCTTCAGGGGCTTGCCTGTCAGCACCACGATGGAGTGTCCTTGGAAGTAGGGTCGGAGGCACTTGGCCGAGGTTACTAACACTAGCATGACTTTCTCGATTGCAGGGTACCTTCTTTCAGCCGCTAGAAGCACCTTGCTGATGTAGTATTTCGGCCTTTGGGTGCCTCTATCATCTTAAACTAACACCGAGCTTACGGTGGAGGAGGTTGTTGAGAGATATAGATACAACAGCTCTTCGGGAACTGGCTTCGACAATACCGGGGGTGATGCCAGGAACTCTTTCAGCTCGTTGAATTCTCGTTGGTACTCGCTGTCCCAAGCGAAGGTGGCAGATGCCAGCTTTGGCCCTCTTAGTAGTTTGAAGAAGGGCAGGCACCATTTCACCACTCGGGATAGGAAGCGGTTGAGCGTGGGGATCCGCTCAGTCAGACACTGGACATCCCTGACACAGGTAGGTGGCCGCATATCCAGGATGTCCTGGATCTTGTCAGGGTTGGCTTCGATCCCACGGTGAGTCACCATGAAGCCCAAGAACTTCCCGGACTAACCCCAAAGGCACACTTAGCAGGGTTGAGCTTCATCTGGTACCTCTGAAGGGTGTTGAAAGTCTCAGCTAAGTCGGCGAAATGGTCTTCGGCCTTTAGCGACTTCACGAGCATGTCATCAACATAGGCCTCAACGGTTGTCCCTAGGTTCTCGTATGGACAAGAATGGGGGTTGAATTGTCCCCGCCAAGTGCAATGGTAACTTTTATAATTTTTACGTAGCAGATTAAAATAGATACCAATGCAGAGGAAAATAGCACAAAATGTAATCAATGAAGAATTAAATTCTCTCAAGCTTACCGTTCTCACACGATCAAGACAGAATGATAAGCAATCAACCCACAAGCATTCAGATGCGAGACAGGATTTTTAGGTGGTTCGGGACCACGACGGGCTCCCTACGTCCACCCATTACCGAATTGGTGAGGATCCACCTACTTCAATGAAGCGCACAGAGCTTCCGCTCCAAGAGACACAGAGACAACATCTCTTACACGATCCTACACAGATCAACAGTCACACACACACTCGCCGCAACACCCGCGGCACAAGAGTATCACGACCGTTCGCAGACGGTCAACAGACTTACAGAGTTGAAATTCAGAAAATCAAGATATGTTCAATACAAGCATAAAAACCTGAAGCTAATGACTCCACTAAGCACAAACAAGATGTAGAATGAAATTTTCATGGAAAGAAAGGGCTATAGAATGTCTTCTCTCAACCTCGGATCAGAGGGAAGCCAGATGTCGACGATGAGAATGTCATCGCGTTCCCCTTCTCGTTCCGCTCCTTTTCTTCTTCAATCACGAGCACCGAAAATGATCAGAAGTAGATGAAAACCCAGAATCTTTGCTCAGCTCCTCTCCTTCTTCCCTTTCTTCTCCTACAATATTGTGCTATTCCTGCAGTCACTTTAGCTTCTTACACACCCTCACACCATCCTTTCTTCCCTTCCGAGTCTTCGGGTTCGTGGGAGGCGGGCCGAGATTCGAGTCGCTCCGGTTCCTTTCCGATGCTCGGATCCCGGGTCGCCACAGAATAGGTAGCGACTGTCTTCCCCAGTGTCGATGGAACTGGGAGACAAAGAGAGAGAGATGGGCAAAGGGGGGAGGGAGGATGGCCGGAGGGGAGGGGAGAGAAGGAGAGTGAGATGGACGCCAGGCGCTAGCACTTATAGCATGCACACACAAAGAGACCAAGAGAGGGAGAGATGCAAGGGCTCTCTCTGGTGCATGCTAGGTCAAGGTAAGCCCCCCAATGAACGTTGTGGCACCGTCCCCGAAAATCGCCTGGCCGACGAGGGAGAGAAAGCACGCAAGTGGGTGGCAATCGAGACTTGGTCATGTGCTTGTGGCTGCAGTCGTTGCCCTGTTGTCAGAGCTCTCTAGTTGCAACTGCTCGAGTTTGTCTTCTTGTTGTTGTAGAAGGGGAAGAAGCCTGGGCAAGGAGAGCCTAGGGAGTCTGAGAATGCTGGCGAGGACCGAGGGGGAGGAGGACAAGAGGTGGTAGTGGCAAATGGTGGTGTTGTGACTTTAGTTATGGCAGTGATCGAAGAGCAAGCAACGATGTGCCCTTGTGAGTCAAGGCGAAGAACAAATGGCGGGGCTTTAGGGTGACGATGAAGAGCAAAAGGCGAGATCAAAGAGTAGATGTTTAAGTGCTTTGGGAATGCGGCGAAGATCATATGGTGAGGTGCTCTATAGTGGAGGATGGTTGGCATATAATAGTCCTCTACGTCTTTAGAGCTATCTCTCTCTTTTGTCTCTTGACCCTTCTCAACCCCTTAGCACTATTATCCACCCACCTCCTCCCTTCTCCACCCCTCGATGCCATTGCCTAGCTTTTACACTCTGCCCCCGCATCGACCTACGTAGGTCGACATCGGCCAGCGCCCTTTGTAGGCATAGGTTATGCACGATACGATGGTCCCAATCATAACCTCTTCTCCCGTGCCCCTCAAGGCCAACTGCTGCCACCCTAGAACCCCGACCCAGGAGCGACTCCGCTGATGTTTCCCTTCTTCGATTCCTATTCGACTCTGATCCGAGGAAGAGGGTGGAGATTGTCGACCTGGGTGAGGGTAGCAACGATGAGAAGATGCCGCCCTCGCATGATCTGGGAATGGAAAGAGACTGAATTGGGTGGAGCAGATACTAGAGTTGAGGGCAGTGGAACTATCAGCAGCAGATGCAGGTAGCGGGTGGCTCCACGGGAATCAATAAAGACGATGGGGGTGCTGCACTGTCCCATGACTTAGTAGGGGAGGCAGAGGGAGAGGTAGGAGAGATGATAGGGGAGTTTGACAGGGGCGTGTTCTTGAGTGGGTGGGAAGCCGACATCCTTTGCATCTGTAGGGTTCTCTCTCTCTCTTGGCCCTTCTCAACCCCTTGATGCTATTGTCCACCCACCTCCTCCCTTCTCCACCCCTCAACACCATTGTCCAGCACGTTGGTAAGCTTGAACATCACATCAACAGTGGAGGGGGTGGCCAGCCGACATCCTCTGCATTCGCATAGCTCTCTCTCCCCCCCTATGTCTCAGCTATTCTCAACCTCTCGACGCCATTGCCCAGTCTATCGACGAGCTCACCTGGGCGCATGTCACCATTTCTTCCTCACGTAGCTCAACGACTCTGGTATGCCCTATTCCACTTGCTTCTCCTCACTGGCATCCTTTGTGATACACAATAAGAGAGAGAAAGAGACACAGGAGAGAGCGAGATAAGAGTTGACTAGAGAGAGAGAGAAAGAGCGATTGGACTAAAGGTGAGTAGATTAGTCATTTCTCCTGTCCTAATTCACCTTGAGTTAATATTTTCGACAGATCAATGACGATAGGGGTACGCTGGTGATGAGGACATCAAGGGCTTATGGGATGTGTACTAGTGTGTATTGGCTTGTATAGGTGTGTGTTATGGGTTGTAGTGGCTTGAAAGTGTGTAATTTTTGATTTCTTTCATTTGGGCTCTCTTTGTAAGGCTTTAATTAAGCCATTGGGCCATTGATAGGTCCACTTAAGGGTGTTACTTCATATTGGGTCATTAGGTGTCAAGTGGGTCATTAAGTCACTTAAGGCCCAAATTGGGGTACACTCTCTCATGGGCCATCTAAGTGGGAGTGGTCCATGACTAGCATGGGCTTATGGGTGGCTCTTGGCCCATGATTGGCCTTTGGCCCATGAAAGGGGGCGCATGGTTCTTTGGCCTTATTAGGCTTGGTAGGTGTGATTTAGGTAGAGTTTGAATAAGAAGTGGTCAAGTTAGATTAAAATATGTATTAGGTGTTTTGACCACATGGGAAAAAAACTTATGAACTCCCTAGTTTGTCCTCCCAAACCCTAGATCTATGGGCAACCTAGGTCATTTGTCATCCACCATATATGCTTGTAATTTTTCATTTGATGAAATTAATGAGAGAAAATTTGTTGGAAATCCAAGAAGCTCCTTGCGCCCCTCCCCTCTCCCCTCTCTCCTCTGGAGTTCTTCATCTCCTCAACCCCCCTTTCTAGAGTGGATTCATCTCTATTCCCTCCCCCCAATCTCTGGTTGTAATCTGTGCCGCCGTCGCCGCCGTTCGTGCCGCCTGTGAGCCACCACGGAGCCACCTTCAAGGTTCTATCCTACTGGACAGAGGTGTCTTCCCGAAATTCCTGCTACCAGCCACGGCCTCTTCTTGGCCTGTAATTTTTAAGATTCAGACGTCTACCTCGCGGTCAATGGCAATCCACAGGGAAGTTCTCTGCTGATCTAAAAGTCTGGTCACTATATAATAGCAACTCAAAAATTCATTAAAGCTAAGATCCGTGCAGATCCAGGTCTGATCTCTAGGTCTAGGTTGAAGTACTTCAAGAGAGCTTTCCAACGGTGCCAGTTTCGTGTCGATCCAACATCGGGGCTGATCGCAGCATCCGTTCTCGCCGGAGCGTGCGTCGAAAAATAGAACCGACAGACCCGTGGCTGATTGTTCCGACTGGTGCCGAACGGAGCCGCCTGGCCTCAAGTCACCGTACCAGCGTACCACCAGCCCAGGGAATGCTTCCCTAAGTGTTTCCCCCACAGCAGAGCCACCGAGTCCCACACGGCCCCTTCGGACAACACGTGGGCCCCACCGTCTCGTGTTCGGGTGCTACCGAAGAGACGTGAGAAGCCGCCCGTCAACCCAAATTCGGTCCTCCCAGACCCCGTTGTGTAGCCCTTTACCTCCCTGCGTGGAGTGGGCAATGACTTGTATTGCTGTAATATTGTGTATTATTGTTCCGGGAGTACGAGTTTCGGCCGGGTCCGTCTTCCCCACGCCGAGCGCGTGGAGGTATCGTATTCGCTCCTTGCTTGGCATTTCGCTTATTTCCATATATGCTTATTTATGCCACTGCTAGAGAGCATGTTTTAGGACCTAGCTCGCTGTATTTTCATATCACCGCTGCTGCGAGATAGTGCGTGACCGTCCCGTGACCCGATCCGGGCGCGAAGTGAGAACCGACCACCCTAGCTCACTGCCGGTTTCTCAACCGTGCACGACCGAGCGCTTCCCTCGCTAAGGGACGATCGCGAGTTTGCATAGAGTCCAAGGATCGCAATCCAATTGGAGTCGTGTCCGTGGTCCCGTCCCGCATCAGTGTTCCTAAAATGTGTGATGATGGCTCTTCCTAAGCCCACCCCGGGCTCACCCTGCAAGGTTAGAACACACAGAACCAACAAAATACAAAACAGAAGCTAAAATATGAAAAAATAGAAGCTAAACTATGCAGACAGGACTTAGACAGAAGCAGAAACACAAACCAAAGACGGCCAAGATGATGGTCGCTCAAAGGACTTGGGCAGCCAGATACTTGGCCTACTTGGGGTCTAGGCGGCCAACACTTTGGCCTTCTAGGAAAGTTGGGTGGCCAGGTATCTAGCCGCCCTAGTTCTGGGTGACCAGAAACTTGGCCGCCACCTATTTTGGTCCCTGCAGGTAAACCATGCGTAGAACAGCCACAGAAGCAACTAAAAAAGAAAAAACTAAAAATGGAAAAGGGCTATTTGCTGGAAAATGAATGCAGTAAACTTCAATCTAAGCATTCATAGTGAGCAATCAGTGTCCCATCGTGATCGCCAGAGTGGTTGTAGGTGCCGGAAGGTGAAGCGATGAAAGGCGTGGGTGTGCCTCCCTCCGAACTACTGCTGCTGCTACCTACAGTGCACAGATTAGGAATAAAGAAATAGTGATTGCCAGAGACCTATCCCTGGGACTTACAAGAGTAGGATGATCGTGAATATCTTAGGAATGGGATATGTGGGTTCTTTTGTACTCGCTCTCAGACGGCCAAGAACAAGGAGCCCTGCAAGTCAACGATGAAGTTCCTACAAATTAACTAGCAAATAGAAAGACCATTAGACTGAGAAAGTGTAGTAAATGCTCATAGAAGTAAAGAAAACATGCAAATGGGGTCTCTCATACCGGGAAGGGGGGCGGAAAGGGAGATGGCCGAGACTTTCGACCATCCGACTTCCCTATGTTTTGGATTAGAAAACCTCTTTAAAAGTAGGATCTAGGAAGATCTAGTATGCATAGAATGCAGTAAAATAGAAAGAAATGTAGCAATAGGGAGAACAAAGTGAGAAGGATGGGGTTTGCCCATCGACCATGCAGAGGGCGGCCAACTATGTGGCCTTCAAGAGTGGCGGGCGGCCATGTCGATGGCCTCCCTCAACAAGGGGTGAAGCTCCTCCGCAGACAGACCAGACTCTCCCATGGATGAAGCTCTTCACGGAGACAGAAGTGAGGAGGGCTCTCCGAGCAGTCGAACCTCTCGAACTCTCCCCACCCTAAAAAAATGTCTCACCTCCTCAGTGAGAATGGTTAGGAATCTGATTTTATATGTGGGGGATTTGCATCCTAAAAACTTCAAAGATTCATTACGTGTGAGGCAACCTGAGTCTCGAACCCCCCAAGTGGGAGTAGTTTCAGAGGACGTACCCAGAGTGGGCAGATCGTGGGGCTGACGGCAGTTGATAGGAGGTGGCCAAGGTTCTGGCCATTTAAAGGAGCTGGGTGGCCAAGTCGATGGCCTTCTTGAGAGTGAGGGCGGCCAACTGTATGGTCTTCTTGAAGGTGCCAGGCAGCCAGCTGTGTAACCACCTTGGGATGTGGGTGGCCAACTGTGTGGTGACCCTGGAATGGGCTGGGCGGCTAGGTGTCTGGCCGCCATCGGTTCTAGGTGGCCAACACTTTGGCCTTCTTGGGGGGTGGTCGGCCAACACCTTGGCCACCTAGAGATCAAAGAAAAATATGTATATAGAACCTCAAAAAATTCGTCATTTACACAAAAGGAAAACCAACTAAAAATAAGTCATATCATAACCATAATCATGTCCATGTACAAAAGTCGTGTACGAGTACCTCAGGCCCCTCCCTCTGGCCTGTCACTATCACCACCCCCTCCCGCCTCTTCGATGGCGGGGCCATCGCAGAGCTAGTGTCCTCCTCGCATCGCCATCGGCGATGCTCCTCCTCCACATTCCTTCGGTAGTCGGAGGAACCCGTGAAGTAGCTGCAGAAGGAGCCATGGGTGCTACCGCTCGGTGTCACTCTACTCTGCTCCCGACTCATCTCCTTGTAAGCCCGCAACTCTCCCCTTAGCTCCGACGCCTCAGTACGAGCACGCTCGACCTCAGCTCAGACTCAGACCAGCTCCTCCGCCCCCACCTTGAGCCACTCAAGCTCTGCTCGTAGGAGTGCTGTCTCGACTATGTCTACGGGTCGGCTCCGTGCTAGCTCCGCCCGGAGGTGAGTCGTCTCCTCTCGCGCCACAACTCGGCTCTGCTTGAGCTCCTCTCGTAGCCGGGTACTCTCGCCCAAGGCAGTTGTCAGCTCGATCGTCTGCATGCATGCATCATGGTTAGTCAATTGTATTTAAATATAAGCATAATCAACAGGGAAAGCATAGTGTACTCACTCTCTTAGAGAGCGTCACCTCGGCTACCTCGCCCCGAGCCACCATCCGGGCGAACTCTGCGTCTCACTCGGCCCGATCCGCGGGAGTCTGGGAAGTGGAAGGAGCGTCTGTCCCCTGTCGCTGGGCCTCCTCGACTCACTGCATTTAGAAAGTCCAAGGTCAGTCATTTCAGAAGCATAATCATAATCAAATGCATAATTGAGTTTAAGGTTAAAGGAAACTCACCAGAAGGCCCAGTGCCTGTCGAGCCTCATCCCGCTCTTGGATGGTCGAGTGGAGGAGCCCCTGTAGCTTCGCAATCCTGCCCTGTGGGTCGATCTGCATTTAGGAAGTCCAAGAGTCAGTGCACAATCATGTAGAAAGTATAAGCATAATTAAAGAGTGCTAGGGTTAGAAGTCGTACCGGTCAGCGGGCACCTCAGAACACCTGGTCCCGGTAGTGCTGAGCGTACGCTGTGTAGTATGCCTCCTCGCTCTCCGCTCGGGCGGACACGACCCACCCGAGTGGTGTCCAGTCCGTGACCTGCTCTATAGCTTACGCTGTCCAGTCCAGAACCATCGCCAGGCCTCGAGGGTGTCGCCCGACACGCTCCCCCAGCTTCTCGGGTGCCAGGAACTCGACCACTGGCTGGAGGACGCCAATCGTCCTCATCACCAGCCTGAAGTGGAGTGGCTCCACTACAATCATGCAGTGAAGCCACACATTGCACCCTGAGAAGGCGAGGGCCCCCACTACCCAGGGCTGGCCCTCGTGACCCTCGCCCTCGTAGGGTGTCCACCGAACCTATTAGAATAGAAAAGTCACATTAGCATCATAAGCATATAGATTGCATTTAATGCAAGAGTTTGAGTTTAGAATCTCACCGAAGTGTAGGGTAGGGTGTCCAGGTCATCCTGAATCCCTCGGAGCTGTCTCTGAAGGCCTCTAGTCTCTCGCAGGACTGTCCACCTCCTCGCAATCGACAGTAGCTCGGGGTGGGTCTCCTCACCTCGCCCTAGCCCGCGCAGTCTCACGTAGGCCCACACTTGCATTGCATTTTGCCAAACATTAGCAAATAACACATATCAGAAGCATATAGAAATTACATAACTAGTCTAGGGGTAGAGGTTGTCCCTGGAGTAGAGGGGAGAAGCCGTCGAGCATCGTGCGTCGATTGGTGGAGCTCAACGTGTCGAAGAGGAAGGCGAGAACTGCTACTCCCCACGCGTAGTCATCGACGTGTGCTAATTCCTCAAGCAGCAGCAAGAAACGACAGTTGATGACGTCAGCTCGTGTCATAAACAACAGCCGTCTAAAGAACAGTGTCAGAAACCACCTCAGCACTCGTTCTGCCTCCGACCCCGGCTCTGCTGCTACCCTCGATTTGGCCCGATCCATCAGCCTCTAGAGATGTTGCTCGGGTAGCTCACCGGTCGCGATCCCTGCTCGCCTCAGCCTGAGGCTGTCCTAGAGTGTCACTCTGGTCAGTGTCGTCGACTGCTGCTCCGGGTGCAGTAGCTCCAACCCCAGTAGTTCTTGGGCCATCTACCGGTTGTTGGGGTAAGTCCTTCCACTGACCGGGGACCCATGCATGTGTAGGCCAGTGATCCGAGCTACCTCCTCTAGCGTGGGGACCATGTGGCCCCACAGGAAGAGGAACGTACGACTCACTGGGTCCCAGTGGTCATGTAGAGCATAGAGGAGCGGTGTGTCAAATCGGCTGACCTTAGTGCTTAGGAACTCGGTGAATCCCATCGCGGCTAGTCTCTCCCACTAGAAGTCGGGCAGTGCAAGGTACACTGCCCAGACCTGCAGCCAAGAGATCCGAGTCCTACGCTTTCCCTGCACGTATTTTAGGATAATTACATTGGTTATTTATTTTTTTATTTTATTTTATGCATTTCAGTAGAAGGCTCATGCCAAGTGTGCTCGACGAAGAGTCCGGCCTCACTGTCTATGAGGTCGACAACATTCAAGAGGAGAATGCTCCCGCAGAAGAAGATTGGCGGGAGCCGATAATAAAGATAAAGAACGGCTGGCTTCCCCCTGGTCGGGCTCAGAGGGTACAACTGCTACGCAGAGCGACATCCTATCAACTGATCAACGACCTACCCTTCAGGCTCGTCCATGAAAAGGACCGGTCGGTCCTCCTACGGTGTCTTTCACCTAAAGAAGTAAAGACTATCATGCACGAAGTCCACTCCGGATTGTGCGAGGCTCACCAAGCAGGAGCTAAGATGAAGAATAACATCAAGCTTAAAGGGTTCTATTGGCCCACCATGTACGAAGATTGCAACCAATACGCTCGTACATGCCACCAATGCCAAGCATTTGGGCCAGTGCCTCGAAGGCCCGCCTAATTCGCTCCACCCAACAGTGCCTACTTGGCCATTTGCGGAGTGGGGCATGGACATTGTGGGACCATTCCCACCATCATCCCAAGGCCACAAGTTCATACTGGTCGTCACTGACTACTTCTCCAGATGGACAGAAACCATTCCCCTACGGGAAGTTACATGGGAGATAGTTGCCCGATTTGTGCGACACTATATTACATATAGATTCGACGCCCCTAGTTGGATTATATCCGATAATAGCACGCCATTCAAGAACAAGATTGTTTATGCTTTGGCGGCCAAATTTCATATTGATTGGAGGACGTTGTCGGTCTATAATCCCCAAGCCAACGGGTTGGCCGAGGCCTTCAACAAGACCCTCTGCAAGCTGCTGTCTATGATAGTGGGTGGTCGCAAGCGAGATTGGGGCGAAAAACTCCACGAAGCCCTATGCGCCTATCGGACCATCTACAAAACCCCCACGGGTTGTACCCCATTCTCGTTGATCTATGGAGCCGAAGCAGTGGTCCCTGTGGAGATCGAGCTGGCATCTTATCGCGTTGCCGTGCACGCTGGACTACCGGGTCAGGACCAGTCCGAGATAGAAAGAAGGCTTGAATAGCTGTCCAACCTTGAAGGTGAAAGACTCTAAGCCTACAAGCACTTACAAGTGTATCACGCCCACATGACACGAGCCTATGATAAGCCGGTCAAGCAAAGGGCGTTCAAAAAGGGCGACCTTGTCATGATCAAGAAAAAGGAGGTTCTAGCAGGAAGATCCAGCGACAAGCTCCAGCCCAATTGGCGAGGACCTCATGTCATTCAGAAGGTCTACGAAGGAGGGGCCTATACGGCCGTCGACTATAAGGGAGATAATCCCTTCCCTCATCTTAACGGCAAGCACATGAAACTCTATTATGCGCCACCGCAAGAGTTTCCCCAACAGTCCTCACAGGACTTACCTATCCCCAGTGAAGGTTCTAGCCAAAAAAAAATGGGGTTAAAAATACTGATACCCCGGTGGACTTGCTCGACCTTCAAGGGTTGCCTGAGGGTAAAAAGACAACAAACCCGGCTGAGGTGAAAACCCGAAAGGGCACCTCAGGAAAAAATGGACAACCCCTCGGTGTGAAAACCCGCAAGGGCGCACCGGAAAAAGCTAAAGAGGGCCAGCCTCGGCGAAAACTCGAAAAGGCGCTGAGGTTGGTAATGTGAAAAAAAAACTCATTTCTCAGTCTGCTTTCTGGGTGGCCCCATCATATTGATATCATGGCCATGCCTCCCATATCGTTTCTATAACACCCAGCCCCACCGGAGCATCTCGACATTGTTGCACTCCGTCCCACCGGGACCATCAACACCATCATTTATAATGGATTTGACTCTTATGTCCCTTCGGGCTGTCAAGTCTATCCATTTATTTTCAACAGTTGACTCATACGCCCCATGACATGTCAGCTCCATTCATCATTCGGGCCTCCCAGGGGTCTGAATAGTCTGCCTTTCCAGGCTACCCAATCCGCCCCTCTAGTCCCGCCGGGCTCGGCCTATGCATGCCCCTCTCGAGCTGCCAACCCATCATCTCTTGCCTATCGGCATTCGGGTTTGACTCTCACATCCCACTAGTGACGTCAAATCCACCCTCTTTTGTCCCATCGGGTTTGGCCTCAATATGCCCTCTCGGGTTACCGACTCATCCTTTGCTTATCAGCTTTCGAGTTTGACCCTCACGTCCCACTAGGGCTGTCAAATCTGTCTTTCCTTTCCTTCGGGGTTGGCCTCAGCATGCCCTCTCGGGCTGCCAACCCATCATGCCCTTCAGCTCATTTTACCTTCTAGGGATTGGCTTCAATATGCTCTCTCGGGCTGCCAACCCATCTCGCCTATCGGCTTTCGGGTTTGACTCTCACATCCCACTAGGGCTGTCAAATCCACCCTTTCTTTCCTTTGGGTCTGGCCTATGCACGTCCCTTCCGGGCCGCCAACACACCCATCTCTTGCCCATTGACTTTCGGGTTTGACTTTCACATCCCACTAGGGCTGTCAAATTGGGTCTGGCCTATGCACCTCCCTTCCGGGCCACCAACCCCCCCCACCCCACCCTGCAATGCCATAGATATGCAGAATTCACTTCATTAGCATTGGAAACCTGCATAACATTAGAACATGTATCTAATATATAAAGATCATTGACTAATGAACCATTGGCTATATTCAAACTATTATTCATTATAGAACACCCAGTGCTATTAAAAGTCAATGTATATCCAACGTTACACAAGCCCTCCCGTCGGTGTCTCTCCCCGTCGGTGGCCTTGCTGCGAAGGCGTCCACCCTTGGTTGCTACAGTCATCCTGCGGAGAGCTTGGTCGGGGATGGCCCTGTACCCCCCTCCTCAGGCACCGTCGGCTATGCTGCTGGTCCTCCTAGCGCCACCCCACCGGTCGCATGCGGCTCCGACATTCTTGCCCACACCATGGCTACCTCCCCATCGCCTGCCGGTGTAACCAGCGCTTCCTCGACAACCCCTCCACCTCTCCCTAGCTACCACATTTTTCCCTCCTAACACACGCAACCATCAGACGCATCATCCCACCCGTCGATCGCCAACTCTCTCCCCTCACAAGCCCTGTCATTTAGCCATGCACCACTTCAGTCAACCCCTTCCCCGGAGTTGACTGGCCCATGTCCTGACGGGACGGCCCGACGATCTGGCACCCTGTTTCCTACTGAGCCCCATTGTGGGCTGCCCTCCCCTGCTTCGGCAACTGGCCTCGTCAGCCCCCTTGCTCCTTTGGCATACCCCACTGCAGCTTTGGACTCACTGGTCAGGGGACAGCCGGCACGGGTCGCGAACGCCGCTGAGGTGCCCTCCTCTGGCCCTCTGTCGGAAGGTCACCCTCCTGCCGGTGGCCCCTCTCCATAGGTCCCCTCCTCTGGGCAGGGGTGACCTGCACCCCTCCATGCCATCACCAAGTGCACCGGTGCTGCTGACCGGCCTCCAACATCGGCAGCTCCTGGACGTGGCCAGCCTTGTGCGGACGGTGGGCCTGCTTGGCCGACGAAGGGCGCCACTACAGCTGCTGGTTTGGGAGGATCCCTCCCTGTTCCTCCCCCCTCTACTGTAGCCCCCTCCTTCTCCCAGGTGGTTCTAAGCTCATTCACACCACCAACTTTACCCCTAACCATCCATGCCCCTGCCACCACTGACTCCGACGAACCAGCTGTGTTCTTCTCGTTGGAAGAGGTCCAGCTTACCTATAGCCCCCTTGCCTTTGCCATCATAGCGAGAACTCCCACAGGCCGGCCTGCGTTCGCCGACATCTGGGCTCACCTCGCACAGTGATTCCAGTTCAAGCAGGACTTCCTGCTCAACGCCATGGACCGTCGGCATCTCCTCCTCCGCTTCTCCAATCGGGAAGATTTCCTCAAAGTCCTCCTCAAAGAGTCACTCCTCATCCATGACCGCCCCTTCTGGTTCTTCCATTGGTCGCTGGACTTCTCACCGGAGATCGACTCACCGCTTGTCCCTATATGGATTGAGCTCCCGAGCCTCCCGGTCAACTTCTACCATGAAGCGGAAATTTCATCTGAATTTTTTTATCTGAAATTTCATTATCCCGCGACCCTTGGCCTCCCAAGGCGATCTTGGCTTCCTCCGGCCTTGGCCTCGCCGGCCATGGCCGGCCTTGGAGGGGGGCCTCCGCCCTGCCCTCCTGGCCTGGCAGATCCTCCCCATGCTGGAACTGCTGCTGGCCGCCAGGTGGAGCAAGTCCCCTCTGCTGTGGACGCTATTTCCCCATGCTTTTTGCATGGCTCGGGTTCCTCTCCTGCTGCTCCCGGCCGTGGGCTTGCCTCCCCTGCTGCCGATGGCGTCGCCCATGTCCCCCCGCCGGCCATGGATCACCCCGTCGGCGTGCTGGTGCCGAGCGCCGCTCCCTGCCAGCCCTTGATCGCCGGCGACTCTCTGCCTCCCGGTGGCACCCCTTCGTCCCCAAAGGGTGCCTCCTCATCTCCCCTGCGCCCCCTTTCGGTGCAACCTGTTCTCCTTGGTGGCTCCACGTCCCTTCCGCGGCATGGATCATCCTTGGACAAAGGTGCAACCCTTCTGCCCTCCCCTCCTCCACCGTCTGCCCAACATGCTGTTGCTGCAGAGCCAGATGCCGCCTCTGGCCGTCCTCCTGTTCCTACTTCCAGCAAGGTGGCTGCCGGTCGTGGGAAGGGGCTTGCTAAAGCCTCTGTGCCAGCCCGAGCGCCTGGAGTTGCCCCTGCTTCTTCTGTTCCTGCGGCTAAGCCCCCCCTTCGTGTGGCCGCTCCTGGTGGGCGTGGCAGAGCTGCTGCTTTTGGGAATCAGTCCGCCACTCCGCAGGACAAGGTCCCCAACCCCTGGCCATCTCTTCCGTTGGCGACCCCTGCTGGAGATCCTAACTCTGCTCCTCCGCCAAGCCAGCCCTCTTTTGCCCAGGTGCTCCTTCAATCGGTATCTCCTCCTCCTCCCCCGATCGCTGTGCACGGCCCTGCCTTCACAAACTCAGGGGAACCTGTTGCATTCTTCTCCATGGATGAGATCAACCTCTCTTGCAAGCCATTGGCTTTTGCTATCGTGGCTAAAACACCCATGGGCAGACCTAATGTCGAACTGCTATTGTGTCCTTGAGAGGAACTACCCAGCAGATGCGGGACGCCGTCAATATCTCTTCCCAGCATCGCACTTCTTTAACAGACAGGATAGCTGAGCTTCACACTGAACTCTCCCGGGCTAAAACAGAGCTGGAACTGGCCAAGCAGCAGGAGGTCCAGAGCATAGAAGAGGCAGAGTTGGCTGACAGACTGGACGCCTCCCTCGAGGAGAAGTTGATGCAATTGGAAGCCGCAGAGTCTCACCTGCAAGAGCTCGTTCGCCACCCCTCCTTAGGGATTTTGGAGTTCGATGACATCTTCCGACGCTCGCTACAGTAGTTTGTTTGTTCTCTTCCCTTTCGGGGTAGACTTCCATGTATCCCGGGGAATGCCCCGAGTATCATGTATCCTGCTCCTTTTATGCAAATGAGATGTCTTTATCATTTGTTCAGTATGTTTGTCTCTAAATCATGGCTCCATTCTCTTTCCTTCTTTTAGCTAGTTTGTTTAGCCCGGATATATGAGTCGCTAAGGCAGGAGAGCACTCACGCCTTCAGCGAAGGTATGAGGAGTTCACTCCACCACGGCACAACTGTTCCTAGGGCCTAACTTTAGCTAGAATCGGCTAAACACCTAGGGGTAAAGGTGTAGTGGCCGCCAGGGCCAAAGGGTAAAGTTGGAGAGTCCGTCTGTAGACCTCGCCGATGGTGATGAAGTTTGTAAATAACATTCTTGTCGGTGAGATTGAATGCCAAAGACAAGGAATATGTTCATTCCTTGACAGGGGCGAAAGGCCCGAGTCAGGGATAGGTTCATTTATTTCTTTGAATAACAAAGAAAATCGAGGGTGTGTTTGTTCATCGACATGGGTTAAATGTCGAAGCAAAAGGTTTGTTTATCGACCGGGACGGAAGGTCCAGGACGATGGTTTGTTTATCAACTTCGCCAATGGTGATGAAAATCGATGGTAGGATTTATTCATCGGCATGGGTAGATGCTGAAGCAAGAAATTCATTTATCGATGGGGACGGAAGGTCCGGGATGATGGTTTATTGATCGACTTTGCCGATGATGATGAAAATCGATGGTAGGATTTGTTCATTGGCATAGGTTAAATGCAAAAGCAAAAAGGGTGGTGTTATCGATGGGGACAGAAGGTCTGAGCTGATGGTTTATATAGATCAGTTTCACCGATGATGACGAAAATTGATGGTAATATTTATTCATCGGCATAGGTTAAATGCCGAAGCGAAAGGGTTCGTCACAGCATAAGTGTAAGGCTTATGCCGGTGGGGCATGGCTTGTCGGTCGCTCGCAAGAACTCCTGCGGTGTAATGACCCAGAGCTCAGGGTACTGATAACCCGATACAAGTATTGGACTACTGCTACCAAGAACTGGGGGCGCCACCCAGGAGAATGATGGGGCCCCCAAAGGGTTAGTGCGGTTTGTCGAGGGATTACATTACAAATTAGAATTCGCAGGCGCACAATGTTAATTTTTGCAACGATTAGTTAAAATAATGCGGAAGTAATTTAAAATATCAGAGTGGTATTTATATAAACTAGTCCAGATTTACAACAATAACCATAATTACACAAGTCCCACAGATGGAAGAAAAGACAAACTACAACTACATAGGGCATACCCTGGGGGCAAAAACATAAAAAAGACAGACTGACGGCTGGCACTCTACGCGTGGTCTCCGAAACCACGAGAACCACTAGCGAATGGCTGAGATGGCTCACCTACAAGAAGGAAGGGTGAGTCACAGGCAGACTCAGTAGGGGTCACGCAGATCCCTACCATGAACTAAACAAGTAAGTAGGTAATTAAAACGTAATTAGAGCATGCATTTAAACAATTAAACAAGTAGATGCACTATCTCGACATGCTACTAGACTAGAATAGGAGAGTCTATCTAGGCAAGTAAATCCGCTAACGAGATGCCAACATAAATAAATAACCAAATAACCAAATAACCGAATCAATAGCTAGTGACAGAAACTAGCGGTAAAAACTACATCTACCAATAGAATAAACTCAATCATTCCAGTGACAAGAGAAAGAACAGGGCAACTCCACCAGAAGAGACAAACCAGATGCGCCCCCTGACAACTTACACTACATCTCAGGCAACTCGCGAGTCTGAACGTGACAAGCGAGAGGCGTAACTGAACCGTACCAACCGAGAACTAGTCAAAGTGACACTCGTCAGTGTCAGCTCTCGCCTCTAACCATGTGTGCACACACTGACCCCTACCTAGGGCTAGGCTTCCAGTTAGATTTTCCTCCCCGTAGAGCACTACCATCGAGCCGAGGGCCCACGGTGCTAGCTTAAACCATTTGATGGGACTGCCCCTCCACCTCTCCCAGGTGGGTTGACCATCCGTGAAGTCTAGGACTACGTCTAGTGGTTCCATCACATGGAAAGTCCAAGCACTCCATCGGGATTGTAGGAGCAAGCCAATAACCATAAAATAGGACATTTATAATATAGACGGAACGATGAATATGCAACTCTAACATTCCCCAAGTAGCGAGTGGTTTTCTTTTCTTTTTTCTTTTTTTAATATGCAGTGCATGGCTTATTAAATTATATGGATGACTGACTCTTGAATGTTAAATGCATCTAGGGAAAGCACCAGACGAGCATCTCCTGGCTGCAGGTCCGAGTAGTGTACCTGGCGCTGCCAGATTTCCAAAGAGACAGGCTGGCTGCGATGGGGTTTGTAGAGTTACTTGGGATAGAGGTGATGAGACTAGACACCGCTCTCCTGTGCGCACTCCACGACCGGTGGGATCCAGTTAGTAAGGCATTCTTGTTCCCGTGGTGACACATGATCCCCATGTTGGAGGACGTGGCGCGGATCATAGGACTGAGAGTTCATAGAGCGTCGGTGATAGGGATGACATACGTTGACTACTGGGAGTTGGCACGAGAGCTGCTAGGGCTGGAGCTGACAAGACCAGGACACCACTCATCACTGCTGGTGCGAGTGACCCTCCAGGAGAGCCTGGGATTGAGAGGAGTGGCGATAGCCATGGGAGAGCTTCCAGAGGAGCACCTAGGATGGCTGACATATAGGGCGAGACAGAGAGTGGTAGTAGGACCAGGCCCAGAGGGAGATGTAGTCCTCTGTCACATCCTAATGTTTCTATTCAGGAAGCTCATCTTTGAGACGAGGGCTGACAGAGTTAGCTACAAGCTCCTCCCATTACTGACAGACTTAAACAGAGTTGGGAACTACGCATGGGGTGTAGCCGTGTTACCATTCCTCTTCGACTACCTCAGCACCACCGACTGGCAGATGATGCTGGGCGGATTCTCACCTCTGCTCCAAGTAAAATGCTCTACCATAAATGCTTATGCAATTATGATTATGATTATGTGACTGCTATATGCTAACATTAACAATGTAGGTACGGACCTACATGTAACTCCCCAGCCTAGGGAGAGGGAAGGAGGTACATCCGGACCGTGTACCCATCGCAAGACAGTGGATAGCGGTACGTGACGCCGGGTCGCTACGATGCCTAGCGCGAGCAATCCAGGATGACATCGACACACTCCCTTACCCATCGGTAAGACTCTAAACTTATAACTTCTAAATGCACTTAAATGCTTTTGAATGCTGATGTTGACTCTAATGCCTGCCCTTTTATGTGCACTGGTCACCGTACCATGACGATGGTCATGAGGGACAGCCCTAGGTGGAGATGGCCCAAGCATATGCGGGATGAGAGGTGTGGCTTCATTGCATGAACATCATCGAGCCACTGCACCACCGCGTGATCATGAGGACCAAGGACGTCCACCAGCCAGAGGTGGAGTTCCCAGTGAGAGATGAGGAGCGCATAGGGCGATCTTCCAGGGGACTAACCGGGGAGATCGACTGGATCACCAGGGCAGAGGACCAAGTTCAGGACTGGACTAGGAGAGGGCGTGTGGTGTGAGCTCGAGCTACTAGTGATGAGGGCTACTTGAAGGCCTACACCAAGTGCTATGGAGACCAGGTCTTCTGTGGCTCTCAATGACTGGTACAACTCTCTACACTTATGCTCTTTCTAATGACTTTGATGCACTGACAACCCGACTTTCTACATGCAGCTAGACCCCCAAGGGCAGATAGCGAAGCTCTAGGGTCTCCTCCACTCTACCATCCGGCAGAGGGATGAGTTCCAGAATTCACTAGAGCTTCTAGTGAGTGTTCTAGCCTTAGAATTAATATGCTAATACTTGTGGACTTGACTGACTGACCTTGACTTCTAAATGCAACGAGCTGAGGGAGCACAGGAACAGGGATCGGACGCTCTGACCTCTTCTTCCCAACCAGTTGAAAGGGCTGAGCGGGATGCTGACTTCGCACGAGCGGCTGCTCAAGCCGAGGAGGCCGAGGCCACTCTCGCAGAGAGGGTAAGCAAACCAACCGACTACTCCTTTGCCTTAATGCTTATGTTATGCAAATGACTTACCATGGTGAATGCTCAGGCAGACGAGGGAGTTAGGGGCCGTGCTAAGTGAGGCAGAGCGATTCCGGACAGAGGTGGAGCATCTCTATGTGGAGGTAGAGCGACTGAGCATGGGAGCGGTAGACGTAGAGCGCTACCATACAGAGGTGAGGGAGGCTTGGCGGCAGGCCTATGATTTGAAGAAAGAGCTGCAGACCATGGAGCAGATGGTCTAGATGATAGGCCGAGGGCTTGGGTGGAGTGCTTCACAGAGCGGGATGTAGAGCAGCGCGTTCCCAGACTTCCTTACCAGCTCCTCCGGCCATTGGAGGAATGAGGAGGCAGAGAGACGATGATGGCGAGAGGGTAGCATAGCCATGGGCCCGCCGGAGAAGAAGCATGAGGGCACTGGTGATAGGGGGTCCTGGAGAGGGACCAACCTTAGAGCCATCTTTGATGGGGGCATCTCTGGCCCTTCACTTTTTTTGACAGCCCCGGTTGCTCACCAGCATGGTTCTATTGTGTCCGTTGCAATTTTCATAGTCGAGTTATGTAATTTTCATATTTTTCTTGAGTCATATCATTGTAATTTTCTTTTTATTTGAGTCAAGTCCCTAGTAGCCCAAGGCGAGCCGAGAGGGTGTATTTTCCCACCGGGGTTAAAATGTGTGATTTTGGGGTGTGAGCCAGATTTTATATTTTGATCGTATTTTTAGGGTTTGAATGGGTCCTCTCAGTGCTAGAGCGGTTGGGGAAGAGTTTTCCCTTGTTTTCTACTTCACATGGGTGTGAACAGGGTGTGGAATGGCATTTTTTATGCTGTTCCCCATTTTTGGGCTCGGAAGCAGGTAGCGATCTTACCAGCAATCGCTAGCTGTGAAGGCGATCTAATGAGGACCGTTTCTTGGCCCGCATGTCAGTTCCAGGTAGCGGCCTCACGATTGGCCGCCACCTGATGGTGGCAGCCTGACGTAGACCGCCACCTAGAGGGGTCAACGCACCCTTTGAGGGCGCACCAGCCTGGTCTACTGTGGGCCCCTGGGAATGTGGTCTGGCCCTGACCGCATTCTTCAAGTTGCGGTCTGGGTATGATCGCATTATGCCCAGTGGTCCCATTTGGTAGCAGCCTTACAACTGACCGCCAACTGATGACGACGGTTAGGCCAGGACAACCACTTGGGGTTGCAGTCTGGGAGGTGACCGCCCCTTGTCCAGGTGTTCCTGGTAGGTTGCTGTCCTGAGTAGGTCACAATTTTTTGGTTGCGGTCCAGGGTGGACCGCCACCTAAGGTGACAGTCTAGGGGATGACCAGCACTTGATTTTCGTGCTAGTCGTGTTCCATTAGGTTCGTTTTGGCTTCTGATCGACCCGGTTGTGACCCAGTGGTCAACCTTCAGCCTCGTGGATGTCCCGGACACTCGTGGGTTCTATGTTCATATTTTTGGGGTGTCTGGAGGTATCGAGTTACCTCGATTAGCGTGCCCATAGGTCTTGGGAGCTCGAGTGATGCCATGTGTTTAGGGCTTTTACACTTTCACTAAATCGAGTTGTCGTCAGTTGGCATGAGTGCGGAGGGCTATTCTCGCGCGTCATTGGCTTTTCGGGAAGTGTTTTCTGTGTGAGCCATGTGGATGGCCTTAGACTGTGAGTCTAGTCACCCAGCCTGGGGCTGGAGTTTTTTCGCTCTTCCCTTAGATAGGGGATTAACTTGGTGACTTGTGAGCTACCTCGATATTCATGCTATCGTGGTTTCCGAGAGATTAGGCTAGATTGACGGCGCTGTGTCATACGTGTAGCAGTCTTGAACTGAGTCATGTGACTTAAAGACCATTGGGTTTGATAGGTCTAGATGACTGTCCCAAGTTTGGTGGTCCTGAGCCACCTGTTACTCTACATTACTTGCGATGGGTGTGTGCATGATTTTTGGTGTTTATGTTCAGTGACCCCCCACTAGACGTAGCCTTCTTACGGCATGTTTATGCTGACCCACCTGGGAGTGGTGGAGTAGTTTACCTAAGAGAGATAATTTTTACGCTGGCTATCATAGGGCCCTTCCGCACAGCCTGAGTTTGGGATTTGGGGAAGAACCAGCTAGATGATCTGACCTAGGGCACATAGTCTATGTGTGCACATGTGACTGGGGGCATTGGACCTGCACTGACAAGCGCGACCCCAGTTAGTCCTTATTCTGTGTTCCTGGTTATTGTACGATGTCTCAGTTTCCACTTGGGGCGAGTAGGGAGACACCTGAGGTGCGGACTAAGTCATCAGAGGATGCATCTGGCCTTGCTTCTAGTGAGCAGGTACTCCTATCACGTGACGTGGGATTCTCATGACTTAAGGTTCCTATTCCCATCTGCGAGATGTGGTTTCGTGTGTAGTTTTTGGGTGTTTCCCGAGGTAGAGGTCTAGGGTTTCTAGTGGGCGTTACCGAGGGTTTCCTTAGGCGGTGTAGAGTTTACGACGGCGAGGTTGTGATTATGTTTTTGGACCGCATGGTCTCGGCATGGGCCTTGGTCTGAGAGGACAGGCCTCCACGATAGAGGTGTCATGATGTTTCCCCTGGTAGTGTATCAAGGGTGGTTTGGAGTTCGGTGGTCCCCCGACAGTGATATCAGGGTGTTGGTTTTCGTTCCAGTAGGAGTAGTTGTAGTGCCGAGATTTTATCAGCCACTGGATTTGCTATTCTTGCTGTTGTTGTTGTTGTTGCCATTACTACTCCTGTTGTTAATGCTGCTTTTCGTACCGCCATTGTTTGCGGTTGGGATTCTGCGGGAGCCCTACTGAGCCAGTGAGACACGGCTCACCCCTATTTTTCAGGAGTTGTGGTTCTTCCTGGAGGTTCGAGAGTGCTGCGCGGTGGTTCTTAGTTGCCAGCTGGTCAGGTCGAGTGTTCACTTGACATTGGGTACGTTTTCTGCCTTAGACTATACTTCTGTTGGACTGGACTCTATTGTAGTTAGATTATTTATTTATGTTAATTATTGAATTGTACTACTTTATTTCTATGTTCACCACACCTATCCTTTTAGCCCTTTCGAGCCCTCCGACTTGTGGGTGGCGGTCCAGGGTTCAAGTCATGGGCAACTTGGTGGCAGACGAGTCGTACCTACTGAAGTTCTTTGGGTCTTCACTGACAGGACCTGCCGAGTTGCTTCTTCAACAGTTCAATCTCCCGCTGATATTGCTGCATCATGTGTAATATAGCGGGGTCACTCACGGAGAGGCCAGGAGTGCCCCCCTTTCTTCGGCTGGCTTCTCCTCAGATGATGTGTACGCTCCGCTGCTAGTGCCTCCGGTAGTAATAACATTGGTGGCCAAGGCCGTGGAGGGTTCTTCATGGACAACCTCTTCCGAGCGGACTTGCACTAACTTGCTCGCCGCTCTTCCTCTTCTGGTGAGGGGTCCTATCCTTGTGGCAAGTCTGGCAACTTCTTCGGGTTCAGCAAGCAAGGCCCCGTACTGACCAAACACTCCTGTCATGTTGCAGGTGTAGACCCTTAGGTCATTGCCTCTTCTTGCCATCCTCCTCGACGGCCTACCCAAAAAAACCAGTCTGTCAAAGACTGACCTTCGGGGCTTCGCTTCCTCCCGCACAGGGGATTGACGTTGCTTCTCTGAACAGTTCCTTGACTCTGCACTGGGTACAGGCCAGGTTTCTTCTTCTTCAAAGGCGGAGGCCACTGCCCCCAATAATCTCTGGCGACCCAAAGGAGTGCTTCCCGGTCCCCCCAGATAATTCCTCATGGCTTGCTCCACTCCTTCCCAGTCTTGGTCAGGAGGAGAAGCCGGTGATGGTGCGCCGACAGCGACAGCAGCGGTGTAAACTGTAGGCCTTGTGCGGGTGGTTTGGTGATGGCACCTATGGTGTTGGCGGCGGGCATCCTCCGGCTGTGCCGGTGTTGTGAATGTTGGCTGGCACACAGGGGTCGTCATCTTGACCATTTCTTCTCATCGTGCCCTTGCAAGGCAGAAGGTGTTAGGCCCAGCTTGGGTAGGTGGGGGGATCTGGACTCCCTTGGGGATCCAGACTTGCTTGGACTTAGCCGGCCTACGGGCTGGTGTATTCTTCGGCACTCCGGCCGAGATAGCAGGTGTCATTCTACCTTTCATCTTCTCCAGTGCTCTGTAGGAATTCTGCACCGATACAGTGGGCACGATCAGCTCTAGGATCGCCTCAGATCGTTGTCCATTGAGATGGACTCACATGCTCCTAACAATTACTGATTTACTAGAGTGGGAGATCTGGCCCTTGGGTGTGGCGGCAGTATGGCTCCTCTAGAGCCTCCTCTGGTGGGATGCCGATCCTTGACGGGATGGACTTGCGGTCTGGTGCATATGGTGCACATTACAGCTCAGCGTCCCAGCCGGGACAGTCTTGGCAATCTTGGCCAACAATCAGCTAGCAGTAGCTTTGTCGGCTCCTTTGGGGGGAGCGTTGACCTCAGGCATGTTGGATGCTTCCACGTCCAGCAGGTCCACGAAGGCTACCCCAAGGAAGTTGGGGAAGCTCACCACGGGAGGGAAGCTCCCGAAGCAGAGAGGAACGGCCAGGTAGTCATCCCGGATGTGGCTCTCGACGACTTGGGGCTGAAGGTGACCGCCATTCCTGTCGCTGAAGTGTGATTTTTCGTACATTTGTAAAGTAGAGCAATCAGTATTATAAGAAGGGGGCCGCAAAGCCATTAATTTTGGCAAAGAGATGAAGGGTGGATTAGTCCCACCAGGCATGCCAGACTTGTGGACACACTTCTTTTTAAACCTGTTAGTTTATTCGTTTGTTGGTTTGTTAAGTGCGTGGGCATGCCAGTCACAAAGTGACGATTTATTCGGGCTTCATGGACGCCCTTGGCGCACTCGATCTGACTCGGTTAGACGATTGTGTAGTTTGTGTGGAGATCAAAATTCGCCATGCCATGAAGGTCACGATGTTAATTACATCCCCTCGGAGAGGGGAACATCCTTGATTAATCACCAGAAAATAGGGCCTCATGGCCAAAAAATTAATTTCATAAAAATCTATTAAGAAACACGAAAGTCCTCGTATGAGGGCGTGAAGAAAGTATTTGAGCTCATGTCGTTCATGTGTTGACCATTTAATGTTCGGATGAGTGTCCGGCTTGAGAATAGCGTAATCGTCATGGAAAAATCGGAGCATATGTATGTCGGGATACGACAAATTTATTGTTCAAAGGAGCAAAAAATGTTCAGTTAAATCTTGGTTGGAGCGGTCAAAAATCGATAAGTTTGTCGGCCTGATGCAAGATCATGCTGTGACCATACTGCGGTGGTCCCCCCACAGTCGAAGCCAGGATCACATGAGCATGTTGATATTTCCGGTGTAAAGGGGCATCGGGAAAATGTCCCGATATTAGATCCCAGGACCAATATGCATTTGAAGGGGGTGGACTATGGGCCGAATGTGTGGGTCAGGCAATGACCATGACCGGGGCAGACCTGGGGTCTAAGCATGGCCCTCAAAGGCCTTGTCAGTATTCCTAGGCGTGTGGTCTGGGGATGACGAGAGTCATCTCGTTCCATTCAGATTTTGTCGGTCACTCATAGACCACTTTGCATTCGGGCAAAGGTCCGTATTGAAGGCACTACGTGAACGAAAATAAACTCGTACAAATGTATGCCGAGTTTACGGCAATTTCAGTGAAAGGGTGGAAATGCGAACCATATTGCTTCTCTTCAGGTGGGGGGCATATCTATCCAAAGGGACAAGGACATCAAACAGGTAGCCATGGACTTCTACTCTAGGCTTTTGTCAGAGGAGCAGATGAGCAGGCCGGATTTCTCTCACAACTTGTTTCCCCACCTCTCTGCTTCTAAGAGTGAGGCTCTAGTAAGTCCCTTTCTGGAAGAGGAGATCAGACAAGCAGTCTACTCTTCTGCTGGGAACAAGGCCCCTGGGCCTGACGGCTTTCCCATGGTGTTCTTCCAGCAATGTTGGGACATTGTCAAACAAGACCTTGTTGGCACTGTTCAAGAGTTCCAGGAAGGCAGGGTGCACTTGTGTGGTATTAACAAAACTCTACAAGTGCTGATTCCTAAGAAGATGGGCGCACAAGATCTAGCAGACTTCAGACCGATTAGCTCGCTCAAATGCACTTATAAAATCATTTCCAAGGTGCTAGCTTCCAGGCTCAATAGGGTCATTGCCGAGCTGGTCTGTTTATCAGGGAGCTTTCATTAGGGGAAGGCACATACAAGAAAACTTTCTAGTCGCTCATGAGTGTTTGTATGGCATGAAATAGCAAAAGAAGAGGGGAGTGATCCTTAAGTTGGATTTTGAGAAGGCGTATGACAAGGTTAACGTTGTCTCCTTGAGGTGTTAGAGAAGATGGGTTTCCAACAGAATTGGCTTAGATGGATATGGGAATGCATCTCGTCTGCTTCCTTTGTTATCCTCATTAATGGGCAGCCATCTTCGTACTTTCAGAGTGGGAGAGAGCTTCAGGAGGGGGACCAGTTATCTTCTTGTTTGTGTTGGTAGCTCACATTTTGAGTAGATTGTGGATGAGGGCTGAGGTTGTAGGGGCTATACGAGGCTTCCAGCCAAGGTGGGAGGGTAATTGTATCACCCACCTCCAGTACGCAGACGACACGATCCTCTTTATTCCTGATAAGGAGCAGCAAATGTTTGACGCCAAGTTGATGCTTCAAATGGTTCGGGACATCAGTGGCCTGAAGGTTGACTACTCCAAAAGTCTTATTGTCAGGGTCAACATGGAGGCTTCTACCCTCAGGCAGGCTACTGATTTATTTGGGTGTCAAGTTGGGGAGTTTACTCTCTCTTACCTGGGTCTGCCTCTGTCCCCAGGTGCTCTTCATTGTAAAGATTGGCAAGTGGTAGTGCAAATCCAGACTAACAGGTTGGAAAGCGAGACTCCTCTCCTATGGAGATTGCCTAGTGTTGTGCGGATTTGTGCTGGACAGCTTGCCGACATATTGTCTCTCCATCTTCAGGATCACCAAAACTGTGGCGAAGAAGCTGGAATCTATCCAGGCCACATTCTTTTGGCATGGCAGTGGAAACATAGAGAGAGGATGGCATGATATTTTTTGGGGAAGAGTGTGTGAGAGCAAGGAAGGCGGCGGGGTGGGTATCAAGAACATCAAAGATTTCAACTTGGCACTCCTCTGTACGTGGCTATGGAGGTTTGGGACTGGGGATGAAGGTCTATGGCTGCAGCTTATCAAATAGAGATACTACTCCACACCCAGAGGGTGAGATTTGTTACTGTCCACGCTATACAAGGTCTCCCCGATTTGGAGAGGGATCCTTCAAGGTGCTGAGTTTATCAGAGCCAGTGTTCGAGTTAGACTGGGAGATGGGCAACGGAGTCTCTTTTGGCAGGATAGGTGGTGTGACGACTTCACCCTTGCAGAGACTTTCTCAGCCTTATTTGCTATTGCAGGGTGCCTAGAGGGTTGGTGGCTCACTCCTTTGATGCCGAGCTCGTCGGGGATATTTGGGCTCCCACCTTCAGGAAGAACCTTTAGACTCAAGAAATGGGCCAGTTTCAACTGCTATTGTCTTTCCTTCTTGACTTACAACCAGTGTGTGACGGGACAGACACTTGGGCGTGGAGATGGGCGGCGAATGGGGCCTTCTCAGTCAGGTCTGCCTACTCTCTCATTTCAGAGGGGAATGTGCGGCACTCTTATGTTTCTCGGGTCTGGGCTCCCAAGAGCCTTCTGAAAGTGAATGCGTTAGTTTGGAGGATTTCTCATGGGCGGCTTCCCACTTGTGATAGGGTGGCTCCCTTTCTTCAGCACATCTCCCCCTTGTGCTGCTTGTGTGGAGAGGAGGACCTGGACCACCTATTCGCAGGATCTGTCTATGCAAGCAGTGTTTGGACGGGATTACAACATAAGCTACAACAGTCGATTCGCCAGTTTGTGTGGGTGCAACAGCTCTTCACCAGGTGGCATAGGGATTGGAATCTGAAGGGTGACTCTTTCATATGGTGGTTGATCCTCCATGCCACACTATGGGCCTTGTGGAGTGAAAGGAACAATAGGATATTCAGAAGAGAAGTGAGGCATGAGGATAGGTTAGTGTCTTTTATTTGTGAGACAGTGGCCACTTGGGCGAGAGAGCTTTGTAAAGTAGAGAATTATAACTCCTCGCTTTTTTGTTGTTAGGGAGTTAAAAGGGAACACCAACCTGGTGGGGAGGTCCTTTTTGTAAAGGGGCCGGTCCAGGTTTGGTGGGTTCCACATCTTTTCAAACATCTCCTTCTGGCTGGAGGGTTGATAAAGAGGGATCCTTTATCTCGTGATCATTTTGACTGTCCGGTCAGCCATATGAGGGAGCCCCGATATCGGGACATGCGGGTCATGCAGTTCATTAGGGAGTTAGCAATCATCATCTCCTCTGACTGGCTGTTCTTCGGCCACATAGAAAATAGTGGGCGGACCTTCAGGATTCGGCACCTCAAAGGTCCTCAGTTACTTGGCCGCTTGGCAGTTGAGCTCCGCTACTAGCTTAATAATTCCTGGCAGGACTTTGACATCCTATAGCAAGTCCTTGAGGCGAGGCGCCCCTGGTGTGGGATAGATGGTGAGGGGAAACGCCCTAAATTCCCCTTCTTCTTCTGCAATGAATAGTAGATGCGGAGGAGCCACATAGCCTGGGGGTGGCGGAGGAAACCAGCCCTCTGATTTTATTTTCTTCTTTACTTTGTCCCGGGCAGCTTTAGGAGCCTGTTGTGTCTCTTCCAGGTATAGATTAGCATCTAACAGATGACACTTGAACACCTCAAATAGGTGGAGGTCAGTAAAGATTCTGACTTCTTTTCCCTCACAGGGGTACTTAATGCACTAGTGTAGGGTGGACAGCACCACCCTGTTATGGTGTAGCCAAGGCCGGCCAAGCAGCGCCTTGTAGGAGGTGTTAGAGTTGATCACATGGAACTGGACCTTGGTGATGAAGTCGCCAAAGGCCAGGTCAAATTCTGCAACCCCCATGGGCACCTCGCATTTCTGGTTAAAGCCAGCAATTTTGACATTCTTCACTTCGACCAGGTGCATATCAAAGTAATGCTTCTGGTACACTAGATAGGGGAGTATGTTGACTGCTGCTCCTGGGTCGATCAGGACCCTATTGATAGGCTGTCCATTTAGCTGACCCTTCATGTAGAGTGACCTATTGTGACTGCAGGTGGGCAGAAGCATGTCATCTTTCATGAAGGCCACGGCTACTTCTGACGACATCTCTGCCAGACAGGCTTCAAGGTGTGCTGGCATTTGGAGTGCGGCAATGATGGCTTGCCGCGTCTCTTCGTCCAGGGATAGCATCTCCCAGACGGTGAATCGGGTTGGGACCTTCTTAAGGTGCCTGACTATCTGGTCAGCAGCGCGCACCTTGAGCAGCTTCATCTCTTCGGACTTGCCACGTCTGCCCCCGCCCTAGACTTGGGGCGCTGGGTCGGAAGGTGACTCCTCCACTGGATCTGGTGCAACTACCTAAGCCTGCAAGGCCTACTGGGCCCCCTCCTTTTCCTTCATGAATTTGGCAAGGTTGGGGATGCCGTCAAATTCTTCTGTCGGCTGGGACGGGACCGCTGCCAGTAGAGCCAGAGGATTGCTTGCAGGTGGGGCCAGGAGGCTGCTGGCTCTATTGGTTGGTCGGGGTCCTTGCGGGCACACTTACTTTTCTGTGCGGGCCCACAGGAACTCAGCGAATGAGGGAGCCTCCTGACTCTTCGGCTTCTCGAGATAGAGACCCGACAGTGGGGGGATCTCCGTACCTCGAACCTTGGGTTCGAGGACTTGGTATGGCTGCTCGCCCCTTAGCATGATGTTGCGGTTGTCTTGAGGAGGGCATCCCCATTTCTTCCCTGGCCGGGTGACATGCTGGGATGTGGATGCTTCAACCTGATTCGCCTCTAGTGGGTCACAGGATGCTTCTTCTTCTTCTTCACCCAGAGAGAGGGTAGTGTCAAACAGCGCCGAAAGGGTATTGCAAGTGACGATTACCTCTTTTTTCTTCTTATTTCTGGGTCTTCTCTTTTTCTTCTTCTTTTCTGCAACAATCGGTGGCTGCTCTTGAGGGAATTCGCCCCACAAGGGAGGCTCTTGTTCTGCTTGGGCTTCTATTTCGGGGACCATCTCGAGGGACTCGAACTCCTCCCAGGGGACATATTCTTTCAGCTCAATGGGCCGGATCTCAGGCTGTTCATAATCTTCAAGCCCATGAATGATGGCTTGGAGTCTCTCAACCACTGGACTGACCTCTTTGTGCATCCGCGTCAGGATATGTTCATTCTTGTTGTAGGTATGCCGCCTCATGACTAGCAGAGGGGCCGTATCATGCCATGCAGGGTTCACTGGTGGCGGTGCTGGCCGGGGAGTGACACCCCTCACATGAACCTCCGGGGCGAGCCTAGGAGCCCATCTTCTCCTGCTCTTCTTTGGTGCAGACTGTCAACCCCCTTGATCTTTGACTGGCGCTACCATAAAAGCTTCATAAGCAGCGCAGGTGCTAGCCTCCGCCCACTCTTCAGGCAACTCTTGATACAGAGATATCATGTTGATGCTAGGAGTCATGTTGGGCATTTCATGCGGCTGCGAAGGATCCACCTTGTGCTCCCCCATGTCTAGCTCCCCCTTCTTGAATAAGGACTCAATTACATCCTTGAAAACATAACAGTCCTTGACGGTATGCCCCAACATCTGATGGTAATGGCAGAAGCAAGGGTCATCCTTCTTATTTAGGTCACCATGCCTTTAGCATCCCGAATACAGCCCCCTCCCCCACTCAATCCTGGGTTTCCTTTAGAAGCCCCATCGACATGAATGGCTAACCAGTCCAAAGCAAATCTGCAAGACACTAACAGTGGCTGCTTGACCTCCACCCAGGGAAAAAGCTGGAAGCTAGCTAACCTGCTAGCATAAGCTATGGACAGAGAAGTGTGAAATCTCTTCTTGTCCAAGACATGGGAAATGGAGGACAAGATGCTTCTCTTAATATCACTTATGGGAGAAGACTCATTATCAAACCTGATGACACACCGGTGCTTCCAAATTCCCCATAGCATAAGGATAACAGCATGTAAGCCAATGAAGTTGGAGGCAGACTTCATGTTTGTAGCTGCTAGAAAATTCCAGCATCGAATTGTAATTTGATCACTTAGGAACACCTTCTCACTGATCAGAGGATGAATCCACTACCAGAGCTCAGTTGCAACCTCACCAGAAATGAAGAGATGATTAAGGTCTTCTTGAGCAGGGACTTGACAACAATTGCATTTGGAAGCTAGGGGAATTCCACAGTCGATCACCCTACTATCAACAGGCACAGCGCTATGTATTAATCTCCAAACAAAGGAGGCTGCCCTAGGATTAATAGTAGAATGCCACAGATTAATCCAAGGCTACCTGAAATTTCCACTGAATCGAAGAAGGTTATAAGCGGACTTGACTGAAAATTCACCCCTTGCTGTGCCAGTCCAGACCTAAGCATCTGCCTCACTGTTGAGCTTGGCTCTGTAAAGTTGATGACCAGGACAGAGCTGCTTCCAGGTGTCATATTGGGGATCCATTTAAACTTCTCTGACAGAAACAGCAGGGATGACTTGCTGACTAGTGGAATTAGAGGACAAGACCTGATGAAGGAGAGGCCCATTACCTGTCCAATTGTCTCTGAAGAAGTCAATATCTACCCCATCTCCTAAGAACCACCGGGAATGACTAATAACAAGGTTCTTCACTTTATGGAAAACATTTGAGGGCAGACCTGCAGGGAAAGGCTTCTCACATTCAGAAATATGAGTTTTGATGAATCTGCGCCTGGCATACTTGGACCATAAAGAAGACCCATGTAGGACATTCCACAATACTTTGGCAGCCAGAGCCAACTGGACCAAATATAAGTCTCTGATACCGAGACCCCCTTCAGCCCAAGGTTTTTGGATAGCCTTCCAAGCCACCCAATGCCGCTTTCTGTCACCATCCGCACCCTACCAGAAAAAATTGGCACAAAGTCTATCTATAGCATGGATGACTGTTTTCGGAATGAAGTAGGCAGAGGCCAAGTAAATTGGCATACTTTGAAGCACTGAATTAATTAGGACCAGTCTCCCAGCCTGAGACAAGAACCTTGATTGCCAACCTGCAAGTCTTAATTGAACCTTGTCAATTAGATATTTAAAATCCATGCATTTGTATCTCCCTTTTTTGATAGGGATACCAAGGTAACAAAATCCATCAGCCATGACCTTAAACCCAGTCTGAGCTTGAATGGATTGCCTTTGGGACTGGGAGGCTTTAGAAGAAACAATGAAGCTACTTTTACCAGCATTAACCAGCTGCCCAGAACTAGACTGGTACTTCTCAGTAAAATTCAGGAAGGAAGATATATTCTGCTTGCTAGCATTAAGGAAGACAAGAGTATCATTCGCATACAGCAAATGAGAAACCTGTATGCAATGCCTAGGCCCACTATAGCCTCGCAGCAAACCAGATTGGAACATAGAAGAGAGGCCCCTACTGAACACTTCAGAGGCAATGATAAAGAGATAAGGAGCAATGGGATCCCCTTGCCTAATCCCTCTACTAGACTTAAAGAACCCAGTGGTGGAGCCATTAAAGTTCACAGAAAACCAGCAGTTTGAAAGAAGCATACCAATTAAAGAAGTGAAGCGGGAGTTGAAGCCAAATTTCCTCAGGACTGCATAAATGAAATCCCATTCCATTCTATCATATGCTTTAGCCATATCTAATTTGACTATGGCATTGTGACCTCTTACCTTCCTATTAATGTCCATCATCATTTGTCTAGCAAGAGCAACATTGTCCAAGATGTAACGACCTTTAACAAAAGCCCCCTGCTCTTCAGATATAATGCTTGGCAGGATAGGAGCCAGGTGCTCAATGATGATCTGAGAGATAATTTTATATGAGAATTTGCATAAACTAATCGGCCGAAAATCATTGAAGGACCTAGGCTCCAAAACCTTAGGAACCAAAGCAATAAGAGATGAGGCAACACTGCGAGGCAAGGGAAATCCCATAAAGAAAGACTAAACTGCTTCAATGACATCTGGACCAATAATGTCCCAAGTAGATGTGTAAAAGATCCCTGAGAAACCATCAGGCCGTGGAGAACTTGCACCATTAAGAGACCAAACAACCTTTCTTACCTCCTCCCCATCTGGGACAGCATAAAGAACTAAATTCAAATCATCTGTAATAACTTTAGGAATGCATTCCAGAAGAGAGGAATCTATAGAATGCAGCTCGGAGGAAAAGAGTTTATTGTAGTAAGCTACAGCTTCCTTGCTAAGAACTTCCTGTTCAGAGCACCAAAACTCAGGCTCTCCCACTCTAAGTCTGCTGATGAAACTCCTGCGCCGGTTGCATTGCACCACAGCATGGTAAAAGGAAGTGTTCCTATCCGCATTCTCAATCCAGTCAATCTGGGCTTTTTGGTTCCAAAAAACCTCCTCCCTGAGAAGGGCTTGATGAAGCCCAGCACAAGCAGCATTGAGGATTTCTTTATTACTTGGGGAGGGAAAAGAGTCATAAGCAGCCTGTTTTTGCACAAGTTCAGCTTCTGCCATCTTGACATTATGAGAGACATCACCAAAGACATCCTTATTCCATATCCGAAGAGAAAGCCTAACAGCCTTGAGCTTGATGGAGAGCCTGACCAGGGCACTGGGGTGAAGAGCCTGAGTCTGTTGCCAGACATCAGAAACTACCTGCTGGAAGGATTGATGGGAGCACCACATCTTCTGGAATACAAATCTAGCTGGGCCAAATGAGCGTTGATTCATAGTCAATAGAAGAGGAGCATGGTCCGATGGGCCTCTTGGCAGGTGCTTGACCACAAGCTGAGGCTGAGCTGATTGAAAAAGGTTATTAACTAAGACCCGGTCCAGTCTAGCTCGAATGTTAGCTTGCCCTGCTCTGTTGTTGGACCAAGTCATGGCTGGACCAATAAAACCCACATCCAGGAGACCAGCAGAGCAAAGGAACCCATTAAAGTCTGCCATAGCAGCTAAAGAAGGACAAGAGCCACCAATCTTTTTCGAGGACCTCAGAACACAATTGAAGTCCCCTCCCACCAACCAAGGGACAGCCACAGCAGAAGCAAAAGAAGTAAGGTCATCAAACAAGCATTGCCTTGAAGAAAGATCACAGCCAGCATAGACAAATGAATAAAAAGAGGAATACCCAGTACCAGACTTTAATCCAAGGGTGATGAATTGAGAGGAAGACTGAACTACCTCCAAAGAATAACTGACTTTCCAGAGGACCCAAATTTTGGAATCAGCCAGGTTATTACCTACAAATCTTTCCATGTTGAGAAACCTGCTAAGCTGAGCAGCTTTATTCAAGGGCAGCTTAGGTTCACAAATAGCAACCATACTAACCTTATTGAGTTGAACTAAATGTCGAAGACTCCTTCGGGAACCTGGATTCCCTACACCTCTAATATTCCAAATCAGTAGTGGGAGCATTGTGAAGGTGAACTGGCCTTAGCTTCCTCCGACCTGGCTCGAGATCTAGTTAGGACCCCCCCAACTGTAGTTCTTCCCCTTCCAACCTTACTATCCTGCATAGGAAGTTTCAATATAGCATTGTCTTGCCCAGCCATATCGGCAACACTTTGACCTGCCCACTGGAGAGCTTCCAACAGGACACCCGAATTATTCGGATCAGCAACATCTGAGCTCATCTCTATATCTTTAACTTGACAGGCCTGGCTCAACATTATATCTGGACCTATCACAGGCAATAGTAACTTAGACTGCTGAACTTCATCAACTTTTAGGGAGCCATAGGGAAGCAAGCTGTCCAGTTGAGAATCACTCGGAAGGGAGACTTCTGCCAAATGACTAACAGAGTCCAGGGAGGAGAACTGATTTTGGCTTGAAGAGAGCTCCTGGCCTTTAGCCGACTAGGAACTATCCTCAACACTAACTAAGACTGACTTTAGAATATTAGAGGAAGCCTGTATGGGTACTTCTACTGACTCAGTCAACTGATCCCCCGCACCACTAGCCAAGCCACCCAAATTGCCATCCTGACAGCTAAGCATATCCTTTCCATGTTCCATTACTTCAGGTTCCTCTTGCAGAACTTCAAACATATTACCCTGAAGGGCATTAGTACAAGCAGCTTGAGGGCCGACCTGTCGAGGCCTAAAAAATTGTCTAGGAGTTCTGCCTTCTGAAGCTAAAATAGGGATAGTAGAAGAGCGAGCTACCTTGCCTTGCTTCTTTTTGCAATCAGCCTCCTGATGACTGAGCTTGTGGCAGAATGAACACAAAGAAGGCACACGATGGTAATTGACGACCTGCCAAAACCCCTTCCCATCAAGATCTATCCATAACCGTTCTCTTTGATTTGCTGACAGATCTAACTCGACACATGCCAGAGCTTCTGAGGTGTCAGACATTGCCAGAGTCCTTTCATGTATTCTGAGAACGGTTCCGAAATTGCCTGCAATTGATCTCATATAGCCCTCATGGTACAAGTTTGTCAGAAGCGAAGGAAAGCCAATCCAGACCGGAGCAGTATGGGGGTCAGCTTCGAAATCGAAATCTGCCGTCCAACGAAAGAAACGAAACAAGAAACCCCTGATGTAAAGATTCTTCTGTAGTAACAGCTTCATGAAGTCTGCCTCACAGTCAAATCTCAAGAGCAAATGGTGAGGGTTGAGCCTGCTAATGACAAAGTCAGAGGATAAACCCAGACACTGCGACAAGCAACTCTTTATATCAGGGAAAGCTGGCCGACCATGTGAGCACTTGGCGACTATTGCAAATGACAGAGGAAGCATTGAAGCTTGTAGATCAATCCTGGAGAAGAAGACGACTGGCTCCCCTAGGTCCGTGAAGCTCAGATTCTTGATCGGAATGGCAACCTTGGACTTTCGTTGGGATTCAGCAAGAACCTGAGCAAAGGAGCGACGAAGACCAGACATGATCAAAGGAGAAGGGGGGAGAAGACCTCCTAGTCTCACATCTGCAGAGAAAGATTCCCCCTCCACGTCGGCCATGGCCGGCCGGAGGAAGGCAGGACTACAGCGAGGCGGGAAGAAACAAAAAGAAAGGGAGGGAAGTTTGTGTGGATAGCCAAATGTAAAGGCAACTTTTAAGAGTTAAAAAGAAGATTGACCATGATTACTCGAGGCATCCCCCGAGGTACATAAAACTCTACCAAAAAGAGAAGAGAAGTCAACAAAAGAGGCTACTACAGTGGACGTCGGAAGATGTCCTCCAGCTTCAAGATGCCCAAGGAATGGTGACAAGTTAGTTCCTGCAGTCGAGACTCGGTGGCTTCCAGCTATGGTAATTTCTCTTCGAGGGAAGCAGGTTGTCCTTCGGCCAACTCAGCCTCCTCTATACTTTGGACTTCCTGACACTTAGTCTCCTGTAGCTCGGTCTCAACCCTGGAGAGTTCAGCGCGCAGTTCAGCTATCTTAGCTATCAAAGAAGTCCGGCACTAGGAAGACATGCTGGCTACACCCCTAAGCTGCTCTACGGTCCCTCTCAAAGAGGCAAGAGTGGTTCGGCTTTCAGCTCGCTCCAGTTTTATGGCCGTCAGTTGATCAACTACTTCTCGGCCAAGAAATTCTCATCTATTGACATATTTCAGCAATAATATTACCCGTGGCGTCCAATCATCCATGGGGTAGCCAAATGCCAGCAGCGAGCGGGAAAGGTGCTCCACCAAGGCCCTCAACTACACATAAGTCAGATCCCGGTTGGCTGTTATGGTCTGCTGAAGGGTTCCCAAGAACTGCCACACCAGGTCGCTCGATGACTGCAGAACAAGTGGTGACGTCTCGGGAAGTTGGAAATCTACCCTGCTATCCACGGCAGCCCAGATGTCGTCATTCGATTCGGAAGACGACGACGGCAAAACTTGTATGGCACTTGTACTGGAGCCGACCCCAGCAACTGATGTAATGGAGGAAGTCTCGATAACAGCAACCTCCCTGCCAACTTCTTGGGGTGGAGCTCCACCAAGAGTCTCGATAGCTGAAGACGTTTGCTCTTCACGCCCATCCTGGCTGGCCTCCACAGAGGCCGATTCTGTAACAAGGGCTAAGGCCCTGGAAGCCCTAACTTCTTCTTCGACAATTTCTCCCGCTTCTATCTCGGGAGGACTACTCTTCTCCAGGAGCGGCTTTTTGCCAACAATGAGCGGCTGAGATTCCATGACTTCTATCGATTTGTCAGTCCCCGCAATTGCTCCAGGTCCCTCCAAGCCTGGTGCCACCGTATAATCCTTAGGGTATTGCAGAGCGATAGGCTGCAAGACTGGTGGGAATGTTGGCTGACTCACACCTAAAGTCGGGAGAGGTATCTGCACCGTTATAGTTGGCAGTACCACCTTAGCCTGCACCATGAACACAATGTGCCTCAGGCAGCTGATATGAAAACAATGAGAAGAATTGTGAAGGGAAGACGGCAGAGGATCCCCTACCTCAACCGGCACTAAGCTCAAACTTCCAAGGGCAGCCTCTGTGAATCCAGCCCCTTCACCTGCAAGTGGGCTTGATGGCCCAAGGCCACTCCATGCCAACTAGGGTGGACTGAAGGTTGTATAGTCACTTTCATAGGCCGAAGATGCCCCGGCATCCTCGGTCTCTGTCTCAGCGGGGGAGGACTCCTCATCACTGGAGTCACCACCGTAATCGACCTGCTCGGAAGAGGAAGAGCCCTCTGCCCATTCCAGGCGCTCCACCATCGGAGCAGATGCCTCGCTGATAGGAACATCTCCCTCGGCAGGGACTCCCTTGGTCGATTCTATAGTGCTAGCGTCGGCTGAATGAACCTCGGAGGTAGGCTCACCCCCTAAAATGGCTTGTCCCCCAGTAGCAGCTTCCTCCACAGCCCCGGCTTCAGGGAGCAATGTCGGTTGTATTTCAACTGAAATTTGAAGCAAGAAATAGTCAAGCCGACTGAAGACATGATGAGTTTTGGAAGCCCTATGAACAAATTGCAAGTTACCTTCCATTTCCTGGCTGGGCATTGAGGAAGGTAGATCTCCCTCCATAGGGGCTATGGGAACTTCCTCTGCCCCTTCTCTAGTCACGGCACCTACTACGACCTCCAGTCCGACGACTGCAGCAACGGGGCTGGTAGCTGTAAAGAAGAATTAGCCAAAGCAGCCAGAATAAGCAAATAAACCATGGAAGAATGAAGAGTTTACCTTCAGCTTCAGGCCCCTGTGCACGAGAAGCCTCAAATTCTTCGAAAGATACAACCGGAGGAGGGACGATTGCTGGTTCCTGTTCCGCAACCTTCCTCTGGTGTGCCCGTGTCACCCGGGTCACTGCCTTTTTGGCCTTGCCAACGGCCTCTTTCACTTGGGACCTGGTCCGCTTCTACGAGTCACCAGGAGGCAATGGTGTCATGGTCGGGGCCGGCTCGGGGATCCCAAAGTATGTTGGCTTCTGGGCCTTAACTATCAGCTCCCTGAAATGCCGGGTCTCCTCTGAAGAGAGTCAGACTGCACAAGCATGAGGGTGAGGATGACACATGTTGAAATGTGAAAGAAACAGCTCAAAGTTGAATTGAAGAAATGAAATATACCTGTCGGCCATGTGTACAAGGGAGAAAGAGGCCAATAAAATAGCGAAGGCATTTTGTCCCTAGAGGCCGCCTCGCGAATAAGCCAACATACATCTCCAATCTTTGGCAAACGCCAGCTTGGGCCCTCTTAGCAATTTGAAAAAGGGCAGACATCGCTCCGCCGCTCGGGACAAGAAAGGGTTGAATGCAACAATTCTCCCAGTCAGGCGCTGAACATCTTTGGTACAAGTGGGTGGCTGCATGTCCAGGATGGCCTGGACCTTGTCGGGGTTTGCCTCGATCCCTCGTTGAGTCACCAAGAACCCCAGGAACTTTTCGGACCTAACCCCAAAGGCACACTTAGCCGGATTAAGCTTCATACTGTGCCTCTGGAGAGTGTTGAAGGTTTCGGCCAGGTCGACGAAATGGTCCTCGGCCTTGGGTGTCTTGACGAGCATATCGTCAATATAGGCCTCGACGTTCCGCCCGATCTGGTCTTCAAAGATGTGGTTAATCAGCCTCTGATAAGTTGCTCCGGCATTCTTTAGCCCGAAGGACATTCGGGTGTAACAGTATGCGCCGAAGTCGGTGACGAAGGCGGTTTCTCGGTGTCTTCGGGGTCCATCCAGATCTGGTGGCAGCCGGAGTAAGCATTCTGAAAGCTGAGAAGTTCATTACCCGACGTTGAATCGACCAGTTGATCGATGCTCGGTAACAGATAACAATAATTCGAAGTGGCTCTGTTGAGGTCGGTGAAGTCCACGCACATCCGCCACTTGCCCGTAGCCTTTGGTACCAGGACGACATTGGCGAGCCAAGTCGGGTAATGGACCGGACGAAATAGACCGATTTTCTTTCCCTTATTGATCTACTCTTTAATGACCACCTGTTTTTCTGGGGCATGCCTTATTCTCCGCTGCTGGACAGGCTTCACTGATGGGTCGAGGTTGAGTTTATGCATCACCACCTCTTCGGGAATTCCGAGAAGATCCTCATCAGACCACGCGAAGACTTGAATGTACTTGGAAAGGAAATCTTTGTATTGCTCTTATACATCGTGCGGCAAATCCGCCCCAATTATTACTTCGAGAGCCGGGTCGTCTTAGAGGAAGATTGACAGCAGCTCCCCGCCAAGCTTACCTACCATCAGTTTATCCTCGACTCCCTCGACCTCTTTCTTTTTTCCTTCTGACCTTACGGCTTCGACCGAGATCACATAGCACCTTCTAGCTATTGCCTGGTTGCCTCGGACTTCCCAAATACTGTGTTTGGTGGGAAACTTCATTTTCTGGTGATAGGTGGAGGGCGCTGCCTTTATTTGGCCGATAATACCTCGGCCGAAGATGGCATTATAGGCCGACATCCATTTAATCACCACGAAGTTTGCCATAAATGTGACGGTCTTAGGAGGGGTACCGAGAGTAACCGCCAGGCTCAGGGCTCCCTTGGGATTAAGTTGCCTGGCCATTGAACCCGTAGAGAGGGGTTCGAATTGGACGTAGCCTAGATGGATTTTCACCCATCTTCAAGAAACATTCGTACGCCAAAACATCAGGGGCGCTACTATTGTCAACTAATAGCCTATCTACGTTACAATGGTTTATAGTAGCCGAGATTAGAAGGGCGTCGTCATGCGGCGTGGCTACACCTTCCAGGTCCTGGTCGGAGAACACCAAGACCTGCTGGTCACTCGCCGACGGGGCTTTAGGGGGCTCGAGAGCCCAGTAGGCTCGCTCAACGTGACACTTCCTTCCTTGGTTGTTGTCCCCTCCTGAGGCGGATCCCCCTGAAATGACGATGTGGACCCCACGGGGGCGACTGTCGATTTCTTCTGGGGGTACCCCGCGATCCTCCTGCTGCTCGGCCACGTACTAGGAGAGATGTCCTTGGCGGATGAGACTCTCGATCTCATCCTTGAGGTGTTGACAATCCCCAGTGTGGTGGCAGTGGTCGTTGTGGAACTGGCAGTGCTTTCGGCGGCTGCGGCGTCGGGGGTCAGCCTTCATTGGCTAGGGTCGGCGAAGAAGACTCGAGTCCTTGATTTCTTGATAGATCTCGTAGACAAGAGTGGATAAAGGAGTGTACCGCTCGAACTTTTGGGGAGGCTCCTTGCGGTCTCCGTCTCGATTTCTCCTTTTCCCCTGGTTCGAGGCTTGCTCGGACGGTCGTTTCTTATCTCCCTCTCGTCCCGAGCTTGCTGGATCTCGGCAAGCGTTGAAGACTTCTTCGCACTCTGCATGACGCAGAGCCAGGGTCACCAAATCGGCGAGAGAGGAGGGAGGGTGGAGTACCAATTCTCGCCAGAGGTTTTTGTCTCATGTGCCTCCGGTCAACGCAGTGATGGCCGAGACGACGTCCAAGCAGGGGATGCGCATGGCTTCCGATTTAAATTAGTTGATGAAAGCCCGCAGCTTTTCCCCCTGTGCTTGCTTTAATGCCAACAGCCCCGCAATTGACCTTGGAGGGCCGCTGCCGGTGAAACTTGAACAGTCAGCCGAACTGTCTGAAGTTGTGGATGCTGCCGGGGGCGAGCGCTAGGAACCAGGCTTAAGCGCCTTGGACCAAAGTGGTCACAAATGCTCGGCACTTGACAGCGTTGGACGCTCCGTGCAGGGTCATTAGAGCGTCGAAGCTATCATAATGGTCGGTCGGGGTGGAAGACCCCGATCACCCGACACGTGTTCGGCTTCTCGCTCTGTTGGGTCCGTCAGCAACTAAGTCAACACCCAATCAAGGCAAAATCACCCTGGGTGTTATGTCACCCTGCAAGGGAGCTTTGAGCATGAGCAAGGCCGAGCCAGAAGCACAAATCATTGTGCCGAAGGCCGTGTCAGCAGAAAACCGGCATGCTCGAGCCAAATACACACGAAGTTTCGACTAAGGCCGTGCATCGTGCTGAGAGCTGCGTCAACACCGCGTCAAGATTTTTCAAGAACCGCGGCAAAAAGAATCAACAATGGTGACCTCCGAAATCATCCCCAGACTCATCGGCTAGCCCTCGACAACCAAAAGGAGCTAATACGGTGCCCCGTTCACCGACGCGTCCCTTAAAACGGCGTCATCTTCACCGACGCACAAAAGACCTTGGCCAGAGGCTGTTTCCCATTGCGACACTTCCTGGCGTGCCCCTCCATAGCGTCAGGAAGCTTGGGCCTATAAAAGACTTTGTTCGTTCGAGGGAGAGAAAAAAAGAGAATTAAGGGCGTAGAGAATTAGAGAATTAGAGAGAACCCAGAGAGCGAGATAGAGAAAAGAATCAAGGGGCCAAATAGAAGAGAGTCTGAGGGTTTCTTCCTGAGCAAGTTCTTCCCCCTTGAGCGTCTTCACTGCCGCTGTCTCCCTCTACTACGTACCAGTTCTCTGGCGCCGGAGAAGAAGGGCTCTCCCATGTTTCCGTAGGTGGGTAACCACCATGTTCCCTGCCGATTCTCTCCCGGCTTCGATGTAAATGAGAAAGGGATGGGAGGCGATGATAAGAGCCAAATTTTCTCCCCTTCTTCTCATCTTATTTTCCTTCCCTACAATTCTTCTCTTTGTTTAATAATGTAAATGGTGTCTGAGCATCAGTGCTGGTGCCGCAGTTTGAACCTGTACCGCCTCTTCTCACGTTTGAGATGAATGAAATGCATGAGCTCGGTTGAATGAGTTAATATTGTCTCTATCCGGTGTCGCTTCTTCTCCTTCTTCTACATTCTTTGTGTGTCATTCTTATGGCCACTGAACCGGTGTCGTTCTACAACGTCAACGCCAGGATGAATAGTGTATTATCTTTTTTTTACTCTCTGCGTATTTAACGATTTGGCTGAGCGAAGGTCTTCCCGATTCGTTTCCTCGGCGCCGCATATGCCCTTGGATCCCTTGGGCTATAGTAATACGCCTCCCCTCCCCAAGGGTTTTCCTCTTCCAACCGGATGCCAAAGGATTTTACCATCGGAGGCACGCTCACATGCGTACGCTCCATCTATTGTGGGTTGTCCCCCTAACTCCTTCTTCACTCTTGACCATGAGCAGAAGGAAACGAGGCCGTCCCCAGAATGCTTGTCATCGCTTTCTAAGCTCATTTGATGAGTATAAAATCAACTAGCTAACACTCACCTATGCACACATGTGCACCCTACAGATACTAATGTTATTTCGCTAACTGTGCATCTCTTTACCGTGCCATTTTAACAAATCTCAATAGTGAGATTCAACGACCCGAGGAGGGGAACATTCCCCTAATCGCCTATTCCAAGTACTCGACCTATAGGAGTCCATTCGTTAATGGCAGGTCTTTAAAAGTAAATGAGTGCACAGCAATGGGATTAGTCCCAACATTTAAAATCCACAGTCCCTAGTGGGCCTTGTGGTGGCCGTGAGATGGGTGCCCCTCGTAGGCTGGCCCTCGAGGTTTTCCCTCTATAATCGATCATCCCGATTTAGGCGTGGTACCAGCTCGGGTCGTGCGCCCCTAGTATGTTAGGCCTCGGGGTCTCCGCTCCCGTTATAAGTCGTGCTATCCATCTACTCTCACCCACGGACTTGGTGCCCCTAGCAGGCTGGCCCTTGGGGTTTTCCTATTTGTTCTAATTTTACCAGCAGTCATTGTGCCACCCGACTTGTAGGGGTTGCTCGGCCATGTGAGTACTCCCCGCTTCTCCCTGACCAATCCTCTGAGATGGGGAGATGCTATCGAATTTTTGACTTGAACAAATTAAACAATCTACTTAACAAATTGACATGCTGAACTGACTTGACTCAGAATGATCACCGCGCTCGAGTACGAACCTTGCACGAGCCTGCGACTTAACTTTCGGATGGCCCGAGGCCAATCCGATGAATAATTACCTCAATAAACTTTCAAAATCCCCCAAAAATGTTTAATAAACCCAACAATAAATCAATAAAAACTTTGGTTTCTGTGAAACGAGGCTAAACTGGTGGCATCGGTAATCGGCACGCCTTAAAACGGCACGCCTTAAAATGATGTGCCCTAGAATGGCGCACCCTTGAAAGGGTGTGCGCCGTTGTAAGGCCAGCCCCTGTACCCACATTGTATGGCACCGTTTTAAGCTATACCTATGCTTCGTGGTGCCGTTTTAAGCCCTTTACATCCACGTATCGTGCTGATTCCGTTCTGAATCATGTCATTGTGTCGTTTCGATCGTCTCCTCATCCCCGGGGTGATTTTCGATGTTAATAACCACCCGACAGGGTCGGGGAAGAAGAACGAGAATCACCTGATAGGGTTGGGGAAGGAGAATAAGGACCCGAAGATACTAGAGGAGGAGATGTCCCAAGATTGGGATGAAAGGACATAGCCCGAGGCCTAGAATTGCGAGAGGAGAGAAAATCTGGAGGATCTAGAGATAAAAGAGAGGAATGGGGACGCACGGACCTAGGAAGGGAGGAGAAAATGATGGGAATAGGATCAGATGGAGGAAGGTACACCACCCAACGGTGGGAACTGAGTAGAAGGAAAGATGAATGAAAAGAAGGGGAGGAACAGGTGGACCCCTGAATGTACAACATGCGGCCTTTGAACTTGCGTTGCCGCCTCTTCTTGGCTGAAACATCTTGAACAGGAGCCTGCCTGCTGCGGACTTGGACCTTTGGGCCTCTTGATTTGTAATGTCTTCTTAAATAACGAGCCCATCTAGCAGACGACCTGGCCCAGTTATAAACATGCAGTCTTGCTGGGGCAGTTGCCCCTAGACACCCAGTGCTAACCATAGTCAGACATTCTCAGACAAATAACTCCTCAAAATGCTAAATATCATGGAACCACAGAGTCTTGTCTCTTGGCACTAGCAGCATAAGGTTTGGCAACTCCACTCGGCAATCGGGCTTGAAGCATAACTCCCTTGATAGAAGAGAATGACGAAACTGAGGGAATGTAATGCGCGGTGTTGACGTGGCCGGCGTACTGATAAACTGAGGGGGATTGCATAAAATGTGGAGAACGTCCTTGGAGAATGTTGAAAACTCGGCATATTACCCCTTGAATATAGAATTCCACAAACTCTTGGTAGTCGTACGGGTTAGCACCATCCAGGTAGAGAGCCCCTCTCAGCCAGTGAACTGAACAGCAATGGTGTGAGAGGTAATAAGAGCATCAATGGCAAGACCTCCGGTGGGTATTGAGATTGCCACCGTCCTCGCTCGAGAAGAAATTGACATTAATGCAAGGGAACTCTTCTTGACAACCATCTTTGGAAGTACCTGCTCATCGCCAAAATAGCCAGAGACCAGGACACAGATTGGCATCTGGCAGATAAAATCTTGAATCTTGAAGTGAACAGTCGGCAATGAATTATCCTGACTCGGCTCATTGCCTCCCTTGGGGCTACACCCAAGGGGCACCAATAGTAGCGCACACCCGCTCTGTGGGGTGAAAGGAAGTGGAGGAAGAGGCTCAGATGGCATAGAGGTTTCCATGGCGGGGATGTCGAGTGATGACAAAGGGGATACGTTAATGATAGACTCGCGTGGAGGCAAAGATGGAGGTGTAGGTGGGGGTAAAGGTGAAGGTATGGTTTGCTTAGGCTCGGCCAGGGATGGTGGCGGAGAAGGTGAAGGTAGTGGAGATGGAGTGGGAAAAGGTAGCGAAGACAGAGGTGACATGGGCAATGGGGATGATGAAGAGGGAGGTGATGAAGATGGTGCCGGTAAAGAAGACGGTGATGATGAAGGCGAGGAGGCACGCGACACCCACCGTCGACATGCCGAGATGACATGTTGGGCGACGTTAGGAGCAGAAGCGAGGGTGGCAACGGGAGTGAAGGAAGGGGTAGAGGTACATGCCTGAGTAGAGGCTTGGGTAGGTGGAGGTTGTGAGGACGGGGTAGGAGATGGCGATGAGGTCATTGGAGACATAGGTGAGGGAACGAGTTATGGACTAGGCAATGGAGTGGGTGCAACACTAGATGGAGAGGAATCACAGGGGTGTCCCTGGTCTTGTAGTGATGAAGATGGCTACCTGGGCGGCACTTCTTACTGCTATTGCTGATTGCTGCGAAGATGTAGAATAACCTTGCAAATCATGGACCAATCGATCCTCTTCTGATCTTCCAAGTCGTAAATATAATCTCGGAACTCAAGGCAATCCTCAACCAAATGCCCCTGCTGGCGATGAAAATCATAGAACTGAAGCATATGTCTCACTGCGGGTTGGCAAGGCATAGGTGAAACACTCCGGCAACAGGGGATGAGGAGGAGCCCGCCTTAGGCAAGATGGATGCCGATGAGTATGGGATGAAGGAGGTTGTGGAGAGGGTTGTGGGGGTTGCATAGGCAAGAGTACTTGGCTAGTGGCAGAGGGATCTGGTGAAGGCATATGTGGAGAAGGATGAGAGGGTATATAGAAGGCATCCACCTACTCGGGGTGTGGAATTCCCCTGACTGGAGGCTGAGATGGAGATGGGTATGTGGACGCAGGAGGCTGACTCATGGAAGGTTGATATGTGGAGGTTTGATATGCGGAGGTGGATGTGGCGCAAGGCTGACTCATGGAGGGCTGTCTCATGGGAGCGTAGGGTTGGCTTGTGGAGGGTAAAGGCTGATATGTGGAGGTTTGATATGCGGAGGTAGACGTAGATGGCGAGGTGTGTGGAGATGTGGAAGGCAGGGAAGAATCGGGGTCAAGAGAATCTTGGATTTGTTGGCGAATGAAGCGGGCTCGACTATATAATTATTGCCATGAGGAAATATCATTAAGGGCCAAGATGAATCGGCAGACCGAGATCCAGAGGGGGGGTGAATGAATCCCCGTTAAAAATAGTACAGAATTAAAATTTTCTCTGAATGATTTGTGCAGGAATCGATGACAGAATAAGTAGAAGCACATAGATTGCAGACGAGATACTTGGTGGAGATTTGACTTAAGGGTTACTCACACTAGGGAGATAACCTTTCAGATAGGATTAACCTATCCTTCTAGTTACTCCTTTTGATATACCTCGATGCAACATTTAATTGAGTTACAAGAAGAACTATGAATCAAATCTAATATACCAGTAGAAAGAAGTAGCAATTACTTCCAAATTACTTAACGAGATCTTATGGAGATAAGATCTCTACTTATATCTCAATCTGGAATACCTAGATCGAAGCAGTCATAGCGGTCCTATGCATACATCTATCAACGGAGTAAAATCACAGCAATCACATGAGGCACAAGGAATTTTAGACGGTTCGGTCTGCTACCATAGACATACGTCCATCCCCCACTCAAACCAGAGTGAGGCTTTCCACTAACTGAAAGCTTGAACCGCTGAGCATCACAACTTGCTAACATCGCAGAGCACCGCAGCTTGCTTCCGCTGAGCACCATAGCTTCCTTCTGCTGAGCACCACAACTTGCTGTCTAGAGGAACCTATCCTCTGCAACGCTGACACACAGCTTGATGTTCAAACAAGGAGAAATGGAAAATCAAGGGACTAAACCGAAAAGAAAAAGGCCACAAAGATATAGCTCACGCTAAAGCAAAAATAGTTCTGGATCTGATCCAAGAACTGATAAGAATGTAGATCCTCGAGCTCACACTTGCTCTCTATTCTCTATTGCTCACTCTCTTTCTCTTTCCCTGCTCACACTCTCTTTTTCTTTTTCTTCTTCTTCTTCTTCTTCTTCTTCTTCTTTTTCAACTCTCTTTTCGATCTTATCTCCTTTCTCTTCTTGGCAACTCTCTTCTCTCTGTGTCTTCTTATCTAAACTTCTTCTCTAGTTGCTCTCCGCGCCTAGATAAGGAGGATCCCCATTTATAGGAAAACAGGGGCTCCAGAAAGCTTGGCGCGTGGGAAACACGTTCCCGCCCAAACGCTCCATCCAGAAGGTGCACTTGAAGTCCACGTGTCAAAAGCAGTAGACATGGATAAGACTACATGGATGAAACTTCAGTCAGGACTCCCACCTTGGATCACGTGCGTGTTAACTTGAACTTCGAACCACGTGTCCATGACTGATCACGATGCTTCATGCTCTTTAAGTGTTCGATCTTGGTTGCCTTAATGATTAAGACTCTTCACACTTAAACTCCTGTTAATAGAATATAAGGCATTTTGTCAAACACTTTGTCAGTAGTATTATGCATCGACCTATGAGAGAAAGAGTCACAGTATGATAGCATAGAGCTTATGTATGAAGCATATATGCTCAGACCTTATATGTGCATGTGCTCCATCTAGAATGAATGAGCTTAAACCTGAGCGAATATGCTCCAACCTTGTACGAACATGTGCTAAAACATTTGTGCATTAACCAGAATTAGGCAGAATGCATGTATGCATAGATTTATCAATGCACTTCACATTAACTGACTTTGTGAAGTAAGCTACAATACATGCATCGACCTGATAATGAATTCAATCAAAAGGTGCATTGACCTTGTAGAGTATGCTACAGTACATGCATCGACCTTAATGTGTCAGGATGCAAAACATGCATCGACCTGGATTGACATCATGCATGTATGTGCACTGACCTTACATGCAACAATAAATATGTGCACGGACCTTAGTGTGCAACAATGGCAATATGCACCGACCTTCTGTGCAGTAGTGAACATGTGCATCGACCATAGTATATGCAAATGACAATGTGCACCAACCTTACTTGCTATCGCTAACACATGTGCACCGACCTGACCTTGCTAAGTACAAATGTGCACAGACCTTTTGCATGACACATAGACCACTAGCATCGACCTTAGAATGCACGGTGCAAAATGTGCATCGACCTAAGTGTGCAAGATGTAAATGTGCACAGACCTTATGAATGACTAAGGCAGATGTGCATCGACCTTAGTATGCAAGATGTAAATGTGCACAGACCTTAACATGCCAGAAACAAGATGTGCATCGACCTTAGTCATACTAAGGCAAGATATGCATCGACCTTAGTATGATCAAATGTGCATCGACCTTAGTGAACTAAAGATCAAATGTGCATCGACCTTAGTATGTACAGTCTAAACATGCATCGACCTATCATGCTATAGAATTGAAGTGTGCATCGACCTTAATGCTACAACAAGAGTATGCATCAACCTTAATACATGAAAATGCACTGACATGCTTAACTGAGAAATGTATGGATGCATCGACTGATGAGCTATAAAACTGAAGGATGCAACCCAATGATGCATTAACTTATTAAATATAGCAAATGAATGTGCGTTGACCTCTGTTGTGTATGTGATTTTGATGATTACAAAATGACTTTGTCACTTGGACTTGTGCTTGAAGGGTTATTCATGTTTTCGATTATATTGCTAGTTTGAGGCGTATTGCCGACTGTTCACGTTCCTGATATTCTTCTGTTGAACATATATCTCGGGGCGTGACAATTTCTGTATGTTTATAGAATATGATTTATTGTGATGATTGATCACTGTTTCTACACAGTTTCCTCTCATCTCTAAGTCTTTCTTAAGTACATAGCACGTATCCCAGTACGATGCTATTAGTTACACTTTGCACATGATAGGCACACTTTTTTGGACTTGTGATCCTCTCCGTCGAATATTTCTTCTGCCAGACTAGGTGATCATGTTTCAAGACCTCCGTAATTCTTTGCGAGCCTGGGATTCTCACTAGGATGTCGAGCAGGTTGTACCTTCAAAGCCCATTTGTCTAGAAAACACTTACGTGATTGGTGTTTTTCCTGTACCGTAGCTAGTAGCGGCCATCAGGCAACCGCCAATGTCAGGTAGCAGTCTTCCCGTGATCACGTTTTTCCAGATCACAGCACTGCGTCGACCCTTTCCTCTCTCTAGCGTCGACTCTATCTAGTAGCACTCCTAACCGAACCACTATTTCATAGTAGTAGTCCTTGCATGACCGTCTCTTCAAGAAACGGCCCAAGCAAGACCGTTTTATGTTCCAGTTGGCTTAACCCAAGGTTTGACCCATGGGTTGATTCTTCTGTGTTTCTAGATGGTCCTTTGATTATCTAGAACCTAAAATCTTGTCCAATAAGTTATTAATGAATGATTAAGGTTAAAGAATGTGTCGTTATGCTACTGGATTCCTCCCATAGCATAACCTTATCATTAAATCATCCTTGAACTCATGATTCCTATTTGGTACATTCTTACCTTGATATTGCTATCATGAAATTATTGTTTGAACTTATATTATTGGCCGAACTATATTATTATATTCATGGAAGTAGCTTGATTTATAACGTGAAGATGCACGAGCGGGCACGGACGGTGTCAAAGGGTTAGACGCTACCTCCCTCGGAGGATGACCAAAAATATATTATAAATCATGGGATATGATGAACACTAGCATCACATTGCGCCAAGAGTACTTTTTTTATAAACGGGTGAAATCCACGAGGCTATCTTGTGAAATTACATGCTTACTAGTACATTCTTGTTACATGACTTTCTAGTGCATAGCCTTTATGGTTATGAAAAGTACATTCTCGTTACATGCTAGTACATTCTCGTTCGTGAAAGGCCAAACTTACATTCATGTTATATTCTTGCTCGATCATGCTCTCATATCTCTTATCTTGATCACGTCATGTTACTCGTGATATTCGTGTGATTTATCACGTTTTCATTATCTCACATTCTAAAACTAAAATGTTAATTATTAAAATATTACCTTCATGTTGATACAAAGATACCTATTGGACAAGTGTGCTCATTACCTACTTTTCTAATCTTTTCAGAAAACTCTAGCGATATGGATTTAGATTATTCAAACGATGGATCCGAGGGCGAGAGCAAATGAGGATCAAGAGAAGTCATAGTTATGAGTCCATGTAGTTAGTCATGAGTCAACTATGTGATTTTTTCTTTTCTTGAGTCTAGCAATGTAAGAGTCAAGAGTTGTAACTTGATCCTGATTATTCAATAAAAGTGGATTTTTAGTCTATATCATTGTGCATTCATCTTTTATGTGGATGTTTATTGCGCTCTGATACTAACTTAACTGTCATGCCCCGAGATATATATGTACAGAGAAAGGAACTCGGGGATGTAAGCTATCGACAATACGCCTCCCTTTCGGGTGGTAAACCCTGTAGTTCAGATGGAAAGACGTCAGGGAACTCTCAGACAATGGGGATTTCTTCTAGAATGATTTCCTTAGATTCGGCAACGATCATGGAAGAAAGAAGAGCTTCACAACCTTGCGTAATAAGCTTGCAAGCATGAAGAGAAGAAATGAGAATAAGATTCTTCCTATATTTGATGCCGAGAATAGAAAATCTTGGAAGATCTGGTTTGTGGAAAAAAATTCTCCTATTACGATAATTAATATCGACATAATGATCAACAAGCCAATGTATGCCTAGAATGGCATCATAGCCTTCCATGTCAAGGCATACTAAGTTAGCGGCGAGATTATGGCATTCTATAATTACTTCACTATCAGGGTAGTGGGTTGTAAGTTTAGTTCTGAGATCTAAAGGTGTAGTGATAGCTAGGTCCGAAGGTGAGGAACAGGTGAAATTGGCAAAGTTTTTGTAAAGGCAGTAGATATTAAAGAGTGAGAGGCACCAGTATCAATAGCTCCTTACATGATGTCCCCCATGGAACATAAAAATTGAAGAAGCAACTTCAAGACTTACTAGATAAGGGCTTCAATCGACCCAGCACATCCCCTTGGGATGCGCCAGTTCTATTTGTCAAAAAGAAATATGGATCTCTCAGGCTATGCATCGACTATCGGTAGTTAAATCAACTCACCATCAAGAACAAATATCCACTACCGAGGATCGATGAGCTATTCACTACAAGAATAATGAGAAATACTAACGTTATTTTTCGATGGATAAGGCCCCGTGCGGAAAACACAATGGCCAAGGCCAGACCCCCGAAGAAGCCCTTTTGGATCAGAAAGAAGGAGAGGGCTCCACCTACTAGGGAGACCCCAGCCTTTGAAACAATGGAATGAAAAATGGAAATTGAACCCAGTTACATTGGGAGTGCTTTACCATATCATTGGTAGCACAAATCTGGTAGGTAATGGATAAAAAAAATGTTTGCAGCCTTGTAGAAGATATCATTGGTTCAAGTATGCCAAAGAACAGACAGCAGTGAAGAATGGATAGCTGATGAATACAGGTGCAAGAAGTTTCACTATTGCCAAAAAAACCTCAAACATGTGACTCGGCCAAGTCGGCCTGAGTCGGGCAGACTCATACCAGATCAGGCAGGTTCTAAGTTGATATGTATCTACGAGTCGGCAAACCCTGATCCAGACCTGCCCACTTGAGCCCAACTCTGTATTGGGCCACCCATACTTAGCCCAACCCAATTTAGCCATATTTGGTTCCAGCCCAATTTCAAAGAGTTGGGCCCTGGTCAGGTCCACCCAAGCTGCATGTATGTTATCATAAGAAAGTGGTCACAGAGTGATATTTACAATTGATGATACTCAAATTTCCAGCAGCTTAAATTGGGAACACAAATCCTGCCTCCATAGTCATCAAAAACAGTCAGCGGTCTCAGTGCTTAATTTCAGATGAAGCACACATCGGATGACAAATAAAAGTCGTGATATTAAGTGATAAATTAACAAACAAGGAGCGATCACCTTCCTCTAGTGAATGATCCTGACTGGGACATTTGTGTAGATAGTGGGGAAACTGAAAGGAAATCAGTAATCTACACACGGCCTGATAATGGATAGTATAGTACCTTGACTATGGAAAGAACAAGGGTGGCGTGCTGTGCCTGCCACTCATTAAGGTCTTGTCGCACGTTGGTGACCATAGGAACATCTGATATCTCTGGTTCGTCTATATCTTGAGGAAAATAATGAAATAGTGAAAAAAGAGTTAAGATAAAAGAATAATCAACTAATCCATAAAAAGACACAGAAGGCATCCAAACTCAACACTGAAAAATTAAACCTTTGTGGGAAAGACAAGAAATGATCAAATCGTAGATACAAGTAAAGAATTCTACTCCTACGTTATAACAACAATGCATCACAATTCTTATTCACCAATTTAAAGTCAATCAGACAGAACCAGGAGGCCAACGCAGAGAGATGTGAGGTACTGTAAGAAAGCTTCCCGGAGCATCATAACGAGAAAATGTAGCCACTATAGCACTCTGATCTCCAAATGCAGTCAGAACTTGATGTCGAAATCAACTCCAAAGCCCTTTTATGCACTTCATTAGATCTTCGTAATTCTTGAAGATGCAGCAACTAGAAGGACGCCCTATTTCCAAAGAGGGGGGGGGGAACTCTCTGCCTATTGGGGCGGGACGGCGGGGGAAGCAAAGCTGAAGTTGCGGGATGAGGATAATTAGGGATACCCGTCCAAACCGACTTTCATAACAAGACGTTCGCAACCCCAACAACACAATCATCAGAACACGAACGCAGGAAATCAAACACCGACGGAAGGGAAAGCAAACTGGACGGGGCCGGCGAGTACATACCTTCCAAGGGGAAATCCCTGAACGTGTCCATCGTGATCCCCTTCACGAACTCCCTGAGCTCGTCGGTGACCCCGAACCTCTCCAGTTCGGACAACGACTGCCCCTCAGCCTCCGGCGCTGCCAGCGGCGGGATCGAGATCGGGATCTCCCCCGCCGTGAGGGACTTGATCTGGTCAGCGCGCTTCAGGGCCTCGACTCTGATCTCGTCCGCCCTCTTGGTGGCCTCGGCGGCAAGCTCCTTTGACTTCTTGGCGGTCTCGGCGGCGAGCTCCTTGGATTTCTTGGCGGTCTCCGCGACGAGCTCCTGGGAGAACCTGGCGGCGCCCTTAGTGAGCTCCTGGGACCGCTTCGCGGCCTCCGCGGAGATCTCCTGCGACCTCTTCGCCGCCTCCTCCGCGAAGGTCTTAGCTCTCTGCCAGAAGTCCATGGCGGATGCAGAGGGGGAAGAGGGAAGAGGGAAGAGGGCGGGAGCTCAAGCGGCCGCCCTCTGCGTTAGAACGAGGGAAACTTGTGAGAAGGGGTCTTCGAAACTCCCACCGATGCGTGTGCAGTGTGCACCGTGCGCTTATGTGCGGCGCCTTACAAGCGATGGAGGCTAACGTGTGCGGGAAGACGCCAAACGGTTAAATGGCTCGGCAGCCTCGTGTGTCAACGGAAAACGGCCTTTCAACCGACCGGTTGCGGACCGGACCGAACCGGTTTAGTTAGCGAACCGGCTCATCCGCCCTGCAGTTTTGGGCACCTAACTATCACGGTTTGGTTTCGCTTTAGTTTAATTGAGAACAAATTTTTAGAAATTAAATTAACTTTTTTCAAGATTATACCAAAATAAGTGGGTTTGATTTTGTTCGATTTGACTAACCATTATTAACTTCCCTTAACACCGCAAGCCCTAAATAAATGTTAACACCGCATGCTGAAAGTAGTCTTTTTAACATCTGACTCTCTGATCCTCAGCTGAAAGTAACCTGATCAGAGATCAATCTGAGAAAACACAATGGCAAACTGCAACTGATCAAACAAATCATTGATCCTGGGCAATGGATACTTATTCTTGATAGTAACCTGGTTCAATTACCTGTAATCTATACAAAGCCTTAGGCTGCCATCTTTCTTCTTTACAAATAGAACTGGAGCACCCCATGGAGAAAAACTGGGATGAATGTAGCCTTTTTCTAGCAACTCTAACAGCTGTGCTCGCAATTCTTTCAATTCGGCTGGAGCCATTTGGTAAGGTGCCCTTGCTAATGGTGTTGTACCTGGAACCAACTCAATCACCATTTCAATCTCTCACTCTGGAGGCAAGCCTGGTAACTCATCAAGGAAGACATCAGGGAACTCACAAGCAACTAGAATATCACTAACATCTTACCGTGGTGCGTCTACAGCCACCACTGAAGCTAGAAACCCCTGACAACCTGCATTAAGCAATCTACAAGCTCGAATAGTAGAAATAATTAAATGAGAAGAACGGGATCAAATACCTTGAAAATAGAAGGCCAACTTCCCATGTGGCTGAAAATAGATTTTCTTGGATCTACAATCAACTATGGCTCCATACTGCTCTAGCCAATCCATGCCCAGAATAATATCATAATCTGCTAACTGAAGCGCATACAGTCTCGCTGGCAACTGCCGATCACTAATCACGACAGGAGACTCCTCCAAACACAAGGGAGTGAACATGAAGTCCCCAGATGGCAATTAAACAAGTAACTCACAAGATATTTGAGATGACGGCTCCTCAATACATGCAATAAAATCCTCAGAAATAAAAGAGTCAGAAGCACTAGAGTCAAACAAAACATGAGCTGCATGACCGAAAATCATAATAGTACCTTCTACGCGGTTGGATGCCACGGCTTCTGCCCGCGTGATGTGAGTAACTTTGCCTTTCTGCTTTTTACTGGCTGCCACAGAAGACTGGAAGGAAGATGCTGTTAAAACTTGAGGAAAGAACTGCTGGGATGGTGGTGGTGGAGGTCGGAACTGAGGCTGCTATAGCTGAGTAGGCTGTGAGAACTGCATCGGCTTCAGCCTCAGTGGATAGTCCCAGATAACGTGACCCGATTGGTCACAGCGATAACAAACCACTGGCAAGGAACATGGCTTGCCTGGGTGGCTACCACCACACCTTGAACACTGCCTCAGAGGTCCCATCACTATTTTTTACTGCTGTTGAGAGGGGGCTGACTGCTGAATAGCACCAGAAGACACCTGCTGATCAAACCTCTTCCTTTTCTTGTTCTTGAATCTTCTGAAGTGAGATTTAGCAGAAGAAGAAACACCGCTAGTAGTAGGGATAGCAGGAGGAACTCCCAACACAGTAGGATGATAACTTGACTAAAGTTGAACGGTCGGCTGAACCGGCGCTCCCTGAGAAAAGCCTTGAGGTCTCACCATGTCCAGCTCTAAGGCTGCAGCCACTTGATAAGCTGCATTCATCTCAGTTACCCGAGTTGCAATTAAATGTTGCCTTAAATCTGGTCTTAGGCCACGAAGAAAGTGCTCGGTCTTCAGGGCTTCATCTGCTAAGACATGGGGTGCATACCGGCCCAATTCCATGAACCTGTTTCGATATTCAAGCACCGACATTCCACCATGTACCAACTCCAAAAACTGATGCATCTTGTTCATTCGGAGATAGGCAGGGCTGAAAGTACCCTCGAAAGTAACCACAAATTTCACCCAGGTGATCTGTCGAAGCGGACGGGAATGGAAGGTGACCTCCCACTCCGTGGTCCACTATGTAAGTGCTGCACCCTGAAGCTAAAAAGTAGCAAGCATCACTTTCTCATCCTCGGCACACTCTTTTGATCAAAATACGCATTCAGTAGCATCGAGCCAGACTCTGGCTGCATCTGGATCTGCCTGGCCTTCATAGGTGGGTGGATGAAACAACAAAAATTCCTTCAAGGCTTTACCACGACCTCCAGGCACATCCTCCAGATGAGCAGGAATAGGTACGGCTTGAGCTTAATCTGGGACAATCACTGGAGGAGATGAGGCACTACTTTCTTCCCGAGGAGCAGGACCTCGACCTCGACACAGCCTCTCCTACGAGGCGACATATTGAAGCTAGAAAACACACACAATAACAAGAAATTCATCAATAATGTGGAAAACATCCTAAGCCAGCAATAGACGACTCCATGGACTTGTTCTGGACTCACTTATGTAATTTCAATTCCTTATACAAATCATCAACATCGCTCTGATGCCAACTGTAATGACCTGGATATCCGGATACCGATATACTGATAACATCGATATACCGATACTGAGAACTGGGGAAGCCACCCAAGAGGCTGATGAGGCCCCGTAAGGGTTGGAGGAGTTTGTCGAGGGGATGCATAGTGAATTACAATTACATGCGCGCAAGATTAAATAGAACGACAAATTAATTTTTTTTATGCGGAGGCAAATTAAACATATCACTCGACAGTCGCAGTCGGCTCTCATTACGGGACCATTGGGGGCAAAAATTGTCATCAACCCAACTGGGGTGACAACTCGCAAGGGCGCCCTTGGCAAAATCGGGTAACCCCTCGGTATGAAAATCCGTAAGGGCGTACCAGAAAAATCTAAAGGGGGCCAGCTCTGGCGAAAACTTAAAAGGGCGGTAGAGCTGATAAAGAGAAAAAATAAAATAATTCTCTTTCTCTACTCCTCACCAATAGGGGCCGTCGATTCCAACATTCTGTCGATGGCTATCTCCAGATCACTCCACGGCGAGGGCGATCACTACTCCCTCAACGGCCGGACAAGGCCCAGCTCCAGCCCCAGTCCTCAGTCCTAGCCTCATGGCCTCAACACCTCCACAGGCCGGCCACCCAACTCCAGTTCTAGCCCTCAGTTCCAGCCCTGTGGCTTCAACGCCTTCCCAGGCCAGCCACCAGCTCTAGTACCAATTTCCAGTTCCAGCAACGTGGCTGCAACGCCTTCACGGGCCAACCACCCAGTTCCAGTCCCAGCACCGTGGCTTCAACGCCTCTATAGGCCAGCCACCCAGTTCTAGTCCTAGCTTCCAATTCCAGCATCATGGCTATAACACCTTTATAGGCCAGCCACTCAGCCCCAGTCCTAGTGCCAGTTCAGCAATCTAGTCATCACACTTCCGTGAGCCAGTTACCCAGACCTAGCACCAACATCCAACTCCCGCATTTCAGCTACCATCCCCTCACGGAGTAGTTGGCCAGCCCCAGCCCCCAGTTTTGGCCTTTGGCCGTCATACCTCTCAGGGTCATTCAACCATCACAACCTCAGCTTCTCAACCTAATGTAAACCACATTTTCGGCTAACAACATGAAGACAACCAACACCCCACGCATCAACCTATGACCGACGCGTCCTAGAACCAGCCCTCAGTCTTCACCTCGTAAGTCACCATATCCTGGCAAGTCTACGCTAACCCTATACAACAAGGGCCTTCCTCTTCAGAAGACTAGCCCCCAGCATTTGGCCTATGCCCCTACTTCCCGGTCTCTAGCCCCCAGTTCTCAGTACCCCAAAGTCCAGTCACATTGTCCCTCAAGCCCAGTTCTCTTTTTCAATGCCCCCCAAAACTGGGTGAACCTAACCTGTTACACCCTATACCAGCACGTGGTAGGGAAGAATGAAGCGGACTAACAGTAAGTGGTTGCCATTCCCTGCATTCAACATTGTTCCATGGAACAAGAAGTGGGATAACTCAGCAAGTAACAATATCAAAATCCAGAATTTGTCATTAGTACTCTATAAAAGGGGAGCCCAAGACATGCCCTTGGTGTAACAAAATGTGCAATCTGGATAACAAAAAGGCACAGGGAAGTGATACAATCATAGCCTAGCCTCGCTCCCCTCCAGCTCTGCCAAGCGAGACTCCATGGCAGCCAGCTCTGCCTTCAAGGTCGACGCAAGCTACGTGCTTGCCTTGGCACCGGTCTCGGCAATCTGCCACTCGACCCTAGCCAGCTCCACGTCTCGTCGTTGCTCCTCCAGGGCCTTCTCCAAGGCCTTGGCTCTGCTCTCCGCATCTCTCAGCCGAGCAGCGCGGTCCTGGGCAAATGACATAGCAGCGTCAGTGCACCTCTCCTGCTTTGCAGTCGCCAGTGCAAGCCGAGCCCACTTCTCCTCCAGCTCTCAGACGGCCGCCATCCGCCGAGCCCTCTGCTCCTCTGCCTCTAGAAGTCGCAAGTACTCCACCCAGATGCTGACCAAGCTAGACATCCAGAGTTCGCATGGGAACCCGAGGCCATGGTAGCCCTCGGTGCACTCCCTCAATCACTGTCGGAGCTCCTCCAGAGAAGGCAGGGGGTCGCCTCCTACGTAACCTTGAGTGCACTGGAGCAAAGCGATGCCCACGCTAGCATCCAACAGCGGCTCTAGTGGCGAGACAGATGAAGGCCACTCGATCCCCAGCTCCAGGCAGGAGTGGCCCACCTTAGCCAGCACACCAGAAGGACCTGTGCAACCCCACAAAACACAGAACGGGTCAGCAACGTTTAGGGCTTCCCTGTGACAAGATAAGGTGACAAACCTAATAAAGGTCCTAACTCTCACCTGCTACGGCCCCCGCTGCACCTATAACACTCCCGCTTGGGGTCGGTGAGGGTAGTCTCTCCTCCACCTCAGCAGCCTCTCCTGCTGGAGTCGGAGAGGGTAGAGGCTCCTATGACATCCGGGTGTCCCCAATAATCATCGGAGAGGTGGAAGGCTCCCCCAGATCCGCCACAATAGGAGTCGAAACACGCCCCTCCTCGGACTCCAGCCCTGGACATAACACAAAATGTCAGCCCTGCCATAAACCCTAAGTCAAAGCCAATAGAGGGGAGCGAAGGAGCTACATGTACCTTCCAATGCCGCCCTCATCTCAGCATCTCCGGTGAAAGAAGCCTCGAAGGAAGAAGAGCTCAAGCTCGAGCTCTCATTGGTCTCCATGGCCGTGCTGCCGCTGCTTGATGAACCAGAGGAGGCCCTTGATGAACCCTCAATCACGGGCAAATCGGAGGCACTTGTAGACCAGTAAGCCAAGTCAGGCTACTACCAAGTCCAGTCTTACACAAAGATAACTCCCTAGCCAAAGGTGTTAGGGAAGAAGCTCACCATTTGGGGTGTCCCCTTCAGAGACCCCCTCGATATCGACGAACTCCTCATCGCACCCAACAGACGCAGCAATAGCAGGCTCACCTCCGGCTACCCAGACCGTGTCCCGGGGAAGCTCTCCCTCCTCCAAAGGGGAAGAGGTACCTGCAGCCAACCATAGTGAACGCTCAGCATGGGTGGGCAAAGCAAAGTAATCCACCATAAGAAAGAACTGAGCGTTCAATTACACACCTGAGGGTCCCACGCTGGACAACTCCACCTACCCCACCGTGCAAGCCGACACCTTGATCGGCAGAGGTGGGAGGGGCAGCTTCTCCAACAGTCCTGGTAGCTTGCCCGGTGTGTCCCCTACGGTGGGTGGGGGCACGGAGGTCTCCTGCCCAGCCTCATCCCCGAAGGACGGTAGGACATTTGATGGGCCAACATCCACCAGCGACTGGATCATCTCCAGGGTGGCCACCGCATCCTCACCTACCACACAATCCACTCAGACCAAGTCAACAACTTCGGTTAATTAATAAGTGTGATTACAACAAGAAGGCTCCCTCTAAAGTAATCAGACACTTACCCAGATAGCTCCCAGCCGCTGTGGGTGCTGGCACTCCCATCTGTCTAGGCTCTCCGCCCAGTGCCTTAGTTGGGGCCTTGGCCCCCAATGCCTCTGCCTCCTCTGCACAATCCAGACGGTCGCGTCAGTGACCGGAAGCAAGTAAAGTCATGACTCACATGCAACATCACATGCCCTTACCTAAACGGGATCCTCCTGCACCTTCCCATGACTTGAAGTAGGGGAAGGTCTTGAGGTTGGGGGCCACCTCATCCATCAGTTGGAGAAAACTCTCCGTGTCAATCTCGCACTCAGCTCCCTCCACATAAGAAGGGCTCTCCTCCCGAGGGGGCGAGAATGTCGCTTCCGCCCTAGCCTCCACAGGAGCTGCAAGACACAAACCCAATAAAGTAGGATTAGCCCACCACCATGGCTAAATTGACTAGGAGCAAAGAAGGCATAGTGACACCTACTCAGAGCTGTCTCTGTCTCAACTGCCCCACCAGACTCGAGCCCTCCAGAAGACTCGCCAGTCTCGATTACCATGACCTCTACTTGGGGGCGTTTTCGCCTCAGCTATAGACTTCCATCCCCACTTCCCGAGGATGCCTCCGTGGAGGGGTTATCCCCCTCCATCGCCGAACCTGTCAACAGACATAACATCATACAATGTCAGTGTCATAACCAGAAAGCAACAAAAGAAAAAGGGATGGAGTATCCCAAACAAGGCCGTACCTGGAGCCCCAAAGGGGATCGGTGGCAAGAGTACCAAATGCTCTGGCTTCAGTGCCAGCACCTGGGCTGCATTCGCCATGGCCTCCCGGATGTCCCGTAGAGCGCGGGCGCACTCAATCTGGGACAGGAACTCCATGGGCCCGGCAGACCCGATCACGTGGCCGATGTGTCGCCGCTAGTCGTCAATCGCTAAGTCGACAAAGCTCCCGTGCAGGAGCTCCCGATCCAGCAAACCCCTACTCTGAAAGCCACAGTCGGCCAAAAATTGGGCCCACTAGGCCTTAGGTGCCCCCGACCAGGACACCTTCACTCCTGTCATCGCTGCTCTTGCCGAAGCCTGTACCAGGGGCTTCAGTGCCCCACCACTGCTCTGGCTCCTGGAAGTAGAACCCCGGCCACCCCGGGGCCACTGCTCCATAACCCGCTCGATCTCTCGGCGGACCCGAGCAACGTGGGTCCTCAGGTACCCGTCGTCTGATGCAATAGGAGGCAAATCCTCCCTCAGCAAGTGGCTCTCCTCCGCCTTTCGAATCGCGGAGGCCTTCTGCTGGTACAGGTGGCTGTGCTCGAACCACCACCAGGCGTAGTGTACGTCAAACCTCCCTCGATGTCCCTGTCCCGACATCGGGAACTGCTCTGGCTCCCGACGACTGTAGAAGTCCCACCATGCCATCGCAAGAAGGTGGGTGTCCCTGCCATGGTACTACCTTCCGGTCAAAGGGAACTCCCGATTCGGTGGGATCCCCTAGTCATACCCAAAGTTCCTCGCAAACTAGTGTGGGTAGTACGGCTCCAAGGAACTCGTCGCTGACCAGTGCAATGTCAGCACCACCGATCGGGTACTCCATATCCACTCTGTCTGCAACCCTGTCTCTGTCACCTCCTGACTAGCGTCGGCGCTGGTCGCCCCTCTACCTGAAGGCCCCAATAAGAGACTGGAATCCCTCGTGGCACTGTCAAAAGGAAGCCCCTCCTCACCCCTGGCAGGTAGGTAACAAAGGGCTCTCCTAGCCCCCTCCAGCTGCGTCTCTGCATCCCCGTCAAACTACCTGGGGAAGCTAAACAAGAGCGGTGCCATCGAGTTCCTCACTGTCCCCTGCGTCACCAAGCCCGAAAACAACAACCTGGCCCACGCACTGAGGTAGAGGGTCGACAAGAGTATGCTTCTCTCTCTCGACGCTGAGTGTGCCGCTAGAACTCTGAGCCCCTGGTCGATATTGGCCAGTGCAGTGGGAGCTAGGGCCAATTGTCTCCCCTCGACCAAAAAACAAGCTGGCCACAACAACTCAGCTCTCAGCATTCCGTCCTCTCCGTGAGGTACTACAAAAGTTGTCAACCAATACGCCAGATACGCTGTAAGGTGTGTCACGTCTGGCAGACCATGGGGATTCCACCCCTCCTGTGGTGCATACACATATTTGGAGTACGCCCAGAAGTGTAGCTCCACCTCGGTGTACTCCTCCCATGGAGTCTGGTCATATTTGAAAAAATAATAATAAAAAACAAACCCAAAAATCTAAAAAAATATTTGTCTTTTGTTTTATGCATTTTTTGTCTTGAGGACAGATATATGATCTATTTACTCAGTGTGTAGGTAACAGCTGTTCGAGCCTCCTGGCTCTATCTTTTACTCTGTCGCCTGATTCACGAACTTCTGGTCTGTTCTCTCTTCTTCGGTCTTGTCTCTCGATCTATTCTGAAGCTTGTCCTTCTCAGCATTATCCTCAGTCTTTGCTCAGCTTGTGCTCAGCATTTGCTTTATATCTCCATGAGAGGGCTTTTCCTCATGATTTTGAACCTGACAGCTCTGCTTCATTTGATCATGAGCTTTGATTGAAGGATGTGTCTCTTGCCCCCGTGCCATTATCAAATTATGTTGTCCTATCATTACCACATCATGCCGTGTGTTATCTCACATGTGTTGTGTCGTCCCACCTGTGTTGTCTTGTGCATATCCTTGTCCCACGTATTGTCTTGTCCTATCATATTATGGTGTTGTTCTATGTATGTCCTTTTTCGTCATGGTAATGTTATCTTGTGTTCTAGTCCCAACCGTGTGTTCTTGTCCCAACCGTGTGTTGTCCCACTGTGCCACGCATGCATATTATTTGTTCTTGTCATGTTTTACTTTGATATGTTTTGTTTCGTTCATATTTGTCTTGTTATGTTGCGTTCATCTTCATGGTCATGTTATATTCATTGTTATGTCATATTCGTTGTTATGGTTGTGTCTTATATGGAAATCCATAAAAATGAGAAAGTTGCAACATTAGAAAATCTAAAAAATGTCATTTCACTTGGCAGGTAAGTCAGGTATGGCTCTCTATCCCTCCTCATTGTTGCATTACTATATGGTATCTACATTACTATAGCCTCTCAAGGACCGACTGGTTCTCTATGTGTTCTGGGATCTGATGTTCCCATTTAACAAAAATGATGATGATCTAGGAGCATACGATTAATCGTTGGATAGGCCGCTCGGTTGAGTCGGGTGGGGGACGATGGACTCTGTCTCGCACGCTGTGGTTGTAAGAAGACTCTTGACCCCGTCTTGGCTCGGTCTAGCAATATAATCCTTGAGTACTTTCTTTGTTATGCTTTCTTTGCATTCGTTTTGATGATTTTCTTATTTTAACCCAGTATGCATCATGCCATTTTGAGCATTCACGTCTCGAATCTGTTCAAAGATTTCTCATCGGCAATGGTTAATTGTGCTTCAGTTCTCTTGGATAAGAGATCTTTATTTCACTCTAAATTTGAACGATTACTCTGATCTGTCCGCTTGGTCTGGTTGACCAGTGTGATTCCTGTCTGAATTTTATCTCAGTTTTCTTTCTTTTTCCAGCTTCTCAGCTGTGTTCCTTCCGATCCCCTTATTGTCCGTGGATTGTGTCCCCAATGAGGTTGGTCATATTTCCTTCCTTAGTTTAGCTCTCCAGACATGTCTCATCCTTGTCAGCCGTTCTGGGTGGTTAGTTCAGCATTTTCGGGAGAATTCATGTCGTTTGTTGGTTGTGACGGGTGTCTTTTACCTTGATGCCCACTTATCAGTTCTCTCCGCTTCATCTCTGCTTCATCTCTATTTCACATCGCTGTTGCTTTCGCTCCATCTCATTTCCATTTCACCTCCGTGTCACTTTCGCTCATTCCCTTACAAAGCGAACATCAACGAGGGACATCTGTTGACACCCGTTTTAGCCCGCAAGTTATATCATTTCTCTTATTCATCATTTTTGATGTCCCGAATTATCCATTATTTTGGAGTCTTCCTTGGATGGATTTTGAGCCCATTTCATTGTTCCCTAGTCTTTGGATTTCAAAGAACATGATTTCTTAGAGCCCTGAGGCTTATTTTTATCAACTTCTGACTTGCAAGTCGACTTTCATCCCATTTAGGCCGGCTTCCATCAAAGCATTCGGCTCCTTTTCACTGCGCAGTCCTGAACACGGCCCTTTTTCAGCCCCTTATGGTCTTCTATTCAAAATGCTCTTTTCCAATAGGCTGCGCTGTTCACCCAAAAACCTAACATTTTTCTATTTTCTTGCCCAATGTTCTCTCTCTTATGATCATCTTTTCATCTTGCTCTCTTCATGAAAGTTGTTTATCTTTTTATTATCTACAATTTCTTCTTCTACCACTTTCACTAGTTCTCCACCATTTGAGAGATATACTCTGATTTCAAAAGTCGCGCGAAGTCTACCCAAATTTTCCTCCATCAGCCAAGCGGTCGTTTGGTAGACCACTAGGCCATAATAAATGGTCCTTTACTAGACCATTTGGCCCAAACTTGCCTGAAATCACAGCGTTTCACCCCTGGAGCCTTGCGGTCACCCCCTAGACCGTTTGGTGGTCCCATGCGGTCCTTCCTAGACCATTTGGCTCCGTATACGGTCGTACGATCGACCATTTGCCAGACAGAGAGTCCTGAACTTCCTGAACTCCGATTTCTTCATCGCAGGACTCTTTGGAGACCTTGTTTGATCTATTTTCTCTGAAAGAAAGCTTAATTAGGCTCATGATTTATTGAGGGCTAGTCATTAATTACCTCTTCAGGGAGGTCATTAAACCCTTGGTGGAGGGTAGTAATTGGCCCAAGAATCAAACAAGGTTGACCTGAGCGGTTAACTGGGGTTGAGAGGAGCTTGAAGGATGATTCGGTGAGAGGGCAGCACGAGGAGGGCGTGAGTCAGTGGCATCGCCACCAACTTACTGCAGGCACATTATGGGGGAAGGTCGACGCCAGCAACAAGCTCGACGTAGGGGCGACGATCTGTGCAGGCCTAAGGAGGTCGACACATAGGTGGGCCAGGGTCCGCGCATGCCGGGCATGGTCCAAGCAGGATGCAGCTGGAGGTCGGTGGATGCTAGGCAAAGGTCGATGCAGTAGGCTGGTCTAAAGGTCTGAGCAGGCTGGGTTGGGGGTTCGAGTAGGATGGCTGGAGATTCGAGCAGGCTAGCTGGAGGTTCGAGTAGGCTGGGCTGAAAAGTGGACGCAGCATGGGTTGGAGGTCCGAGCAGGCTGGCTGGAGGTCTGAGCAGACTGGGTTGGGAGGTTCAAGTAGGCTGGCTGGAGGGTCGACGCAACATGGGCTACAGGTCCAAGCAGACTGGGATGGAGGTCTGAGTAGGCTGGGATGAAGGTCCGAGCAGGCTAGCTAGAGGTCTGAGCAGGCTGGGCTGAAGGGTCGACACAGCATGGGCTGGAGGTGTGAGTAGGCTGGCTCGAGGTCCGAGCAGGCTGGGTTGGGAGGTCCGAGCAGACTGGGCTGGAGGCCCAAGTAGGCTAGGTTGAAGGTCTGAGTAGGCTGGGTTGGGAGTCCGAGCAGGCTGGCTAGAGGTCCGAGCAGGCTGGGTCGACGCAGCATGATGCCTCAGCCAGGGGGATGGCACGCGGATGGTGTAAGTCAGTGGCATCGCCACCGACTTGCTGAGAGGAAGATGGGAGTCGGTGGCGGTGCCACTGACTCACGAATTTTCTAGGATTTGGCTTTGCAGGGATTTTTGGAACAAGGTTCTTATGAAAGCTCTTGATTCTTTGATCGAATGGAAACTTTAGGAGTTCTAATGAGCATCAAAGTATAATGAGTATAGAGATATGCGCACATACACCTGCACATATTTATTTATTATTTCTTTCATTTTACTTATTTAACATCTTCTTTTATTATTCTATGCGAGGTTTATGTTCATCCTCAAGCACAATCGACCAGTTCTTGAGTTCATCAACTGAAAGTATGGGGCCCTGCCACAGGCCGATAACAAGCATGATGGCATGCATATAACTCTCGTCTAGTCATTAAAATCTTGAAAGCAATCGGGTAGCATCTCCCCAGTACAGGGAGTGCTCCCATAATCAATCGGATCAACACACGAAGAGATCGGTGTCAAACCATAAATCAGTGAGAAGCCCCAGATAGGACTATCTTAGATCCTAAGATCAGCACATTCATGAATCATGAGGGCCAGCCTACTAAGGATCCGTGCAGATCTGGGAGAGGCCGCTGAAGGGTCAACATGTAACCAAGGAGGTAACGTTGATGTCTCATCTGTGCAAAGGGCTTCCAGGGGAACATGTCATCAAACGACAGACCCCCTGGAACCCGTGATGAGTATAGATTCACAGGCTTGAAGTACCAAACAAGTCGGTTGTTGTAGCGACCCAGGATCCGAGTACCGGAAAGGAATCGGCGCGACTCAAACCTCGGCCTGCCGCCCACGAGCTGGAGGGCTCGGAACGGCTAAAAGGATAGGTGTGGTGTACACAGAAATATGAAATAAAGCAGGACAACAGATATAAACAACTAACTACAACAGAGTCCAGTCCAACAAAAGTACAGTCAAAAGTAGTAAAACGTACCACGTGCCAAGTGAACACTCGGCCCGGCGAACTGGCAACTAAGAGTCTCCACACAACGCCCTCGAACCTCGAGGAAGAATCACCACACCTGAAAACTAGGGGTGAGCCTCCTATCACCGGCTCAGTAGGGGTCTCGCGGAACCCCAACCGAAAATAATGGCGGTACGGAAAGCAGCAACTACGACAAGAACAACAGTAACACGATGGCCGGTAAAATCTCGACTCTACAGCTACTCCTACTGTACCAAAACGGAACCCAACACCTCGATCCCACGGTCGGGGAACAACCAGACAAGACCACCCTAGTCACGCTACCAGGGAAACGACACGACGTCACTGTCATGAGGCCTGTCCTCACAGACAAGGGCCCACGCCGAAACCACGCGGTCTAGAAACACAGTCACGACCTCATCGTTGTGAACTCTACGGCGTCCAGGGAAAGCCCTCGGTGACGCTCACCGAAAATCCCAGACCTCGACTATGGGAATGTTCCCGAAACCACACACAAAGCCCCGTCTCGCAGACGGGTAACGAAAACTCGAGACACGACAACTCACGTCACGTGACAGGAGTACCGCCCACTAAAAGAACAGACCAGAGATGTCTCCTGACGTCTTACACCGCGTCACAAGTGTCTAGCTACCACGTCCCAAGCGGAGACAAAGACACACCAAGTACTAGATCTTAGAGTATATCCTATCCCAACACACCGACCTCAACAAGGCCACTCTGGAAGATTGTTACCCATTACCGAGCATCGACCAACTAGTCGACTTGACTTTCGGTAATGAACTACCCAGTTTTCTGGATGCTTACTCCGGCTATCATCAGATTCGAATGGATCTTGAAGACATCGAGAAGACAACCTTCATCACTAACTTTGGCGTATACTGCTACACCTAAATGCCTTTCGGGCTGAAGAACGTAGGAGCAACATACCAGAGGCTGATCAACCACATCTTCGAAGGGCAAATCGATCAGAACATGGAGGCCTACATCGACGACATGCCCGTCAAGACACCTAAGGCTGAGGACCACTTCGCCGACCTAGCTGAGACCTTCGACACCCTCCTAAGGTACAACATGAAGCTCAACCCAGCCAAATGCACCTTTGGAGTTCGATCTGGGAAATTCCTAAGTTTTCTGGTGACTCAATGCGGGATCGAGATAAACCCCGACAAGGTTCAGGCCATCCTGAACATACAGCCGCCCGCGTGCATCAAAGATGTCCAACACCTGATAGGGTGCATCACTACTCTCAACTGTTTCCTGTCCCGAGTGGCCGAACAATGCCTACCCTTCTTCAAATTGTTGAGAGGGCCCAAATTAGCATCTGCTACGTTCGCCTGGGGCAAGGAATGTCAGAAGACTTTTGCAAAACTGAAGGAGTTTCTGGCTTCGCCCCAGGTGCTATCGAAGCCAATCCCGGGTGTAACACTGTACCTTTACCTCTCATCAACTCCTTCAACAATGAGCTCGGTCCTAGTCCGAGGCGATGCAAGAGTGTAGAGGTCGGTATACTACACCAGCAAGGTGCTCAAAGTGGCCGAAAGAAGGTACCCCGCAATCGAGAAACTCATGCTAGCGTTGGTAACCTTGGCCAAGCGCCTCCGGCCTTACTTCCAAGGGCACTCCATCGTCGTGTTGACCAACGAGCCCCTAAAGAAGATCCTCACTCACCCTGAAGCTACGGGTTGCCTCATCAAGTGGGCCATAATGCTCGGGACTTACGACATATCTTATCACCCCCGTTCGGCCATCAAGGGACAGGCACTCATGGACTTCATTGCGGAGAGCACCGTTCCAACCGGGGAGGTCCTTCCACCGATGCTCGGGCCCACCTGGGACCTTTTTGTTGATGGGTCCTCCAACTCGGCCGACAGCGGCGCCGGCATCCTCCTCACATCTCCAGAAGGAGCAAAGTTATAGTACACCTTGAATTTCAACTTCTAGGCATCTAACAACATCTCCAAGTATGAGGCTCTCATCTCAGGAGCCAAGATGGCACGATGATTTGGGGCCGAGCGAGTCAGGCTCCATACTGACTCCCAGCTAGTCGTCAGCTAGGTCAACAGTGACTACGAAGCTCGAGAAGCATCGATGATCAAATACCTTCAACTGGTAAGAGGAATATCCCCCCTGTTTGAGAGTTTCCAGGTCATCTGAATACCTCGGGAGGAGAACTCCCAGGCAAATGCCCTCTCCCGACTGGCCTCCTCGATTGGCCAAGAAGGTTCCCGATCGGTCTTCCTCGAAGGGTTAGAACGACTGAGCATAGAAGCAGAGCTCATGACTGTCGACCAGGCACTACCGAATGACTGGCGAACCCCCTATATATCCTGGCTCCGAGACTCTCAGGAGCCCCCCGACCCTCGAGAATCTCAGAGACTAAAGTATCAAGCTTGACGTTTCGTCATCTTGGATGGAACCTTGTACCAAAGATCTTTCTCTGGTCCCCTCCTCAAATGCCTCGATACCGATGAAGCCCGCCGAACAATTCAAGAGGTCCACGAAGGTATCTGTGGCATGCATCAAGGAGGAAGATCGCTTGCCAAGATCTTACTGGGGCAAAGCTACTGGTGGCCCACTCTCCAGTGCTACTGCTCGACCTATGTTCAAAAGTGCGACCGATGCCAGCGTTTCGACCATCTGGTCCATCAGCCTACCTTGGAGCTCGTCACCCTTACCGAGCCATACCCTTTCGCCTGGTGGGGGATCGACATCCTGGGGCCATTTTCTACGGCTCAGGCTCAAAAGAAGTTCATCATCATCGCCATAGACTAGTTCACCAAGTGGATCAAAGCCGAAGCCACTACCAGGATCACTGAGTCGGTCGTATGGAGTTTCATTTGGAAGTCGATCATTTGTCACTTTGGTATCCCCCGAGTGATTGTGAGCAATAAGGGTCAGCAATTTGATTCTCATTACTTTAAGAGCTAATGCACTGACCTACATATTCGCAACCACTTCACTTCAGTAGCTCACCCCCAGGCCAACGGGCTAGTCGAAAATGCCAACAAAACTATTTTGAAAGGCATTAAGGCTGTTGTGCCCCTTGGGCTTCGATGCTGGTGTGCTGTGTGTGCTGTGTGTGTGCTGTGTGCTATTATGTTGATAGCAGCTTTAATCTTTAGTCACCAGCCACCAGCTACCTCTTGTTTTGATGATTGCAACATCTTGAGTCACCACATAAAACATTGCATCATATGCATCCGTCATGAGGTTGAAAGAAAAATTCTAACTCTTTGAAATAGGACATGTCCCAAGAGGTAGTAACTCCCGGGCGGACGCTCTGGCGAAGTTGGCAGCAGCCTTAAAGGTCCTGCCAGAGGGAGAATTAAATATTACTGTCCGACACCGAAGGCTCCTGCCAAGTGTGCTCGATGAAGAGTCCGGCCTCACTGTCTACGAGGTCGACAACATCCAAGAAGGGAATGCTCCACTGGCGCGAGCCGATTATAAAGATAAAGAACGGCTGGCGCCCCCTCTATCGGGGCTCAGAGGGTGCAACTGTTATGTAGGGCGATATCCTACCAGCTAATTGACGGTATGCCTTTTAGGCTTATCCATGAAAAAGACCGATCGGTTCTTCTACGGTGCCTTTCATCTAAGGAAGCAAAGATCGTGATGCACGAGGTCCACTCCGGATTGTGTGGGGCCCACCAAGCAGGAGCCAAGATGAAGAACAACATCAAGCTCAAGAGATTTTATTGGCTCACCATGTACGAAGATTGCAACCAATACGCTCGTACATGCCACCAATGCCAAGCATTTGGGCCAGTGCCTCAGAGGCCGCCCAATCCGCTCCACCCAGCAGTGCCCACGTGGCCATTTGCAGAATGGGGCATGGACATTGTGAGACCATTCCCACCATCATCCCAAGGTTATAAGTTCATACTTGCTGCAACTGATTACTTCTCCCGATGGGCAGAGGCCGTCCCGTTACGGAAAGTTACAGGAGAGATAGTTGCCCGGTTCGTGAGACACTATATCATATACAGATTCGGTACCCCCAGTCGAATTATATCCGATAATGGCACGCTATTCAAGAGCAAGACTGTTTATTCTCTGGTGGCCAAATTTCATATTGACTAGAGGACGTCGTCGATCTACAACCCCCAAGCTAACGGGTTGGCTGAGGCCTTCAATAAAACTCTCTGTAAGCTGTTGTCCAAGATAGTAGGTGGCAGCAAACGAGATTGGGGCGAGAAGGTCCATGAAGCCCTATGGACCTATCGGATCATTTACAAAACTCTGTTCCCCATTCGCTTTGGTCTATGGAGCTGAAGCAGTGGTCCCCATAGAGATCGAGCTGGCATCTTACCTCGTTGCTGTGCACGCCGGACTGTCAGGCTAGGATCAGTCTGAAATAGAAAGAAGACTTGAAGAGTTGTCCAACCTTGAAGGTGAAAGACTCAAACCCTATAAACACTTACAAGTGTATCAAGCCCGCATGACACGTGCCTATGAGAAGCTGGTCAAGCAAAGGGCGTTCAAGAAAGACGACCTCGTTATGATTAAGGAAAAGGAGATTCTAGCAGGAAGATCCAGTGGCAAACTCCAGTCCAATTGGCGGGGACCTTACGTTATCCAGAAGGTCTATGAAGGAGGGGCCTATACGGTCGTCGATCACAAGAGAAATAATCCCTTCCCGCCTCTCAACGGCAAGTATATGAAGCTCTACCATGCGCCACCGCAAGAGTTTGTCCAGCAGTTCTCACAGGACATGCCCATCCCTAGTGAGGGTTCCAGTTAAAAAAATGTGGTTAAAAATATTGAAACCCCAACGGACTCAGTCAACATGCAAGGGTTGGCTGAGGGCAAAAAGGCCATAGACCCGACTGAGGTGAAAACTCGAAAGGGCGCCCCAGACAAAAATGGACAACCCCTCGTGTGAAAACCCGCAAGGGCGCACCGGAAAAAACTAAAGGGGGTCAGCCTCGGTGAAAACCCGAAAGGGCAGTGAGGTTGGTAATGTAAAAAAAAGATCCTCTCTCAGCTTGCTTTCTGGGTGGCTCCATCATATTGATGTCATGGCTATGCCTCCCATGTCATCCTATGACACCCAACCCCACCAGGGCGTCCCGACATTGTTACATTTTGTCCCACCGGGACCATTAGCATTGCCATTCTCAATAGAGCTTGACTCTTATGTCCCTTCGGGCCGTCAAGTCTATCTATTCTCTTTCAAGAGTTGACTCATACACCTTTTGGCATATCGTTCTTCTCGGGGGTTTGGATCCCATGCCTCGCGAGGCGATCCAATCGGCCCCTCTGGTCCCACCGGGCTTAGTCTATGCATGCCCCGCTCGAGCTGCCGACCTACTTCGCCCATCGGTTTCTGGGTTTAACTCATTTGTCCTTTTCGCATAGTTAAACCCACTTGCATTTTGTTCCTCCAGGTCTGGCCTATATATGTCCCTTTCGGGCCGCCAACCCATCTTGCCTTTCGGCTCTCGGATTTGACTTTTGCGTCCCACTAGGGCTGTCAAATCCATCATTTTCTTCCTTTTGGGTATGGCCTACGTACGTCCCTCTTGGGCTGCCAACCCGTCCCTTGCCTATCAACTTTTCGGCTTGACTCTCACGTCCCACTAGGGCTGTCAAATTCATCCTTTTCTTCTTTTTGGGTCAGGCCTACGTACGTCCCTCTTGGGTTGTCAAATCCATCATTTTCTTCCTTTTGGGTATGGCCTACGTACGTCCCTCTTGGGCTGCCAACCCGTCCCTTGCCTATGAAATGAATATAACTTCAAGATCTAACTATGGGTCTTGGTTTCATCGAAGTTTCTTATTCCTAGCCCGAGTTGTGATTTTTCCAATTTATCATTTATTCTCCCTTATTCAAATTGTGACCTTTCGGTAGCCCAAGGTAATACAGGCATAACTCTCTCATCCAGGCTGCATTCGGCCTCGACCTCAACATAGGAGTTGTAGCCAACAGCATACTTGAAATTTTGGCTTTGGTTTTAGGTCATTTCATTAAATAGAGACGAAGTTATGATTTTTCAATTAATTACGTGTGAATTTGTCCAATAGTCACGCCTTTTTGTCGTAGCTGTCAGAAAAAGGCTTAGAACATTAGGTTCTTATGTGAATTGGATTTCCACCTCAACATAAGAGTTTGGATCAAGGACCCAATCTTTCTAATGGGTCAAGTTTGATCTCATTTGGTTGACTGTGGGTCAAGATATCCATATTTTAATGGGTGACTATTTTTCTGTTACTGTTTTGACCTATTTTCATAAACTCCCTCTTAACTCTTATTAGGCCCATTTTTCAGGAGTTTTACTCTTCATCAAAGTTGTTCCATACCCTATGGTCGCTGCAAGAGCTTTGGTTTCACCTCGTTCTGACCTCCCTACATTAAGTTATGATTTTTCCTAAGGATCCTTCAATAGTTTGTCTAGATTTCTAGCTCATGGAGTTCATGGGCCCGAATTATACTCAATTGGGCCAGTGCCCAAATTGGTGGTCATAACAATAATCGTGAAATCTTTGCTGTGATTGTAGTTCTTGAATCTTGATGAATCTTGCTTGAATCATGTGCATAATGAATCATGTGTGCATATAACACTACCTTTATGATGATAAGTTCATATGGTTGTCTTGACAGAAGTTTCACATGAAAAGGGTCACTTATGTTGAGCAGTCCGAGCAGTGGAGTGGAGTCCACGTGAATAGGAAGAGGAAATGAAAATAAGTCAAGGTCAGAGCAAATGAAAATAAGTCAAAGTCAACTCTCCAGTTTCAAGGTGGGGTCGACGTAGGAACATCATTGCGTCGACGCACTCATGAGATCTTGAAAGGACAAGTGTACTGAATGCCTCCAGCAAGTCCAAGTAGGGCAACTACTGCTTCAATGTAGTTATGTCGTAGAAACATTCTCAATCTTGTGTCTTCATTGGATCATCGAAGCAGAAACATCAAGGTTGACGTAGGCATGGAACTTCAAGAGAATAAGCCCTTCAGTTCCTCATGAGTACGTCGAAGTAGGAGAACCACTGCCTCGATGCAGCATTTGAACTCCAAGGCCAGTCTAACTATTAATCTATACGAGTGGCTCGATGCAGCATTCGAACTCCAAGGCCAGTTTAACTGTTGATCTACATGAGTGGTTTGGTGCAACAAATGGCAGCTTCGAAGCATATACTCTTCAGCCAGTTATCATGGCATCAGTAGGCTACTTCGATGCATTAGAACAAATGGAAGCATATGCTATAATGGCAGGTCGACACAGCAATCAAGTGCGTCGATGCACCAAGTCAAATGTCTGTACTTGAGGCACAATGGCTAATGGGCTACTTGTGAACACTGCGTCGACGCAGTAGCAAAGCTGTGACGACCCAGCATCCGGGCTCGGGTAAACCCGAAACCACTTGGATCCTGAGAGGCCTCCCAAGAGCGGTAAAGCTCCAAAGGGATAAAAATGGTATATGCGAGAGTACATTGAGCATCCAGATAAAGTAGTAAATAATTCTAAATTACTATGTTTGATCAGGATTGCTAAAATAACAGAAATAAATTTACATTTTCTACAACAAATAAAACTATAGAGCTACAACATCTAACAGAGTCCAATCCAAGTAAAGACAAGTACAGTCCAAAAGAAAAGGGAACGTACCCTCAAGTCGGGGAAACCTGACACTGGTAAAGCTGGCTGCTAAGAACCTCGAACAACACCTCCAGACCATGAGGAAGAAGAGGAGACACACCTGAAAAGTCAGGGGTGAGCCTCATGCCACTGGCTCGGTAGGGGTCCCGCAGATGCCCACCAATAATCTAAAGCGGTAAACTGTAGTAAGAACAACAAGAGTAACAGTTGGAACAAGAGTAACAACAATTGAAGTAAAGAGGAAATCCGAACAAGATAAACCACGACAGCTGATAAAACCTCGGCCCTCTAGACTACTCCTAATCGGGAAAGGCACAACTACCCATACACTTAGTAGGGAGTTGCCAAACTAAACTCAAGAAAATCTGATTACATTACCAGAACACATCATGCAACAATAGATGTGTAGGCTTCACATCATGACCTTTCAGACGTGGGAAACTCTACTCAAAACACCGACGCACGCATGACCTCATAGTTTTATATGCTACACAAGCCACGAAGAAGCCAGACACAAGCTACCCAAAAAACTATGTCAACCATGACAGAGAATCGATCATAAAATCACAAGTCACGTGTCATGTGACAGAAGCACCTCCTCACTATAAACAAAGCCAGATGCGTCCACTGACGTCTTACACTACGCCTCCATTTATATTGGAGGATTTTGCTCAGTGTGTTGAGGAGCCGGTGACCGAGATGCCATGTGATTTAGCGGTGGAGTTGCCTACTGGTGGTTTCATGCACACCCCGTATTGTTTTGAGAAGGTGCCTGTGTGGGTTGAGGGGCAGAACTTGCCGGCCAGGCTTTATGCATTGCCGCTTCAGGATTTCGACATGATTTTAGGTATGGATTGGCTCGAGGACCATGGTGCCATGGTGGATTGCAGCTCGAAGAGGGTCTACTTCCAGCATCCCCATCGGTCCACCTTCTACTTTCAAGGTATCTGGTCTTACTCTCCCCGTTTTCTTATTTTGGCCATTAAGGCCTGTAGATCGCTTGATGCGGGGTGTCAGGGTTTTCTCGCTTCGGTGGTCGTGGTCGATCAATAGCATTAGAAAGTGGAGGATATTCCTGTCGTGTGTGAGTTTTTCGATATTTTTCCCAAGGAGTTGCCAGGGTTGCCACCCCAGTGGGAGATTGATTTCATGATTGAGGTGGTTCCGGGTACAAAGCCTATATATGTCAAAGGCCCCTTATCGTATGGCACTGATGGAGTTGAGAGAATTGAAGGTGCAGTTGCAGGAGTTGCTTGCCAAGGGATACATTCGTCCCAACTTTTTCCCTTAGGGTGCGCCCGTGTTGTTCGTGAAGAAGAAGAATGGTAGTCTGAGGTTGTGTATCGACTATTGGCAGTTGAACCAGGCGACTGTTAAGAACAAGTACCCGTTGTCTCGGATTGATGACTTGTTTGATCAGCTTCAGTCGACCCAGGGATTTTCACAGATTGATTTGAGGTCGGGTTATTATCAGCTGCGAATCCGAGAGTCTGACATTGAGAAGACTACATTCCGCTCGAGGTATGGGCATTATGAGTTCTTGGTGATGCCATTTAGGCTCACCAATGCCCCCGCAACGTTCATGGATCTGATGCATAGGGTGTTCCGTCCGTACTTGGATCAGTTCATGGTCGTGTTCGTGGACGACATCCTTGTGTATTCCCAGTCTGTTGAGGAACATGTGCATCATTTGAGGGTCGTGTTACAGACCTTGCGGGATCACCAGTTGTATGCCAAGCTGAGCAAGTGTGAGTTCTGACTTCGGGAGGTGCACTTCTTGGGGCACATGATCTCTGGTGATGGTGTTTCCGTGGATCCAGCCAAGGGTGAGACAGTGGTGCAGTGGCCGAGGCCGAGTTCCATCATGTAGATTCGAAGTTTTTTGGGGCTTGCAGGCTATTATAGGAGGTTCATTCAACATTTTACTCGTATTGCGACCTTGATGACCAGGCTTACGCGGAAGGATGTGTTGTTTGTCTGGATGGAGGAGTGTGAGCAGAGCTTTATCGAGCTGAAGAGATTGCTCACTACCACTCCGGTGTTAGTGTTGCTTTCGGATTCAGGAGGCTCCGTGGTATGTACAGACGCTTCCAAGGTAGGTTTGGGTGCCGTGTTGATGTAGCATGGTAGAGTGGTGGCATATGCATCTCGTCAGTTGAAGCCACATGAGGAGAACTATCCTACTCATGATCTTGAGTTGGCAGTGGTGATTTTTGCTCTAAAGATATGGAGGCATTATCTGTACGGTGAGAAGTTTGAGATTTTTACTGACCATCAGAGTTTGAGATATGAGTTTACCTAGAAGGACCTTAACCTCAGGTAGAGAAGGTAGATGAAGTATATGAAGGACTATGATTCCACTCTGTCTTATCAACCTGACAGGATGAATGTCGTGGCTGATGCTTTGAGCAGGAAAGTGGTGGTTAGTCAGATGTTATTGCAGAAGTGGAAGTTATGGGAGCAGGTGTCAGCCATGACTTTTAGGCTCAAGGTCCCTCGGACCAGGGTTTGGATGTTCTCGCGAGCTTGACTGTCACACCAGCTATTCGTCATCAGGTGACTGAGTCTCAGCATGCGGACCCCGAGCTACCTCGAATTCTGCCAATGGCTGAGGTGGAGCTTGGTGAGAAGAGAGCTGCGAGGTTCAGAGGTAGGTTGTATGTCCCAGTCGAGGAGTAGGTGAGGCATGCGGTATTGCGGGAGGCTCATGGGAGCCGATATACCATACATCCGGGGTCGGTAAAGATGTACCAGAATTTGAAGAGGCAGTTTTGATGGCCTGAGATGAATAGAGATGTTGCAGAGTTTGTGGCCAGATGTCTAGTTTGTCAGTAAGTGAAGGCAGAGCACCAGCGATCGGGTGGTACACTTTAGCCCTTGGAGATTCCTGCGTGGAAGTGGGACCACGTGACCACTGATTTCGTGGTTAGGTTGCCGAGGACATCAGTGGGCATGATAGTATTTGGTTGCTAGTGGATAGACTGACAAAAATGGCTCGGTTGTTGTCGATCAAAGTTAGTTAGAGAGTGCATAAATTGGCCTATTTGTATGTGGAGTAGATCGTTCCGTTGCATGGAGTCCCCATCTCCATTGTGTCCGATCGTGATCCTCGCTTCACATCGGGATTATGGAGGAGCTTCCAGCGAGCTCTGGGCATTGAGTTGACATTCAGTTCGGCTACTCTCAGTCGTCGAGCACTCTGCAGGGGGCTGAGAGTCGATTAAGAGAGGGTTTCCTTGAAGTGTGAGGCCCGAGATTGGACTCCTCGTATCATGGGTGTTAGAAGCTTCAGGATTGGCTTAGTGCGCAAGGCACTTTTGGTGGTGGCAGTGGCCATGCGGGGTAATGATGACCCACGTCTTGTCTTGTTCTGGGAGCATGGGCTCCGAACGGTCGCCTGGCACTGTGGCAGGCGCCTTTTCACCTGCCTCGAGAAGAGTGGTGTCGGCCTGTCGTGGTTGGTTATAAGGGTGACTGCGTGATTTTCCCGTAGTTCCCATCCACGTTTCGCCAGTTGCAGTGCTCGTCGTAGGTGTCTTCCTCTCCTGGCTCGGTGAGGATTCTTCCTTCTCCCTTGTCTCCCATCTTCTGTAGTCATGCCTCCACGTAGGGGAGTCTCTCGAGTCAGTTCTTCTTTCTCCGAAGAAGCACCTCGTGGTCGAGGTGGTGTGCCGAGCACTTCGGGTGCCGACACTAGTCGGCCCAGTTCCCCACCTATGGTGTCATATATGGTGATCCACGGCCTACGAGGAGCTTTTCAGATTTCCCCCAAGTACGATATTATCTTCCCATCTGTGAGAGATAAGATAATGAGCTATCCTTCCGGCAGGATCATGGTCTCGATGGCCTCTTTCTAGGTGGACTTTCGCGTTCCAATCCATCCTTTCATCGCATCTGTCCTCCATTACTATGGATGATATCCTAGGAAAATAACCCCCAATTCTTATAGCATCCTTTGTGGGTTTGTCTACTCGTGCCATAGAGCGTCGATGGAGCTGAGTGTCGATCTGTTTTGGCACTTCTTCCTCCTCCAGAGTTGTCTGGTCGATACCTATTTTTCCTATTTCAAGGCACATATCCACCAGCACTTCATCAATGTTTCCCATATCGCGTCCAACCACAAGGGCTGGGCGGAGCGGTATGTATACCTCATTAAGTCAAGAGACTGGGAGGAGGCCTCTGATAGGTGGATGTGCAGACGCTCTCGCCGCACTTGGCACGATAGGAAGCCTCCTCTCAGGGCTGAGGACCACCAAAAGTTGAAGGAGATTGAGTGATTGTTGTGCCCCTGGGGTTTTGATGATATCAACCACTACGAGTCATCTTCATCATGTCTTAATATGAATATGATTCTTATGTTACACTTGCTTTGATCATGATGATTCTATTATGTATGCAAAGCATGCATATTCTGTAAGAACAGGTTCTGAAGAATGTTCAAAAGGTGAATCAGTGAACAAAAGGAAAGAAAAGAAGAGACAGATCATCCGGTCAATAAGTCAATGGTCAACAAGTCAAACTCAACTAAGCAAGGGTCAAAGTGAACAAAAGGAAAGAAAAGAAGAGACTAAGCATCTTATCAACAAGTCAATGGTCAATAAGTCAAAGTCAGCAAAGCAATGGTCAAAGGTCAAGCGTCAAGTTAAAGAAAAATCAGTTAAGCTGAAAAAGGGGTAGCAACTTAAGGTCGTTGCACATGCTCACTGGTGCATGTTGAAGTCTACCTGAGTTACTGTACAGGTCGATACACGTTTCTTTTGTTAAAGCATACAAGGTATGTACAAAACACTATTACAGGTCGATGCATAACACTGTTACAAGTCGATGCATAACACTGTTACAGGTCGATGCATAACACTGTAGCTTAGGTCAATGCTAGTTAGTCTTGCATGCATGAAGGTCGGTGCACTTTACTGTACAAGGTTGATGCTAGTTAGTCTTGCATGCATGAAGGTCGGTGCACTTTACTGTTGAAGTCTACCTGAGTTTCTGTAGCTAAGCCATCATGCACAACTAAGGTTGATGCATGTCACTGTAGCTAAGCTATCATGCGCAAGTAAGGTCGATGCATGTTACTGTAGCTAAGCTATCATGCATAACTAAGGTCGATGCATGTTACTGTAGCTAGGCTATCCCGCATAACTAAGGTCGACGCTAGTTGTGAGGTCAAGCAACTAAGGTCGATGCTAGTTGTGATGTCAAGCATCTAAGGTCGATGCTAGTCTTGCTCTACAGTAACTATGGTCTGTGCACATCACTATTTAAGGTCGATGCATGTTTAGACTATTGCATGCAAAAGGTAAATGCATATTTTGGTTTGTGCATATTAAGGTCGATGCTTATTTTTCATCTGTGTTAGACTAGTCAGAGCATATCACTATTCACATGGCAAAGTCTGAGCATGTTACTATTCATAAGACCAAGGTTGAAGCACCTCTTCTCAACATAGAAACTGAGGTCGATGCCACTTCGGACTTCAAGCAGCTGAGGTCGATGCTATTTCAGCGCCCCAACAACTGAGGTCGATGCCACTTCACCTGGTCTTGAACTAACTAAGGTTGATGCACATTTCTTTTGTTAAAAGCAAATAAGGTATCTACAAATCACTATTATTGGTCGATGCTAGTTCTAGGTCAATGCTAGTTTTGGCTTGCATTAACTAAGGTCGATTGTAGTTTTGGCTTGCATCAACTAAGGTCGATGCTAGCTCTAGGTCGATGCTAGATCTGAGTTTCATCAACGAAGGTTGATGCTAGTTAGTTTTGCATGCATGAAGGTCAGTGCACGCTTTGCTCCTTGCACAGAAGGTCCGTACACTTTACTGTTCAAGATCGATGCATGTTTTTACAATAGTGCATTTGCATAAACCCAGGTCGGTGCACTTTCTGAAGTCTCGCATATGTAGGTCAATGCTTGTATGCTTGCAGTTGCATTTCATGTCTGTACATCTTTTTACACCTATATGAGTCTGTACACTTTTAAGCATCTATGACTATCATATGTTTGACAAAATGCCATCTGTCACATAGTCATCTGATTTCCATGGTTTTATTACATCATGATTATTTTTATAAACCATGCATAAAGAATATCTCTCTGATCTACTTATGATAATAAGGTGTTTGATTAAATGCCTTTATCTTGTTGATAGAGATTTAAGACTAAAAGGTCTAAAGCAACAGGATTGAACACCTGAAGGGCTGGAGACAATAACGTGGCTTAAGTGTCAACTCACAAGCACATGATCCAAGGCGGGAGTCTTGACTAGAGATTTAGCCACGTGGACAGCGTTATCTTATCACCTGACACGTGGATTCTCTGGAAAAGGGGGCACAAGCCCAACACATGCCCGAGGCGTGAGCCCGTGTTACCCCAGGTCTGAAGCCCTATAAGAAGGAATCTTTGGCGATCAAAGGACTCTAAGCTAAAAATGAAAAAAAAGAGAGGTCGTCAGAGAGGAACTCTGAGAAAGAAAAATAGAGAAGCGCTAGAGAGCAGAAAGAAGAGCCGACGGAGAGAAGTAGTTGAAGAAAGGGAGAGAGAGCCTGTATGCGAGCAGAAGAAAGAGAAGAGAAGAAAAAGAAAGAGGAAGAGAGAGTTCAGAGAAGAAGATCATGAGCAGAAGGGCGAGTGTTCAGCCAATGGCGGTATTGAAGATCTATTCATATATTGACTCGTGGATCAAATCTAGAGTCATTGTGCTCCTCGGAGCTACATTCTAATTCCTTTCCTTTTGTCCTTTTATTTGTTCTTTTCCATTTACTTTAGTGTTCTTCCAATATCCTGTTCTGGGATCGGGGTTCTTCCTGAGTATTCAGGAGAAGGGAGACTGTGTCTCCGGTTTGCAAGTGGCGGGGTGTCACTTGTGGGTTCCTTCTGAGCAATCAGAAGAAGGGAGACTTGGGTCTCCGGTTGTGAGTGACTGGGCGTCACTCACGGGTTCCCCTCCGATTTGGAGGAAGGGAGGATTGCTCCTTCGGTTGTGGGCTACTGGGTGTTGCTCATGGTTCCTTTTGCGGTTGCAAGAGAAGGGAGAGTTGGACTCTCCGGTCACTGCGGTGGCAGTGTGTGCTGATCTTGTGGGTAGCAAGATCAGGTCGAGCGATTTGTTTCCCTCAATCTCAAACTGTTTGGCAGCGTCTGTTGCAAACTGAGTCTAGTTCTTGCTTTGGCAAGGGAATCCTCACTCGGGTTGAGTGAGGGGTGGATATAGGCAGACTGGTGTCTGGCCGAATCACCTAAAAATCTTGTGTGCCGTGGTTTGCCTTGTGCGTTTGCTCCTTGTCTTCTACCTCCTTCATAGGTACTATTGATTGCTCTTTTGAACACTGGCTATTTGTTTCGACTTCTGTGAGCTGAGATTGTTACAATTAGTTTCATTTCCAGAGAGCATAGTTTTAATTGGGTATATTTGTGGAAAGATCCATTCACCCCCCCTCGGGATCCATATCTGAGCGCCACCGATTCTATCACACCACTCCTATTCAGGAGCTGACTCTGGCTACCACCACGACCCAAGAGCCTGCACAGGCTATTCCCTCTCCTTCACCTCAAGGGTAGGCGAGTCAGTAGCCCCCCTCTTTCCAATTCCCTTCGTAGTCTCCAACCCCGGCCATTCCTCATACACCAATTCAGCTAGGTCCATCTACTAGCAGGCCGCCATACCCCTCCAGTTTAGGGTTCCCTTCCCTGGCCTCCACGAGGCCTCTTCCTCCTTAGTGGCAAGCAGCACCTTCGCCAACTGATAAGCTCACCCAATCCCTTTTGAACAAACTTAACAAAATGGATTAGCATTTTTGAGATCTGAAGAAAATGATGGACATAAAGTCCGCCCCTGAGGTCTCCCTGTCAGTCTTTCCGGTATTCCACCTCCCTCCCTCCAAAATGCCTACGTACCGTAGGTACAACGACACTGGCAACCCCTTTATTCACCTCAAGGATTTCATGTATGAATCCTCTTTCTGGCAAAATGATTAGAGATCCCTGGCCTACCTTTTTCAAAGATCATTGGATGGCCCCGCATTAGAATGGTTCTATTTCTTAGAGTCGAGTGAGGCCGAGAACTTTGGTGCAGTGCAAAGGAAATTGTTACAAAAGTACCAGGATAGGGTCGGTCCCTCTCTCTCCATTACCGACCTAGTGGTCGAGAAGATGAGGTCGGACGATGATTTTTCCCAATATGCTAACAGGTGGAGGTCCCTGGCAGAGAGGATAAGGGATACCCTCTCAGAGCCAGAGCAAGTAAAGATGATCATGTCCAATGCCATCCCCCAATTTAGACATGTTTTGGTAATAAACAAACTAACCATAGTTGAGGAGTTGTATGAGAGCGTCTGGTATATCCAGACCCAATTAAAAGATTCCCCTCTCATGCACATGTTTGAGCCACCAAAGCCCAGCGTGGTTAGGAAGACAAGCACTAGTGTCCAAGGTGGAGTGATAGAAGGGGTTGTAACAAATGAGTAAGTGAGTGCAGTTGGCAGCCCCAACCAGCCAGCCAACCCAAGACCTCCACAAATGCCACGACTCCTGTAGAAACTCGTAATTTAAAAATATGAATTAAATTTTTTTATGTAAATTCCATCAACGTTTCACTCTCCACGGAGTTCCACAAGCTAAATCAGCCCAAAAACTCGAGTGGATCATAAAACATGATCCGAGACCCACAAAGGTGCTCCGAAAGCTCTCCGATTCCGATCCGAAGGATCTCGGATATTACATCCTCCCCTCCTTTAAGAAATTTCATCCTCGAAATTTAAGGAGCCAACAAGGAACAGGGAAGAACAACCCAACGGCTTGCAACGCTTTCCAAGTTCCAGCCCAACCTCAAACACCAAAAACATGAAAACACGATAATAAGATACTCGAAAACACAATTCAAAGGAACATTGCCAGACCATGATCACAAGCAATATCATCATGCTCCAGAACTGAAGGTACACCAATCCACAGAACGAGCATGACACACAAAGGAACACAAGTCTAGCATCTCCAAACATGGCATTATCGCTATCGTCTCAAATATCTAGGAGACACGACCCATGCCACGAAACAACCACCAATAACAGCTCATACTCGACATGTAAAACAAGCATCAACTTTTACGAGAAAAATAATCATCTCAGCTGACTGCTCCAACCATCGGCTTCTGTGCCATAATAACAATCAAAACTGGCATGCAGAACGCTAATGACAGCACTGGACCACAAACACAATCAAGTCTATCCTCACTCAGACACCGCATCTGATTTGACTTTCACGCCAACTCTACCCTCTCAGGATAGTACAACAAAATCAACTGACAAGATCATAGTCCACACAATGCCAAACTCAGACTCACAGGGAACTCCTCCCATGCTGACCACAAATACAACCCAACACACCATCTCATAATGGACACCAACATAGAACAACAGGACACAACCATAAATTGGGTCACATCAAGGCACAATTACAGCTAACCACATGGCTAAAATGTACTAGCTGCTCGTAGCTTACCAACAAGGACCCACAACATTTCTTAGAAAAGCATCTCTACGACCACGATCACGTCCCGATAGCACAACTTCCAATAATGCAAAGGGTAATCAATCGGCATATCCGCCGACATATTTCCCCAATCCTCAAACCTGCCAGTGCCTGCAACCATAGTGCCTCAAGCAACAGCACGACAACCAACATCATCAAGGCTCACACAGTCAAGACAATCTCACATCGAGGAAACAACTCTCTCGGTCGATCAGAATCATCCAACCCTACGATCCTTGACCTGTTGGTTATAAGCCCACACACTTCTGCTGCGTACTCAACACAATGCACACAGGCATCACAGATAACTCGACATCCTTATCTCAGTACACCTCTCGATGCCATCGCAATTCATGAAACTATAATGTACCATGCCTCGAGCATTGATCCTGCCAATAGCCGATCAGAAGCTGCCATAGTGCAAACCATTGTGTGAAGGGCCACAACACAAATCACAGCATAACCTCAAGACAATGCCACAGGACAGAATGAGAAAGTGATGCAGGACGGACTGAGGGACCAACTCTAAGTGATGCGAACCTCGGACTCTAGATGGAGACGCGACCAGCAACACGTGAACACTAGAGATGCCTTGGCCCGACACTAAGAGTTCCTATGGGCTATATGTCGCTAACAGAGATGCAAGCTCACCCACCATCCCAAGCGAGGGATAGCGTGGATCCGCGTGGTTGAGAAACCGACAGAGTCAAGGGTGGTCGACTCACTTCCATGCTTAGATCGAGTCACGGGATGGGTCACTCTCTCACCCACAGCGGTGACATGAACTCACGGGCTAGAATATTATCACACTCACAACGGCATATGACCATATACTAGCTAAGCAAATGTAATGCCAAGAAGTAAGCCCGTTACCTCCACGCGCCTGGCGTGGGGAAGACAACCACGGCCAAACTCGTACTCCCGGTTAAACAAACCTTACTGCAGTATAAAGTTTTGACCCACTCCACGCAGGGAGGTAATAGGTCACATGTGGGCCTAAGGATTCTAGGGAATTGGGTTGACAGGCAGCATCTTGATGTCGCTCCGTCGGTGCCAAAACCCACATTTTTTGATGTTGTCCGGATGGCGCGATCTGCTGGTCCGTGGGGCCCACGTGCTGCTCAGTCCTCCAAGTCTGATGGGGTGGGTCCCACTACACTGATGACACCTAGTGGAGCACGCACCTGGATGGCGGCCGAGCTGGAACACCGGTCGGAGGCCGGGTGGCGCCGATCGCCAAGTGTTGGATCTTGATGCCCCGAATCTGAAGCTTCTATTTTTTTTTCAGCACGCGGTCCGGCGAGATCTGCTGCTGCGATCAGCACTGACATCGGATCGACACAAAACTAGTGCCGTTGGAATGCTGACTCAAAATCCTACGACCCTCAGGGGAGCTAGGAATTTTATCGGGGTCATAATTTTGATGACAGATTTTTGATTAGGGTTGTGCTCAGTCTCAGATCTGGTCAGGCAGACTGAGATCTGACTGAGAACAGTTGTTGACCGTAATGTAGACCTCCGATCTGGGTGTTGAGTTCTTCATGAAAGTTATAGAGGGGAGAGAGAGGAAGACAGGGATAATTTTCAACGGAGACTACGAAGCTCGGGAACCACAAATGATCAAATACCTCTAGTTGGTAAAGGAGATAGCCCAACTTTTCGAGAGTTTCCAGGTGGTCCAAATAGCTCGGGAAGACAATTCCCCAGTGGATGCCCTCTCTTGCCTGGCCTCTTCTATCAGCCTAGAGGGGACCCGGTCGATCCTCCTAGAGGAGTAAGATCGACCGAGTGTGGAGACTGAGCTCATAGCCGTTGTGTAGATGCCATTCAACCATTGGATGACTCCATACATAGCCTGGCTTCGTGGCGCCCAGGAGCCCACCGATCCTCGGGAAGCGAGGAGACTAAGGTATCAAGCTCTACGTTTCATCCTCCTCAATGGGACCCATTATAGGTGATCCTTTGCCAGCCCCCTCCTCAAGCGTCTCGACGTCCCTGAAGCCCATTAGATGATCGAGGAAGTACACAAAGGCATTTGTGGTGCATATCAGGGGGGATGGTCGATTGCAAGGATTCTACTATGGCGAGGCTATTGGAGGCCGACTCTCCAGCGAGACTGCTCGACATATGTTCGGTGTCAACGGTTTGACCATTTAACCCACCAACCAGCCTTGAAACTCGTGACCCTAAGCGAGCCTTACCCCTTCGCTCGGTGGGGAATCAACATCCTAGGCCTGTTTCTCGTGGCCCAGGCTTAGAAGAAGTTTCTTATCATCGCCATCGACTATTTCTCCAAGTGGATTGAGGCTGAAGCCACTGCCAGAATAACGGAAGCCGTGATTTGGTGCTTTGTGTGGAATTCGATCATTTGTCACTTTGGCATCCCCCGAGTAATCATGAATGATAACAGTTGGCAATTTAACTGCACTTATTTTAAGAATAGGTGCTCTGACCTGCATATTTGCAATCACTTTACCTCGGTTGCCCACCCCCAGGCTAACGGATTGGTCAGAAATGCCAATAAAACTATCATTAAAGGCATTAAAATCAGGCTCGGGAAAGCTAAGGGTAACTGGCTGGGGAAATTGCCTAGTGTACTATGGTCATACTGAACCACTCCAAGAGTTGCCACAGGTAAAACTCCGTTCCAACTGGTATATGGTACATAGGCCGTAATTCCACTAGAGATCGATAGCCCATCTCTTCGGGTTATAAGCTTCTTACCTGAGCCAAATGAGCGGAAGTTACTAGAAAACTTGGACATGATGGATGAAGTGTGCAAGATTGTGAGAATCCGAGAATTTGAGCTACAGAATACCAGTGTCGCATGGCTCGCTAGTACAATGCTCGGGTCTGAGATAGACAGTTCCAACCAGGCGACTTCGTTCTGAGAAAGGCCGAAGCCTCTCGACCACTAGAGACGGTGGGAAAGCTTACCCCTAATTGGGAAGGCCCTTACCGAGCGGTCAAGACGCTCGAAAAAGGAGCATACCGGTTATCTACCATGGAAGGAACACCAATTCCTCAGACTTGGAATGCTATGGCACTATAGAAGTTCTACTTCTAAACCCATACATGTAAGAAGTTGATCAAAATAGTAATTTTCATTTTTATTGTATCAACATTTCTATACATCAGATAGGCCGTAGCCAGTACAATATGCATAAAAAGAAAAGCCCATACAGCATAAGTTGATAGCTCGGTGCGGACAAAGATTGGTAGCCTCAGACCAAGCCATAGACTCCACCCAGTATGGAAACTGGCTTGGGTAATAAGGCGGCTGACTTAATCTGCTTGAGTAGTCAGGAAGAGACGGTATTAGTAATAAAAACAAGAATGGTATGCCCAACTAACAACTTGGTAGAAAACAAGAAAAAGCTCCATCCAGAATTGATGGCGCGGGAAAGAAGAAGCAAGAAGAAAGAAAAAGATGAAGAACAAAAGAGGGAGGAAGATTTGAACACTCCCTCGACATATAGGGAGTGGGAGGGGAGAGGATGAGAGAGAGGGAAGCAAATGGTGTTGAATGCCTTCTCTCAAGCCATCCCCCCTGCCCCGTGTATGGGCGACAGTCCAGAAGTCATAGAAGAATGCTTCATCACGGGTCTTCTATTCTTCTACATTGTCCGCCCAATCGTCTTCCATTCCTCTACACTAAAATAGCCTGAACGACCTGGCAACCATTTCCATCTTCATCGTCGACCTCCATACTTTGTTGGAGAGCAACAACCAAGAAGGAGACATGAGGGAGAAAGCGAAGGCCCTGATGTAGCGTGAAGGACAGGGGGCATCCTTCGGATCCTTTTATAGGCCGAAGGGGAAGGCATTTCACCACAACTAAACCCCCGAAGAGATGCAACAATAGGTGTCCTTCCCCAGGAGCAATTATACCACCCTCCTCATAAAATCCCTCAGAATCCTTCGAAGGGAATACACAAACAGGCAGGTCATTTAATGCTTTGGAAGATGGAGAGGCGCCAGATCAGCACCAACAATTCGACTGATCGGCGTGTGACTGAATTTTTCAGCAGGAGAATCGTACGAGATCTCCAATTTGCTGTCATCCGCAGATACAGTGAATCATACTCAGTCAAAGACTGTAAGGAGCATTCAATCTTGGATCCGCATTCCCTCATAGCAATTTTATTATGAAAATTACTTTACTATTTCGCGCGAGTCTCCTCATTTGTTTCAGTGGGGATTCCTGACTTCCTGGATTTGCATTCCACTTTTTTTTTAACAAAGGAGACGAGTAACTTTTTCCTCATGATCACCCCTCGTGTGGATGTAGAGATTTGAGAATCTATAGAGTGTTAAGAAGAATTTCCAATGTCCCTATGGTTAGAGGTCGTTGAACACATCGTGTGTGAAGTGTGGGTGTTTTGTCACAGGTGTATTTCGTGAGTTACGCTAGCAGCATAACTATGACTATTCCCCTAGACGTATGCACTTATCAAAAATTGACTTTTGCTCCTTAGTGTATGCTGTGATGCACACATATCAAGAATTGGGGCAGCATCATTTAGCATGGAAATATGATCCTAGGACATTCAAAAGAGGTGTATTAATACTATACTACAGGTGAACATGCACGTGGAACAAGCAAGTATGCAAATCATATTATGATTAACATTTCTCTCTCTCTCTCTCTCTTTCCTTTTTTCCTTTCTTTCTTCTTTTTTCCTCTTTTTTCCTCTTCTTCTTTTTTTATTTTTCTCTTTTCCTCTTCTTTTTTTCTCTCTTCTTTTTTAAAAGGGCTTAACAGGTGCACCCGTAGGTCGGCTATTTGGGAGGCAGGTGGTTGATGCCACGACAAGGGAGAGAAAATTCTATGTGTTGTGTTGAATCCCAATGGGATTGGGGGTTAGTGTAAAACCAAGGGAGGTCTTTTTGTTCATTTGGTTCGGATTAGCAGTTTCGAGCCAACGGTAGGATGATTGTCGGTTTAGATGTAAGTTCGTGAGGCCGAATGACTTGGCTTAGACGTAAGGTCGTGACGCCAAGGAAAAAATGATCTTTTTGTTCATTAGTTCGGATGGCAGCTCCAGGCCAACGATAGGATAATTGTTGGCTTAGACCAAAGGTCATGATGCTGAATGACTTGGCTTTGATGTAAGGTCATGATGCCAAGGGAGAACACTTATCAGCCTAGACGAATTGTCATGTTGCTAGATAGGAGGAGGTCTTTTGTTAGTTTATGCAACAGCCTAGACGGAAGGTCATGATGCTGACGATAGAAGGATTTTGTTGGTTTATGCGCCAGCCTAAAATGGAAGGTCATGATACTGACAATAGAAGGGTTTGTTTGTTTATCTGCCAGCCTAGACGGAAGTTCATGTTGCTAACGATGGGTTTATGCATCGGCCTAGATAGATGGTCTTGATGCCGACGATAAGAGGATTTGTTTGTTTATACGCCAGCCTAGATGGAAGGTCATGTTGCTGACGATGGATTTATGCATCGGCCTAGACAGAAGGTCATGAAGCTGACGACAGAAGGGTTTATTTGTTTATGTGCCAGTCTAGATAGAAGGTCATGATGCTGACGATAAAAGAGTTTGTTTATTTATGCGCCAGTATAGACAAAAGGTCATGTTGCTGACGATGGGTTTATGCGTCGGCCTGGACGGAAGGTCATGATGCCGACGATAGGAGGATTGATTTATTTATGCGTTAGCCTAGATAGAAGGTCATGTTACTGACGATAGAAGGATTTGTTTGTTTATGCGTCAGCCTAGATGAAAGGTCATGATGCTGATGATAGAAGGGTTTGTTTGTTTATGCGTCAACCTAGATGGAAGGTCATGTTGCTGACGATGGGTTTATGCGTCGGCCTAGATGGAAGGTCATGATGCCGACGATTGGAGGATTTGTTTGTTTATGTGCCAGCCTAGACAGAAGGTCATGTTGCTGATGATGGGTTTATGCACTGACCTAGATGGAAGGTCTTGATGTCAATGATAGGAGGATTTGTTTATTTATGTGCCAGCCTAGAAGGAAGGTCATGTTGCTGACGATGGGTTTATGCGTCGGCCTAGACGAAAGGTCATGAAGCCGATGATAGGAGGATTTGTTTATTTTTATGCCATCCTAGACGGAAGGTCATGTTGCTGATGATGGGTTTATGCGTCAACCTAGACGGAAGGTCATGATGCCTACGATAGGAGGATTTATTTGTTTAGCGCCAGCCTAGAGAGAAGGTCATGATGCTAATGACAGAAGGGTTTGTTTGTTTATGCACCAACCTAGACGGAAGGTCATGATGCTGACGATAGAATGGTTTGTTTGTTTATGCCCCAGCCTAGACGGAAGGTCATGTTGCTGATGATGGGTTTATGCGTCAGCCTAGACGGAAGGTTATAATGCCGACAATAGGAGGATTTATTTATTTATGTGCCAGCCTAGACGGAAGGTCATGTTGCTGATGATAGAAGGGGTTGTTTGTTTATGTGCTAGCCTAGACGGAAGGTCATGATGCTGATGATAGAAGGATTTTATTTATTTATGCGTCAGCCTAAAATGGAAGGTCATGATGTTGACGATAGAAGGATTTGTTTGTTTATGCGCCAGCCTAGATGGAAGATCATGTTACTGACGATGTGTTTATTTGTTTATGTGTTAGCCTAGACAGAAGGTCATGATACGAAATACATGAAATAAGACTCCACAATAAAGATAAAATGTGAGATTCATAGCCGGTCCTCCTCATGGTAGTGCAGGCGACCCGAGCCAGAGAGAGTGGCGTGAGATGTCCTCATCAGACCTACCTCAGTGAGGCACATAAACTTGGGTTGGTGAAGACCCACCTCGATGAGACACCTCAGTCTGAGTCAGTGTAGACCTATCTCAGCAAGTCACGTCGGTCTAGATTGGTGCAGACCTACCTTGATGAGGCATGTTGGTCTATGTTGGTGCAGACCTACCTCGATGAGGTGCATAGGTCTGGGTTGGTACTGGCCTATCTCGGTGAGGTGCATGAGTCTGGGTTGGTGTAGACCTACCTTGACAAGCACATAGATCTGGGTTGGTGTAAACCTACCTCAGTGAGGCACGTCAGCCTAATTTTGATGCTGTTGGCTGACCATTAACGTAATAGTCAGGAGATGTTATGTCGACTGGCCGTTAGGGTGTGTTAGCCAAAGGTTGTTGTTGTGCCGGCTAATCGTCGAGGTTTAATGGCCGTGAGCTATTGTGTCCGCCAACTGTTAAGGTGTATTTACCAAAGGTCATTGTTGTGCTGACTGACTATCGAGGTGTAGTAGCAGAAAATTATTATAGTTGTCGGTTGACCCTGTGGTGTGTTAGCCGAAGGTTATTATTGTTGGCTGGCTGTTCAGGTGTGATAGCGAAAAGTTGTTGTTGTCTGTCCATTAAGGTGTGATAGCTAAAAATGTTGATGTGTCAGTTGACTGCTAAGATGTCACCAAAGATGTTATCAGCTGACAGTTGAGGTGTGATAACCCAAAATGTTGATGTGTTGATTGACCACTAAGGTGCCAATAAAGATGTTGTTGCTAGCTATCCATTGAGGTGTGATAGCCAAAAGTTGTTATTACTGGGTAACCGTTGAGGTGTGATAGCCAAAAGTTATTGTCGGCTAACCGTTGATGTGTGATAGCCAAAAATGGTGATGTGTCAGTTGATCACTAAGGTGCCACCGAAGATGTTATCGGTTAGCCATTAAGGTGTGATGGCTGAAAATGTTGATGTGTCAGTTGATCGCTAAGGTGCCACTAAAGATGTTGTTGTTGGCTAACCATTGAGGTGTGATGGCCAGAAGTTATTGTCAGCTGACCGCTGAGGTGTGTTAGCTAAAAAGTTGTTATAGTTGGCTAACTGTTAAGGTGCAGTAGCCAGAAGTTTTTGTCAGCTGACTGTTGAGGTGTGTTAGCTAAATAGTTGTTATAGCTAGCTAACCGTTGAGGTGTAGCAGCCAGAAGTTACTATTGGCTGGCCATTGAGGTGTTGTCGAAGATGTTGTCACTGGCGATGACACATTTGCCGCTTATGGGATGGAGTGGTTGACCACTCCAGGTGGTGAGGAAGAGAGAGAGTTTTTCTATTCTCTTTACCAGCTCTATCGCTCTTTTGGGTTTTGCCAGAGCTTACCTCCTTTAGCTATTTCTGGAACACCCTTGTGGGTTTTCACATCAAGGGGTTACACAATTTTGCCTAAGTTGCCCTTTTGGGTTTTCACCTCAGCCAGGTTTGAGACATATTTTATCCTCAGAAGTACCTTGGAGGGGGCTAATTGAGGCTACCGAGCCATCGCTATTATAAGCCCTAATTCTTTTGTTTGTTTATTTTTTTCATACATATTAGCCTTGCAGCTACTTATTGCATCACGTTTGTAACTTGAAGCTATCAGTGGACATCGCTAGTGAGTTGTGTCGCTGACAGCTCATGCGTATTGTAGTTGTTGCTTGCTGTGGATTGGCTTGTTCTCGAGCAATCTGGGGATTTAGTTTGGATCTTTAGGGATTGACTGGCCTTTGTGGTGTATAAGTTAGGAACTGGTGGGGGTCGACCATGGAGGTAGGTTGGCCAAGGGTTTGGCATAGGCCAAATGCAATGGTGTGACAACCGAAGGGAGGTGTCGGGTGACCATGATGATGTAATGGCCAAAGGGAGGTGTAGGTAGACCGTTGTGGTGTAATGGTCAGAGGGAGGTGTAGGCTGACCATGATGGTGTAATGCCTTGTTGGATGCGCAATCGGATCTAGAGAGGGATGAATAGATCCTTTTCACAAATTATCCCCAATTAAAAAAAATATGCACACCAATTGTCTAGACACCAATTAAACACGATGCTACCAGTGACTCGAAAGTAGAAAGAACACTAATAGATAAGCGGATAGCTAAATGAGTGTAGACCAAAAGGAGCTAGTGTTGCTCACATTGAATGACTAAGACACTTGGAGAGCAACCCAAACAGAAGGTTCTAAATAGAAGATGGCTCTCACGGAGCCTTGATCAAACACTCAATAGATATGTATGATAATAGCGCAGAAAAGAGCTAGAACTTAATAAAGCCTGTGATCAACAAACCATCCTGTGAAGGGAGAAAGGAGAAAAGCATGCAATCACACCAATTCACAAGAACACAAATTTTTAAGGTGGTTCGGTCTGTAAACCCACAGACCTACGTCCACTCCTCACTCAATCGAGTGAGGAAAGCAATCTTCATACTCTGATAGGAGTTGTTTGTATGCCTGCCTTTTCTCCTCATCGAGGAGGGCACTAATAAAAATTGGTCAGGGATCGTTAACACCCCTGAGGTTGAACTCAACTAATTCATCTACAGTTGCTTGTGCGCCATCTTCAAGTTCGCGCGGCACTGGCTGCAGATTGATGAAATCCTTGCCGCCGTCGGCCTCGGCTATGTAAACATGGGAGTAGTCCAGGTTATTGATGATGGCCAACCAAAGCTGCTTGTCCTTGCCTTTGAGGGCCACTTCTCTTTGTTGCTCATTTGTAGAGTGACTAGGCTCCTTGCCAGAGTTTGAGCCACTGGGAAAGGGTGACATCCCTATGGTGTTGACAGAATAGTAAGCTTTAAAGCCCTCTTTTCGGCTACGAGGGAGGCCCATCACATCTCCTCTGAAGATAGGAAGCTACCCCGGGAATGGTTCCTTTGACGCAAATTTAGGTAGTGCAGAAGCGGCTAGGGCAAAAATTTGTTTGGTTGACGATTTGGGTCGATCCCATTGATGAGGTTATGAGGGAGACACCCAATGAGTTTTAATTTGAATGACTCCCACTTGTATTAAGCCTTCAACTTTATCTTTGAGGATGTAGCAATCCTTTCTAGCATGTCCCGACATTCGGTGATACCGGCATAAGCTGGTTGGTTGAACTTTACCTTCCTTGACCGGCCTTCGAGGCTCTGGCAGTTGTATAAGCTCCCATGCCGTGCAAAATTCGAACAATGGCACGGTGTGCGCCTTAATGAAAGAGTATGGTGTCTCCATCCGCTGTGCCAGAGTTATAACAAGAGACTTTCCCTTAACATCTTCATCAACTCCGTTGGAGCCAATTCTTTCTTTAAGATGAATATCTGTAGGGAAAAGAGCTACGCCACTTAGCCCTTTCTTAATGGCAGGATGTACCTTAGTGGGCTTGATTTCACCGGTGGGCGCTTTGACCGTCGTCTTTGACAAATTGACATTCGACGGAGATCCCGAATTAGTTTGGCACTGTAATAGGGACACGAGATGTTTGAGAAAAATATCTCATCCTTGTAATAATTCTTGGACAAGAGACTTCAGTGCTTGATTTTTCTGCCTCAAACCCTCCAAAGTGGTGGCGAGATGCTCCCGTTGTTCATTTGTAGAGGGATTAATGATGGCTAATGCGGGGTTCTCCAATTCCCCAAGGTCAAGCCCAGCCAATCGGCCTAAGGTCACCTGCCCAACATCTTCAAATTCTCGCAGGGTGGGGTGCAATATGGCAAATTCTTCTTGGCCATCAAGACCGGCTGCTTGGACGTCCAAGTTGCCGATGTCGGGTGAGGAAAGCCGACCATTGTGATTTTCAAGCGCCGATTTCCCTTGATGTTCAATTATGCAGGTGCCGATCTTCTGATCGGGGTTGAGTCACCGACAAAGGGTGACAACCCTATGGTATTGACAGCATAGTAGCCTTTGAAGTCTACCTCTGGGTCGTAACCCAACCCTCTTCTGTCTTTCTTGGAGAAGGGAGGCTGCCCCCTGACTTGGGAGGGGTACCACAATTGCCGAAAGTAGTTGCGCCGAGAAGTTTCCGACATTTGCAGGATTTGCTTCCGGCACATCTCTTTAATATATGCAGGCATGTCGTCCATTTCTTGGACGGGTTCGAGAGCATTCTTAGGGATCTCGCTCCAGCCAAAATCATCGTCGAGAGGCGCTTGAGGCACTAAGTCTCCCTTATAAAAGATGATGGGCTTAGCAGCCTTATTGGCCTTCTTTTTTCCTTTTGTTTGATATGTGACAATAAACGTCCTCAATTGCTCAACCTTGTGTTCCTCCCTTTGGAATAGCAATTGCATGCACGTCGGAGGCAAGGGGATGCTCTTATTGATTGCCTGACTGATAAGGTTGGCCTCAAAATTAATTTCACGCCTTTCTAGCCGAACTGGCTTCATATTGGCGGTGCTAGCTTGTATATTCAATCGGTGTAATTTGGCGATATCCTCGTTTATCCCAAAGAGCTCTTCTTCATCATCTTCTTCTTCTTTTGGAAGCACTTTTTACTTTCCCTTGTCCTTGACTTCAATGGGAGGCTCGATGGTGGGTTCCCCGAAATATAATTGAGCGTTTGTCAAGTTGCACTCATTTGGACGAAACGGGGCTTGGTCAGCAAAGACTGTATGCTGTTCTCCACATCTTGCATACTTAATACATTGATGAAGCGTTGAAGGGATGACCCAATTTTCATGCAACCAAGGTCTCCCGCTTCTACTTTGCCTAATGCATCTTCTACATCCTGGTTGAATCCTGAGATTCTGACATCATTGACCCTTTGCAAATAGGGCACAAGAAATAAAGACTTAAAAGTCTTAAGAGGCATTATATTGACAGATACCCCAGGGGTCTACCAGGTTCCGATTGAGTTCATGACCATTTATCCTCCCTTGCATGTACAGAGGACGATTGTGGCAAGGGGAAGACAACAACATGTCTTTGTCTGAAAAAGTGACAGTTGCTGCGAAAGCTTCGTATAAGACGTTTAAAGAGTCTTGTTAGGATTAGGGTTAACGTAATCCCTATAAATAGTTTTGTAATCTTCTTTTTCGAAAGAAATGAACAAATGAATTGAAGAAAAAGTGTTGTGGCCGCAATGGTTCTTCGAAGGGCGTGATGCCCCAATGCCCTCCAAGGGAGAGGACGCGAAGTCTGGGCATGAAGTCTCATCGCTCCCGTATATCCCCTCCATCTTCTTCCTTCCTCTTCTCCACTACAAACCCTAACTGCTACTACCTTCTTCTTCCCCTCTCCCTGATCGTCCGATGTGAACCCTAATTGAACCTCCCCTGCACCGTCTTCGTCTTCTTCTCAGCCGCAATAGCAGGAGCCCCCCGTCTTCTTTCTTCCTCAATTGTGACCAGAAAGGATCCCAACAGCCGAGTCCAGCCGTCGCCTGCACCGGCGTCAAGCGACACTCACCCCTCCGCCCCGCTGCAACGCCAACTCGCTTGCCCTCACGAGACCCCAATCGCAACTGCCGTCGTGAGGAAACAGCCCAGCGGTCTCTTCCTGCGACTCCTCCACCTAACCCCAACCTCAACACCGGCCAAGACCACCCGCGAGCCCCACCACCACCGTTTGCTGCGTCCGGCGGCCACCTCGCATTGGCCACCCTCGACCGCCAGGCCAAACCAAGCCCGCATGCTTCCTTGTTCTCTCTGTCAGTCACCTACCCCTACCTCTATAAGTCCCGAGCCATCCCTCCCTTCACCCCACAACGTGTATGTTCGGCCCGCCACAGACGCGGCCCATCCCCATCCACTTCTACACCGTCCCAGCCCCCTGTCGTAGCGACTTCCACCTCTAGTCGTGCCGAAGAGATCCCCAGCCCGACGAGCAATAGGGCCATTAGCCTCCCAAAAGAGGCCTAGCTTGACCCATGACGGTTTGACCCGCTCTGTCCCGCATCACAGGGAGACCGCCGAGGAAGGCTTCTACAGTCGAATATGATCAGTTGGCAATGGCTCTCCAGAGGTTGCTGTGGGGCCTCTCCTAGAAACGGACAAAGATGACAAGGACATCCCGGATACTCCCACATTCGGGGGAGGCTTCTCAGATGAGATATCGGATGATTGGGAGGGAAAAGATCAGATGGGGTTGGTGGAGAAGATTACAGAGGACCACATGAGAGATTTGGCGGACAAGCTTGGGGTCTCCCATGAGGGGGTGGAGAGGGTATCAGGGGGTCCCTCAACCTCATCGAGAAGAGATGGCTTGCAGCCTTGGTGAGGGCGGCGAAGAAAGATAAGTCTAAAAGGAGGGCTAGGGGGGCAGCAAGGGGGAGGAGGAGGAGAGGGGTAAGTGGGATGAGGGAGGTGAGGGGAGTATTCCATAGTCCACATGAGGATCGTCTCATTGAATGTGAGATACTTGAGAGGGGGGAGAAGAGGAGGATGGTAAAAGAGTTGGTGAGAAGGGGTAAGGTAGACATTCTTTGTCTGCAGGAGACGAAGTGTGAGAAGATGGAGAGGGGCTGATGAGGGAGATTGGAGGTGGTAGACTTTCAAAGGGGGTGGCTTCTCCGGCTGCAGGGAGGATAGGAGGGATCATGGTGTTGTAGAACTCTTTCGAGGTGGAGGAGGGCAGGCAGGTTGGGCGGTGGGCCATCAACATTCACTTCTGATGCTTCAGAGACGGTTTGTCCTAAGACTACTCAGGGGTGTATGACCCTCAGACCAGGGTAGGGAAGAGTGATCTGCGGCAGTAGCTCCTTAGACACCACCTAGCTTCCGGATGCCCATGGTGTGTGGCGGGTGATTTCAATGCAATGACTTCAGCTTCAGAAAGGATGGGTGTTGACCCTCATTTGAAGGAGACAGAGGATTTTTGTGACTTCATTCAGCGGGCAACCCTCATCGACATTAAATTAGTGAATGCTCAGTTCACCTGGTCCAATTTGAGGGAGACTCCGTCCTGTTCCAAGCTTGACAGATTCTTGGTGTCCGTGGATTGAGAGGACCACTTTCCTCATGTACATGGCTTTTGTTTGCCTAGGCCGACCTATGATCGCAAGCCTATCCTTTTAAGAACCAACTGAGGTTATCAAATGAGATATGTTTTCAGATTTGAGAGGTACGGTTTTCAGATTTGAGAGGTACTTGTTAAAATAACAGGGTTGGTCAGAGTGATCGGCTTAGGGAGGCAGATTTCTTAGACACAATTAGGCGTGCAAGGGATGGTCAGAGTCGACAGGGTTCTTGCATGGCTACTCTCATTAGTAAATTGAAACAGGTGCTCATTAGTTGGGGAGTTAGCAAGAGGTTACCAAGCAGAGAGGAGAAAGACAAAATTCTTCATCAATTAGAGGTTCTGGATTAGTTGGAGGAGGCAGGTTCATGGATGATATTGACAGACGGAGCAAAGATTCTCTCCGAGCATAGTACGATAAGATCCTAGTGAGAGAGGAAATCTATTGGAAGTAGAGATCGAGAGAGAAATGAGTCAAAGAAGGAGATAGGAACACAACCTACTTTCACATAATTACGTCAGGGAGGAGGACAAATCCTACCTGAGAAGGGTGGATAAGGAGACACTTGATGGAGACAACCTTAGGTATGCAAGACTGTTGGTAGAAGTGGAAAGCTTGCTGCAGATCCCAAGGGGAGTGCAGATCAGAGTTGGGGTTAAGAAGTTTTGGATTCCTAACAATGTGGAGCTTGGAGATGAAGCTACAAATGCTCGGGAGCAGTCCATGGACTAGTCATGGGCAGAGGTAGTCTGCTGCTACCAGAAGCTGAGGCAGATTTAAAAAAAAAATAGGGGAGTGGGAACCAGAGAACATGACCAGGCCAGGTGATGAATCCGAGACTCAGAATTGGGTTGAAATGGGTTAATAGAGGTAGAAGTGGTGCTGCAAGGGGGAGGAGGCAGGTGAAACAACTGTTCGGCTTCCAAGGGATGCTATCATGCAAATTGCTCCAACAATTGGCAAACTGAACAAAGATATGGTGCAGCCTCTGAAAGGGGACATGAAGGGGAGGGGAACTAAAGAGATTGATCCTGGAGCTCCACAGGTTTGATGCAGGGTTCCAAGGAGGTCTGTAGGAACACTTGTTGCTCGGCGTTTGTTGGGGGTGGTGCTTCGAGATTCCACACTGGTGGGTGAGGAAAAAAATAGTACTAGGTCCATAAAACCAATAAGGTATCAAAAGTTTCAGGTCAGAGATTGGGCCCATTCCTATGGGTAAGCATTGTTCGCAGTGTCGCCCGGTACGTACTGGTACCGGGCAGTATGTCTCAATACCGGGCCCAACCGGTCCGGTTCTACCCTTTTGGTATCGGTACCAGCCCGTACAGATTGAGAGAGAGAGAGGGGGGGAGGGAGAGAGAGACGTCGAGAGAGAAAGACATCAAGATAGAGAGATTGAGAGAGGAGTATCATCGATCGTCGCCGTCTGCTGTTCGCCGTTGGCCGAGCCGCTGAGGAGATGCGTCATGTGAGAGTCTCTCCCAGGGAGACGTGAGCGCCGTCAGGACTCCAGAGTGGGGCTCGGGCAGATTGGCAGTAGGGTTCAAACACGGTGGGGTGGGGGGTCTATTATTTATTTTAACTGGGCCCTTATTGGGCCAAGTTGCCCGCACTGCAACTTGGTCTAGTGTCACGGCCCAAGCCTTTATGGGATTGGGAGCCAGGTTGAGGGGGGGGGGGATGGTGAGCCCTGAATGGTACCGCTACCCCCCTAACCAATACCGGTACCGGTACTGCAAACCTTGCGCGTAAGTTGATCGGGTTTGAAGAGATGGGCCTTCTGATATTGGGTAAGTCATTGGGTACCCAATCGTTGGACCCGATAGCTAATACAGGTCATCTTCTTCACCCGCTCCCTGCTTGAGTCAATGAAGCCCTAACCCCTGGTTCCGGAAAGGATCATGGGCTGGCGGAAGGACAAGTCCGGAGCATCCCGGGCTGTCCATCTTCAGTGTGGCAGGTAGGCACACAATAGATCGGGAAGTCTCCAGTTTCCTCCGAGGACCTGGAATGTGCAGTACCAGTGAACATTAGAAACAAAGAAGCGGAGTCCAAGTGTCCAACAGGGTAAAGGAGAGCGGTGAAGTTGGAGCAACAAGAGTGCAATGTAGTCCGATCCCTCCACCTTCCACAGGTAATGTAACAGACATGTCTATCATCACATTCCCTGGATCCAGGTTGGCAGAGGAGAGGTCTAGGGACTATGTTACGTGGAAAGGCATAGCACGGTGGTTCGGAAATCTCACTCAGCTGTCGCAGGAGAGGCAAGGCAGGCTTCAGTTGGAAGGTAGATCACTTCAGATGTTCCCTTTCAATGATGAATCAGATTACAACTTGTCAAGAATACTTCACTGTAGAAAGAGCAAGGGACAATGGATAAAATACACTGAGAGCAGTCCAGTAGAAGATGATTTCAGTGGAGCAGTGGCAACGTGGGAAGAGAAAAGCTTGGAGACAGATACACAAGGGGAGCTGGTTAATGCCAATCCCTTAGCCGTGATGGAACCAGTGACAGGAGCAATTGTCATATAAACTTACTAAGGAAATTGGGTTTATGGTTGGAATATCTTTTGTAGGAAAAGTGAATATGTAAGGAGAACCCTTAAGAAGATCAAAAGGGACCTTAATTTGCAGTTAAGTTTGAAAAGAAAAGGCACTGGGTGTGGTTTGAGAATTGGGAAGAGAGAGTTGATGTATCTGCAGTCCAATGAGATGATAGAGGGGCTAAGGCCAAAGAAGGACAAAGGCAAGGGCAAAATGAATGCATATCAATGAGAACAATCACATGGAATTGCTGTGGTCCTAATGGGGAAGGAAAAACGAGGGAGATCAGAAATATGATATACAGGGAAAAGTAGATGCACTTTGCATACAAGAAACAAAAATGGAGCAAATTGACAGTGATGGGATAAGGAAGTGTTGCACCCGAAAATTGTTTCAAAACAATTGAATGAAGTGTTGCTATGCAACGTCCGACGAGAAGTATGACGTATCGTCGACAACCGTCGGACTACGGAGTATCTCCGTAATTCAGGGTCTATCGACCCGACAATATTATCGTCAACTAAACATGTGCACTTAGATCATCATCATTTTTGTTAGAGGGGAACATCAGATCCCAGAACACATGAATGACCAGTCGATTCTTGAGGAAGTATATCATAGATACCATATAGTAATACATTAAGGGATCCAAGGATCAAAATACTTACCTGACTTACCTATCTGGCGAGGAGCATCGTGATGCGATGGCACTCATGAATATATCAATAAGTGGTTAGCCATCAACAGTTAAATTCACAGAATAGGCATTAAGCATCAGATCAGGCATAGACCACATAAGAATGGATCAAAGAGTAAGTAAATATATCAACTCAAATCATCACAGAAATTATCTGGAAAAATAGTCATGAACTAGACCGCAAAAGGATCCTAACGGCCTGGCGCAAGACTGCCACCCCTAACACGATTCACATTCCCCGATGGTCATGACCCAGAGTGAAAACAGTCCAGTAAGGATCGCCAAGATAAGCCTAATGATCTTACAATAGACCGCAAGGCTCTAGGAGAATTCAAAAACCAGAATTGGCCGTTCAATCTCCCACCCTATTCACTCCATTCTATTCCATCGCAAACCTCTCCATTCCACTCCGGCGACGAGCTCCCACCGAAAACTACCACGCTACCAATCGACCCCTCTCACTCACCCGAAGGACGATGGGACAGAAGAGGACGGAGGTGCGACGCTTCCTTCATCACTTGGAAGAGGAGGGAACACCTCTGGTGACGGTGGACCAACCAGAAGAAGTGGAACGGCCGTCGGTCCAAACCAAAGCGGGTGAGCCATCCACGGTGGCGGTGGTGCCTGAAGATGCCTCTGGAAGTGGTGAAGATGAACCTATGGTGGAGGGGACACCGCCGACAGTGTCCGGACACCGGTCATCGGAGGTAGGCTGAGATCTCGAAAAACCCATTTTTGATTTATTAAACCGCATGCATGTGGGTAGATCAGCGAGGGAGTGGGTTAGGGGACCCATAGAAGTGGTGTAGAGGCCGTCAGGGTCATCCCACAAGCCTGGGGAAATGAGGAAGAAACCGTCCCTTCGGTGATAGCCTAGTGGTCCTTCCAGTGACTGCTAGGGAAGGAAACGGTCTAGCCAAGACTGCTAGAGGAGAATAAATGGTCTAGAGGGGACCGTTATGGGTTCTGAGAGCATTTTTTTCCTCTTTTTTCAATTAATTAATGCAATGCATGAATTGTTAATTATTATTATATGGATAACTAATCTTAAATGTTAAATGCATGCAGGGAAAGTGCCAGACCAGGATCTCCTGGCTGTAGGTCCGAGCAGTGTACCTGGCACTATCAGACTTCTAGAGAGAGTGACTAGCCTCGATGGGATGTGGTGAGCTCCTGAGCATCGAGGTGATGAGGCTGGACATCGCCTTGCTATACGCGCTCCACGAGCGGTGGGACCCAGTCAGTAGGGCATTCCTGTTCTCGTGGGGACACATGATCCCCATGCTAGAGGACGTGGCCAGGATCACAGAAATGAGAGTGCATGGAGCACCAGAGATAGGGACAACGTACGCTGACTACCGAGAGTTGGCGTGGGAGCTGCTGGGGCTAGAGCTGACGAGACGAGGGCATCACTCGTCCATACTGGCATGAGTGACCCTGCATGAGAGCATGGGGCTGAGAGGAGCGGCGATAGACGTAGGAGAGCAACCAGTGGAGCACCTTGGGAGACTGACGGACCGTGCTAGATAGAGAGTGGTGGTGGGACTTGGACCGGTGGGAGACGTCGTCCTCTGTCGCTTCCTGATGCTGCTATTCGGGAAGTTGCTCTTCACGATGAGCACAGACGGAGTGAGCTGTAGGCTCCTCCCACTGCCACAAGACCTGGACGGAGTGGGGGAGTATGCGTGGGGCGCCGCTACGTTGGCGTTCCTCTTTGACTCCCTCAGCACCACTGACCAGTAGATGATGCTAGGCAGCTTCTCACCTCTACTTCAGGTAAAATGCCCTACTTCCAAAATGCTCATGCGAATGTGATTATGATTATGACTGCAATATGCTGACACTTGACTAATGCAGGTATGGAGCTACCTGTACCTCCCTAGCCTAGGCAGAGGGAAGGAGGTACATCCGAACCAAGTGCCCATCGCGAGACGATGGATGGCAGTTCGGGACACAGGGTCATTGCGATGCCTAGCGTGAGCGATCTAGGATGATATTGACGCACTTCCTTACGCATCGGTAAGACTCAAACTCTAAAACTTCTAAATGCACTTTTAAATGCTCTTACATGCTGACGCTAACTTAAATGCATGCCCTTTTAGGTGTGCTAGACACCGTACTGTGACGAGGGTCACGAGGGATAGCCCTGGGTGGAGGTAGCCCAGGCATATGCGGGACAAGATGTGTGGCTACATTGCATGAACATCATCAAGCCACTACATCACCGCCTGATCATGAGGACCAGAGGCATTCACCAGCTAGAGGTGGAGTTCCCAGCGAGAGACGACGAGCGCATTGGGTGATCCTCGAAGGGAGCAGAGAGATCGACTGGGTGACCTGAGTGCTAGACTAGGTGCGGGAGTGGAGCAGGAGAGGTCGGGTGGTGTGAGCCCGAGCCGCTAGCGATGAGGCCTACCTGAAGGTCTACACCATGTGCTACGGAGACCAGGTCTTCCGTGGCTCTCGACGACCAGTACAACTCTCTAAACTTAAACTTTCCCTATAATGATTCCTAATGCACTGACTACTTGACTTTCAATATGAAGCTAGACCCCCAGGGATGGATAGCGTGAAACACTCAGTGGTATGCTAAGACACCACAAACGGAATGCTAGATGGACACTAAGATCTAGAGGGGGGTGAATAGATCTACCTTCAAAAATCTTTAACCCTTAAAAATAAAACTACAGCAGATAGAAGGTGTGGAATAGAAAAGCTATCTACTGCAGAGAGGAGATCAGCATATGGAAGAGCGTGAATGAAAAGAGCGAGAACTGATTCTATATGATCAAACGAGCTCGGTTGAGGCAAAGGCACAAGCGCATTTCAGTAAGGCAGGTAATAGAGGAATGCAAAGTAATCACACGAGACACAAGAAGCTTTTAGGTGGTTCGGCGCAAGCCTACATCCACCCCACACTCAACCCAGGTGACGCTTACTGCTGATTCACAACTTCACACTGCTGATCCACAGCTTTACACTGCTGATCCACAGCTTTGGGGAAAACCTTCCCTACAACCGCTGAGCTTCACAGCTTGCTACCAAAGAAATCCTTCTCTGACGCTGGGCTACACAGCTTGCCACAACCACTGACACATAGCTTGTGAAAACAGGTGTTCAAAGATAAAATAAAGAAATCAGAAAAACTTGAAACACCAATGAAATGTAGCTCTATAGAAGAGCACATCGGCTCTGGTTCTGAACCAAGAGACCGATGACAGCAGGTCTGAGGATCTTTCCCATAGACTTACACAACTTTCCAAGCTTCCTGGCACGCTTCTATGGAACGCTTTTCAGGCTCTGCCTTACTCTGGTTTTTCTTCCTCTTCCTCTCGTTTGATCTTCTTCTCTCGTCCACTTCTTTTCACTTCTATTATGTATTCTTCTCTTTTCGTCTCTTCTCTGTATATATGTATATGTCCAACGGATAGAAGGCGTGTGTAAAACACCTTTTTCATGGAAGCTTCTTCTGAGATTCTTTGCTAGGTGACAGCATCTGAGCTTCACTATATTTCACGTGTCACAATCAGGGCTTTTCTTTGTCCTTGGATCACGTGCGTTCCTCATTCTTGGAGAACAAACGTCCTGTCGAAAGAGGAACAATCAGACAATGATAAAGAATTGTATGGACTCAGTATATTGTCAGAACAAAAATTGATCATGCCCTGCATGGACTTGTCTTAGGCAAATGGTTACTGTTCATGCATAGGCATGGAAAGTGCAAGTAAAAAGGTGCAGGAACTTATGACGTGCCGGCAAACATGCACAGACTTAATGACTAAGGCAAAACATGCACAGGGTTTGAGATGCGTGGACTTGTTGTTCTGCCAAGGGAAAACATGCACGGGCTTTAGACCAAAGGAAAAATGTGCACGGGCTTTAAACCAATGGAAAAAATGTGCACGGGGTTTAGTGTACACGGACTTTTGTTAAGCGAGCAAACAACAGGAAATGTGCATGGACTTTTAAGTGCTCAGAAATGAGATGCATGAGACTGTTCATCCTCAGACTTAATGAAAACGTGCAAGGGCTTGGTTTTAATAAGAAACATGCACAGGGTTAGACATCCACTGGGTTTATGAAGTCGTCCAAGGACTTTAGTTCCACTAGGAAACCTGTATGGGGTTGGACATGCACAGACTTTATGAAGAAGTGCAAGGACTTACAGAGATGTGCACGGACTAGAGTGAACGTGCACGGACTTGGAGGGTAAAACTTGCACGGACTTACGATGCAACCCAATAGCATGTAGTCTAAGTCCAGAATGTGCACGGGGTTTGATGTGCACGGACTTGAGTTAATCAAAAGGTGCATGCATGCTTATCGAGGTAGGGAGATGGACTTCTTACTTCGCTAGGAATATTTTGGTACTACATGCATATCCATCTATAGGCATTTGCATCATTTTCCATGCAAGATCTATTTTAGGGGTTTTTAGGTTAAAATGCTTGAAAAATTAGTTAGGACTATTGTATTTGAGTTTTGATGCATGCCGTTGTTATAGTAATTTTGTTATTCAACTCCTTCTACCCCTTTCTTTTTGTTTCGTGTCGATCCGGCTTGACCGGAGGGGAGTTCGGTCCAAACTCATCCCTCTCGTTTCCTAGTCAGTATAACACGTTTGCCAGAGGCCGTTATACTCTTAACGGACCCTAGGGGGTGCGTTATGCATTGCATGGTGGACCACTCGTGGGCCGTTATGTCAGTCGTGGTCTCTGTAGGTCTGTAGGTTGTGGGCATGACGGACTAGTCCCTGTCCGCCATGGCCAGTATGACGCCCCGCCCCGGGTGCGTTATACTATGTGGTTAACTGTGGAGTTTTTTGAGTTTTATCATTCAGGTAGCTTTAACGGACCACTCCTGGTGCGTTATACTCACATGGTGCATCCATCCTGGTGCGTTATGGACTGCGTGTTTTTGGAAGGTTCTCTGGAGAATACAACGCGCAGTCTGAGGCGCGTCATACATTGCATGACACCTCTCAGGTGGTGCATTATAGTTTGTAGGTCTGGGTTCTAATATGTGCACGGGTGAGCATAACGGCCTGTGGGAGGCGCGTTAGAGTCACATAACGTCCCGTCCTTGGTCCGTTACACTCTACTAGTTTGTAAATGTTAGGTTTGCATATTTAATTCTCGTCTTATGCATTTTGTGCTACGTTCTTATTATAATTGCGCTATTTTAGATCGGAGGCGCCCGGCCACCGACGAGTGTACCCGCCCGATCGCCTTAGCTTCCGATGAAGCAATCTCCTACGGAGATGGGCCGGCTGCTCTGAAATCGCTCCTCCTCTCAAGGTAATTCACTCTTTCTTTTCTTCTGGAAGAGCTCTCTCTAAAATCTCTATCTCAACAATGGCAGTAGCTTTAGCAGCCTCTCTTGGACGGAGCGGCTTGGTACTTATAGCAGAGAGCAGAGGATCAGCTTCCTCTTTCTTCCACTTGAGATTCCAATAAGCCAATATTCCATTGGTCCACGTGGAAAGGAATGTTTTGTTTGTTATCTGAACTTTCCAGCGATCAGCCTCATGTGATGAAGTTTTTCAAGCCCAAATTTCCACAAAAGAACCGGCACATGATTTGCCAGGGTTCATCACGAGCTCAGGATGAAATTCTGACATTTGGTGCAGTTCTCACTTAAGTACCTTCCATTGACTTCAACCGATCTTAATAATCCTTAAGAGCCCTTTTTTAACCACACTTGACTTAAAAAATGATGTTTCCTTAAGTGTGTTGAAAAGTAAATGAGAAGTGTTGAGGCATATCATCGCCAGGTCGAGGCAGAAGTTAGCAACACATGTCTTGAATGCTGATGCGTCAGATCAGTAGCTGTTGGCTTCGACCTATCCTTATGACTGCTCTTATTTCTCCTTTTGGTGCTTCGACCTTGTTGTCTTCAATTTGTTAGTTTTGAGTTGAGTGTGTCGATGCACTCCTCAGATGCATCGAGGCAGCATGAGGATAGAACCTTTCAGATGGCTGACTTCAAGTACTAGCTTCACACTAGGTGTATCAATGCACCCGCTTAATGCTTCGATGCAATTCCTCTTGAAAACTCGAACCTAGACTAGTGCATCGGTGCACCACTCTAATGCTTCGACGTAATGCGACTTGTTGGCTATTATAGTGCTTGATGCGTCGGTGCACTTCTTTGATGCATCAATGCAGCCTTTTCGAAACATAATACTGTGGTCATGACCGTATCGAGGCAGTGAACGTCTTGCTTCGACACTCCAAACTTTCATCTGTACTTCTGAAAATTTCTTCTTGCTTCAAAATAAACATTCTCTTCTCCAGAGCACCTACAATCAAAAACTATTGTTATTAGCAAGTAACCCATATTGTATTGACATCATCAAAACATAGAGTTCAACATTTTCAGCGTTATCGTGGGTTGTCATTTTGCCTTGTCAAGCTACCCTTGCGTCGATGCCAAGCAACTTTGGAGTCGACTCCATCCCTTTCATCCTTCATGATTTCAATGGTGCTCCCCTCTGTCTTCCTCAAGCCGTCGTTGTTCTATCTATTTGTCACCCTTAGGGCGACATTTGCCACTACTAAATGATATTTTTCACTGCTATATTCCATTCTTCATTTCTACTAAAGCACAAGTAGAACCCTCACTTCATTAACACAGGAAGGAGGTTGCATCAATGCAACCTTCTTGTTCCCCACTTTGTCAACCATTTTTCATTGCTAAAAGCTATTTGTTATCCTTAAGGTGCCATTTGTCATCATTAAGTGACATTTTTCACCCTTGAGCTCTCTTTTTCATCGTTGTTAAAGCACGGGCAGAGCCTTCACTGCGTCAACACATGAAGGAGGCGACGTTGATGCAACCTTCGTATTCTCTGCTCTGTAGCCTACTTTTCATCGCTACAAGGCTATTTGCCACCGCTGTAAGCTATTTGTCAACTAAAAACCCATTTTTACTTCCACCCAGCTATTTGTCACCCTTAAGGTGCCATTTGTCACCGTTGCATGACATTTTTCACCCCTAACTTCTATTTCTCACTGCTACCAGCAGATGCCGCTCTGCTTTGCCAAGCTGCAATTGCTTCGACGATGAGACCATGTTGCATCAACGCCATCCCTTCATTCTGTAGGTTTTCAACGATCAGCTTCCCTAGGTTTTCTCTAACCATCGCTATTGATCTATTTTTCACCCTTAAGGTGCTATTTGTTACTGTTATATGGCATTTGTCACCTTGAGCCACATTTTTCACTGATATCAAGAGCCTTCGACTAGCCTTGCCAGACTGCCACCATGTCGAGTCCAAATGACTTTGGAGTTGACGCCTCTTCTTCTAACTTCACGATGAGCCTTCTTTTTCACCACCACAAGCTCCTTTGTCACCATTGCAAGACATCTATTATGACTAAAACCCATTTGTAACCACTAAAAGACAAACTAAAAGAAGAAAACTAAAAAAGATGGAGCAAGAAGATTGAGGTCCAACACTTACTAAAACCTCCAGGACCATTCCATCGCATGAGTAAATAAACAAGTGAAGAATAAGATGGTTTCTTGCTTACTGGGAGAGGCCACGTCGATGCAGCCTCACTCTATGTCGACCCAGCGACTCTTGCCAGGTCCCTGGTTGGGGCTTGTGCGTCAGCGCCCTGAACGCCTGAGTTGGTGCGATGTTCCTTCACAGCTTTCCTGTGATGGCGCTTGCGTCGACGTAGCTTGACCCGTGCATTGACGCACTGGCCCTCGGCCCCTTTCAGCCTACTAAAGAAAAAGAGAGAGAGAAAGAGACAACTCGAGGCATCAAAAATAGTGGTAAGAGAGAGATGACCCAACTCATAGGCAAAAAATGGGTGTCAACAGACGCGACCAACGCGACACTAACATAGTGATAAAAGAGGAGGATATGTCCTCAACAAGAAGCACAAACTCGTGACTCGTCCCTAGCAAGAGAAGTGCATGGATCTGTGCGGTTGAGAAACTGGCAGTGAGTCAAGGGTGGTCAACACTCCTTCGTGGCCGGGTCGGGTCATGGGACGGGTCACGTACGCTCTCTTACAGCAATGATGTTATTTGAACGGGTTAGAATTCCTAACTCATGCAAGCACAACGTTCAAACATATACAGAATGAGCAGAGCTACGAGAGAGGAGCGAAAATGTACCTCCACGGTCGGAACGTGGGGAAGACCTTCCCGGCCAAGAACCGTAACTCCTGGTACAGTAAATGTGAATAATTATAGCAGTAAAATTACAGCCCACTCGATGCAGTGAGGTAAAAGGATACAACAGTGATCTGAGAGCCCCGGTCTTAGGTTGACGGGCACATCCGTGAAGCGCTCGGGACGGCAACAGATTGCCAGTTCGATTTGGTTCTGCCCTGGCCCGCAGGACAGCAAGCGGCTACAGCTATTGGGATGGCGGCGTTCGGACGTCTCCTGGCTGTGGCAGCTGGCAGGGATGTTGCTGGAGTGTCCCTGGTCGATCCCCGGGAGTGGCGGTCGCTGGACCGGAGCCAAACTATTTATGGGGATTTAACTCCCAACCCTGTCCCACAGTCCTATCTCGGGACAGACCTGCGCGGCCTGGCAATATTGACTCCTGTGCCCAGATCCGGTGTCGGATCGAAGCGAGACTGGCACTGTTGTGAAGAGGACTCGAAGAGATATGATGTATATGAAATTCAAGACCATCCAACAGCCTGAGCTTTCGTGAAAAACTCTACAACAGGGTGTCATGTTCTGGCAGGGGTGCAGGGCAGGTTGGGATCTGCCTAAAGAAGGGATTTGACCGGGGGACAAATGGCAGATTTGGGTGAAGGGATTAATTTGGGTGAGAGAGGGGGACGTGGTGATCAAGCACACCAAATTTTGTGGTGATCAGAGATGGTTTGGGGGAGTGAAAAAATTCGTGAATCAGGTGGTTGTTTCACAGATCTACACACAAGCAGACTGTGAAGGGCGGAGAGATGGCGGTGGATGGAGGGGCAAATGGCAGCGGATCGGTGTGAAATTTTATATGGAGATGGGGAAGGATGTGGGGAAGATGCCATCAACATTTGAGGTTGATCAGGCGGCTGGATGAGGCGAACCAACCTGATCTTTAACCTTCTGTTCTGAAATTTGTGACTCAGGACAGCAGGATGGGGAATAGGTTGTAGCGGCTCGTTGGCGGCACGAATGGCGGTGGTGGCGGCGGTGATCGAACCTGGTATCTAGAGGAAGGGCTAGAACTTGAAATCACTCCAAGATTTAGGCATCACACTTAGATTGCTGCAACTCTGACAACTGCAAGAAGGAGGGGGAGAGGGAGGAGAGAGGGGCGCCCAAGGCTTCTTGCACAAAATACTTTTTTTCTTCTATTAATTCTATGAAATAAATGGTTAAAAGACATTTTATATTAAACCCTAGACCTAGGAAAAATGACTAAAAATACCCTTAGGTCAATGGGAGAAGGTGGGTAAAATGGAGAATGGGAATATTTAATTCCCCACATGGGGAAGAAGAAGGGGGCGCCCCCTCCCTTGGTCCAAGATGACAACTTGGTCCAAGTTCTACCTTGGACCATCTCCCTTGGACCCAAATTAAATACTCAAATTAAATCCCTTGGACCCAAATTAAATCTAAAAATATAAATACGCACCCAATACACTCTCAAAATATAAACGCACACCAAATACACTAATATAAATACAACACTCCAAAAATTAGTGGCCTAGCACTAATGCCCCATCAATTCTCCCCGGGTGGGAAGAACTCGACCACATCGAGTAAGGGGGTGCTGTCTCTCGAATATCACTCCAGTAGATCTGGATCTGTCCTCTATATCTCTGCCCAGATGATCCAAGTGTCATTAGACAAGGGCCGTCCTCTCTATCGCACCCGATAGCATTGGTACGCTGCACTCCTAAGCGTCACCTGCTCATCCAATATATGTTCTATTTGCTCATGCTACTGTTGGAATGAGGCTGGTGGTGAACACTCCGGGGTGGGGTCACTCTCAAGGGGAGGAGACGGCTCAAAATGCTCGCTAGGAATCATCGTTAGGTCCCTATAGGTAACTAGATCTGAGATATTAAAGGTGGAGCTAATCCCACAATCCTCATTCAAGTCCACAATGTGAGCGCTAGATCCGACTCGCCTCAATACTCGAAAGGGACTGGCACCGCGAGCTTGTAATTTTCTTCACGGTTTCAGAGGAAACCGTTCAGGTCTGACCTTGATCATGACATATTCATCCTCTAGGAACTCTCGGTGGTGCCTAAGAGCAAGCAATTCCTTGCATCGTTCATTGCTGACCTCTAGATGACAGATGCATGTATTGTAATTTTCTTTTTATTGAGTCAAGATTGTCCTTAGTTCCTTTCTGGAAATTATGTAATAGAATTACCTTGAAGGTTATCATGAATAAAGGATTTGATTTATCTATACTTTTGCGCACTCTGTCTATGTGTCGAATACACTTTTACTCTGATTGATATAAACTTGTCACGCATACCGGGTTCCTTCCGCGCTTGGGATGTGACAGAATGTGTATAGCGGCTTAGGCCCTGAGTCGTTCACCAAAAATAGGTATTCATTGAAGTGAGGTTAACGTCAACGCAAGGAATGAAAAGGGTATTAAGCATCGATTCAGGCAAAAGGCCCAGGCCAATGAATGTGTATAGTGACTTAGGCCCGAAGCCGTTGGCCAAAAATAGGTATTCGTTGACGTGGGGTTAACGTCAACGCAAGGAATGAAAAGGTTTTAAGCATCGATTCAAACGGAAGGTCTGAACAGATGGATGTGTATAACGGCTTAGGCCCGAAGCCGTTCATCGAAAGTGTATGTTCATTGACGTGGGGTCAACGCTAGAATGAGAAATGAAAGGTTTTAAGCATCGATTTAGACGGAAGGCCCGAACCGATGAATGGTATAGTGGCTTAGGCCCGAAGCCATTCTCCGAAAATTGGTATTCATTGACGTGGGGTTAATGTCAACGCAAGGAATGAAAGGGTTTTAAGCATTGATTCAGATGGAAGGCCCAAACCAATGAATGTGTTTGGTGGCTTAGGCCCGAAGTCGTTCACCAAAAATGGGTATTTGTTGACGTGGGGTTAATGTCAACGCAAAGAATAAAAGGGTTTTAAGCATCGATTCAGACGGAAGGCCCAAACTGATGAATGTGTAAAGCAGCTTAGGCTCGAAGCTGTTTGCTAAAAATGTGCTTTCCCCGCTAGGGGTGGTTAATGTGAAGTAGGGGCCCAAGTCTGGGGGTCCTGTTTAGTTATTCACCATCCCGTATAAAGGGGGTGGTGGTGTATAGTATAGCTTCAGATATCTTCCGTTGAGCGGTGGGAACTGGACCTCTTCCCGGTGGTTGACCACAATATAGGCCCCTCCTTCATATACCCGCTGGACCACATACGGACCTAGCCAGTTTTCTGTAAATTTGTCCTTAGGGTTCGAAGCCATGACTTCCTTTTTCTTTACCATGTCTCCCTTTTTGAATTCTTGGCCTTTGACAAGTTTGTTGAAGGCACATGCCATGCAGGCTGATACACCTGTATGTTTTGTTGTGCTTGAAGACGCTTCCCCTCTAGGTCAGCCAACTCTTCCAGTCTCCTTTCGACAATTGTTTGTTCATCATGAACCAAACCATACTGGATGGTAACCCTTAGTCATGGCATTTCTAACTCAATGGGGACTACAGCCTCCGAGCCGAATACCAGAGAGAAAGGTGAGCAACCCGTGGGCATCTTGTAAACAGTCTGGTATGCCCATAATGTCTCATACATCTTTTCCTCCCAATCTTTCTTGTGGGAGCTAACTTTTTTAGATAGGAGGGTGCATAATGTTTTGTTAAAATCTTCTGCCAACCCATTTGCCTGTAGGTTGTATAGGGTGGAGGTTATCCAAGCAATTTTGTACTTATCAGACAGTCGGTAGATCTTCTGGTTCTTGAAGTGACTGCCGTTATTTGATATTCTTCGATTGGGTACACCCAACTAGAATATGATATTTTGCTTGATGAATCTAGAAATCAATTCTTTGGTGACTTCCCTGAGTGCAATAGCTTCCGCCCACCTAGAGAAATAATCAGTTGCCGCCAGAATATATTTACACCCAGCAGAAGACGGTGGGAGAGGACCGACCACATCAGTTCCCCATTGTGCAAAGAGCCAACTGGCAATTGTTGGATGGAGTGGAACTAGAGGCCTTCTGGGCATGGTGGCGTGCTCCTGACATTTTTGACATGACTTTGCGAACTTGCAATAGTCATCGAACATAGGGAGCCAATAGTAGCCCAACTTCTTAATCTTGATCTTCATTTTCGGCCCAGCCTGATGTACTCCAGCCACTCCAGCATGTATTTCCTGCATTACTTGCTAGGATTATTTGATAGACAGGCAATGGAGGAGGATCTTCCTGTGGGCATCTGCCATAATTCGGAATAGGGTTCTGCTCCTAAGCTCGTAAGAGTCTTATATTCTGAGCAGCTTCATTCTTTGTTCTTTTTCTTTCAGCAGTTGCTTTTGTACAAACCACTGTAGGAGAGACTCTCTCTGGTCAGGTATACGAGTTTCTTCGGCCAAGGTGACCTCATATTCGTCCGTCTAGGTATCCAGCATGCTTGGGACCTACCGTCGGTTGATCACGATGATGTTCAAAGTTTCATCTGGTGGGACTGCCAAAGAGCTAGCCAACTTTGCCAGAGACATCCGCTTGGGCATTTTGCCCTCGGCCTACATGATTAATCTTGATGAAGTAAAACTTTGACATAAGGTGCAGTGCCTTTCGATAATAAGGGGTGAGCTCTGATTTCCAGACATCAAACTACCCTTATATTTGCTTGACAACCAGCATAGAATTATTATTTTTTCTTTCATTTAGGATGCACCAATTAAAGAGGATGGAGAAGTGGAAAATTTGAAATTCAGAGGTATGCCCTTGTTAACTGTAACATATACATGTAGTTATTGTTTCTTATCATTGCGAGTATTGAGCACGGGCACGAGCACGGGATGCCACCCGATCAGTTCAGAGCATACTGGATGATTTATCGTTATCTTATTGTGTTAGGGATAAACTAGTAACTTGGGTCAATTTAGGTTTGGCTGCTCATTTAATTGATTGTTAAGGGTATTTACATCAATCAATCTGATTAGGTTGTATAGTTTTCTCCTGAGACTCTTGTGAGATTCTCGGTCTAAGGTTATATATATGACCTTGCAGGCATGAGGTTTGGATTGTATGTGCATAATTGAAATGCTTGCAAGTATGGTAACTGTGAAATATCGACATTTATTCATTTGATCATCATAGTCATCAGCTGATTCAACATTGCCAAGCTTCTGCCATCAATCTGATTTGGCTTACTGATCTGCTGCAGTTTCAAAGAGTTTTGGTACTCGCTTTATATGTAGTTCTGTATAAACATGATGTTTTGAACAGTTATGAAAGAAATGTGGCTTATAGATGCTTGGCATTGACTAGGTTGTATTAGAGAATTGAATTGTGCCATTAGTGATGAAGGTTGGTGCTTCATTTTCAGCTATTAGGAGTGTGATAGGGAAGTATAGTAGAGTATCACTTCCACCATTTCCTTCTAACAATGGTAGGAGTAAATATGGGAAACTGAAGGTGAGCAAGGTTGCCTCTTTCTTTGAGGTACTTGATGCATTATATGATCCTGTGGAGATGGTGGAGAACAAGAACCCTCTTGCTATGGAGTTGGTGGGGCAGGTACCTATAAATGCATTTTACATTTTTGGTTTATCAGTCGTGCAATTCTAATCATAATGTCTTTCAATTGCATGTTTCAGATGTTTGGGTTTTTACTGTATGTATCAGAATATCAATCAAAACAGACTGAGGCAGTGCTTTCAATACCAAAGGTTGAACTGACTGACAAGTTATTACTCTTTACCTGAATGTGTATTTTTGTTGCTGACTTGCAGATTACGTTTTTTTAATAGGGTAAAATTAGACGAATTTCCTCATGTACACATTATTTTTGGCAGGTTCATGATAGAGCTCAGGTATTTGTTTCATGTGCACTGGATGAAACTCAAGAAAATCCCAGCTTTGTGGGTGTAATTGAAAGATGGTTAAGTAGCGAACTCCACATCCCAAAGATTGATTGTGCTTCCAACATAAGCTTATTTATTCTGGTACATTATTGATCCTTTTCTGGACCAACTGACCTTAATGGTACTCTGTGATGCATTTCTTGGCGGACTGCACAATTATGCCCTACTGCATATGGAGCAAGCTGCACATAAATCAATCACTTTCTAGCTTATTGCATATGAAAGTACATTTAGAACCGTACAAACTACAAAGTGGATGCGATTTAGGCAGTGACTGTTCGGTCTTTGTCATTTCTTTCATGTTATTTTATTTTCTCATTTAGTTTCACTGTTTTCTGGTTGGCCCCTTTGGTACAGGGTAGCCTTGTCATTTGTACTCAGTTGAGTAAATAAAAGAAATATTGGAAAATTGTGCTGGCATCTTATCGTGTCGCTGTTTACACTGGGCTGCCAGGCCAAGACCAAAGTGAAACAGAAAGGAGGCTTGAAGTTATCAAACTTGGAAGGTGAAAGACTACGAGCCTATAAACACCTGTAAGTATATCAAGCCCAGATGACACACACTTATGACAAGCTTGTCAGATAAAGGGTATTCAAAAGAGGTTACCTTGTCATGGTCAAAGAAAAGGAAGTCATGGCAGGGAGGTCTAGCAGTAAGCTAAAACTCAATTGGCACAGACCCTACATCATTCAAACGAGGTATGAGGGAAGTGCATACATAGCTGTTGACCATAAAGGAAATACTTCTTTTCCTCCTCTCAACGGCAAGCATTTGAAATTATATTATGCGCCAGAGCATCAGTTTATGCAATGATCATCTTGGGATATGTCCTTTCTCGGGGAAGGATGAGCCAAAAAGAAAAATGAGGCGTAAAATATTAGTGTCCCGGCGGACTTAGTCATTCCCTCGGGGATGCCCAAGGGTAAAAAGGTCAACAAATATGACTGAGTTGAAAACTCGAAAGGGCGCCTCAGACAAATTTGGGTAACCCCTCAGTGCAAAAACTTATGAGAGCACACTGGAAAAAGTTAAAGGGGGTTAGCTTCGGCGAAAACTGGAAAGGGCGCTGCAGTTGATAAGTTTTTAAAAAAACTAAAGTAATGTTATCATGTTGGACATCCCCTATCCAGCAACTTTGTCCCAATGTGGCTCATATACCGCGAAAATGCTCGAACTTACACGTCCAGCCAAATTGTTTACACACGAAAAATGCAGACACGTTGATGATAAAATATTTTTTTGGGTTTCGGTATTTATTTTCCATTTTGAGTTTATCAGACGATTTAGGGTTTGTGTACTGAACTTGAATTAATTGCATTTGAAAAAATACAGCTGATTAAAATTGTAGAAGAGGAACTTCAGATATCGAGCAGAGCTCTACTAATAATTTACCGTAAAGTAGAAATAAAATAGAAAAGCTCAAACGTGAAAGTGTGCAGACTGCAATAAGCAGAACGATTACACTATGACGACAACAGCCCAACATAAAACGTACAAGTCTGAGCCTTGAGCAAAAGAGCACTCGGTAAAGAGATGGTCCAATGATTCATCTATTCATCCTAATCCCAGAATCCATTGTCCAGAGCAGCTATCACTGATTCCATACAACAAATATCTACCATTCATCTCAGTGATGCATTAGTAGACCACATCGATTCATTATCCAAGGATACATTGAGCTCAAGAATTAAGACAGTGAATACATTCAGCTGATCACAGTGAATTAACAAGTAAAAACATCATGTTCATCCACAAAGGAAGTGCTGGAAGCACTTTCAGACCATAGTTCATACTAGATTTTACCAGCCCATTTAGAGCCAATAAAAACATTTCCTAATTGAGCATTTTGTCGAATGAGTAATAATTTTACTTTCAAAGGAAAATAACAAGACATTTTGGAAATTTTTGCAACAGCCGAAAAGGTGTTACTTGAATTTCTACTTTCTAATAGATGGATACTGGAAATAATATATCCAGTCGTGCCTGTCCTCATTTTCGTACTATCACCCTCTCCTTCACAATGTGCCAATGCAGCATTACTTATAACAAATTCACATTGTCAGTTTTCAGAATGCTTCAACTTTCAGTTCTTCTCACTCATTTTGCCCCACACAAGGCTTCTCATGTTCACTAACTACAAGTCACCCATAGTCAATATAAAACTTATCAGAAGTTTAGCACTACTGCCAGATCTTCTTTTGCTTTCAATGACATGTGGCACTGCCACCTTCAACTAAAAAAAAAAACTGCCGGCTCTCCTTCGACCAACCCAAAACTATCTTTAACTTCCTAAGGTCGCAATTTGCAACAAGTACACCTTCAAGCTCTCCGGTGCATAGCCAACACTGACACACGCTGTGTGTGGACGTCAGTCTATTAATCTATCTCCTATAAGCACCGTTCCCGCATCTAGCTCCCAACGTGGACCCTACGTCAATTGTACTCATGAAAGTCCATTCTTCTGTCTATAAATCTGCGAAAGAAGAAGAAATCGCCTGGAACGACAACTCCAAGTCAAACTATAACTCCATACCTTCCGCTATATATGACGCTCTTAGTATGGCACAACGAAATCAAAAAACGAAGCACCGACCCTAGGAAACAAAGGACCAAATCAGGATAGCACCGACCCCACAGGATGTCCTCCTGTTTGTACTATCATCCCTAAAAAGCCGGCAACCAACAACAAAAACACCAGATTTGCCTCTTCCACTTCCGAAAAATGCCCAAAGTGGCACCACACGTCACCTGCACATATTACCAAATACATAGTTTAACCATTCACAGACAGAAAATTCACACACCACGCGACACAACGTCAGAAGCGGATGGATCGAACCGAAGAAAATTAGGGTTTCGGATGGAGGGGAGGAACGGGCAAGAGCAGAGAGAGCGAGCACCTGTCGGCCATGTTAGCGATGGTGCGGAAAGCGAGGATGAGGGACCGATCGGGGTTGGCGCCGCGGTTCTGCCACCGGCCGAGCGAGGAGGAGAGGAAGTCGCCCTGGGCGCCGTTCGGCTTGGAGATGACGGTGGAGAGGCCGCCGTCGGTGAGTAGCGGGTTGGAGGGCCCGCCGACCCGGACGGGGTCGTTGTCGCCGGACTCGTTGGCGAAGGTCCGCCACTCGGAGGTCTCGTCGATGGAGTGCGCCTCCAGCACCAGCCCGCACTCGTAGCACACCGTGTCGCCGGCGGAGTGGTCGAACACCACCTCCGTGCTCCTCTTGCAGTCGGGGCAGTAGGTCTCCGCCATCACCCGCCGCCGCCGACGGTTCCTCGCCTGCGACCTCGCCCGCTGCCCTGGGTTCCGGTCGATCACGCGGCGGGCCTCCCGCCTGCGACCCGACGAACTCCTGTTTGTGACATCGATCAGTGAGATGACCAGTCTCCTTTTTATTTTTCTCTACGCTTCGGCTCTACTTCTCTCTCACTTGACTCCAGTTAGCGTTATATATATATATATATAAACTCGAGTATTCTTTAATTGGAAAATTCTAGATGAGTTCAGGTACGAGACACACACAGAGAGAGAGAGAGAGACTGTGCATGTCACCGGTGTTTTGTCTGTCACATGGGCCAGTTTCAAGTCTCTCTCTTAACCATTTGAAAGACGGAGATCTCCTGTAATTTTTGGAGGAACAGAAAGTCATATCCGCGTGATTTATTTCATCTCTTTTTATAAGTTCACAAATTTTAATTTTATCATTACCGAACTCCTATTAAAGGCAAAAGAGTTAAACAAGAACAACTCAACCCACCTCAATTAATTTATCTTAATCGGACTTGTTACTTTATCAAAGTGACCCAAACTATTTAGTATTATATGAGATTAATGCTTGATCTGTAACTTGAAGATGCAAGAGTGGGTATGGAAAGTGTCCAAGGGCTCGACACTAGCTCCCTCGACAGAGAGCTAGAAACGTGCTGAAAACTATGGGGTACGATGAATACTGACGGCGCATTGCACCAGGAGTACTTTTTTTATACACAAGTGAAGAACCACGAGGCTCATTTTGAGAATTACATGCTTGTTAATGACTTTCTAGTACATAGCCTTTATAAGGTTATGTAAGTACTTTCTAGATACATGCTCGTATTTTCTTGTTCATAAAAGACCAACTTTACATCTACATGAGTAATCTTGCTTGTTCATGTTGTATACTCACTCATGTCTACTTGCTCATTTATCTCATGACTCTATATCTTGGTTATCTTGGTTTATATCGCTTAATTATCGCATTCTCATTTTTACCTTAAAGTCTAGAGCTAAGACATTAATCACTTACATATTGCCTTCATATTGATGCGAAGATACCTACTGGGTAAGTGTGCTCATACTTACTTTCTCAATTTTTCAAGAAATACTAGTGAATCAGATTTAGATTGTTCAAGTAGCGGGTCTGAGAGTGATCGAAGGTCCAATGGATCGAGAGAAGCCCTAGTTATCTAGAGCCTAGTCGAGTCTTATTGTACTTTTCTATTTTTGTAAGTCGATGATGTAAGGAAGTTAGAAGTTAAGGATCTCATGTATTTTGTGCTTATTATTATGGAATAAAATTGGAATGTTGAACAATTACTTGTGTAATTACTTTGTGCGATTGTCTTGCACTCTAATTTTCTTACTTGCGAGAGGCTTACCATGCCGGCTATTTACGTTCCCGAAATTCTTTCCGTTGTATTAAAATCTTAGGGCATGACAGAGGTGATGGAATAGGGGTCTTTGGGAGAGGAGGCGGTGGTGATGGGTTAGGCAATGGAGATAGTGACAGAGAGGGTAATGAGGGAGGTCATCTTGCCCACCGTCGACGTATTGGCACAACGCGTCGAGTGGTGTTGGGGGTAGAAGTAGTGGTAGAGGAAGTGGTGGTAGTAATGGGAGCGGAGGAAGTGGAGGTACCAGCCTGAGCAAGGGCTTGGGTTTGTGAAGGTGATGGAGATAGGGTAGGAGATGGTGAAGGTAATGGTGATGGAGATGGAGATGACAACGGGGTAAGCGATGGCCTAGGCTAGGAAGTGGCTAAGGGAGTAAATTATAGAGTAGTTGACAGAGTAGGTGCTGCGATAGGCACAGAATCACAGGGGTGCCCCTGGTCTTGTAGTGAGGGAGATGGCTGCTTGGGCGCACTTCTTGCTGCTGCTGCTGCTAGTTGCGAAGATGTAAAATGACCTTATGAATAGTGGCCCAATCAATCCTCTTCTTATCTTCTAGGTCACAACCATGCTCCCAAAACTCAAGACAATCCTCAACCAAATGCCCTTGCTGGCGATGATAATCACAGAACTGGAGCATATTCCTGACCGCGAGTCGGTAAGGCACAATCGGAGGGAGTGGCAATGCGTGAGTGGCCATCAAAGCCCGAAAAATATAGATAAAACACTCTGGCAATGGAAGGTAAGGAGCCCGCTTCAGGCAAGGGGGATGCCAAGGGGTATGGGATGAAAGAGGTGGAGAGGGAAGGGAAGGTTGCGTAGGCTATGGAGGTTGCGTAGGCAATGGAGCGTGGCAACTAGTGGAGGGACTCAGTGGAGACGTATGTAGGGGTGGAGAAGATGGTATGTAGTGGACGACATCCACTCCCTCAGGGTGTAGTGTTCCCATGACTGGAGGTGGAGATAGATGGGCACATGCGTGGGTGGAGGGTGTCGATCTATTTAAAAATCAACTTAAAAATAATAAAAAAAGTAAGGTAGGAAAAGAAAGGGAAAAGGAGGAATAGGGAGCATACGTGGGATGCTAATGGAGGGTGATCGCCAGAGACTGCGGGCCTCGATGAATATAAACAATAAGTAAAGGAGGGATCGCGATAAATACCTTTGAAGCATGGGGAGATGTGTGAGTCGACCTTCTCTTCCAATCGACCGGCCGATGAAGAGAGTCTTCTTAGATTACCCTTGCAAAATAGATAAAACAACACCAACCAACGAAAATATGGATTAGAAATCGCGTGTGCAGTATCAATTCCCAAGTGAATATAAGCGTGAAAACATGAAATAAAATACACCTGTTAGGTGTTGGCCCTTAAACCCCTATGCAAAGGGTGGACAAAAATATGATGATATGAGGAAATAACATGGAGACGTGCAAGTGTTGCACTGGAGGAGTTCTCAACGTGGTTGAGATGAATATAATGGAATATATGATGCATGCATGAGTATGGGTTAATGCAATGAAATAAAAGACAAAGGAGAGATAGAGGAGCCTGTGTCTCTGTTGACGGGGGCTTTTGATCTTCAATTAGGAGGAAGCCTCCAACGTGATGAAGCTTTAGATGCAGGGAGGTTCCTCCCGGAGCCTACGATCCGACGGCACCTCCCCTATATATGGAGTTGGCCTTTTTAACAGAGGATTGCAGGGGCTTATTTGGCGCCGTCGGCTTACTGCCGTACGGGGCCGAGGTGTTCGCCCCACCCTTGGCGGGGGCCTTCGCGGCGCCAGCGGCGGCACCGGCCTTCGCATCGTTGCTCGGGCGACCGGGCTTCGAGTTCGGCGCCTTGACGAGCGAACCGTCGGACCCGGGACCGGGAACACCCTCGGGATACGGCGGCTGAAGCTGCACGGAGTAGAGGCCGGTGTGCTTGAGCAGTGACCAGTCCTTCTTCTTCACCGCGTCGATGATCGAGTCCGGCGTGTAGCCGTCCTGGATCAGCTTGGTGATCGTCGTGGCTTCCTGTGTCTGGATCTCCGCCAAGTCCTTGATGTCCTCGCGGAGGTACGCGATGTCGCGATCGTCGAACCAGAGGCGGGCCCCGGAGGGGACCTTGATCAGCGGAGCCATGGCCGCACAGAACGAGCGCCACAGCGGGCGGATCGTGCCGTCGGCGAAGGCGTCGCGCGCCGACCGGAAGTTACCGGCGTTCAGCGACGACCCCTGCATCCCCTCGGACAGACCGGCCACCACAGGGTGGACGCGGGCCGCCGCAGCGATACGGGTCTCTCCAGCGCCCTGGATCTTCTTGAAGTCCAGAGCCTGGAAGTCGATGGTGAGCGGGGTGACCGCCGCGCCGCCGCCGAGGTAGAGCGTCTTGTACGCGTTCTCGGGGCCACGGTGGTTGCGGTCGATCGCCTTCATGAACTCCTTGAACTGCTCCTCCGTCACGGTCTCCTTGAAGGAGACGGCGATGTTGGGCGTCGCGGCGTTCTTGTAGAAGGCGTTCTTGTGGGTGGTGGCGAGCTGGTCGCCCTCGATCTCTCGAAGGACCGGCGTCAGCCACGTCATGCCCCGGTACTGCATCTCGGGGTCGGGGATCGGCGCCCAGTGGGCGATCTTCCCGTTCGTGCCGTCGGCGGGGTAGATCTCCCACTCGTCGGGGGACTCGGTCCCGCCCGGCTTGTAGACGTACCCGGCGATGTCGCTCTTGACGGCCAGGGCGGGCGGGGCGGTGAGGATGATGTCCACCCAGTCGGGGCGGAGTCGGCGGAGGCGCTTCCCCTCACGGACGACGAAGAAGTTCCCGGCCAGGTCGGCGTCCTGCATCGCGCGGGACAGCAGCTCACCCGTCGTGGCGTTCGGCCACGGGTTCTCGAAGACCTCCAGCTCGGGCGTGCCGAAGAGATCCTGGGGGCGGCCGTTCTTGATCTGCTGGAACTGGAAGCGGGCCTCGGAGAAGAGGAGCATGCGCGCCATGCAGCAGGCGAACACGATGCCGTTCTTCTTGTAGATCCCGGCGACCGCCTGCTCGAAGCCTCGGTCGGCGTCTTCCTTCTTATCGTACGGCGTGGTGTGACTGATACTCAGAGGGTACTGATTGCCGTTGGGGTCGAAGAACTTCGCCCAGTCGTTGGCGGAGAGACGCTCTTCATTCGGCTTCCGGCCGAACAGGGACTGCCAGACCTTAGCCATCGTCGTCCTCCTTCCTTACGGTTACGAACGACAGGGCGATGAGTCCGACGGCGGCGCCGCCGTACAGACCGTAGAATCCGAACTGCCATACAGCACCGGCAGTTGCCATCAGTAGAAGGAACGCGACGGCGAGAACCGCTTGCGCTTGTGTCACCGTCTCAACTCCCGTAAGCGACCCATGGGGCAGCGGGCGGGGCCTCGCTGCTCAGCTTCTTGTAGCCCCAGACGGCCAGCGTGGCGCTGACCAGGGGGCAGATGTCGGACGCGGCGTTCTTCTTGTCCCAGGCCCACTTATCGGCCAGGTCGCGCTTCGCCGCTGCCGCGACCGCGTTGGTGAGAGGCTGCTGGCCGGTGTGCACGATCTTCGGGACCTCGCCCTTCCTCGGCACACAGCCGACGTGGAACTCGCCGCACGCGACCGCGTACTCGGAGGTGGTGGGAGAGACGATCTTCACGCCGAAGTTCTCCAACTCGGTTATGAGCGAGGAAGCTTGGCCCTTGTCGTCGATGATGACCGCGTCGGGCTTCAAGCTGGTCCACATCTCCCGAATGCGTCCAGCTATCCAGTCGGTGCCCGGTCGGTAGTCGTACTGCTCGTAGCCGGTGATCTCGACGTGATTCATGCCCTCGTCGTTGACCCCGCAGGCAGTAATGCAGCCCCAGCTCCTGGTCGGGCTGACGTCAACCGCCAGCACCCAGGTGTTCTTGGAGCCGCCCATGTGGATCTCGCTGTCCTCGTCGAGGCGAGCCTTCCAGCTATCCTCGTCGATGACCGCCCAGGCGTCGCCGTCGACAGGCCAGCGGCCCACCGACAAACGCTCGACCTTGAAGGCGTCCTCCGACATAGCCCGACGCTCGTTCGCGACGGTGTCGCGCGAGATGCGGATCCCATACCCCGGATTCGCCTTCGCCCACACCTCCTCGTCGTCGAGGCTGTCGTGCTCGTTGCAGGAGGGGAGGCAGAAGTCGGTGCAGGTGTCCGCCGACCACTCGGCGAAGAAGAGGAACGGGTCAAGGTCCCCCGAGGTAACGCCATTGACCGCGCGGGACCCTTTATTTCGACCAACCAAGCATCATCTACGGCGGGTATGAGGCTGGAGCGGACCTTGGGTGAATTCTGGCCGACGGCTGCGTCACCCTACCCAACATCAAGGCCGGTCCTGCACCACCGCCACCCCATTGGCCATGGAGATATAAAGCAGGTTGCCCGACACCGCGACGCCGCGTGGCGCTGACAGTACCCCCGGTAATGGGCCCGCCTGAAAACCAACCTTGCCTTTGGTGCCCACTACGGTGCTGACCACGCCGGCCGGCGTGACCTTGCGGACCAGATTGTTTCCTGTGTCGGCCACGTAGAGGCTGCCATTGCTGTCGATGGTGAGGCCGGTCGGGCTCGAGAAGCTTGCTGCAATGCCGGTGCCGTCGGCATTGCCCGCGCTTTGATAGGTCCCCGCGAACACGCTGACGGCGCCGGCGGGTGTGATCTTGTCGATGACGTGATTGGCCATGTCGGCGACATAGGTGTTGCCGGCTGCGTCCACCGCCACGCCAATTGGGCCATTCAACAGCACAGGCGGAACCTGCCCGTTGCCGTAAATGGTCAAGCCCATGGTCCCGGCCAGGGTGGTGGTGACACCGCCGGGCGCCGTGATCTCACGGATGGCGGCAATCTGGCTCGACTCGAAGTCGGCCAGGTAGACTTTTCCTGCAGCGTAAGCAATGGCACTTGGTCCGCCGAATGTGGCGGCGGCGCCGGTACCGTTGACCAGGGGAACGTCGTTGACAAAGGTGATGCCTGCCCTCACTGCCCTGTTGCTGTGCAACTGTGTTCTTGAAAATTTGCCGCTGCAAGCACCAGCCAATGTGCTCACCGCGCCGCTGGGAGCAATAACACGCACATTGAGGTCGGAACTGTCGGACACATAAACATTGCCCGCACCGTCAAGCGCGACGCCGGTTGGAAAGGCGAACACCGCTGCGGCGCTTGTGCCATCGACGCAGCCCTGCGCACCGGCAGATCCTGCAAGCGTGGTGACATTGCCCTTGCTGTCGATATGCCGGATGGTGCCGTTGCCGGAGTCGGCCACGATCACATTTCCTTCGGCATCCGCGGCCAAGCCTTGCGGATTGTAGAAACCGGCCGCTGAACCGAAACCGTCGGTACTGCCAAATACAGGACTTGTGCCGGCAAACACGCTGCTCACGCCGGTCGGTGTCAGCTTGCGGATGAAGGTTGTGGCCGAAATATAGAAATTGCCGCTCGCATCGATGGCGAGCGTGTCCGACGCATTGTCGAAGTCCGTCAAGCCACGGACCGTCGATGCGAAATTTACGCTGACGAGGCTGGTCACCACGCCTGCCGGCGTGATCTTGCGAATGTCGGAAGTATCAATACCATAGAGATTGCCGGCACCATCAATGGCAAGATTGGTCAGAAAGCCGAAACCCGCCGCTGCGCCTGTGCCATCGACACTGGTACCGTTGGCCACTGAACCGGCCACGGTGCTGACTACGCCGGCTGGTGTGATCTTGCGTAGCGTGGTGCGGTCGGCCACATAGACGTTGCCCTGGCGGTCGCCCACCAGACTGCCAGGCTGCACGAAGCGTGCCGCTGCACCCGTACCGTCTACCGGCGTGCTGTTGTTGGCAACGGGGCTGCCGGCCAGTGTGCTGACGCTACCGTCGGGTGTGATCTTGAGGATGATGGCATTGCCAAGGTCCGCGACTATGACGTTGCCTGCCGCATCAACCGTCATGCCCGGTACAATCAAAAGCCCATTGACATAGCCGAGCGAGAGCTTGGCGAGCTGGGTGGCGCTGCCATCAGGCGCGATCTTGGCCAGGACCTCGCTCTGAACGTCGAAGACATAAAGATTGCCGCTGCTGTCAATGGCCAGGGCTGCCGGCTTGCTCATGCCCAGTGGCGTCTGCACCAGCGTGCTGACCGTGCCGTCCGGCGCAATCTTGCGAATGGAGTCATTGGCGGCATCGGCTACATAGAGGTTGCCCGCACCATCGAACACCATGCCTTGGGCACCGGTAAAACTGGCAACCCCGGCGGCGCCATCCACATTTCCAGCGCCGCCCATGTTCCCCGCCAACATGGACAGCGGTTGTACGGTGTTGACCGGATTGCCGGGATTGCTCTGGTTGCCGGCATTATTGCCCCCGCCGCCCCCGCCGCATGCGGAAAGAAAGGCCACGGATGTCACTAACACCAACGATTGCCATGTTTTCATTCTTTAGAATTCTTTCTTACGTCTTGTTATGGATACGTTCCGCAGGCGGACTGCGTGCATTTCTCTACCATGCAAAAGTGACAATCATACACAGGTTTGCGGGCGATCTTTCCTATGACAGTCACTTTTTTCCAAATCCGGCGTTGACCAATTTACACTGACTGCAGTTCGCCGGCACTCGGAAACCTGCCTTGCGCCCAGGTAGCTTGCGAGATGTCCGCTTTTGCGATTGCACGCCGGCGGCAAACTACCCGTAGTGGTCTTGGAACCGGCTTCAAAACGAAATTTTGGGACTATTAATTTTTACCGAAATCTGTAAACCTTTGCCATCTTTGTTGCGGAAATACCGGAGTGTAAATGGGATAGTATTGGCATGGATTTCATAGTTGGATTGTCAAAGACTGGAAGTTGATTTGATGCTATTTGGGTAATTATGGACCGACCAACTAAGTCTGCTCACTTCTTTCCCATCAAGACCAAATAGACCGTGGACGTTCTAGCGACACTGTATATAAAGGAGGTTGTAAGGCTGCATGGTATTGACACTTCTATTGTTTTAGATAAAGATCTGAGGTTCACCTCTCATTTCTAGAAAGGTTTACAATCATCTCAGATTGATGTACAAACCGAGAAGACGAATCAGATTATTGAATTTACTTATAACAATATGATAGATTTTGGGGGTAGTTAGTATGAACACTTACCCTTGACTGAATTTACTTATATCAATAGCTATCCGTTTAGCACACAAATTACACCTTTCGAAATATTGTATGGTAGGAGTTGTAGATCACCTCTATGCTGGAGCGAGGTTGGAGAGAAGGGTTTGATTGGCCCTAATATTATTCAAGATACAACTCATAAAATCCAATTGATCCGAGAAAGGTTGAAGATTGCTCAATCACTGCAGAAGAGTTATACCAATAATTGAAGAAAAGACCACGAATTCCAAGTGGGGGAGTACGTCTTCTTAAAGATATGGCCCACATGAGGAATTGAAAGATTTGGTATCAAAGGAAAACTGGGTCCAAGAGTTATTGGCCCTTTTGAGATTCTAGAGAGAATCGACGAAGTGGCGTACAAGCTGACTTTGCCTCCATAATTGGTTGCTATTCATAATGTATTCCATGTGTCTATGCTGAGGAAATATATGTATGATCCTTTGCATGTGATTCAATTTGATGACTTAAAGCGATAGAAGAATTTGTCATGTGAAGAAAGACCAATCAAGACATTAGATCAGAAGTTACACCAGCAGAGGAATAGGGCCATACCAATGGTAAAAGTCTAATGGAGCAAGCATGGATTCGAGGAAGTTACTTGAAAATTGGAGGAGTCAATCAAGAAGAAATATCTGGATTTAATCTCAAGTTAGAATTTTGACCCCTTTATACGAATTTTTAAATTGTAACTGTATGATGTGAATTTGGAGGATAAAATTCTTTTAAGTGGAGGAGGATGTAGAAACACAACAAAATAAGTAGATAAATAAATATTTCAATTTAGTTATTGTTCGCACGCATTGGGTCACAGTCCGGAGCCCTCGGGGGGAGTGCCCTCAGGATCAGCCGGCACTGGGCGTAGGTGTGTATTTGGTGACCAGACTGAGGGGTGGGATAAGGCGATAGGGGAGATGCCGGATCCTGACGTACATCGGGTATCCCTTCCTATGGCCGTATCCTCCTCAAGGTGGTACCGAGCACTCGCCTTTTACGGAAAGTCAAGGGAGGATCGAGTGGCACAAGAGGTTTCCTAGTTTTTGGGAAACATGGCTAGGGTGCGAGTGTGCTAGTTGATTTCTCGACAATCACTTGTGGAACCATGGCTTAACTGGGAAGCGTCGCTAGGATGCGGCACGTGGGCTTGGGAGACGGGCGACACGTGGAGAGAAGGAAGGTTCCACAGGTGTGAGTGTGCAGACAATTATGGGGAATCGTGTACAAGACGTCTTTCCCCACCGATCACAAGTAGTTAGTGTTTATTTACATCGGATTGAATCCGAACACCTTCGTTCTATGCTGAAGAGAAGCTAGTATATATCTGAAGCCGTGGGTGGAGAGCAGGAGGCACTTCGCAGCTATGGGTTCGCATCTAACCGGGGGGTATTTTTTGAGGCTGGAGGGACTGAGCGATGTAGGGAAAGACTAGGATCTAAACATGGTTACAGGGACGTCCATTCAGATGATAATATGATTTAAAAGAGCCATATGGGCTTTATAGGCAGATCATGGTGGCTGAGGTACAACTGGCACAAGTCGCGGGACATTTTCACCGAGAGGCCGGTCCCTGGGTCAATGAATGATAAGGTAGACGTCTGCATGTTTTACAGGGGCTCTCCTCGGGGCAAGGACTATGCCCGATTTACCGAGGGAGGACTAGACTAGGTGACCAAAGATGGCACTAATAGGAGACCAGGCGAGGATAGGGCATGGCTCGGGTCGAGCAGTCGGGTACGGCCTTGTGACGGTGGGAGGTGTGACATTATGGCATGTGCGTGGTCGTCATAGATGGGCACACATGGGCAATCCCAAAATAAGGGAGGATTTGCCATTGTCATAACGCCTGATGTGTAGCGGGAATGGACTTGTGTGTCAGGGCTTAACGCCACATGAGGGGAGTACGAGCGACATACCCTCAGTGTGTGTAAGTAGATTCACAAGTCAACCGCGCACACAAATCTCCTTGCTTGCTGCGTCTATTGCTGCCTTGTGTCCTTCTGTTGATGCCTTGATGGATGTCCCACCCCTTGAGCTTCTAAGGGGCTTTTATAGGCGAAGTAGAATGGTCATGGAAGGGTTTAGGCAGACCAAGTTGAGGGGTTGAACTTGGTTCGAGTAAACCTTTGAAAAATACTTTTTTTTGTTTCTGAGGGAGAGAGCAGCTCAAAGCTCCCAATCTTCTCTCTCTCTCTCTCTCTCTCTCTCTCTCTCTCTCTCTCTCTATTTTCGAGGGTCTTTCTCTCTCTATTTTCGAGGGTCTTTCTGCAGTGGCAGAGATTCTTGGTAGGAATAGCAAAACATCTCATCACATTTATGTTTGAACCTGACTAGTTTCTTGCTAACTCTCCACCATACCAGAGGGTCTTACAGCGTCATATAAGTGAAAGCAGTTCCTGCCTCCTACATGAGCTCGTATCAAGTTGACGAGCAGGAAATTTCCAAGGCCTCAACACAGGACGTTCTGGAATAACGAACCATCTGCTCCGGGGTGTGATCAGAGCTCGGGCAGAAGGAAAACCATCAGAAAAAAAAAAAAGAGAGAATGCCCTGCAGCTTGGCCGCAAAGGAGAGAGAGGAATCATTCGCCCTGTACTGGATAAGAGATGACCTCAAAACATCTCGTGAGATAATGGGAATAACAGCGACCTCCGGCAATGGCGGTTCGTGCGGTTTCGTGAGCTCTCGGGATCTCACCAGCACCGCCCGGGCAAGCGTGTGTGGACGGGCATCATCAGTTCAGCACCATGTTCCTATCGCTTTCGCTGTTGTCAATGCACGGACGCGCTGCTCTCGTACAAAATGTTACAGCACCAAGTACGTGTGAAGGAACCACATTCCAAATCTGCTTTTCACTGCCTCTCTCTCTCTCTGTCTCTCTCTTTCATGGTGAAACTTCACATCTGTCTACCCATATGAGAGTTGGTAACAAAGGAAGTGGGTGGTCTGTACTCTGTAGGTTATGTTTGTGGTGCAGCTGAGGAGAAGATGAAGGACTTGGCGAAGTTCCTGATCCGAGTTCTATTGGTATATAAAGGCCCAGGCGCCCGGATGATCGAGTAAACAAGGTTGCGGCCATAGAAGGGGGAGCAGAACGAGCAGGTCTGAGGAGGGAGAAGCCCACCTCAGTAACTTTAATGATGGCGAGGACATGTCTTGCAAAGCCAAAGGCCCTTCCACTGTGGTAAATCCTTCATTAGTCGAGTAGATTTGGGTGGGTGGGTGTCTTCGGTACATACCTGGTTCTTGTACCGATGTTTTAACCATCCAGAGGTGGATCAAAAGAGATCCTGTCACGATTACTGTGGCAGAGAAGATGTGTGATTCAAAATTAATTGGCACCATTGAAATCACACCTTCAACCATTACATGCGGGTTTTATTTTTGTTAAGTGTTAAAGTTATCTCGTTTGTGAGTTTGGAAAGCATGGCCACTAGAGCTTGCCATGGGATAGAGACCTGATCCAAGAGCATGCTCTGTCTGCCTTGAGTAATGGAGGGGGAGGAAATGGAGTAAAATTTATGAACAGTTCGTAGTGTCTTCCCTTTTCAGAATCTCAATCTATGATATACAGAGGAAGAGCAGGGATTGTGATTTCCCTGTCTGCGTGCCACAAGACGATATCTTTTCATCTGAGATTCTTGTATTCCCTCGGTTTTCCTGTCCGTTCAAAGAGGAGCCAAACATCTCCTTCACAGCACAATCTTTAACAATTCCCTGCAATCCTCCTCGTCTTTCTTTTTCTTTCTTCATCTGTGATTTCGCTATCTTGATCAGCTCACCATGATGAGTATTGATGACTATTCGCTACGAATGCTCACACCAAGCGAAGCTCCAATAGCCACATTTCACCATGGCTTTGCAGGGAAGGGCGAGGGCGCAGGAGCTACCTGAACAGGGCTGCCATGGGCGGCGGGGGGCGACGGAGGGAGAGCGAGGCCGGACAGCGCGCGGCGGCGGCGGCGGCGGCGGAGAGCGCGGAGCGGTCGTTGTGGGTTCCGCACCCGAGGAACGGCATCTACTATCCCAAGGGCCACGAGTGGGTGATGGAGGACGTACCCGACGGCGCCGCCACGTTCCAGCAGACGTACTGGCTGCGCAACCAGGAGTGGCTTGAGATGCCCGGGTGCTCCTCCCCCCGTGCTCGCCCCGCCATGGATGTATCCGAACACAACTTCTCCATATGAAACGGGGGTACATCCGTCGTGGGCAGGTAGCCTGAAACAGAGACCTTCTGGCTAGCTACTGAGATGCCTGCTCAACGCTGAATGCTCATGCGGTCAAACTCATGTTTAAGAAGCCACAGTGATATGTACTCTGGCCCGCCGCATGCTAACCCGAATAAAATGAGCAGCAATTTGTTAGTGTGTGCCCCAACTATTCCAGAGTATAATATGATTAGCCTTTCAGGTTTGGTCATCTCTTGCAATTTGTGTGAAAGATCACGTTTTGACATGCTGTTGGTAAACGGATCGAGAGGGTGTTTGGATGTTTTTCTTTTTAAATAAAAGTAAGGGAGAAATAGAGATATATATTAGAAGCTAAAAAGTGTCTCTTATCTCGTATTATACCTTTGAGATTTATTTGACTAAGAAAAGTAACCGATCACCTTAAAGGAACCTGCAGTCACTGCAAAGAGTCGTCAGAAGGAGTCCTGAGAGTGATCAGATGGGACGACCCTCTCCTTTTATTAGGGCGTTAATTATCTTTCTTGTTCCGAGTAGGATTCTTACCGTGGTTCTAAATGAATTGACGCCTTCTAAAAGAGCCTTCATTTCATAAAATGGCGACTAGATGTAAGTCGCTATTTATATTTTTACTCAAAATTCTATTTTGAAATTTCAGGGTTGCTACATCACGGTTGCTTATTTTTCAGCTGTGGCCGTGGCCTCGATCCTAGCAGCATAGGTAGTAATAACGGGCCCGAGCCCTATAGAGATAGTGGTGGAGCAATCTCTCGTGGCGAAAACAATGAGTGATCCTGCTATGGTTCTACCTTTGCCTTTGCCAGGGGTCGGCCAGGGACTTCCTTCTGAGACCGAAGGACCTCGCCACTTGGCTTCGACCCTCCCATCTTCGTTGGCCATGGTTGACACTAAGATATGGGCGACCGTGGACAGTAATGTTGAGTTCAACCTGTCGGTCGTACCTTCGATAGGCTGTGTTACTTTGGGCTTGCTAGTCCGCCAGACTCTATTGATGCTGCGGTCCATGATGTTTGTGGATCCCTCACTCACCTACTTGGGGGTGCACACCATGGTTATGCAATTGATCGGGGAATTACAAATGATGGGCTGCCCACTGGGAGAGTGGTCGCGACGGGTTCTACTATTGTTGAAGTATGTAAACCATTGCGAATTCCTTGAGACACGAGCCCCCACTGAATTCGTAGCCATCCGCGCCCAGAAGGATGAGTATCTACAGGCTTTAGAGGTGTGGCAAGACAACAAGGAGCAACACCGGAGACCCATGGATGAGTGTCATGACAACATCCATGCTTTGAAGAGTAGAATAGAGAAGCTTAATAGCTGGCTCACTGTGGCTGAGTCTAATCTTGCCGAGGCTGAGGTGACCAGAGCCAAAGAAATTGAGGAGTTGGCTATCGCCGAGGTTGAAGTGGCCTCCATGACGACTGAGCTAGAGCGCCTCGAGGAATAGGAAAACTGACTGTGTGAAATGGTAAACTTTCCTTGTGTTAGGATCCTTCCTCTCGAGGAGATTTTCTAGGGGGTGGACTAAATGCCATCCCTTCCCCTTTTTCTTTTCCTTTCCCCCCTTTTTTACTTAGAGAATGTAATGCAGGGGTATGCCCCAGAGCAGGTGTACATCGTCTTTTATCAGCAATGGAATATTGTTAGTTCACACGTGTCTTCTGCATGCGTGTTCATCAAGAAACCTCTTCTTTTCTTCTCATACAGCCATAAAGTGCACTGGCGAGGCGTAAGTTCCATTCAGCAGTCCATCCATAGGGGATCCGATTGGGCCCGCATGAGCACACGAGAGAGTGCTTGCCCTTCGAGGGGAGGGACAAGGGAACCACTCCACCATGTCAACTGTGTGGGCTACCAATCGGCACCATCGAGATGTTCGAACTGCGTGATTTGCTTCAACCGTAAAAGGGACGGGCAGAAAGAATTTGCTCAGTTGAAAGTGGTACTTGCCACCTCGAAGGGACGGAGGGAAGAGTTTGCTTCTTAAATGATCTGGATGGAAAGTCCAAATCATAAGGGGTGTTCATCACCCGAAGGAACAGAGAGAAGAGTTTATTCCTTAAACGATCCGGACATGAAGTCCAACTCAACAGGGGTGCGAACATGGCTCATCTGTCTCTTTGCCTCTTTGCCAGCACGAGGTTAGCACCGTCACACAAAAAGGAAGGGTTAATCCCTTGCCTTAAATTGAAGGTCTAGATGGGGTGTTCCTTCATCAGTGCCAATGAGATGTCAGGGCTGACGTGGTCTATTTGTCTCTTGGTGAGTTCATCGACACTGGGTTGGTGCTTACACAACAAAAGGTGTTGATTCCTTAATCCAAACATAAGGTTTGGACAGGTTGTTCCTTTGTCAATGCCAACAAGGTGTCAAGGTTGACATGGTCTATTTGTCTCTTGATGAATTCATCGGCATGGGGTTGGTGCCTACGCAAGAAAAAGGGTTGATTCCTTAATCCAAACAAAAGGTTTGGACAGGTTGCTCCTTCATCAATGCTAACATGGTGTCGAGGTTGACATGGTCTATTTGTCTCCTCATAAATTCATCGGCACGGGATTGGTGCCTACGCAAGAAAAAGGGTTGATTCCTTAATCCAAATGGAAGGTTTGGACAGGTTGCTCCTTCATCAATGCCAACAAGGTGTTGGGGTTGACGTGGTCTATTTGTCTCTTGTTGAATTCATCGGCACGGGGTTGGTGCCTACGCAAGAAAAGGGGTTGATTCCTTAATCCAAACGGAAGGTTTGGATAGGTTGTTCTTTCGTCAATGCCAACAAGGTGTCGGGGTTGACGTGGTCTATTTGTCTCTTGATGAGTTCGTCGGCATTGGGTTGATGCCAACACGGGGAACTGGTTCCTCTTCTTTTTTTCTTCTTTTTTACCATTCTTCTCTAAACAGAGGATGAACAATGGCAATACCATCGGGACAACAGTAATGTGAATTCACCCGCAGCGGGGTGGAGAACTGAATTATTCACTGAATGGAGGAGTCAGAGCATGGTACAATCTCAAATGCCTACCATTAAGGGGTGGGAATTAAACTTCCCCCTGATGGTTGACAATTACATATGCCCTACCCTCATAAACTTTCTGGACCACATAGGGCCCCAACCAATTCTCATTTAGTTTGCCTTTAGGGTTAGCGGCTATAACTTCTCTTCTCTTAGCCATGACTAGGTCACCCTTCTTGAATTCGCACTCCTTGACGAGCTTGTCGAAGGCACGCGCTATCCGAGCCTGATAAACCTGAATATTCTGCTAGGCTTGCATAGGCTTCCCCTCCAAGTCAGAGAGTTCTTCGAGTCTTCGCTCGACATTTGTTTGTTCTTCCCTGACCAACCCCTGTTGGATTGCGACCCTTAAGAAGGGGATCTCCAATTCTATGGGGATAATTACTTCAGAACCGTACACCAAGGAGAAAGGTAAGCAACCCATTGGAGTCTTGTAGATGGTACGATACGCCCAAAGCACCTCATACATCTTATCTTCCCAGTCCCTTTTATTGGAGCTGACAATTTTTGCCAATAGAGTGCAAAGAGTTTTGTTAAATGCTTCCGCCTACCCATTAGCCTACTGGTTGTACGGGGTGGATGTCCTCCAGTCGATCTTGTACTTTTTTGCCAATCTGTAGAACTTCTAATTTTGGAAGTGGCTTTCGTTGTTCGACACGATCCGACTAGGGATGCAGAATCGGAAGATTACATGTCACCGAATAAAATGAGCTACAATTTCCCCTATCACTTCTCTTAGAGCTACAGCTTCCGCCCATTGAGAGAAGTAGTTGGTTATGGCCAGGATGAATTTGCACCCTGAAGAGGATGGAGGTAGTGGGCCCACCATATCTGTTCCCCACTAGGCCAATGACCAGCTGGGTGCTATCGGATGCAGTTGCATAGGAGGTCGCCAGGGGACTATCGCGTGCTCCTAGCATTTTTGACATGACTTGGCATACTTGCAACAGTCATCAAACATGGTCGGCCAATAGTAGCCAAACTTCTTAATGTCAATCTTTATCTTTGGCCCCACCTGATGTGCACATGCCATTCCAGCGTGGACCTTCTTCATGACCTTCCAAGCCTCGTCGGTGGATAAGCACCGAAGAAGGACTTTCCTTTTGGAGTTAGCCATAGCTCAGAACAAGATTTCGTTTCGAACCTCGTTTTAGTCCTTTATTTTGTTTAGCTTGATTTTCTCTTCTCTCTTCTTAGGCAGTTGCTGGTATTTGAGCCACTATATAAGGGGCTCTCTCCAGTCGGGTAAGCTGACTGCTTCCGCTAGAGGGTTTCAAGCTCATCTTCTTCAAGTTCTTCTAGCATGCTGGGGACCTGCCGTCGGTTGATCACCCATATGCTGAGCGATCCTCTTGGTAGGATTGCCAAAGAGCTTGCCAATTTTGCTAGTGCATCGGCTTGTGCATTCTCTCCCTTGGCGGCATGGCCTATTTCAATGAGGTAGAACCGCCCCATGAGCTGTTTTGCCTTAATGTGGTAGGGGAGTAATTCAGGCTTCCAAACGTCAAATTGCCCCTAGACTTGTCTGATGATCAATAATGAGTCATCAAATACTTGCAGCATTCGGATCTCTATATGTAGAGTGACCTAGAGACTGATGATCACAACTTCATACTCTGCCTCATTGTTTGTGCAGGGCTTGCTGATAGAGCAAGAGGTTTGTAGCACTTCTCTCTCCAGGGATTTGAGGACGATGTCGGCCCCGGCCCTTATTCTGGTGCCCCCAGTTGGAGTGGTTTCTATTCTCGAAGTCCCGTCGAAATACAATTGCCAGGTGGCTTGCTGGATCTGATCTACGTCCAGTGTCTCATCTTCGAGCAACTTTGTAATCAACAGAGAGTCCTCGGGCATGGAGTACGCTGCGAGGAAGTCCGCGATGCATTGACCTTTAACGGCCTTCTGTGGTACATAGGTGATGTCAAACTCCATCAATAGCACCACCTACTTGCTGAGGCTCCCCTTCAAAGCTGGCTGAGAGAGAATATACTTGACGGGGTTGGCTCTTGATATTAGCCGCACTTCATGTGACAACATGTAATGCCTCAACTTCTTGGTTGCAAAGACCAGAGCTTGGCAGACCTTTTCGATAGGGGTGTACCTCGCTTCTGTCCCAACCAGGCTTTGACTAAGGTAGTAGAGAGCGTGCTCTTTTCCCTCGTCATTGTCCTCGGCGAGCATTGCCCCTAATGAGCATTCAGTGGCAGCTATGTACAAGATAAGCAGCCCCCCCTTAATCGACGCCCCCAACATGGGCAGAGTCTTCAAGTATTCTTTCAGTTGGTTGAGAGCCTTCTGACACTCCTGATTCCAGCATAAAAGTGCATTCTTCATCATCAGTTTGGGAAATGACTGGCAACGTCCTGACAGGTTAGAAATAAACCTGCATATGTATGCCAACTGCCCTTACATGGACCTTAGCTCTCTCAAATTCCTTGGAGAGGGCAACTCCTGAATAGCTTTTATTTTGGTAGGGTCGATCTCAATTTCTCTGTAGCGAACTACAAAGCTGAGAAACCTGCCGTTGGAGACACTGAAGGTGCACTTCATTGGGTTCATCTTTAGCTCATATTACACCAGCCTTTCAAAGACGACTCTAAGGTCATGGAGGTGGTCTTCTCTCTCCTTAGTCTTGACGACTAAATCATCAATATAACACTTGTAATGTGACACCACTAGGGGTAATGCAGCAACAAGACAAGGACCCTCGGACCTACTATGCAAACACATTTAACCATAGAGCGAGGTCCTCGAAAGTGGTCGAGCCTCCGTTGCACACACACGAACCCCGGGTGACTTGGTGATGCCGAGTGGAGGTGGTGGGTCAAGTCCCTAGCTGGTAGAGTGCCAGCAGGGCTAGGGTGGCCCTCCATTATTTTCTAAATTATCATCATGTACCCTGATTATGATGCTTTTTACTTCATGATAGCTATACCAAATTGGCTAATGCATTACAGACATTCTTATTTTTCTCTTTTTTACTACCAGTTTCACACTAGCCTTCGTAGGGGTTTATATTTGATTTGTGATTTTATCATTTGTATTCTTACTACATGGAGTCTGCATTTGGGATGATTTAAATCGAGAGGGACTAGGCCTTTACTTGCCTGATATCTAGGGGTGGGGATTTGTAACACCCGTAGTTTAGTGGATCCTTAATGGAAGGAGCTCTTGTTTGTTTGTAAAGGTCTACTTTAGGGTATGTATTATAAATATCCCGGGTCTTGCCTTTATACCTCTGGAGGCCTTATTATGTAAATTTCTATGCATTTTGGGTCACAAAAGTATGTAATTTCATGAACCAATCAGAAATTACAAAAATGCCCTCCCCAAAATTACAAGAAAACCCTTACGTCCTACAATTGCAGCTATAGCCTAAAAATTTCTCGAATTGTGACTATGCCCCGCATTTTTGCAAAGACTTCTCGTAAAGTCAACAATTTGTTGACAACACTTTGTACTCACACAAATGATACATATATTCAAAGGCTCTTTGTGTGTTTCAGGAAATTGCAAATAAACCCCAACTGCCGATGAAATTGTGTATGCGCCGCCTTTATGAGGGATGTTTGTGTGTATGCCTTTCCTAAGCCTCAATTTGTCCTTACACTCATTGGTACTGTCAAATAATGCCTACACCTCCCCAGGAATTGCCAAAATACAAAATTCGCCTTTCACCTCCCCAGGAATTGCCAAAACACCCACGAAGTCCAGAAATGGTCAGACCATCCCTGAACCCTTCAGAAACTACCCAAGTGACCCAAGAAGTCAGAAATTACATAAAAGGCCTCGCTCAGTCCAGAAATTGAACAAAGTCCCTGGCCTGGCCCAAAATTATTAAAATATCCCTAGAGTCCAGAAATGACCAAAATATCCCTAGAATCCAGAAATCACCGATATGCCCTAGAATGCAAAGCACCCAGCCACCCGTGAATTTATAAACACGCCCCTACAATCACGGGGTTTTGTTTAACCAAACTATGCCTCAACCAAACCCTAATTTTACCAACACCTTTGTTGCAAGTGGGTTAATTGTGATTAATGCAAGTGAAGTTGTCCTTAGCATGATACCTATGTAAAGGACTCTAAGGTCTCTTTGGTAGTTAAATATGGGTGTTCGGACTTTATGCCGATATAAATTAATACTGATTGCGGTCAGTGGGGAAAGGTCCTGCATTTGAATCCAAATTATCTGATCAAATTAAACCCACGGAATCAAATAACACATGTTATTTAAATAGCCAAAAAATGTGCATTCGCGTTCAACAAATGAACATTGAGTTTTTCTTTTTGAAACTTATTCCGTGACGTCCAACAGATACCTACATGAGATAGGCTGGTGCAGTTCATGCAAGATGTTGGGACTAGATGCCCTTTTTTCCACGATGAAGATGAGGAAGCCATGGATCACATTTTTTGCAATGCTCTTTCTTATCATCTGCATGGAGGGAGATATTCCAGAGAGTGCAACTTTATTTGTACATTCCGGGGAATGCGGAGCAGCTTACTTGGAGTTGGACTGCAAGATGTACATGAGCTGACAAGAGGCTCTGGTGGCTGATCATTCATGCCACCGTATGGGCCTTATTGATAGAAAATCTTCAACTGATGTACTAGGGTAGCCAAGGGGGTTGTTTTCTTTATTTGCAAGGGTGGTGGAATTGTTGTCTATTTTGGGCAATGGAAATATAAAGGTTGGTCTACCATTGTAGAGGTTGTATGGATAGGGAAGCTAATACCATCTCAATATTGGGTATAATTATCTTGTAAAGATTTTTTTTTTTGCAGTATATTCTGTTATGTACACTTCTACATTGTCTTTCACATTTAACAAGCTTGTGACACCATCTGGTATGCATAAGTTAAAGGCACGAATAATATAAGTTCAGGTTCCTCGAGACATGTAACTGTGTTTTGGTTCTTTTGTCATAAAATTTGAGGTTGAGAAGTTCCTCCACCAAAGCTTTTGACAACAATAATGCTTGGAGAAGTTTCTCCCCTGAAGCCTCCTCGGGGAAGAAGAGAACGTGCCTCTTTGTTGAAGGATGCTTAGAGTGGAGGTGTGGTTACAAGACAGCAGATGCCTTTTTCTTCCAGAAGTCTTAGATCGGCAATCTGTTAATGTATTTCATGTAGTCTTGTAGTTCTCAGGTCTCTTGTTGTTGGAGGTTTTCTGTTCTGTTTTGGTGAATATAGCTAGTTATAAAACTGTAGTGTAGTGAGTGATTTTGATAGTTTTTAATTTTTTCTGTGGTTTAATTTTTTTTGTGGGGCAATTTATTTCTTTGCCATCACTTTTTGTTCCGGTGGGGGGGAGGTCGGAGGGGGTGTGGCGCCGACAAGTGTTTCAGTGCCCTGAGTCGTGTGCACGTGGCAGAGAATGCTGGAACCGGTGATGGGGAGTATTGGCCCAGAGCAATGTCGAATCACGGCCATATCGGGATGGTTCCCAAGGTCTGAACCTGACTTAGAGGGGGCGGCGTTAATATTCCCTTTACACTGGGTCTCGAGGAGAAATGAGGCTACGGAGCAGGTTTTATCATTTTATTATTATTTAAATTTTTATTATCTTATTTTTTTATTTTATATATTTTTTGGTGAGTTTGTTATTATCATTATTTTTTTATTACATTTGGGGCATGCATGGGAGGATGGGCCAAGAGGGCTGAAGGGAGGTTCGTGCAGGTCTGGGCAAGGTCTGTGCAAGTTTGCTTGGGCCAGGATAAGGTCAGTGCAGATTTGGAATTCAGGTTAGTGCAAGTTGGAACTGAGGTCGATGATTGAGGTCAGTGCTAGTTGGGGTAAGGTCGATGCTAGTTGGGGTTGAGGTCGATGCTAGTTGGGGTTGAGGCCGATGCTAGTTGGGGTTGAGGTCGATGCTAGTTGGGGTAAGGTCGATGCTTGTGAACTAATGAGGTGTGCCGGCAGGGACGAACTACGGGCATGCCGCGTAAAGGGGCTGGAAGGTGTACAGGGCAGAAGGAGGCTGAAGTGTGACGGATTAGACAGGTTGAGGAGTGTGCCGGGCGAAGCACTAGAGAGTGTACCACTGGGGTGAGGGTGCAGATGCACCGGATGAAGGGCTGGAGAGTGCCGGGCCAGGGTGTTAGATGGTGCACCGGGTGGAGGTTGGGCCCAGCAAGGTCTATGCACGCGAGGACTGAGGTCTGTGCATGTGGGACAGGGTTTGTGCATGCATGGTGAAGGCCGATGCATGAAGGGTTTGTTTCTTTTATTTCTAAAGCTCAAATGGAGAGCCCTAATCGGATGGCTTCAATTTCCTTTATTATGCAATCACATGCACAGTCATGTTCAGCAATCTACCCCCGGTAGTGTTCAGTCCAGCTCTTCGGGTCTTCCACGGTTCTCTTGTCTTGGTTAGGATGTTTTATTATTGCTTGCTTCATTTGTTTGTTGATTCCTTTTATCTTTTAATGCGTTATTATTTTTGACAAAAATTTGGTAGCATCTCTGATGTGACACGACAATGGGGGGGACAGCAAGTGATCAAAATGTCCTCGGACCTATCTAGCAAGCACAATCATACATTAGCAATTTCCTCGGTAGAGGCCGAACCCACCGTCGCTCACACACGGACCCGGGTGACTCGGTGATGCCGAGATGAAGTGATGGATCAGATCCCTTGCTGGTAGAGTGCCAGCAGGGCTAAGGTGGCCCTCCCAAGGTACGTAGCCCACGATTCACGGGGCTGGCCGGTGCCAATTGGGGCACTTGGTCCCTCTCTCACACACCCACGGTGACCGCTCGGGAGTGGAGTACTCCGGGGTCGGGCTCTCTCTCACTTGCTCAACGGAGCAGCGTTTGCGGATATTAAGTGAACAAGATGAAACTACAGAGCAAGGGTTAGAGTTCACCTAGTTGGTTTGAAGAAACCAACGCCGCTCGAAGACGGGGGCGAGCGGGGAAGTGTGTTCCCCGCACACTGTGTCGATGCCGCTTCCCCTAAGAATAATACAACCACTACTCCCCGCACAGGGGGGTTGGACTAGGGGATGGGAGTTTATGGTTACAGCAAAATACTACCTCCATGCAGGGAGGGGCGTTAAGCCAGCCAGGCGGGGAGGGGGAAGAAAGCAACGAAGTTGCCGAAGACGTAACTCAGCCGAATCTGCTGGTTTCAGGAACGGGCTGACCACCAGTCGCTATCGACAGCTCCACGATCGGAGGTGAGCTCGGATGACGGTGGAAGCAGTGCTAAAACGTCCCTAGCTGGAGCTGGAATTCCTCAGAATTTTTGGGGAGCATCTTGAAGGCTCCTCTGGTCGCAGCGGACTCCGGGGCAGGGCGGCTCTGTCCTGACTGGTTCTGTCCTCTGGACGCAGTAGCAGAAAGGTGGAGCTGGTACGAGCGCTCCTGGAGTCGGATTGATGCGGGACCAAAATCGGTACGTCCGTCTATGAGTCTCCTTCGACCTCCGACCAGGAAGACCTCCGGGAGTGGTCGGAGTAGAAAGATAGGAGGTTCACAGCAGAAGGGTATCAGGACTGTGTTTCTGTGAACTGACCTCCGCACTCTGACGAGAAAAGTCAGAACAAATGGCCCCATCCTCCGAATGTGGTTCCGTCGAAGGGGTTGGAAGGAGAACCGATCAAAGAACGCCCCGGGCAAACGGTGCCCCAAGGGGAGCAAGGGTGTGGCTGTAGAAGCTTCTGTACTGGCGCTCAGGTCTCCCCACAGATGCTAGTTGCGCACTCCGGCGAGAACGGACATCCCGGACAGTCACGAGCTCAGATGAAGGCGGGATCACCTCGAGGATGAAGCCAACTGGAAGAGCTTTTCGGCGGTGTAGGGTGATCCCTCTGGAGCTCTGATCTGCAGTGGTGGCCGGCTCTGTGGCAGGAAGGAGCTCTGCTGGGCAGCAGCAGGGCGCAGCAAACAATGGGGAAGAAGGGGAAAATGTGGTTTTCCTGTTGCCATCATTTAACTTGTTGCTATACGTCAACCTGTTGCAATCATCAAAACAAGACAGCATTAAGATTCTCCCTTCTATCTTGTGCCCAGGGGTCACAACATGGGGCACGCTGTCGACTGGACTGGGCTATTCTAGTGGGCAGGGACAGCCTGCATGGGGTCGCTCTCTACAACTTCCCGAGTTTTTCTATAGACTACTAGAGGCAGTACCAATTTCCCAGTGCTGAATGCCTGGGCTTCTTTAGTAGGGCAGACCAGTTTGGGGTTCGCATTGGAACGATGGGTCCCGCCTCTTGGGATTTGCACGGCCACCACTGAACAGAGACAGAGGGCACGACTGGACTGGTGCTGGAGTCGTCCGGGTTGTAGTATGTCGGAGAGGGGTATTACGACCATAGTCTCTTTGGTGGGATCCTACGACAGATAATCGTCAGCTGGTATGGCCACTGGGTGGTGTTTCCTTCACACCGATACCGTTAGGGAGCTATGGAGTGGCTGATGGGGATCGTACACTACTACCAGGTGCTGCTGGACAGAGCCGACATCAGGTGTGCCATGACTGCGGCCTTGTATGGGTACCCTTGCTACATGGGATTGTTACAGGCGTTGGTAGAGGAGTTCAATCGCCGGTGGAACACAATGGTGACGGCTGAGGGGAAGACTTCATTAGATTTGTGGTCTCTGTTCAGGATTTAAGGGCTACCGATCAATGCTGAGGGATACGAGGAGGTTGTGCTAGATGACCTCCACCGTAGCCACACCGATGGGCAGGCACGATACCGAGTTCCTTACTGCTATCAGTATCTGCTGAAGACCTACAGCGATTTTGCCCTGGTCGGGAGAGAGAAGGCTACACAGACTCCTAGGGTGCCATTGAACGTGTGGGTCTGCCACTTCTAGAATGGGCCCTTTTAGTTTTACCAAGAGTTTTTGAGAGACCAGACTCCGTGGGAGGAGTACACAGAGGTGGAGCTGCAGTTCCAGACTTACACAAGGTACATCTAGGCGCCGCGGGAGGGGTGGAACCCCCATGGGCTGTCAGACATGACGGACTTAGCAACGTACTTGGCGTACTAGGTAGCGATGTTCGTGGCCCCGCACGGGGAGGACCGCCTATTGAGAGTGGAGTTACTGTGGCATGCGTGCCTGTTGGTAGAGGGACGGAAGCTAGCTCTAGCTCCTACGACGTTGGCCAACATATATGAGGGGATGGAAGTGCTGGCGGCACATCTGACGCCCCGTGAGAGGAGTCTACTTCTACTGACCCACTACCTCAGTGTGTGGTCTAGTCGATCTGTTGTTTCCTGGGTTGGTGACTTGGGGGACCGTGGCAAACCAGGTGCCACCTCTGCTATTCAGCTTCACCGGCTAGCCAGATGGGGACGCTATGGGATAGCTGGAGGGGGCTAGGAGAGCCTTGTCTTACTTGCCCGGTCGGGGCGAGGAGGGGCTATCTTTCGACAGTGCTATGACGGATTCTTGGCTGATCCTGGTGCCATCGACTGGAGGGGTGACTTGCACCATCCCCTACCAGCAGGAGCCAGACGCGGCATTGTACACCGAGTGGGTGATTAGCACCTGATCGGCAGTGTTGGCTCTACGCCGGTTCGTGTTGAGTTTCCTAGAGCTGTACTACCTGCACAGGTTTGCGAGGAACTTCGAGTATGACCACGGGATTCTATCGAATCGAGAGTTTCCTTTGAGGAGTTGGTAGTACAGTGACCGGGAAACCCACTTGTTGGCAACAGCGTGGTGGGACTTTTACTACTGTCGGGAGCCTGAGCGACTACCGATGTCAGGGCTGGGGCATCGAGGATGGTTCGACGTCCACTATGCCAGGTGGTGGTTCAAGCACAACCACCTTTACCGACAGAAGGCCTCGGTGATCAGGAAGGCTGAGGAGGATCACCTTTTGAGGGAGGATCTACCTCCCGTTCCTATGGATGACGATTACCTAAGGACCTGCTTCACCTGGATTCACCAAGAGGTGGAGCGGGCGGTACAGTAGTGGCCCTGGAGCAGTCGGGGTGGGTTGTCTGTGGGCCAAGGCTGCAGCGGGGCGTTGAATCCCCTGAGGCAGGTGCAGGGGGCACCTGCAGCGACTGGAGTTGGGGCGTCCCGACTGAGGGCACTGAAGAGTTGGTGGGCCTAATTCCTAGCTGACTGTGACTTCATGAAGAAGGGCTTGCTAGACTGGGTGCTCCTTAAAGGGAGCTTCGCTGATACAGCAGTTGATGACTGGAGGCGTCACATCGGCCAGGCAATAGGGTTGGCCGGGCCCATGAAATCCATGTCGACTTTGAGTCGTGGAAGGCTGCGGAGGGCGCCTGCTCGGGTAAGGACTTCTGGCACTGGACCTGTGCTAGCCATGACATTACCTGTTCTAGGATACTGACATAGCCATTTGTCTCATGTAAGGACGACAAGGGTGGCGGGGGCCATGGCCCCTTTTGAGGCAGAGGGCGGAGTGCCCCCGCAGGTCGGAGAGTCACAATTGGCGGTGGCCCAAGACAGCTTGGTTAAGGGGCTAACACATAGAGGTGCTGGTTCCGGACCAGCTAGGGTCTTGTCCCATCTCCCTCTCTTGGTATCACCAAGTCACCAAGCGGACGCGTGTAAACGTGGTGTTGACGTCGTTGCGCTTACTGCTTGCTTGTTTGATTGTGTTGCGAAGCACGTCCCAGGATCATTCTGCACTAGACCTTTGTGGTTTCACATCAAGATGAGTTTTTTAGAGGCATGTATCAGTATGTTCTTCAATAGTAGGGAGGTGAACCTGGCGAGGGCTTGTTGACTCGTGGTGGCCATGCTCGGGTACTGAAGGACTTCTTGCAGTTCCAACCGCCGCTTTTCAACGGGCAGTTAGATTCGGAGGCAGCGAGAGATTGGCTGGGTGATTTGGAGAGGATATTCAGTTCCATGGAGTGTGCTGAGGAGGAGAAGGTGGTGTTGGCTAGCCACCGATTGCAGGGTTCAGCCCGGTCCTGGTGGACGGTAGAGTGGGGAGCGGCATTCTAGTCTCGTCCCTTTCAGCAGATCGCGTGGCGAGAGTTCATCACGACTTTCGAGCGTGCCTTTTGTCTATCTTTCATCAAGTCGCAGAAGATGCGCCAGTTCCTAGAGTTGACTCAGGAGGATATGACCATGATGCAGTATCATTCCAGGTTCATTGGGTTGGGCCATTATGCGCCTCATATCATGTCAGATGATGAATTGAAGACCGAGCAGTTTGCTATGGGGTTGAGATCAGAGTTGAGGTAGCCCTTGCTTGCATCGGGTTTGGCCAACCTGGATACAACTTGTAGAGCAACAATGGCACTAGAGGGGGAGATTTGCAGAGGACTCAGGGGCAGGGCAGGGCAGGTCAGACACAGATAGGTCTTAGTTAGTTGACAACTGTGCAGCAATAGAGTACTATCCAGCTCTCGATAGGCGGTTCAAGGGCGGCTCTGTCTGTGGCATTAGTAGCAAATTCATCATCCTTCGGCTCGAAGCTCAAGAAGCTATTTAGGGATGTCGATTTTGGCAGGAGGCGTTATGATCATAGAAAGTAGGTGTAGCAGTCAGCGAGTAGTGTTCAATAGTCCACACCCTACCAGCTTCAAGGCTCAGTGAGTGGTTCTTAGGGTGGGTGTCCTCGGTGCGGCGGTTCTCATCCAGGCAAGTAGTGTTTGGTGCCAGTGGTTTGCTTCAGGTGCAACCAGGTAGGGCATATGGCGCGTGACTATCCTCAGAGACCGCGTCAACAGCATGAGCTCCAACAGTAGCAGTTTTAGACCTAGTAGATAACGTCACAACCGCAACAGTACCAGCAGCAGGGTCAAATTCCTCAGTTGTCGCGGTCAGCTACTATTGGGAGGCAGAGATCCTAAGGTAGAGTGACTCACATGACCAGGGCAGAGGCTGAGGCGTCGCAGTTGGTAGAAGGTACTATTTTGATTTTGGGTTGTGCGGCTTGAGTTTTGTTGGATTTTGGTGCGTCCCATTCATTCATATCCAAGGATTTTACTTAGAGTGTTAAGGACCCAGTGGCTGAGATGTCCTGTGATTTGGCAGTGGAGTTACCTACCAGCGATTTCTTGCACACCCCGTATTGTTTTGAGAAGGTGCTTGTATGGGTGGAAGGGCGAAACTTGTCGACTAGGCTTTATGCATTGTTACTTTAGGACTTTGATGTGATCTTGGGCATGGATTGGCTCGAGGCCCATGGTGCCATGGTGGATTGTAGCTTAAAGAGGGTATACTTCCAGCATCCTTGACAGTCCACCTTCTACGTCCAAGGTATCTAGTCTTCCTCTTCCCGTTTTCTTATTTCAGCTATTAGGGCTCGTTGATTGCTTGACGCGAGTTGTCAAGATTTTCTAGCTTCGGCAGTTGTGGTCGGCCAACAATGTTAGGAAGTGGAGGATATTCTTGTCGTGTGCGAGTTTTTTGATGTTTTCCTTGAGCAGTTGCCAAGACTACCACTGCAGCGGGCGATTGATTTCGTGATTGAGGTGGCTTCAGGTACGACGCCCATGTCGAAGGCCCCTTATCGTATGGCACCTGCGGAGTTGAGAGAGTTGAAGGCGCAGTTGTAGGAGCTACTTGCCAATGGGTACATTCATCCTAGTTTTTCCCCGTGGGGTGCACTGGTGTTATTCGTAAAGAAGAAGAATGGTAGTTTGAGATTGTGCATCGACCACCGACAATTGAACCAGGTGACTGTTAAGAATAAGTATCCGTTGCCTTGGATTGATGACTTGTTTGATCAGCTTCAGTCGGTCCAAGTGTTTTCACGGATTGACTTGAGGTCGGGCTATTATCACCTGCGGATTCGAGAGTCTGATGTTGAGAAGATGATGTTCCGCTCGAGGTATGGGCATTATGAGTTCTTGGTGATACCATTTGGGCTCACCAATGCCCCAGCGGCCTTCATGGATTTGATGCATAGGGTGTTCCGTCCATATTTGGACCAATTTCTGGTCATATTCATGGACGACATCCCTGTGTATTCCAAGTCTACTGAGGAGCATGTGCATCATTTGAGGATCGTATTGCAGACCCTGCGTGGCCTAGGGCATCCCACGAGGGCAGTGTACGTTTCTCTTCCTTGATTGTACTTGTGGACTAGACTCTGTAGTTGTTATTAATTATTATAAAATATAATTTTATTTCTGTTAGAACCATACATTAATTCTGTAGATTTATTTTCTTGCTATTGTTTAGAATTTCAATGCATGACCACAATATCCGTTAACCCTTTTGGGCCTCCCGATCCGTGGTGGCGGTTCAGTATTCGAATGGTATCGGGTTGTTGCCGGTATTTGGATCTTGAGTCGTTACAGTTTGCCTGGCAATACCATGTGTATCATGATTGAGCTCTCTAATAACATAGTTGATAACAATGTTACTTCCTTAGAGGAGACACATACACTTGTCAATTATATTCCTTGTTCTCCATGATGCCACCTGGGAGCGATTTGCTTGAATAACCTTAAGAGAGTCACCTTTTACCACCATTGGGCCAGGCAGTGATCCGGCAATCTTGATAGCTTCCAACATTGTAAGAGCTTCAACTTGTGCAGGATGATTTTGTCTAAATAACATAGCTCAGACTTTTAATATTCTTGAGAGATGATCTTTCAAAACAATTCCACCTGCCCTAAAATCTTTGGCAGTAGCACCATTAAAATATAAGTTAACAAACCCCACATGAGATTGTTCCCAACTTTTAGTCTTAAGTTTGTCTGGGGGATGGTCTGATTCTGATTTTTGCCATTGAACAAAGTCAGAATTTGCTTTGTTGAAGATCAATATAGGAGAGAAATTTCTACCTTGAAAAATCCTGACACCTTGCTTTCCATAGGTTCCACTAGATGGCCACACTTAGCATAATGTGCTCCATGTCTTGGATGCCTGAGGAGAAAGGAGGATTAAACCAATTCAAGAATCTATCTGTTAAAATAGTTTGTTCCTTGTCTGGTGCATAATTTAGTGGGGAATAGAACCAAGTGGCTCTTGCAATCTGGTAATTGAATAATGTACATTTGTTAGTCATCTTCGACCTCCTTCTGACATAAATCATAGAATGGGGAAATATATCGTATTCCTTTTGATAACTTCTCATTAGATGGAAGTACAAATATTCCAATCAAGATGGCAAGAGCAGAAGTATGATCATGCGAACATCCATGAAGGTGTCGACTCTTTGTGTCGACTTCTACTCACAGGATTCATTAAAGAGACTGTTTGAAAGAGAACGATGGCACACAAACAATGAGAGTCAGTTGATGCTAGAATGAGCTGCCAATGAAGAGTGAAGTGAGTTTTACTTCAATTATATCGAGAGACATCAAGGTTCAGCAAACAGATTAAAGAGGAAACAACTCAAGACATGGGTTCAGGTCAAAACATGAGCTCACCCTCACTACATGCATTGAACCAGCAAGAATGCATGTTTTTAACTCTCATTGCAGATGAGACCATGAATTCAAATTATATGTAGCACAGAGTTTTATTAAACGCTCCCCCTGACAAGATGCATGAGTTATCAGAAAGAGTGTATGTTGGAATGGAGAAGTGACACATATGAATCATGAATGTATAAATCAATGCAATTCATTTCATGTATGGTATCCAACATAATCCAGAATTCTAAATGCCATAGATGCATGACCATTTATGCATTGGCTCCCCCTGACTAAATCCATTATTTGCAATGAAGGCTGAACACATGATTTTCTGATTCATGCTCATGATCATTTAAACTATCCTAGATGCATCAAATTTTCAGAGAAATATACATCAAATGTCTGTGTAAGGTATGCAATGTAAAGCAGTCAACTTTCAATCATCATTCATATGCATTTCAGATTTTCATAAGGTGATGCCCAGTTCAGTTCACCTTCAGCTCAATATAAGCACAAACAATTCAGCATATGCATATGAAGATGTATCAATTTTCCAGACATGAGAGTGTATGCATGAAATTCTGAATCACAGATCAATCATGTTATACATCTATCAAGAGAATTCAAGTAATTAACCTGACAGGTATAAGGATATTACCTGAATTTGTAGACAAGGGGTTTTACCTTGTTCGGTGCCTTGGTTTATTTCCCCTTTTATTCCATTCCAAGGCACACCTGTAAGATGAATCCTCATTTTGCATGTTTAGGTACCCAAGTCTCCTTGGGTCCTTGAGGGTTAGTTGCATCTCTGAGGGACGTTTTCCTTATCCTTTGGGCTTTTATATCATCAGACATCATTGAATTACAGTTACTCATATAGTGCCCAAAGCCTCCACAATAAAGACATGAAATAACAGATTTTGAATTCTTTTTATGCACATTGTTATAAGCAGGGAATCTATGTGCATTAACATGAAGAGTTCTGTTATTGGCCTGAACATTTTATTTTCCATAACCTGCCGACCAGCATTCAGAAGCTCGGTGGCCAGGTTTTCTACATTCAAAACATGTAGAGATCTTTCCTTTAAAAATAGATTTATTCCAACCAAAATGATTTCTTCTTGCAAAGAATTTAACAAATTCAGAACTAAATTTTCTTTCCTGAGCATACCAGCAGTCTAAAGCCCTATAGACATCTTACCCGGACCTTACGTCCAGAGTAAGAGAATAAACCCTTCTTTGCGTCGGCATTGACCCAGTGTCGACGAATATTCCAAGAGACAAACAAACCCTGTCGGTCGCGTCACCTCGACGACACCGGTGAATAGACATCTTACCCGGACCTTACGTCCAGAGTAAGAGAATAAACCCTTCTTTGCGTCGGCATTGACCCGGTGTTGACGAATATTCCAAGAGACAAACAAACCCTGTCGGTCACGTCACCTCAACGACACCGGCGAATAGACATCTTACCCGGACCTTACTTCCAGAGTAAGAGAATAAACCCTTCTTTGCGTCACCATCAACCCACTGTCGATGAATATTCTAAGAGACGGATAAATCTTGTCGGTTGCGTCACCTCGACGACACCGACGAACAGACATCTTGCTCGGACCTTACGCCTGGAGTGAGAGAATAAACCCTCCTTTGCGTCAACACTAATCCAGTACTGACGAATATCCCAGAGGACAAACAAACCATGTCGGTGTCGTCATCTCGATAACACTGACGAATAGACATCCCACCTGGACCTTACGTCTGGGTGGGGAAATAGACCCCTCTTCGCATCGGCACCGCCCCAGTGTTGACACACACCCCAAGAGGCGAACGAATCACGTCAGGCTCCGCCACCCTGGCGACGCAGATGAGCGAACATTTCGCCCGCAACCCTTTGACTCGAGCCCTCCATTCGGGTCGTTTGAATCAATAAGCCCTTCTCTCCGTCCCTTCGGGGGACGAACAGCCCTTTGACTTGAACCTTCCGTTCAGGCCATTTGAATCAATAAGCTCTTCTCTCCATCCCTTCGGGTGATGAATACTCCCCCGACTTGGACCTCCCGTCTGGGTCGTTTCCATCGATGAGTCATTCCCTGTCCCTTCGGGCGACACATACGCCCCTTGACCTAGGGTCCTCTGTCTCGGTCAACCCACTTCACGAAACTACTCGGTGGCGCCACGAGGCTCGCATGGTGGAGTGGCCTCCTCGTCTCTCCCCTGGGGAGGCGAGCACTCTCCTGTGCCCCTCTGCATGCCCAACCGGAGCGTCCCTAGGCCGAGCCGTCGACACGGACTCGCCCCGTCAAGGAGCAAAAGAGAAAAAAAAGAAAAGAAAGAAAAGGGAAAAAGAGAACAGATTTGTGGGCCAGCACCCGAAAGGATGCATACCAATGTTTTTTTTTCTTTCCCATTCCAGAATAAAGGGGTACATGTTTTACGGGGCATACCCCTGAGTAACACGTCAAAAGGAGGAGAGGGAAAGAGGAAGAGGGGAGAGCGGGATACATCGGGAGGCTCGGGGATGGTGGCGTTCAGTCGATCCCCCGGAAGATGTCCTCAAGGGGGAGGATGCCGATACAAGGGAAGCTTGCCATATCATATAGCCGGCCCCTCTGCCCCTCGAGATGCTCCAGCTCTGCTTTGAGGGAGACCGCCTCGGCCCTAGCAACGGCAAGTTCCTCGCCCATCCTCTCTACGGTCGCCTCGGCTTCGGCCAGCGCGGATCTAACGGCAACAAGGTGGCCCTCCAGTTCTCCAACCCTACCTTTAAGGGCGTGAACGTCCTGATGACCACCCGCTAAGACCTTCTCGAGCCGCTCCTCACTGGTCCGGCGCTCCTCCAAGGCTTGCAAATATTCACCCTCCTGGGCCCTGATTGCGGCAAGCTTGTTGGGGACCCGAGTTTCGAGGAACTCGTGACAGTTCACGTACTTCAGCAGCAATAGCATGCGTCACGACCATTCCTCTAGAGGGCAGCCTAGCACTTGCAACGCCCCAGTCAGCTGCATCGCTATTGCGTGCGCCCCTTGATATGTGAGCGAGGGGTCAGCAAATATCATCGAATGCAGCACTGCCAGCATGGGGCGGACCGGTGCGTCCGAGGCACTGTGACCAATAGAAGGCACCTCCGGCGGGCCGAACTCTACCGCGCCGTCCATGGCGGCCCACATCTCCATGTCCACCGTCACCGACGAGGAAGGGAGCACCGCAGACAGGTCGCTCGGGCCTCCCACCTCAATATGCAGTCCCCGACTAGCCGTTGCCAAGGGAACCGTCGGAGCCACGATTGCATCACTTGACTCCATAATCGCTAGTGGCTACTCCTCCTTGCTCTCGGTCGAGGGAAGGGTGGGGAAGGGTGAGGCGCTGTTGCCGTTTCTGAAGGCGGGGCCGTTTCGCCCACTGACGTCCCCTCTTCACCACGAGCCATGAGCTCAGCCAGCGTTTTCCCCAGGAGCCGATCTTCTTCGGGCGTCACGAGCGGCCGGGGAGGAGGAAGGGGAACCATGAGCTTCAGTCCACTACCCGACCGCAGGAACGACACGATTTGTGCCACCTCCTCGGCCGAGAGCGACTTCGGCTCATCCGTCTCCCCCGGGGCCACCATCCCTCTCCGCTTGGCGACAGCCCTACGGGTCCTCCCAGAGCGGGCCTCAGGGAGACTCTCCTCCTCCTGGGACACGAGGAAGCAAAAGGATTAGTCTCGCAGCAAGCGAAGCCTACATGGTTATGAAAAGTACATTCTCGTTACATACTAGTACATTCTCGTTCATGAAAGACCAAACTATATTCATGCTTGATCAATCTTGTTCACCCAATCTTAAACTACCTTGTTATATCCTCGTTACTAGTTGTTGCTTTGGTTTTGTCCGCATGCTTTATCGCACTGTTATTATCTTACTTCTAGAGCTAAAACGTAATGACTTAAACATTACCTTCATGTTGATACGAAGATACCTACTAGGCAAGTTTGCTCATTATCTTACTTTTTCAATCTTTTTAAGAAATTCTAGTGGAGCGGATTCTGATTACTCAAGTGATGGATTCGAGGGCAAGTGCAATTAAAGAATGAGAGAGGCCCTACATAGTTCTAGAGTCATGAGTCGCTTATGTAATTTTATTTTATGGAGTCTAGAGTTAAAAATTCAAGGTCAAGTGCCAATGTAAACCTTTGCTTATTATTTTCGTAATAAAAGTTAGATTTTTGAGTATACATCATCTCGTGCATTCATCTTTTATATATGTGGATGTTATTACGCTCTGATTATGTTACTAGCTTGAGGCGTATTGCCGACTGTCCACGTTCCCGAATACCATCCGCTGTACATATATCTCGGGGAGTGACACGGTCGTAGCTTGCGGGTGGCCGTGATTAGAGTCAAAGTGAACTTCTCAGTCTACGAATATCGAAACTCTGGCCCTTGTTATGCTCGGCTTACATAGTAGATGAGCTTCATGATGTTACCTTCCTCCCGGGCGAGCACTACGCTCATCGTGCTTGGAGTCACTGATAGGTATAAGAGCAGTTGCTCCCCCTTTTGTGGTTTGGAGAGCATGGGAGGGGTCACTTGGTAACGCTTCAGTTCTTCAAATGCCTGCTCACATTCCTGGTCTCACTCGATCTGTCCTTTCCTCTTCTCCACTTTGTTGGCTTGCTTAATGAGTCAGAAGAAGGGAAGGCATCATTCTGCTACTCGAGATGGGAATCAAGTTATGGCAGCGATGCGGCCAGTGAGGCACTATACATCCCATACTCATGCTGGCCGCTTCATCTCCCGTACCACTCAAATTTGATTGGGGTTTGCCTCTATTCCTCTATGGGTGACGTAGAAATTGAGGAACTTCCCTAACTTCATGCCAAATGCACACTTACTTGGATTGAGCTTCATGTTGTACCTTCTGAGCATTACGGACGTCTTTGCCAAGTCTTCCAAGTGATCAGCTGCCCGGACGCTTTTGACGAGCATGTCATCAATGTAGACCTCCATGTTACAACCAATCTGTGCATCAAACATGTGGTTGAACAAGCGCTGGTAGGTGGCTCCTACATTCTTGAGCCCAAAGGGCATGCGGGTGTAGCAGTAGAGGTCGTGGTCGGTAATGAAGGCTATCTTGTCTTGGATGGGCCCATACATACTTATCTGGTGGTACCCGGAGTATGCGTCCAGGAAGCTCAGCATCTCGTGCCCGACCGTGGCGTCGACTAGTTGATCGATCTGTGGCATGGGGAAGTTGTCCTTTGGTGTGGCTTTGTTAAGGTTGGTGTAGTCCATGCACATCCTCCACTTCCCATTGTTCGTAGGGACTAGGATGACATTGGCCACCCAGTCGGGGTATTGGGTGGGATGCAATAGTCCCGATCATAGCTTCTCACTCACCTGTTCCCTGATGATGGCTTATCATTGGGGATTGTAGCACCTCCGACGCTACTAAACTGGGCGGTAGCTCGGGTCCAGCTTCATCTAGTGAGTGATGATCTCTGGTGGGATTCCATGGAGTTCGTCTTCAGACTAGGCAAACATGTCCTGGTTCACCACCAGGAAATAAGTATATTCTTCCTTTTCTTGGTCAGACAAGGTGGCTCTGATCCTTAGCGTCTTGCTCGGATCCACCCCCACCTAGATAAGGTATAGATCCTCTACTAGAGTGCTTGTGCTAGGACTCGGGTCCCCCGTCTTGGTCTTATTCTTGGGAGGCACTTCTTTCGGCTATCGGTCGCATGTCGAGATGACGTAGCACCTCCTTGACTCCCTTTGATCTCCCCGAACTTCCCCTACTCCACGAGGGATAGGGAACTTGCATTTCTGGTGATATGAGGAGGGGACGCCATGAAGGGTGCTGAGGATGCCACTCCCGATGATGACGTTGTATCTGGTCATTCCACGGACCACCATGAAGTCCGCTAGGAACGTTACATCCCTCGGTGCGATCCCAAACAGGATTGACAGGGAGATGCGTCCTTCTTAGAGGACGGTGGTGCCAGAAAATCCATACAGGGGTGTGTGTAGTGGTGTGATTCATGACAAGTCTGCACCCATAAGTACTAAACAGTCGATGAAATAACATCGGGACCACTTCCATCATTGACCAGAATACATCGTACGGTACATTGGTTGATGGTGGCTGAGTGATGTGACACAACCTTGGACCTACTAGCAAGCACGATGCGTAACTCAAATGGGCCGTATTTGGCGGCCGACTCACCCGACGCTCACCCCGAACCCGTGGGTGACTCGGCGATGCCGAGAAAGGGAGAGTATCAGTTCTTCAAGCTTTGACGTTTCTCTTGCATGTTTTCAACAAGAAATATAATTTCATGCTGTATATTATTTCTCTCGCAAACCATTTCTCTTTTTGATTCTGTCCAAGGGGGAGGATTTTAATTCATAGGGGAGCTAGCCAAAGGGAAATTGTCTCATGCACTGTTATATATTTCTCGCCAACCATCTCCTTTTTGATCATGTCAAAGGGGGAGAATTGTTTGACTGGTCAGTGTGACTCAGTGTGACTCATTATGTGTTGCCATCATCAAAAAGGAGGAGATTGTTGTACCCCCTAGACTTTGATGATGGAGTGTTGCTTTGATGCTGTTTTGATGATAGCAACTTCTTGAGTCACCAGTCACTTCATTAGCTCCTAAATTAGTGCTTGATTGAGTGATCATTACAAGACTGCTATGCATAATTAGTGTTGTGCTTGGTATGCTTGGTACTGTCCTGCATATTGCAATTGTTGTTGCAAGTCTGTGCATAGTCATTGCATATAGGAGGTCTGTTAGTGCATGTGCATAGTCAGTGCATATAGGAGGTCTGCATATGTTCAGCTAGGTCAGAGCATTGTCGGCGATGCACCTCGGTAAGTATGCATGATTAGTGCTGCCTGTTGTAGTTGTTACTGCAAGTCTGTGCATAGTCAGTGCATATAGGAGGTCTGTCAGTGCATGTGCATAGTCAGTGCATGTAGGAGGTCTGCATATGTTCAGCTAGGTCAGAGCATTGTCGGTGATGCACCTTGGTAGGTTGGAGCATACACTGTGCAGCAAACAGGGAAGTCTGAGCATACATTGTTGCAAGGTCAGTGTACTCCTGGCCTTAGCCATTTGTAGACTGAGTATGTTATGCTGTACATGAGGTCCGTGCATGAACAGTGCACATCTTACATTTCCTTTTGACTTAGAGTCCGTGCACATCTGTCTAAGACACGAACTAAGGCCCGTGCATGTTCCATGCATGTATGAAGTCCATGCAGACATTCGTCCTGCATTCTAAGTCCGTGCATTGCAAAGTCCATGCATGTTCTGGTCTTGGCCAAGAACATGAGTCCGTGCACACTTTCATAAAGTCCGTGCATGTACAGTGTCTCCACATAAGTCCATGCATGTATAAGGTCTGTGCATATTTTGGACTTAGACATTTGGCTGACTGAGTCTCATCAAAACCCCGTGCATGAACAGTCTTTGCAATATAAGTCCTTGCGTGTTTTACATTGAGTCTGTGCATAAACTGTTGTGTCTTTAGCTAGTCTGTGCATGCTTTCACATAGTCCGTGGAAGCCATACCCCATGCACATTTGGGTTTTAACATGAAGTCCGTGCACGATTTCACATAGTCCATGGAAGCCATACCGCGTGCATGTTTGATTTTCAACATGAAGTCAGTGCACGCCTTCACATGATCTGTGGAAGCCTCACTTTGTGCATGTTCTGCTCTTTACACTAAGTCCGTGCACTTTCTTTACTGTCATCTGCACGAATACTCAAACCCCATGGACATCAAACCCCATGCAAGTTTTTCTTTGAGACAAAGTCCTTGCACGTTCTCACAAGCTCCTTGCAATCCTTCACAGAGTCCGTGCTTGTAAAACCCCGTGCAGACTTTTCTGTTGATATCAAGTACGTGCATCTTTTCCCTGCAAGCAGGATATAAAGTCCGTGCATCTTTTCCTTCCAAGCAGGATAGCAAGTCCGTGCATGCTTTACCTATGGCTTAAACCCCGTGCACATTTTCCTTTGGTTGAATACAAGTCTGTGCATCTTTTCATATATGCACCTGAACCCCGTACACATCTTTAGCCTCTCACATTTTATCTGTAATAAAGCCCATGCACTTTTTTGTTGGCTGTTCATCGAAGTCGGAGCATACACTATAGTAGAGTTAGTGTATGCCCTTTTGATGTCCAAGCACATAACAATCCCGTGCATATTTTCTAGTTAGGGCTAGTCCGAGCAGATCTGCACTGAGACTGCCTTAGTTGTAGTAAGCCTGTGCAGATCCTTTGCAGCAAAGTTCACTTATACTCCATGCATATCCAGTGCATCTTTTTCTGCCTAATATACTCTTAATTGAACTAATGTTTATTTTTGTGTTAACAGATAATGCTTCGTGAAAAACAAGAGTGGCACGTGATCCAAGATTGGATGCAGTGCCAGGATCACTACACATGTAAAATGAATGGCAAGATGCTACCACGTGTAAAGGTTTTATGGCGGGATTTCATGGAAGACACACACCCTTTCTACTGTTGGTATAAAAGGAAGCTTTCTCCTTCCTGGAGAGAGTGATCGAAAACTACTTCCAGACAAGCAAAAGCCATCCTGTGTAATCCAGAGAAGAAGAAGAGAGAATAAAAAGAGGAAAAGAGAAGAGTTAAACTGAGAGTGAACTGTGAGAGAGAAGGGTCACACAGTCTTCTGGTTCAAAATCAAAGCTGAGATTGCTCAGTGTTGAGCTATATTTCCCATTTGGGATGTTCATGTTTTTCTTGCGTTTGTTTCTTGATAGAGGCATTCTGCCCTGAGTTCAATACTTTTTATACGGCCGAGGATGAAACTTCCTTAGACTTGTGGAGTCTGTCGCAGCTGAGTAGCCTGCCGATCGATGGAGAGCCTTACGAGGAAGTTTGCTGGCTGGATTGTCTGAAGGATTAGATGAATGGGGAAGGACTTTATTTGTGCAGATTTGCTTATCGGTGCCTGATGAAAGTGTACCAATCCCTGTGGCTGTCCTAGGGTGATGCTTCTGAGACCTCTCTTCTCATGTTCGCCCCAAGAAAGTGAGGAAACGAGTGAGGATGGGGATGTGGTTATAGTTCTTCTTCAGAGGCAACCATAAGTATAAGGATTTTCCTTTTGTTGTCGCAGTCCCAAGCAGATCAGTGAAGCGTGCTCGTCGGAAGACTCATTTGGCAGCTTCTTTGTAGCAAGGGCGATGGGGTGGTCCGAATCCTGCTAGAGTAGACGCCATCACCCACTGCGTAGCGTATTTGACTTACTAGTTGTGTGAATTTGCCCTTCCCCAGGGCAACGAGACTGTAATCCGTGTCGAGGCCATATACTCAGCATGCCTTATGGCATGGGGAGTGAAGCTATCCATCTACCCGGCTGCATTATGTCTGATATATAAGATGCTGGGAGATCTTCATCATTCATGTCTCCAGAGAAATCTACGGATCATCGGTCCTCTTCAGTTTTTCAATGCTTGGGTGTGCACTCTGTTCCCCGAGTTTGCTCCCGTTTGTTGCTATCATCAAATTTATTCCCGAGGATGCTGGCATTTGCTAGTGCAGAATTGAACCAGCCCACGGATCAGTTGTTCTCTATCAGGTGGCAGTTGACGAAGGTTCCACTAAACGCTCCAGGTGCCCTTCACTTTTGGAGTTTGGCCATACACTCCAGTCCACTGGTGAGTTGTTTGCAAGAGTGTAAATTTGGAGCAGTGGAAGACTATACCCACCCAATTTTTGGCGCAACCTACATGCGGCCTTGTTTGGAGGCAGATTTAGTGGACTGGGTTCTATGTATCCGACCTAGTGTCCTCATCTTTCAAAAAGGAGGGACCACCTTCTTGGAACCCTATTACCCTTTTCATTTTGGCAAAAACTTTGGTTATGACCAGCACATTCCTCCATCTTTAGCGTAGTTTCCCCTAGAAAGCTGGGTCAGGTCAGGGGCGACGTCAATTGAGGAGGCTCGCACCTGGTGGGAGTATTTTCATCACCGAGAGGCTACTACATTTAGGGTGCCCGCCCCTATACGATTTCCCCGTGTGATGCCGTGGTATATTAAATGGTGGAATTCCCGCACCGACTTCTTTCGAAACTCCCGAAATGACTGCTGGGATATAGTAGAGAGGAAGTTCCTGAGCTCTCAGCCCTCCCTGGTACTTGAGATCGATCCGGCTCATCTGAGGAGACTGAAGCATTGGAAAGATGACGAGGTGCAAGCTTACTTGGCTGCTTGGAAGGCGGCAACGCGTAGCACCCCAAGACCACAACCAGAGCTTCCCACTGTCAAGAAAGATGATTTTTTGAAGATTCTTCAGGGGTTATGCCATGTGGGGAGTCTCTCACATCTTCTGCTCCTTGGCCCCAGGAGACTGATCATCACTGTCCTTATAAGACACTCATTAGGAAGGAGGACAGGCAGCCAACTTTCTATAGTTAGACCTCTTAGCTTTTTATGCTATTGCACATCCACGGCCTTTCCATGAGCGACAAGGCCGAGGTGATATTGAGCCACCCTTTGTTTATCACCTTTAGATATGCTGACGGATGGGGTATGGACCATCTCGGCCTGTGCCATTGCTTGCTAGTTCATGGTCACGAGGACCTAGCCCTATTGGCCGAACATTATGTCTCAATAGGGGATGTTTGTTGGTTGGTCCATGAAGGAGCTTCTCAAAATAAAGAACCCCTACTGTATTATTGGTCCCTTTCACCCTTGTATTCTGGACCAGTAGGTATGTCTTCCTTGAATCAGCTCCTGCCTCCTGCTCATATTTTAATCTTCCTTCGGGTATATCCGGCGACCTGCTCTAATGGTCACCGTGTTGTATTGACGTTCCTTTGTGTAGACTGCCCCGATTCGATGAGAGTCAGGGAGTATAGAAGGTTGATATCCCAGGTTCAAAAGCCCAGCCACTTTGAGACTCTAGCTGCTGCACGAACGACCACTCCTTTGCCTACTGGTAGGTCGAAGAAATGGTAGCGACCTCACATCAAGATGGTGATAACCCATGCTAAGAAAGCTCAGACAGAGGCCGTGGATCGGTGAAAGAATGATGCAGCATCCTAGCCCAAAGTGTCTCTTCCATAGGTCTCGACATTCGAGGAGTTCGAAGCCTTGCGACAGCAAGAGCAGCCTGCTCCTGGTATAATCCTTTTGCTTTATTGTCTGGTGCAAAAGTTGAGGACTGACTTTGTGATTTCTGTCCCTACTTCTGCTTTGTTTAAGCCATGGCACCTCAGCCAACTCTCGTCATGGAAGAGCTTGTTGCAGCTGATGTAGCTGAGTCAGGGGGAGGTGATGCCACAGCCATTCTTCCTGCAAAGGTGGATTTGTCCTCGCCGATGCCCAGCCATGAGGGTGAAGGTATCCCATCTCCGCTGCTTTTGTTTTAGCTTGCTTGCAAGTTGCCTTAACCTTGCAGGATAATCTCCTTGGACAAATGTCGTCCCTTCTATTCCTGCTGAAGTCCACCCTCCTAATGCTCCAATGCAAGAGGAGCCGATGAGCCAGGCTCCTCTTGAAGGGTCGACAGTCCTACCAGTCGAGGAGTGTCTTCCTGAAGTGGCCCCCGATAATTTAACCCGTTTGCAAGTTCGAGATGCGACAGGCTCATCAGATAGCTCACCTTCCAAAGAGCTGATGGACTACGGGACCTCGAGTGATGAGGAGCCCTGGGAGAGAGAGACATGGGAAACTACTCCAGCGACTTCTTGTAGAAGCGGCATGATAGCTTTTAGTCCCACGAGGATTAAGACAAGCCTTGTCATTGCCCTGAGCCCTTCTTTGGAGGAAGGCGAAGTCATTTTGGGGTAGGCCCGCCCGTCGACAGAGCTCCCTGCAATGACTGAGTTGAGTCTTGTGCCTATTGAGGTGAGTCCCCACACTTTGCTCAGCCACGTCGTCACTTGTTTTGCATTAATCGACATGGGTTCTGACATTGCCCCCTTTTGCACAGGAATCAGTTGTTCCCACAGAGTCAATTTTGTTATTGGAAGGTGTGATACCTTCATTTCCAACTTCGCAACCGGAGTCCTTCCTGTTCTCGCCTGGTGAGGGTGCAGCACCCGTCTGGAGGCCGCTCACGCTATGCTTCCAGAGTGGGTACCTTTAGACAGGGAGCCTTGGTGATCCAGTGAGAGTCCCCCGGCTGGACCAAATTATGGAGCAGCTACAACCCTCACCGCTGGCTCTTGAGCAGAGGCCAGCTGAAGACAATACTGATGATGGGGTAGCTCCCTCGACAATCGAAGAGATGATAATTGAAATGGGTGACTCCCTGGTAATCACCACTAGGGTAGAGCCCGAAGAGGTTATTCAGGAAGAAGGGCATGAGGCGCCTTCCCCTGCTGGTCAAGAGCCAATTTCACCTCCCGCGAAGGATTCCAACCTTGCGATTGAAGTGAGGGCTGAGACCACAGCTATTGCCCCTACCCTCCCCCGACACTTCGAGGAGAGTGGAAGGGAAATGGCATCCACTTTGAGAGGGATAGTGGTGGCTATGAGCCCCTCAGCAATGCTGCAGTCCTCCTCGTCTGGACCCTTTGATGCACTTTGGGCCGAGATTAACAGCAGGGTAGAATTTCATCTTCCCGAAGTAGCACCTCTGGGCCTGTGGTCTTCAGATGAGATGGTGTGGCATTTCCTTAATGAGCTACGACAGAACGTGTTGACACGTCCCAACTTAACATATGCGCAATTGAAGGAGATGGTCGAACACATCTCTGCAGTGCTTCAAGGTTTCAGGTGCCCCTTGGAGCAGTGGACGCAGCGGGTGACTCTGTTGCTGAAGTTTGTGAACCGACGTCAGTATATTGATCACATTGTAGCTGATCAGATGACAGCCTTAAAGTTTCAGCGTGTCGAGTGCCAGGCTACCCTTCAGTCATCCGAAGAGGCGGAGTGACCCAAAAAAGATGATGCCGCGAGTGCCACTGGGCTAGTTGAATCTTTGGAGAAAAGGGCAGCGAACCTCCAAACGTAACTGGTTCACCTTCAGGGTGAGTTGGAGGATGCCAAACGGCTCCGAGCATCAAGCTTGGATGAGGCTGCAATGGCAGCAGGGGAGGCTGCATCTTATTGGGAAGAGCTGGCAAGACTCGAAGACGAGGAGTCACGCCTGCAGGAGCTGGTTCACTTTCCCTCCCTGGGATTACTTGAATTCAAAGATATCTTTCGTCGCCCCCCGCAATAGTTCTTTTGTTTCTTTGGCCCTTTTATGGGTCCTTACGTATCCCGGGGATTGCCCCGAGCACCATGAACCTTTCTCCGTTTAAGCAAATGAAATTTCTTCTTTATCTGCTTTGCACATGAGCTACAGCTTTTCTACCTTTATTTCTCTCTCTCTCTCTTTTTTTGCTAGTTCAAGCATAGATGTGTTGCCAATTTGCCTAGCCCGTGGTATATAGCTGCCAAGGCAGGAGAGCGCTCACGCCTTCATGGAAGCTATGAGGAGTTGCTCCACCGCGGTGCAGCTCTTCCCAGGGCTAAACTGTGATTTTCATGAGCTGAATGCCGGAGGATAGGCCATGTGTCAACCGACAGGGTCGGAAGGTGAGGTTAGTAGTTTGTTCATGGGCCTCGCCGATAGTGACGAAAAGTGACATCAAGTTTATTCGTCGGCATAGGTTAAATGCTGAAGCAAAGAAGTTTATTTGTCGACAGGGATGGAAGGTCCAGGCCGATAGTTTGTCTACCGATCTCGCTAATGATGACGAAAGTCAACATTAGGTTTATTCATCAGCGCAGGTTAGGTGTTGAAGCAAAGAAGTTGATTTGTCGACGGGGACAGAAGGTTCGGGCCGATGCTTTATTTGTCGATCTCATCGATGATGACGAAAGTTGACATTAGGTTTATTCGTCGGGGTAGGTTAAGTGCCGAAGCAAAGAAGTTTATTTGTCGACGGGGACGGAAGGTCTAGGCCGATGGTTTGTTTGTCGATCTCGCCAATGATGACGAAAGTCGACGTTAGTTTTATTCGTCGACGTAGGTTAAGTGCCGAAGCAAAGAAGTTGATTTGTCGACGGGGATGGAAGGTTCGGGCCAATGGTTTGTTTGTCGATCTCGCCGATGAAGATGAAAGTCGATGTTAGGTTTATTCATCGGCACAAGTTAAATGCTGAAGAAAAGAAGTTTACCACAGCATAGGCATAGGGCTTATGCTGGTGGGATGTGATTTCGCCGCGATCCCCACGTTTCCCTCGCAAGGGACGATCATTGGGCTAAGAGAGTTGCTGTTGAGGGACACCTCCACCCAGAGAATACCACGGTGGCTAGCCGCCCGGCTTGCCTTAGAGTGCTAATGCTGGCCGCACGTCGAGTCTGTCGTAGGTCTTAGCCCGAGTCGGTCATTCGTCCCGCATCACCCGACATCCTCGATTTTTGTCTCAACTAGTCGGAATTCTTCATCACTAGAGCCACCACCATAATCAACCAGCTCAGAAGATGAAAAGCCTTCTACTTGTTCCTGACTTTCCAGCATCGGAGCTGATGTTTCACTGGTAGGAATGGCTTCTTTGGCGGGAGCTTCCTGAGTGGGTTCCATGCCAAGAGCACCAACTGAACAAGTCTCTTGGGGCTCCTCCCCTAAAATAGCCTGCTCTCCAACAGTGGCTTCTCCCACAACTCCGACCTCAGGAAGCAGGGTTGGTCTGATGTCAACTGTAGGCCAAGGCACTAAGCAGTCAAGTTTCGACTGAAGATATGGTGGGTCATAGAAGCCCTATGAATAGTTGTAAGTTACCTTCCATCTCCTGGTGGGGCGTTAGGGAAGGCGGATCTCCCTCGATAGAGGCTGTGGGAGCTTCCTCTGCTCTCTCTCCGACAGTGGCATTCACCACTGCTTCCAACCCGACAACGGCGGTGATGGTGCCGGTACCTGCAAAGGAAAGTCAGCTAAAGGCAGCTGGAATAAACAAGCAAGCCATAGAAGAATGGAGATTTTACCTCCAGCCTCAGGCTCCTACACATGAGAAGCCTCAAATTCTTCAAATGATGGAATCGGAGCAGGAACAATTGCTGGTTCCTACTCCGTAGTCCTCCTACGGCAAGCCCGCGTCGCCCGAGTCACTGCCCTCTTGGCCCTGTTAATGGACTCTTTAACTTGGGACCTGGTTCGCTTTCGTGAGTCACCAGGAGGCAGCGGCGTCGTGGTCGGGGCCGGCTCGGGGATCCCAAAATATGTTGTCTTCCGGGCTTTAAGTATTAACTCCCTATAATGCCGAGTCTCCTCAGAAGTGAGCCGGACTGCACAAGCACGTGGGTGAGAATGATACATGTTGAAACATGAAAGTAACAGTTCAAAGCTGAAGTGAAGAGATGAGATGTCCCTGCTGGCCCTGTGTACAAGGGACTGAGCGGCCAATAAAACAATGAAGGCGTCTTGTCCCTAGAAGCCGCCTCACGAATGAGCCAATAAACATCTCCAATTTTCTAGCTCTTCTCGGCCAGCGACGCTAAGTCTTCATGGCCGCGAGAATACAAGTGATAATATAAGCTTAAATGGTCCAAGCCCCATCCATTAGCATATTTGAAGGAGATCAAAAGGGGATGGTCCAGAATGGCTTCGAGCGAGCCGCCAACTGAAAGCCCATGGGAGCGGAGTAAAGCAAACAACCAGGGGGTGTTGCTGTATAGTCCTTCTCGCCTATCCTCCCTCCTGATAAATGTCTTGTACGGATGCAAACAGTCAGTTTCCGGATGCCAATCAGCTACCGACGGGATGGACTCTTCCACCGGTAAAGGAAGCTATTGAAGAGCTACCCGCTCACTGCTAACTCAGCATAACCCCCGAAGCATCTTAACATAGTCATCCTTCTATATTTCGGGCATCTTTGGATCAGCTTTGGATGGCCGACGCTTCACAACTTTTCTGGCTTCCAGATATGCCATCACCTTAGCATTGGTCCAAGATTTCAGCTTCTTCAGATAAGCAGGATCAATGCCTAGGGCAGGCTCTGGCTGGGAATCTAAAAATCGACATTCAGCAACGTGCCAGCAATCTCGGTGAAAGTTTCGATAGAAGCCCGTCCGTGCATTCCACCATTTGATGTACTTCGGAGTAACTCGGGGGAAGCGAGTGGGGCGTGGAACCCTGAAAGATACATCTTCTCGGCGGTGGAAGTAGTCCCACCATGCCCGAGCTTCATCAGTGGTCATCTGGCCAGCCCGATGCCTGTTCGGCAACCCAAACTGTGCTATGGAAGGAGGAATGTGCTGATCATAGCCAAAATTCCCACTAAATCGGAAGGCATAATATGGCTCCAGCCACAATAGACCACTCTTTCTAAAGACAAGGACACTAGGTCTAATAGCCAGCGCCCAATCAATCAATTCCGATTCCAAGATGATCCTCGTGCACTTGGTGCCAGCAATCGGATGAATGTACTCTTCAGTCTCAAACAAGTGGCACTACCGCATCTTGTTCACAAGTGGACTTGAACCAGCTGCCAGACTCCAGAAATATAAAACTCCCGGGGAGTCCATTGGGACCGTGGTTAGCTTACCCCGAATAGCAAAAAGCTGGTCCGCCATTGAAGACGGCTTGGCACTAGCAAATTCTATCATCCTCGGCACGGGACGGTCTGACTGCAGTGACCGAGGAGTAGCTTTGATGTGACACAATAGTGGATTGGACAGCAAGATGATGATATGAATCCTTGGACCTATGTTGCAAGCACATACAACGAGCAAATCCTCGGAAGGAGCTCTACGAATTGGGCATCTATTTATAGGAGTGGAAAAGCCCTTGAGTTTAAATCTGAGATGAACACCTAAAATAGGGGATTTAGATGCACAAATCTCTAGATAGTAGTGAGGATAAGAGTCCTAGATCAATTAGAGTCGATCTGGAAGCTTCTTCTCAGAGAAAATAGATCAAACAAGGTCTCCAAAGAGTCCCACGTTGAAGAAACCAGAGTTCAGGAAGTTCAGGACTCTCTGTCTGGCAAATGGTATATCGCATAGCCGCATACGGAGCCAAACTGTCTAGGAAGGACCGCATGGGACCACCAAACGGTCTAGGGGGTGACCACAAGGCTCCAGGGGTCGAACAGGATGATTTTGGGAAAGTTTTGGCCAAACAATCTAGTGAAGGACCATTTCTTATGGCCTAGCGGTCTACCAAACTACCGCTTGGCTGATGGTGGAAATTTTTGGGTAGACTTAGCGTGACTTTGGAAATTAGAGTATATCTCTCAAAAGGTGTAGAACTAGTGAATGTGATAGAAGAAGAAATTATAGATAACAAAAAGATGAACAACTTTCATGAAGAGAGAAAGAAAAAAAGATGATCAGAAAATGGAGAAAATGGGACAGGAATATAGGAAAAATGTTAGGTTCGTGGGTGGACAGTGTAGTCTGCTAGGAAAATATGAATAACTCAAAATCGGTCTAGAAATGGCTAATGGCGTAGAAGAATAAATTGTAGAGATTGAAAAATTGAACAACTTTGATGAAGGGAACATTTTGAATAGAGGACCAGAAGGGAATGAAAAAAGGGTTGCGTTCAGGACTGCGCAACAAAAGGAGCTGAATGCTTGATGGAAGCCGACCTAAATGGGCCAAAAGTTGACTTGGAAATCAAAAGCTGATAAAATAAGCCCCAGGACTCTATGAAATCATAATCTCCAAAGCTCAAAGGTTTAGGGAACAATGAAATGGGCTTGAAATCAATCCAAAGAATGCTACAAAATAATGGGTAATTCGAGACATCAAAAATGATGAATAAGAGAAATGATGCAACTTGCGGGCTAAAACGGGTGTCAACAGCGATCACAGCCCTCACACGGAAACACCCTTTGCAGTCATGGGACTCTCGCGAGGATAGTCGACATGAGTAGCCCAACACAGGAGAGACTATCTGTTTTGTCCCTGTGATTTTGATGATGCCAAACACTATGACTTATTATGCATGATGTCATATGTGTTTATGTTGCACTGATTAATTATCTTTTGATGATACCAAACACCATGTTTATGTTGCATTGGATTTAGTATACTTGCATGTAAGTCATGGGATTGATTGTTGTGTTAAAGACTATTGCATACATGAATTCATTGATAGGTCGGTGCATACATGTACCGAGTCTATGCATATGAGGTCAATACAGTCTTACAGAACTTTGTCATGCAGGTCGATGCATATGAACTAGCAAGGTTCATTAAGGTCAGTGCATGTTCATTAAGGTCAGCACAAGTCAATGCATATTCATATCATTAAGGTTAGTGCACATGCATATTGCATGTTCAGTAGGGTAAGTGCAATAGAGGACCTTGAGCTTACTAAGGTCAATGCACATGTGTACCCTATATTCATCAAGGTCGATGCATATGTATACCTTGTATTTATCAACATTGATGCATGTTTGAACCTTGTGGTTCATTAAGGTCGATGCACATTTGAACATTAGTTCACTAAGGTCAATGCAGGTTTGCATCTTGTGTTAACTAAGGTCGATGCACATCAGATTTGGTCTTTAGCAGGGTCTACGCATATACATGCTTTTGTTCTTCAAGGTCAGTGCACATGAATAATGTGTTGCGTAGTAAGGTCTGTGCATATCGGTCAGCAATTACATTAAGGTCGATGCACATCGAGTGAGCACAGTAACAAAGGTCGATGCACCTTATGCCAGCACAGAACAAAGGTTGATGCACATCGAGCCAGCACAGTACAAAAGGTTGATGCACATGGACAATAAAAGCTCCCAAGGTTGATGCAACTGAAAAAATTATGAACACAAGGTCGGAGTAGGTATTTCTATATCAGTTAGTAAGGTCGTGCACCTTAAGCAAGTCAAAAGCTATCAGGTCGATGCACCAGGAGTTGGCAAAAGCTATTAGGTCATTACACCTTGAGGCCATAAGGTCGATGCATCAATGCTATTGCTACATGTACAGGCCAGAGCAGTGAGCCAGAAGGGTCGAAGCATCAAGTGATTGCATCGACATAGTGAAGAGCAACTCATGACATATGATCACTTATCCTATCAAGTGTGATCCATGTTGTTTTTCACTTCACATATCCGACCTGGCACGGAGCCAATCACAACTCAAGATTCCTTGGGTGTGAAAAGACATATCCACATCGCAGATTTCTGGAGAGCTAAATTATAGAGGAATATTCTAAATTCACAAGGATGAATCTGAGTCACTGGCTACCTTATCAATTTTGATACTCTGTTCTATAAAAACAAGGCAGTCTCGATCAAAAACAAAAGGGAAAAGGGGATGCACCTCAAGAGACAAAGTGCCTTTGCTATAATACTGGCCACTTTCTCCCTTGTACACAGGGCCGACAGGTACCTTTCATTTCTTCATTTCAGCTTTGAGTTGTTTCCTTTTCATTTCTGCATGTGTCACCCTCACCTTTCTGCTTGTGCAGTCTAACTCTCTTTAGAGGAAACTCGGCACTTCAGGGAGCTGATAATTAAGGCTCAGAAGTCAACATACTTTGGGATCCCCGAGCTAGCCCCGACCACAATGCCATTACCTCCCGGTGATTCACGAAAGCAGACCAGGTCTCAGATGAGAGAGGTTGTTGGCAAAGCCAGGAAGACCGTGACTCGGGTGACATGGGCACGCCAGAAGAAGGCTGCGGAGCAAGAGCCAACGATCGTCCCTCCTCAAGTAGTATCCTTTGAAGAATTCGAGGCTTCTCATGTGCAGGGGCCTGAAGCTGAAGGTATATTCTTCATTCTTCTGTAATTCATTGCTTGTTTTGGCCGCCTTGGCTAATTTTCCTTTGTAGTTGTCGGCACTGTTGCTGTGGTAGTTGGACTAGAGGCAGCAGCTGGCGCCGTGACTGGAGAGAGAGAGGGGGCAGCACCCACAACCCATGTGGAGGGAGACTTGCCTTCTCTGACGTCCAGCCATGAGATGGAAGGTAATTTGCTATTTATTCATAGGGCTCCCGTGACGCCATTATGTCTTCAGTCGGCTTGACTGTTCCTTGCTCGAATTTTAGTCGAGATGCAGCTGCCCTCGCTTCCTGTGGCCGGGGCCGCTGAGGAAGCTTCCGATGGGTAGAGGACCACTTCAGGAGGTGAGCCTACTCCCGAGATCCACCCGGTCGATGTCTCCATTGCGGGGTCGACCAAGGAAGCCTTCGTCGAGGGAGATGTACCTACCGTAGAGGCATCTGGTCTGACGGTGGAGTGCCTGGAGCCGACAGAGAGCACTTCCTCCTCGGAGAGGGTTGACTACGGCGGTAACTCTAGTGATGAGGGGTTCCCGCCTGCTGGGATGGAGACTGATGATACCAGGGCGTCTTCAGCTTATGAAAGTGATTGTGTAACTTTCAGTCCACCCTGACTAGCATGGAGCGGCTTTGGGCCATCTAGTCCACTCGCAGGCGAGGGGGCCAGGTCTACGGAGGCCGCCGTTGCAAGCTCGAGCTTAGTGTCGGATGAGATAGGGGATCCTTTGCCGTCTTTCCTTCACAATTCTTCTCATTATTTTCATATCAACTACCTAACGCACATTGTGTTCATGGTGCACACTGAGGTGGTATTGCCAACTATAACTATATAGATACCTCTCCCGACTTTAGGTGTGGGGCACCCCACATTCCCACCAGTCCTGCGGCCTATCGCTCTGCGATATCCCAAGGATTATACTGCAACAGCAGGCATGAAGGCACCTGGGGTAATTGTGGGGGCTGGCGAATCGACTGAAGTTGTAGGATCTCAGCCACCCGTTATCGACAGAGAGCTACTCCCGGAGAAGAGGAGTCTTCCTGAAATAGAAGCGGGAGAAATTATTGAAGAAGTTGGGACTTCCAGGGCCTTAGCCCTTATTATAGAATCGGCTTCTATGGAGGCCGGCCAGGCTGGGCGCGAAGAGCAAGTGTCCCCGACTATGGAGATTCTTAGTGCAGGTTCACTGCAATAGGTTGGTAGGGAGGTTGCATGATCGAGACCTCCTCCACTACATTAGCTGCTGGGGTCGGCTCCAGTGCGGGTGCCCTATCGTCGTCCTCTTCTGAACCGAGCGATAACATATGGGCTGCCATTGATGGCAGGGTAGATTTTTAGCTTCCTGAGATGTCACCACTTGGTCTGCAGTCATTGAGTGACCTGGTGTGGCAGTTCTTGGGAACCTTTCAGCAGACCATAATGGCCAGCTGGGATTTGACTTACGTGCAGCTGAGGGGCTTGGTGGAACACCTTTCCCACTCGTTATTGGCTGTTGGCTGCCCCATGGATGACTGGACATCGTGGGTGATATTGTTGTTAAAATATATGAACCGAAGGGAATTCCTCTGTTGAGAAGTGGCTGATCAGCTAATGGCCATGAAACTTGAACGAGCTGAATGCCAAACCACTCTTACCTCTTTGAGAGGGACTGCGGGGCAGATGGGGGATGCAGCCAACACATCTTCACAGCACTGGACCTCTCTAATAGCTAGGATAGCTGAACTACATGCTGAACTTTCTAGGGCCGAGGCCGAGCTACAGGAGACCGAGCATCAGGAGGTCCAGAGTGTGGAGGAGGCTGAACTGGCTGAGGGACAAGCCGCCTCCCTTGAAGAGGAGCTATCACAACTGGAGGCCGCCGAATCTCGACTACAGGAGCTGACCCGTCATCCCTCCTTAGGGATTTTGGAGCTCGAGGACATCTTCTGATGCCCGTTGAAGTAGCACCCTTTCGTTGAGTTATCCTTCTTTTTTTTTGGTGGACTTTCATGTATCTCGGGGGATGCCTCGAGCAATCATGTATCTTGCCACTTCATAGCAATGAAATGTCTTCATTTGTCGCTAAGCTAGTTCCTTTCTCTTGGGTCTTGGCTAAGCCCAGATGCCCTATGACTTCTCCCTCCCCTCCAGCTCCGTCTTCCTTCGCTAATCCCTGGCCCCCATGCCCTCAAGCTAACCCCCATCTATACGCATTCAACGGTGCACGCTTTGGCCAGCCCGTCACTGGTATGTCCCTTGGCCGGTACATCTTTAACCCCCGCCTGACCTCGCCTGGTGCACCCTTTCACCGACACAGTCCCTTGGCTGGTGTGTCTTCAACCCCTTTGGCCTTCCCTGGCATAGTCCCCTTTCCAGAGACCAGCCTAGTGCGCCCCTGGGCCCCTTGGCTGGCACACCAGACCCTGACCTTCAACCCTACACCTTGGCCAGTCCTAGGGTCATCTCCCACTTGTCGTTTCCTTCAGGTTTTCTGAAGTTTTATCAAAGGTGTTGCTGCTCGCGTGTGCCCACCTCCGACTGTCAGGTTCCGCCACTCCATGTGGACCCGTTCCCTATATCTCCCTTACGCTCAGGTCAAGGAGAGATGCTGTCGAAATTTTGTTAGAAAGGAATAACATGATAATGGCCAAAGGGAGCAACAAATAGATGCGGCAATAACAAATTAAAGGGCAAAAGGGAGCAATAGACAAATGGAATAAACGATGGTAAAAGTGCCTTGATTAGAGCAAAGGGACTGCATTTAACATGAAGAGAACAGGACCGAATGATGACTAAGCAACTCGAACACCCGTCCAGCAAAGAAGAAAGAGGGGAAGATACTTAAGAGAAGGGAAGATAAAACCCATGCGGACTGCACAAAATTAAAAAGGAAGAAAAGAAAGGCCTTAAGAAAATAGAAGAGGAGTAGGCCCCTCACAGCCCTTGTCCGGCACACCTACCTCTGGGCCCTTCACCGGTGCGCTCCCTGGCGGGTACACCCTTCTCCCCTAGGCCTCTATCGACACACCCCCCAAACTGCCCTTCGCCGGTACACCTGTCAACAAGACCTTTGCCCGGCACACCCCTATCTGAGCCCCTTGGCCGGCACGCCTTTCTTCTCCTTTATTCTTCACCGGTACACTCTTCAACACGCCTATCCCCTGGGCCTTCACCGATGCACCCTCCAGCTTGGCCTTCTCCGGTACACCTCCACACCCCTTAGCCGATACAGCTTACCTAAGGCTTACCCGGTACACCCCTCCAGCGCCCAGGCCAGCACACCCAGCTGTGCCTTGGCCGGCACACCCAAACCCATGCCTCGCGCAGCACACACTGACCTCGCCCTCGATGTGCATTGACCTCAGCCCAACTAGCGTCGACCTCAGCTACCTGTTGGTCCTAACCTGCACAGACTTCATCCCACTTCGCATGGGCTTAACCCCAAAACTTGCATGGACTTACCCCCCTTGCATGGACTTAACCCCATACATGCTGCACGGACTTCACCCCCTTAGATGGACTTAACCGCATACATGCTACACGGTCTTCACCTCCCCCCATGCATGGACTTAACCCCATACATGCTACACGGACTTCACCCCGCTGGATGGACTTAACCCCATACAGCCTGCACGGACTTCGCCTCCAACTTGTATGCACCTCGCCTCTTCACATGCATAACCTGCACGGACGTCGCCCCACGCGCACGAACCTCGCATGCACAACGTGCACGGACTTCGCCCCACGCGCACGGACCTCGCATGCACAACGTGCATGGACTTTGCCACCACATGCAAGGACCTTGCATACACGACATGCATGGACTTTACCCCCACATTCACGGACTTTGTCCGAACGTGCACAGACTTTGATCCCCAAGCTTGCACAGACTTTATGTAAACATGCATGGACTTTGACCCCCCCCGCCTGCATAGACACTGCCCAGCCTGCACGGACCTTGCACAGACCCTGCACGAACCTTGCATAGACCTTGCATGCATATGCACGGATTCTGCCCTGGCTTGCACGGACCTGGAACCCTCCTATGCATAGACTCTGCCAGGCATGCACAGACCCAAATCAACCTGCACGGACTTCACCTCAACCTGCACGGACCTTGCCCACACTAGCTCAGACCTTGACTCTACACTAGCACAGACCTTGCTCGAACTAACACAGACCCTTGCCTGGCACGCCTGTGCCTCCCCCACTAACACACCCCAGCCTGGCCTTCCACGGCACACTCTAACCCTCCCTTCGCCGGTACACCTCCCCGAACTTACCCGGCACACCCATGGGTATCTTTTCCGGTGCACCCTCAACCCCTCCTTCAGCGGTTCACCTTCAACCTCCCCTCAGCTCACCCTTCACCGGCACAGCTCTTCGTTGGCACGCCCAGCCCCCAGCCCTCAGCGATACACTCCCAACAGCCTTCGTCGGCACACTCCCAACAACCTTCACCGGCACACTAGCCCCCGACCTTCTCCAGCACACTCCCAATATCCCTCACCGGCACGCCTAGCCCCAGCTCACCCGGTACACCCTTTTAGCCCCTTTTCGGCCCACTCCTCCAAAAAAAATAATATATAATAAAATATATGATGGCAGTGTTAATTTCCCTGCGAGATGGGCGGTCCTCAGAGGACCACACATACTCACGTGCGGTCAGGATTAGGTCGCTTATGTATAGGGTTGTGCGGTCTGTCCTGGGCCGCGGGACATTTGTACGGCCTGGTATGGACCGCAGGTTATTTGTGCGGCACCCTTTTGGCCGCTCTTCGTGTGTTGTTTTCCAAGTTTTGAGCGGTCATTCCCGGGCCACAGTGGGTTGAAACGGCCTGATGTGGGCCGCATGATCTGTGGACGGCCCCCTAGGGACCACCTTTCCTATGTCGGTTGGTGAGTTATGGTGCGGCCGTTCCTGGGCCGTAGGGGGTTTGAGCGGCCCGTTGTAGGCCGCATGATCTTTGGATGGTCCCCTAGAGATCGCCTCTCGTATGTCAGTTGGTAAGATGATGTAGTTGTTCCTGTGCCGTACGAGTGTTGTGCGGCCTAATGTAGACCACATGAGTTTGTACGGCCACCTATAGTCCACCCTTCCTGCATCAGTTTTCAGATTTAGTGCGGCCGTGCCTAAGCCGCATGAGGTTTGTGTGGCCCTATGTGGGATGCATGTTCATGGTTATACGGGTGATCGAGGACCGCACAACTGTCATCTTCCTCGATGACGGTGACGACCCTCCCCGCCGACGGGAGCAATCCGTAGGCCCCCAACAGGTGCCTAGCCTCCGAAAAGAAAACCCCCCCTCTTAACAAGCATGCAAAAAGGATAAAAAATAATTTTTTTTTGATGATGGAGGGGGGTTTTTGGTGACCTACCTCGGGGTCCCGCGGGGTCCTCCCCGACGTCGCCGGCCTGGCGGCGAGCTCCTCGGGCGGCGGTACCTCCTCGGCCCTCTCATCCGTGATGGGCTCTGCCGCGGTGGTCTCTCCCGTGACGACGGATGGCGCGGTCGCCGTCTCTTCCTCCACGGTGGTGGGGGTGGTGACCGGCGTTGCTTCCTCCATTGGCGGTGGTGGTGGCTCTTCTTCCCCGGTCGACGGTGGTGGTCGGCGGGCTTGGGCTTTCGTTCTCATCGATGAGGGGGTGTTTGAGAGAAAGAGAGAGGGGAAGGTGGGGGGCATTTGGCGTGACCCTTCCTCTCCCTCTCCCTCTCCCTCTACCAGTTACGGTGGAGGAGGGGGGAGACGAAGGGTCGGTTGTGTTTAAAATTCCCAGGGTTGTGCGGTCTCACGATAGACCACACTACTTAAGCGGTCTATCATGGGCCGCACATCAACTGCACATCATCCTGCTATAATACAGTTGATGCTTGACCGCTCTTACTTTTAAGCGGCTCATTTTGGACCGCTTATCATTGGAATGCATCTTTGAGAACTCTTCCCATGCACATCATGCTTGCTTAATACTTTGGTTATTTTAATGATGACTCTCTGCGGATTTAGCTAACAATCTGCCTTGCAGCAGTATCACCCACTCACCTGGTGGCCCGCCGACAGGTAAGTCAGGTAATGTATTTCGTTTCCTATGTCCCTTAATGCATTACTATATGATATTAAGCTACATTATCTCGAGAACCAGTTGGACACTCGCGTGTTCCCGGATCTGATGTTCCTCTTTAACAAAAACATGTGATGATCTAGGTGCGCGCGCTTAACCTCCGGATAGGCTGTTGGGTTGGGAAAATCATGAGATGACGGTTCTATCGTGCACACCGTGGTTGCGGATAGTGTCCTGATCTTGATGGTCCCCAGTCCAGCATAACTATTCTCGAGTACTCTATATTTTATTCTTTCTTTGCATTCATTTTAATAATTTCTTTATTTTAGCCCAGCATGCATCATGCGCATCTTTTTGAGCAAGTCATGACCCATGAGTTGTCTGAAAATGTCCCAGTAGTAATGGATTACTATATGTTCCGTGTCTGAGTAAGAGGAGCAATTCCACTCAGAATTGTAAGATTCTCTCTCGTCCATTCACTTGGTTTGATTGACTAAGAGTCACCCGTCTAGAGTTTTAGTTTGTCTCTTTACCGATGTTTCCATCTGATTTAATTCCCTCATTGGCTGTGGATTGTGTCCCCCAATGAGGTTGCCTCCTTTTTATCTTATCTTTATTTTAGTTAGTTCCTCCAGATGGGTGTCACTTTTTGGTCTAATTATTCCCGGTGTTTGATTTAGAGTCTTCCGGACAGTTCCCGCTACTTTTTGGTCAGGGAACGGGTGTCGTTTGCCTTAACGCCCGCTTTTCAGTCTGCTCTGCTTCATCTTCGCTTCGTCTTCTTGTCCCATGTCACCTTCGCTTCACCTCCGCTCGCTCCCCTGCAAAGAGGGCGTTAAGGAGGGACATCTGTTGACACCCGTTTTTACCAATAAGTCGGATCATTCCTCTTGCTCTTATTTGTTGATGCCTCGAGTTGTCCGTTGTGTGTCGGGATCATTTTCTGACAATATTCGGGCCTATTTTGTGGAAGGCCTCCCTCCCGGGCTGGGTCCATTTCGGTTCAGGGCTTAATGGGCCTTGGAATTGCATTGTTTTCCATTTTGTTACCAATTCTAGCGCCCAACACTTGTGCGGCTCATTTGCCCCGCGACCCGCCGACAGATTACACTCAGTGGGACTTCAGTCATCCCCAGTACTATCCCTTCCATGCATGAATCTACCATGTGATCGAGTCCTGTGAGGAAGTCCAGTACCTCATCCAGGAACAGATCCAGTTGGAGTAGATTGATGTTGAGGGAAATTCCATGGCACTTGTTCAACTGCGGCAAGCTGTAGAAGAAACTCTGAACACTGCCAGAAATATGCCAGAACAGCCTGATCCTCCCCAGGAAAATGGGCACGGGTTGCCTTACCAGCACACGCCAGAATGGCTTGAGTTCCGGACCAATAATCGGGAAGCTCTCGAGTGACTGCGGAGACGCAGGGAGCAAGATGCCAGCCAAGAGGCGGGACCGAGTACCTTCTCGGCCAACATCATTCACTCCCCTGCTCCTCCGGTCTCTCCTGATTCCTCGACACTATAGGCCGGTCAACCAGCCCCTGCCACTCTAGCCGCGCGGTGGCGACCCCGACAGGAGCTAGAGTCTCTCCCCTTTTCTAGAGAAGATACTGCTAGAATCCTCTGAGTCCTTCTTGGTCGAGAGGTTGTCCTGGTGAGCGAGACTAGGATAGACTCTTCAAGCTCCTCTCACCCTCTCTCTACCCTACCTCCATCTCCGATGCCCGAGGATAGGAAGGGAAAACAAAAGCTGGGCGATGTTTTAGCACGACCGAACTAGGCCCTCCCAACAGCTCACAAGTCGTGTCCACCATCACAAAGGCCACCCGATGCACGAGATCAAGATAGCCACTAGGGGCAGCAAGGCCCCAAGATGTCATCAGGTGTCACCCGACCCTGCCCTCAGCCAGACTACAGGGGTCAGGCCAGGAAGCAAGACGTTGGTCATGCTCCCCGGACCACTCCCTAGCAGAAGTCTTCCCAGCCACCACGGCTAAGGCATCAAACTGCACACATGTCTCCGGATATCAGCACCAGTACATCAGCTCAACAGCAGAAGCCTTCCTCACCACCGCGGCTAAGGCATCAAACCGCGCATACGTCTTCGGACGCCAGTACAAGTCAATCAGTTCCTGGTAAACTCTCGCAGCCACCGTGGTTAAGGCATCAAGTCGTGTCCACGTCTTCGGATGTTAGTCCCAGCACCCCACTTACCAGGAACTACCACTCGAGGTCATCGAATAGGCGATCAATGCTACCTTCCAACTACAACAATCAGAAGGTGCTTGGATCGAGATCCGGGCAAAGAGGAGTTATCGACCTCGCCCCACAAACCCATCGGCTCGATGGCATCCTCGCGCGGATCCGTCAGCTCCAATTCCAGTGCCTCCTCCTCCTGCTCCCCTGGAGACGGCCATCACTAAGAAACAAGAGAGGAATAGAAGGAAGAATCTCAAGAGATGACTCAAGAAACAAGCCAAACAAGCGACTGCCTTGCAATCCCCAGTAGAGCTAACGCCTCTCCAGAGGCTACAGCGACTCATTGACAACTTGGAGGAATACATTCCTCTCCGCCCTACCGGGCCTATCCCACTTGATAGCAACATCCCATCAGAAAACATGCAGAAGCGTGCTCACCTCAGAGACTGGGTCCGAGAAATGATCCAAAAAGTTAAGAAAGGTGAAACCCTTCGCATTCTAGAAGAGCTCTCCTTGTTCTATAAGGACAAAGAGATCACGGTGGAATAGCTGGAATAGATGCTTCGCGACTGCACCTGCAACATGGTGGCTATTCCACCTCCAGATAACATCAACGCCTCCAGGCGACGTGAGCCAGTGGCATCCAGAACCAGACAAAGGGATATGGCTCCACTCAGACTACAACCAGCTCCAGAACATACCGATTGTAGCCAAGGTCGCGGTCGTGGATGTGGCAGAGGCCGTGGAAGAGTCCTTGAGCCGCCTCTTCACCTGTCTCCCTTTGACCCCAAACGGGTCATCCTCCTCCGAGGAGAACGATCTACCCCGATCCCACCAATGGAGATCCAGGGGCATCCCAGCATCTTGGAACCAGCTGGCACCGAGGAGATCGCCACCAACATTCCAGTTCCAGCACCAGTTTCGACCTGTCCAGCAGAGCAAGCAAGGCTGTCTGACAAGGACGGGCCAGCCCTTTAGCCTCCCTCGGAAGAGCCATCATTAGCCTATCTCTTCCAAGAGTCCGCGGCTGGCGACAGTCAGCCTGACCCCGGTAACAAAGGCAAGGCGGTGGAGCTCCCCGATGAGGAGCGGTGCGGCAGCTCACAACAGATCCAGCCCGACATACTACCGTCACTACGGTACGCTCGAGCTTGAGCTGACCGAAAGATTCTCCACCAGATGAAGTGCTTCCCTGCCAGCATCACAATCTGGGAAGCCATAGCTTGGAGTAAAGATTTGAGAGAAACCCTTATTAAGATACTTCAAGAGCCGTAAGACTATGAAGCGCACATGGCAGAAATGAAAGCCGCCACATACGAGGCTTTCACGACCACTGTCACCTTCACGGAGAAAGACTTTCTGCTCTCTCCTCCATGCCATAATCGACCCCTCTACATGAAGGGCAAAATCATCTCAAAGCCATTCAAAAGGGGGGAAGGTACACGAGATTTGCAAAACGAAGGAAAGGTTTCTATTTCCAAGACAAAAAGCTTATAGAGGAAGGGCAGTCGCCCACACAAAAAAGGGGGGAAAGAAAGAAAGAAAAACAACAAGAGGCGCCCTCTTAAGGGTTCGCCTCAGCAATATCATCACGAGCCCCGGACTCTCCAGGCTCACGTGTGGCAACAGTCTGACCGAAAGGAGGTAAGTCTTCAGCCAGCTCTCCTGCGCAGTCCTCCACCGCTGGGGGGACAGCACATGCCCGCTCTCCAATGCTCGACCCCAGCACCAACTCCTTGGCCCTGGCCTCTTCACTGCCCATCCCCTCCTCGCCATCACCAACCTCCGGGCTGTAGGGTGCCGACGGAGGAGGGAGAGACGGCACCGCCAGGCCGAGGCGCTCAGCCGTAGCCACGACAGCGGCACTCTAGCCCTCTCAGAAGTCACGGTCACAAGCAGGACTGAAGATCTCCAGGGCCACTGCGGTCAGCTCGTCTCGGTAGGCCGGAGAAGAACAAAAGCTCTCCACTGCCCCCTCGCTGGCAGTGGACACCGATGAGCACAGCTCGACAAGTTCTTCCTCGACCTTATTGGCTCGGGCATCCAAGTCCTGAACCTGCACCCCCAGCTTGATCACACGGGCTTCAGCCATGTCAGCCCGAGCCCAAAAAAAATCTCGATCCCACTCTGTTCCAGAAAGGACTAACCCCTGCTGGTCCAGCTAATCGTGAATTTCGAAGTTGGCGATCTCTGACGCCTTCAAGCGCACTTCAAGCACCTCGCAGTTGGCCGAGAGCTCCACCTGAATGGCCTGGCTAGCCCCCAGCTCTCGAGCAAGACCTCTGAAGTGGTGCCTCCACAGACTAAGGGCACCAATAACTGAGCACATGCCCTTCACAGCCAGGGCCGTCAGCTCTTTCTCGATCTCGGGCCCAAACTCTCCGAGACGCTCATACCACCGGACGCTCCTCCCCATGAGGTCGACGATCGTCGTGATCCCTGCCAGCCCTGACATCGCCTCTTCAGGTGGCGAAGGCTGGCCTTACAGAGGGACCTCCGACGGAGGAAGATGGCCAGCACCCACCACCATGGGGGCCTTGCCCTTATCACGCCTTCGCTCTACAAAGGCAGGCGTGGGAAGAGGAGTGGTCGATTCTCTAACCGACGACGGCGGCGGAGCTGTAGGAGGCAATTCGGGCGGCAGTGGTGGGACCCGACCCTGAGGTAGAGTAGAAGTCCTGCCTCTCTTCCTCGAACGACGCTTGCTGTCCAGTGCCGCCAACTCATCCACGGACAGTGGGGGGAAACTACCTCCAACCATGGCAGATTCCCCTCCTTCGACACCGGTCGCCCCTTCAAAGGCAGCCTTCTCGGTGCTAGACCCTCCATTGGCCGCAAAAGCTGTAGTCAAACTCACCAGGGGAACGCCTGCAGGGATCGGATGATGAAGCCTCCCCGGAGCAAATGCAACCTTGACCTGGGGTGCAACGATGGTCACCTGACCAGCCCCCGGCTCGACGTGATCCACAGGGCGGGAGCACACCATGGCAAGCTAAAAATCTCATAGCTCCACGTCGGGACCTCAGGCACCCCTAAAAAGTAGATTAAAGCTGGTTAAGCACATATCGCCACCGGTACAACCCAACGGGGAACCAAGACCAGTACCCTACGATAACGGAGGACTCAACCCTAGCTCCCAGAGTAATGTCAGAGTCAGCACGAAGTCTACATCCACGAGGGGGTACCGAAGGATAGCATCCACCTTCTTACACTCCTCGGCATTGATCGGAGGCTTCCTATCGGCCCAGATAGGAGGGGTCCCTCTAAACCTCCAACCGCCAAAGTGATCGTAATCCATCGACTCTAATATGTACACATAACGCTGTGACCAACCCTTGAGGTTGGCTGCAGTAGCAGAGACTTGGATGAAGTTCTGAACGGTCTGGGCCTTGAAATAGGCATAGGCCGTATCGGCCGGGTAGCGCTGGATATAGTAAAACTATCAGATGAGATGGACACTAGGCTCCACCGACGCTCTCCAGCATGCATAAACAAATCCATAGAGAATGTAATAAGAGTTTGGGGACAATTCTCCAGGACGACGCCCGTAATGGTGGAGGACAGACACTATGAAAGGATGTGCATGCAAGTAAAAATCGGCCTGGAAAGACGCCACTAGGATCATAAACCCGCCTGGGGGGAGACACAACATTTCATCATTGACAGTCGGGAAGATGATGTCTAGATTGGGCGGAATCTAGAAGGCTTCTTGTAGCCCTCGGACCACCCTATACGCCACCAGCGGTGGGGAAGGGGGATGACTAGCGCAGGCACCGGAAGTGCTTGCAGTGCCACCGCGACCAGGGATCACCTCTTCGACAGAAGAGGAAGGACTGATACAAAGGGTTCTCCTACGGGGAGGTGGTGCGGACACCCGAGCACATGAGCGGCCTGGTTCAGGGAGCCGTCGGTACCACACACGGAGCACCACACGAGCCGTTAGCATGGCTTTGATAGAAATATGGGTGAGGACTTAAAACGGCACAAAGGGGTGTATATATATATTAATCTGGCGCGGGGAGCGTAGGTATAGGTCTTGAACGGCAGTGAAGCATAGGAATAGGCTTAAACCGGCATGGGGTGTGAAAAGGGTTAAAACGGTGCGGGGGGTGAGGGGCACGCCGAATAAGGCCACGTCGGGTGGTTGAGCTTGAGGTTTTCGCAGTTTTAAGTGTGAGGTTAGTTCGGCGCGGTGGGGGTGGACGTCGTATTAGGGCACGCCAATTTAGGGGTTTGTCATTTCTTGAGGATTTTTTTGTGAATTCTATGCTCATTTGAGCTAGGTTACAACTTCACTCATTAAACAACTATTCTTTTTTATCATTAGTGAATTTATGTCCTAGTTGTCCTAGAAGCATAATGGATCAGGACTTGTGCGAGGTTCGTACTCAAGCACAGTCTTCTCTTAATCCTGAGTGCATCCATAGTCGCCATAGTTTGGGTTTCAGCAAAACTTAGTTAAGTTGACCAAACAAACTTTGGGCAACATCTCCCCATACCCAGAGGGTCACGAGGGAGAAGTGGAGGCAAACCCACAGAACTGGGGTAAGCTCCTGAATGCCGGGAGGCCAAGGTGGCGACCGGTGGACCCAAATGAATGGAAACCCCGAGGGCTAGCCTACGAGAGGTACCAATACTCCGTGGGCCTGTAATGGTTCAATGGGACAGTCGGAGTGGGAGGAGATCCTAAGGGCTAGCCTATAAAGGATTCCATGACCCGCGGTCACCACAATTCTCCAGAGGGATGTGGGTTTAATGTTGGACCAGAAGACCCCTTTCTATTCACCTTTAATGGCTCATAGCGCTCCACGCCATAGGAGGACGAGACCTTATGGCCTTCTGGTGACTCAGAGGAAAAATTGGTGGCGTGAATGTTTGATGGGGAATGTTCCCCCTCCCCGGTCAGTGGGTTGGTACTGTCGAAAGAAGCATAGTGTTCATGCTAGTGTTCTGGTGTCACTAGTATAACAGGAAGGGAGAATAGACCACACTGGATAGGTCCTCACCCTATCTTTCTCAGGGAAAAAGAAACATAGCACTCAGTCATTCATCCATCAAACCATCCATGGTAGTTGAGGCATAGAGAGGTTAGTTAGTTAGCACCTGGGGGTTAGCTGTAAGCATGTGAGCTACTGAGCTCATGAAGAGGGATGACATATAGATGGCTATATGAAGCAAATATTCGAACAATTCGTAGGTGGCACACAGGAGGATGATTGTGCAATTAGACGCGCTGCACCCAGGTTGTGGGGACAGCCACATTCTCTCCAGTTCATAGTTGTGAATGTCATAGCAATGAAGGAGCTAGTCCTAGGGAAGGTCCGAGATGCACATACACATATGTCTCCGGCGGTAAAACCCACAGAAAGCACACAATGATTTTGGTACAACCAGTCCACTGGAAGGATCCCAGGGAGGGGGATGGCATTAATATGGCCCTTTGGGTAGCCCAGGGCGTAGCAGGCATCAATGGGAGAAACCACGCAATGGCATAGAAACGATATGAAGATAGATGCAGCAGAGAAGAAAGAGGGACTCATACACGCATTAATACTCTTATTCAGACCTGGAGGTCATCACGTAGCTTAGGGGATAAACAAATATTGCATACACAGACATGGCCTGGCGTTGTTGCACAAAGGCTGATCAATTTCATCCTTGCATCAGAAATGGAAGGGGATACAGGAAGCAAAGTTTTAAAAGAACTAAAGGGGAACTATGGACTCATATCATCTCCCATTTGGGTATAGAGCTTAATAGAGATATTGGTAATAAAGGGGGGAAAGAGATGATAGAAATAGCTCACCAGTGCCCATCTCTATCCTTTGCAACGAAAATAGAGTATCGAAATGGCAGTTACTTTCCTCGCTCCGGCCCTCTCTCCTCTGCAAGAGAATGGTGAAGATGATGGCCCAGAGAAACCCTCGCTCTCTTTGTTTTTCCCTAAGTCTTTCCTCTTCGATCCCTCTTCTTTTCTTGACTCACTCTATGTGTCTCCTGTCTCTCTATGAAGCTCCTCTTCTTATAAACTTGATTGTCATGACTTAACCCGGCATGGGGGTGAGCGCGTCGGTTAAGGGCCACTGATATACTATTTGCGCGTCGGTTCTGGAGGGCACCATTTGCAGGGGAGCACACCTGGTGAGGAGCGTGCCGGATTACCCTTACCGTATTTGTTTGGGCCAGGGTCGGCCTGTGGGTCTCGGAATGGCTCCGGGAGTCACCTTGAACTTTCATCTCATCGTGGCCCTATGGAACTGACATGAGTAGTATTGGGAAAGCCTTTAGGCCGCTGGATGACCAACTTCGGCGTTCTTCATGTCCTTAGTTTGGACACTCAGGTTTTTCGCTGACATGGCCTTCAGTACTGTGATTTATGCTACCGGGCTGACTTCATTTATACTTGTAACTTTCCCAGGGAGTGGGCCACTACCCGGGGTACTTTCGCCCTGGCTGGATAGCTATTCGGTTGCTAATGGACCTATTTGTCAAGAAGACGTACCCGTGCCAGATTACTCAGGTCTTCCACTGATACGGCCTTCGACACCTTATTTTGAGAGGTCAAAGATGCTCCTTTGCCTCGAGAGGGTTTCTTATCAGGTGACGGACCATCAGGTGCATTCTCATCCTGATCGAATGATGGATGGGGTTTGTTCGACACGATCGAGTCGATACCGATTCATTGGGGAGGCCAAATGGCAATGCCGATTTGTTGTGGATTTCCTTCTACCATCCTGAGATAAAGCCCCCGACGCTCTCGTCATGACCTGAAGCTTCAGCTGTCCGTGAGGACCCTTGTGTGTTGATTTTGTTTGGCTTTTGCACTTCGGCAGGCCGCATTCTTTTATCGTTGAGGCGTGATTGCCATTGATCATATTTCGGGTGCCAACAAATGCCCCCCAGTCGCGGGTGTCACAAGTGAGGAATGATCGACACGGGACTGGCGGATGTAGTCTGACTTAGTATAATCTTCATCTGATCAGCACAGCCCATTGATTCGACGTAGTCGAGATGCCGCTATAGTAGCATGACCCCATAGTGGTCTTAAAATGATGCGAAGATGACATTTTGGCCTTAAAATGGTGCGGCCATGGCAAGTGCCTAAAACAGCACGGCCTCCTCTGGTTAAGTCGGCGCGCCTTATGTTGTTAATCCGGCACGACCTTAAAACGACACCCAAACTCGACAGACCGGCACGGGAGGGCGCAAAATCGACACGCCCTACCCCCTTGCCAGATTAATGGACTTGAAAATGAGTTATAAAACCCCATTTTCTCTCTTTCTTCTCATTTTACTTCAATCACAACCCTAATCTTCTCTCTCCTTTCCTCTTCTCATCCCACGGCGACGAGCATCCTCCTCCCTTAGCCTCGCGACGGCAGTAACGGTGGTGACTGGTGAGGGCAGAGTTCGTTTAACTCGACTCAGAGGGATTCAAACCCCTTCTTTCCAAGCCCCGGGAGGCTCCTAGTAGGCTTGTCCTCGGAGCTATACCCTTGGGTGTCCCGTTCAGCCCCAGTGTGACACCCATGACCTGTTTCAGGGACCATCCCTTAATGGACGTGTTCCCGCTTTCTTCTGGCAAGCTTTCGGGCTGGGGAGATGCTGTCAAAATTTTGTCAGAATTCTTATTCTCGACAATCTTTTTTTGACATTTATTTATTTTCTTTGTGTATTTTGATGCAGATACGATGGCATCTGGCTCTTCTTCTTCTTCCCGGGCTAGGGTAACATGGGAAAATGTTGATTCCTTGGACCGATGTCATGAACAGCTGGCTATGGCTGCAGAGTCGTCTGACTTGGACACTGATACAGTAGACAATAGCTGTCTACTCATCATTGGGAGTGATTCTTTTAAGTATGACCACGAAGACGATCATATGAAGGATTATCTCAAAGACAAGCACTTGATATCATTTCTGAGGTGGTTCAACCTTCAGGGGAAGCAAGATCTATTCCTCGTTCAGAAGGCCGAGCAGGCGCTACTTGCCGAACGTGACAGCCTTACTGACTTCATCATGTGGGGGAGACCCATTTACTTGCCAGGCGAGCCCCGAAAGTGGAGTGTAGTGCTGGGACTCTAGGAGTTGGCTCCGCAAGATGGGCTGCTAACTAGAGCCCCCGAATTTATACCTGTCTGATGGAATGAAACTGCAGGCCGTGTCGACCGGGAGAAACCATCTTTCAAGTTGTTCTTAGCCCTGCTGAAGTGGGGGTACTGGGAGGAGCCATTCTTGTTGGATTGCTTAGCAGTTCGATTCAAGCACTAGATTTCTGTGGGGTGGTTTGCTGATTTGAAGGCCACTGATGCCCATGCATTCAGAGCTGGAGCAGTGGAGTTCATTGACTATGTTTTACAGAACTATGCTCCGATCTTAGTCAAAGTTGGCGTGTACCACAGTGTATACGCATTCAGGTATCGATATCCCATTTCCAAGGGTTTGTGCTGCGATATGATCGAGGTGTTCTGTCAGGAGTACAACACCTTCTACACCTCAGAAGGAGAGACATCGTTGGACATCTGGAGTCTCTCTCAGTTAAGTGGCCTCCCGATCGGCGGTGAGTCGTATGAAGGGGTTTGTTGGCCGGACTGGTTGAAGGACCAGACGGATGACGAGGGTCGATATCTGACCAGCTTTGCCTATCATTATTTAATGAAGGCATATCGTATGCTTTGCCGATCTTCGTATGATACCCGTGAAGCACGCAAGCCTGGGGAGAAGAGGCACGTAAGGATGGGCACTTGGCTCCAATATTTCTTCAGCGGAGAGTGGAAATATAAAGACTCCCCCTCGGTGGCACCGACTCCTATTAAGCGGAAGAAGACGGTTCGGCGACAGGCCGCTTTCCCACCCACATTGACAGAGGGGTAGCAAGGAGGCCCTAATCCTGCAGGTGTTGATGTAGTCACTCACTGTGCTACATATTTGACTTATTGGATTTGTTCCTTTGCTCTCCCACAAGGTGACAAGAGTGTAATCTGGGCCGAGGCCATTTATCCTGCTTGCTTGATGGCTTGGGGCACGAAGCTTTCACTTTGCCTGGTGGCACTTTGCTTGATATACAAGATGCTGGGAGACTTGCATCGATCTGGTCTCCCAAGGAATCCATGGACAGTTGTCCCGCTACACTTCTTCAATGCTTGGGTCTGTACATTGTTCCCGAAAGCTGCTCCTCAGGTGCTACAACCAGCACAACTTGCTCCGAGGATGATAGAATTCTCCAGTGCCGAACTGACTCAGACAGTGGATCAGTTTTTACTTTCCGGGGAAAGCTGACCAGGGTCCCCATAGACGCGTCAGGCATTTTGCGCTTCTGAAGTTTGGCGGCCCATTCGAGCCCACACCGAGGTGAAGTGGTTGCGAATATTTAGGTCGGCACATCTGTCTCTAAAGTAGTGAGAATCAAATTGCCGACCATTATCGCTCACAATCACTCGGGGGATACCAAAATGACAAATGATCGACTTTCAAACGAAGCTCCTTATGACTGACTCCATAATCCTGGCAGTGGCTGCGGCTTCAATCCACTTGGTGAAGTAGTCGATGGCGACGATGACGAACTTCTTCTGGGCCTGAGCTGGAGGGAATGGCCCCAGGATGTCGATCCCCCACCGAGCAAAGGGATATGGCTCAGTAAGGGTGACGAGCTCCAAGGTAGGTTGGTGGACCAAATGGTCAAAGCGCTAACATCAGTCACATTTTTACACGTAGGTCGAGAAATCACGCTGGAGAGTGGGCCACCAGCAACCTTGCCAGAGCAAGATCTTGGCGAGTGATCTTCCTCCTTGATGCGCGTCGCAGATGCCTTCGTGAACTTCTTGAATTGCTCGGCTGGCTTCGTCGGCACCGAGACACTTGAGGAGGGGACTGGAGAAAGACCTATGGTATAGGGGGTCGTCCAGGATGATGAAGCACTGGGCCTGGTACATCAATCTTCGAGCTTCCCGGGGGTCGGTGGGCTCTTGAGAGTCCCAGAGCCAGGATACCTAAGGGGTCCGCCAGTTGCTCGGGGGTGCCGGGTCAACGGTCATGAGCTCAAATTCAATGCTCGATCGCTCTAGCTCCTCGAGGAAGACCGACTGAGTACCTTCAGGGCCGAGAGAGGAGGCCAGACGAGAGAGGGCGTCTGCCTGGGAGTTTTCCTCCCGAGCTATCCGGATTACCTCAAAACTCTCAAATAGTTGGGCCATCCCTCTGACCATTTGGAGGTACTTGATCATTGGCACTTCCCGAGCTTCATAGTCACCATTGACCTGGCTGGCGACCAATTGGGAGTCAGTGTGGATCCTGACTCAATCGACCCCTAGCCGTCGGGCCATCCTGGCCCCCGAAATGAGGGCCTCATACTCGGAGGCATTATTGGACGCCTGGAAGTTGAGCTTCAAAGCGTACTATAGCTCTGCCCCTTCAGGGGATTTGAGAAGGACACCGGCACTGCTTCTGGCCAAGTTGGAAGACCCATCAATGAACAAGTCCCAAGTGGGTTCGTGGGCGGATGAAAGTGTTTCCTTGGTCGGGACAGTGCTCTCTACGATAAAGTCTGCTAGGGCCTGTCCCTTGATGGCCGAGCGGGGGTGATAAGAGATATCGTAGGCCCTAAGCATGATGGACCACTTGAAGAGGCATCCTGAAGCTTCAGGGTGAGAGAGGATCTTCTTCAAGGGTTCGCCAGTTAACACGATGATGGAGTGCCCTTGGAAATAAGGTCAGAGGCGCTTGGCCGAGGTTACCAATGCTAGCACGAGTTTCTCGATTGCGGGGTACCTTCTTTCGGCCTCAAGAAGCACCTACTTGACGTAGTATACCGGCCTTTGGGTGCCTCCGTCGTCTCGGACTAACACCGAGCTTATGGTGGAGGAGGTTGTTGAGAGATATAGATACAGCGGCTCTTAGGGAACTGGCTTCGACACTACCGGGGGTGACGCCAGGAACTCTTTCAGCTCGTCAAACGCTCGTTGGCACTCGCTGTCCCAGGCGAAGGTGGCAGATGCCAGCTTTGGCCCTCTTAGCAGTTTGAAGAAGGGCAGGCACCGTTCCGCCGCCCGGGACAGGAAGCGGTTGAGCGCGGCAATCCTCCCAGTCAGGCGCTGGACGTCCTTGACGCATGTAGGTGGCCACATATCCAGGATGACCTGGATCTTGTCGGGGTTGGCTTCGATCCCGCGGTGAGTCACCAGAAATCCCAGGAACTTCCCGGACTTAACCCCAAAGGCACACTTAGTTGGATTGAGCTTCATCTGGTACCTCTGAAGGGTGTTGAAAGTCTCGGCTAAGTTGGCGAAATGGTCTTCGACTTTCAACGACTCAACGAGCATGTCATCAACATAGGCTTCAACATTTCACCTCATCTGCTCCTCGAAGATCTGATTGGCCAGCCTCTAATAAGTAGCTCGGGCATTCTTCAACCCGAAGGGCATCTGGGTATAGCAGTAAATGCCAAAGTTGGTGATGAAGGTGGTCTTCTCTATGTCTTCGGGGTTTAGTTGGATCTGGTAGTAGCTGGAATATGCGTCTAGGAAACTGAGGAGCTCGTTACCCGTAGTAGAATTGACGAGCTGGTCGATACTTGGCAACGGATAACAGTCCTTTATGGTGGCTTTGTTGAGGTCGGTGAAGTCGATACACATCTACCACTTGCTTGAAGCTTTGGGCACTAGGATGATGTTGGCAAGCCATGTTGGGTAAAGGACCAGATGGAGCAGCCTGGTTTTCTTCCCCTTGTTAATCTACTCTCTGATAATCGTTTGTTTCTCAGGTGCGTGCTTCCTCCTTCATTGCTGTACTCGTTTTGCTGCCGGGTCAAGGTTGAGGTGGTGCATTACTATCTCCTTGGGGATGCCAGGGAGATCCTCATCAGACCATGTAAAAACGGGATCCTACACATATGCACTCTCAGGACTCACGGGATGTGAGAGAGAGAGAGAGAGGGGGGGTGTTCTTGGAATATTTCATAATGTTTGTTTTTGTGGTTGCAATACTCGTACTCCAACACCTCCAGCAGACGCATGCAGCTGCAAACACAAAGGACGACGTATTTTGTCAATCTACACACAAAAGCCTCTGTAAGTGACAACTTGAAACCTGCAGACGATGGCCACACCTTGTCTCCATCCGTTCGCCATGGCGGATTAGGGCTACGAGTAATAGTCAGGTGCAAGAAAGCTCAACTGGCAAGATCAGCTAAACCGTTCCCCCACCCCCCGGTAAGAACAGGTGACCTACAGAACCTAGCTCGAAATTAATGTATGTCCTTGTTCGATCTTAAACAAATGACTCTGCTACTACATGCCTAATTAAACATTAAACAGCTCCGGCCAAACAATGCGACCGTGTGTACAACAGTATCACATCGTCTGAAAGGTGTGATTATTCTAATAAAATCTCCGTATCGTTGGTTTTCAAATGCTCCTACCCGGGGTTACAAATTAATTAACTCGAGGTGTGGCAGTGTGGAGGAGGTGTTTGGACTTCCGACCGAGAAGCGGGCGTGGTGGACCCGCTTGTTTGTAGGGGTCAACGCGTGGCCGATGGAAGTGAAGGGAGCTTACCCGGAACGGCTGTGGTGCTCCGCCGCTGCGCGGAAGGCGATGCAGACGCTCCGGACCCGCTTCGCCCCCACGCTGGAACTGCTTCCGATGAATTGGTTCAGGTGCACCCCCATCTTCTTGTAGTGATCCATCACTTTCTCCTGCTCCTCCTCTTCTTCCCCCTCGTCTGCCTCTGCCCCCCAGCTGCTGCTGCTGCCGTCTTCGCCGCCGTCATGCCTGCACCAAGTATCCTATACCTTTCAGACAAACGACGCAGACATGCATGCACAGAATGCGCGTAATTTGCACCCTGCACCGAAGGATCAGCAAGGTTGGGGTCGAGGAGAGAAGTGGGCGTCCGTACATCATCAATCCGAGGGTCCTGAGGAGCTTCTCCGACTCGCGGAAGAAGATGGAGAATACCTCGGAGACGAAGTTGGGGGTGGACTCGTCCTGCAGCTGATGAAGCTGCATGAAGTGGTCGTCCAGCACCCCCTGCACAATAGATATTCCAAAGAGAAAATGTCAGAAGGAGAAGGAGTGGAGATCTATCTAGGACAAATTGTGAGTGCCGCGGTGACCAATTAATGGGAACCTCGTTGTTGTGGTTATATTGCTGCTGATGATGAAAATGATGTGTGTACGTATAATAAGATGACCTCTTGGAAGAGAAAGGCGAGCAACCGGTTCATGTCCGCGTCGAGGCGCTCCACGGACAACCCCAGAAGCCACACCGGCAGACCCGTCTTGCCGGATGTTTGGTCGATTCCCTTCTAGCCAGCAGAGGACAAGCGAAGTTGAGGCGGGCGAGTTACCGGCCGGGGACCTTCTAGCTCCGGCAGACGGCCCGCGATTGTCTCAACTGTGGAGTAGCGTCCAACTCTCTGTATGACGCTGCGTGGTAGTTACGCACTAGCCTGCGAGAGTAGTAGAAGCGATGCTGTTCGATCGGTGGTTCCTAACTCCTGAGGAGGTGTTGGGAGCTAGGGAATGAAAGGAGGCTAGCTATGTACGTATTTATAGGCCATATATGGCGAGAGAAGCAGTACGGGCACACGCACGTACATCCGCACATCAGACACTACAGGCAGACACGGAGGAGGGAGGAGGGGCGTCGGGGGACGACAGGGCCAGAGGAGGTAGGGCTGGAAAACGGGAGTTTTGAGAAGTATGAAAAATGGAGAGCCCATACATGGGGATAATGTAGAAGATTAATGTCACCGCCATGGGAGGAGCGGCAGGCCAAGTCCGGTCATGGTGCTGCTGCTGCTGCTGCTGCTGCTGCGGATAAGTACAGAAAGGTATGCAAATTAAACAATCATCTCCACGGTCTTAAAGCAGGAAGGGAGGGGGCAAGAAAGGCAGAAGATGGAAATGCTCGCCTCCCCTGAAACATCAGGAATTAAACAAACTAAATATATGTGGAGAGCAGCGAATGAACCCAAAGCAGGCCGAACGTGAGCTAAAGAGAGGGGAGGAGGACTGGGGGGCCTCGCCCCGGCTATGGCCCTTGCGCCCAGCTGCCTGGCCTCCTTTCCTCCTTGGGGGTCGATATCGAGGCGAATGCGTGGTGACACTTAGCTGCCCCTGCGTGACCGTGCGTGCTGCGATCGGTACTGAAAGAGAGGCCGGCTGCCTGTAATTAACGGGAGTGGTGTAGTGTGCGCACGCGTGCGCGCGGGGTCTTGATTCCGAGGAAAAACTCAATGTGTTATGCAACTATGTGTGTATAACGCCAAGACTAGCTTGGAGGAGGAAGGCAGGGGTGTTGGTTGGCCATCCAGAAGATTGGAGATTAAAACTGACCGATGGAGAGGACATTCTCTAATACCGTTCGTTGTTAAAACGATGCATGAGATCGATCTCTTAACGTGTTCTGTTTGGGTCGTATCGGCTTCCGGATGATTTGGCATCGACCCATTGACACCCATTAGCCCCGTGGATGTCCTAGACACCCCGTGAGTACCGTGACCATATTTTCAGGTGTCCGGATGTACTATGTTACCTCGATTAGCACGCCTGTGGATTTTCAGGGTCTGGGTGACCCTCTGGTGTTCTAAGCCGACGTGAGTGGGGAGGGCTATTCCCGTACGTCATTGGCTTTTTGAAAAGTATTTTCTGTGTGGGCCATGTGGATGACCTTGGATTGTGAGTCTAGTCACCCAGCCTGGGACTAGAGGTTTCTCGAGTACCCTTATTGGGGAATGGTCTCGATGGTCGTGAATCGCCTCGTGAATTATCGTACCATGATTTTTGGCCTTAGGAGTAGGGCCGATTGATAGCATGGAGCTATCCCTGTACGACTGTCTTGACCTGAGTCTCGTGACTCAAGGACCGTCGAGTCTTTAGGTCTAGACGATTGTCCCATGTATGGTGGTCCTGAGCCACCTATTACTTTGCGTTACTCGCAATGGGTGCGTGCGTGGCTTTCGGTGTTCACATTGGTGATTCGTCCACTAGTCATAGCTTTCCTACGCACGCGTGTGTGGACCCACTTGGGAGTGGTGGTGTGCGTAACCCAGAGAGATAATTTTTAGGCTAGTGACCATAGGGCCCCTCGCCTTTACAGCCTAAGTCCGGGCTAGGGAAAAAATTAACTAGAGGATCTGACCTAGAGCGCATGGTCTATGTGTGCACACGTGGTTGGGGACTTCAGACCCACCCTGATGAGTGCGACCCCAACTAGTCCTTGTTCGTAGTTACTTGTGCATCTCTCAGTTTGTACCTAGGACGTGTAGGGAGACACTGTGGCACAGTATAAGATGTTAGTGGATGCATCCGGCTTTGCTTCTATTGGGCAGATACTCCCGTCACGTGTAATGAGCTTCCACTGACTCGAGTTTCGTTTCTCGTCTGCGAGACGTGATTTTACGTATAATTTTCGGGTGTCTTCCCAATGTAGAGGTCTAGGGTTTTTGGTGGGTGTTGTTACATCCTCTATGGTTTTGATGATGTCATACACTATCAGTTACTTACAATAATTGTCTTGGTCCTTTGTGTGTGTTTCATTGAATTTCATAAGTCCATGCATATTTTGGTCTCTTGAAGCATTGCTCAAAACATAAGTCCATGCAGGTTCTGCTTTGGGTTTAAACTCCATAAACTCTATGCATTTCCTCATTCTCTATTTGAATTAAGTCCGTGCAGGTTCTCAAAATGAGTCCGTGCATCTTTTTTCTGGTTGAAAGACCAGAGTCCGAGCATATGCATTTGAAGTCCGAGCATTGAAAAGTCCATGCATCTTTTTATCTATGCAAAGTCCAAGCACGTCTCCATACCCGTGCATGTTTCAGTCTTCCAAAAATTCTAGTCAATGCATATAGAAGTCCGTGCAAGTTTTTGGTTTGACCACTAAGTGCGTGCACATTTGCTTTTGGTCTGAGGTCAAGTCCGTACATGTATTTGGACTTAGTAGATAAACTGAGTCCGTGCACGTTTTAGCCAAGTCTGTGCACATTGAGCATTGTTAAACTCTAAGTCCGTGCTCTTTTCGACAAAGCCCATGCATATGTCTTGAAATGCCAAGTCCGAGCACATTCGTTTGAAGTCCGAGTATGGTGAAGTCCGTGCATCTTTTCTTTTCTTGCAAGCAGAACACCAAGTCTGTGCATACTCTTCTTTATGTTAAACGCCGTGCATATTTTCCTTGGGGAGAACACAAGTCTATGCATGTCAAATCCCGTGCATATTTCTCCTTGGGGAGAACACAAGTCCACACATGTCAAATCCCGTGCATATTTCCCCTTGGGAGAACACAAGTCCATGCATGTTAATCCCCGTGCAAGTTTCCTATAGTCCTTGCACCTCTTCACAAACCCCGTGGACATCAAACTCCATGCACTTTCTGCAAGCAAGCCCTTTGCATACTTGGCCTGCCATCAAGTCCGTGCATTACTTTTGTCATTCCATGATAAAGTCGGTGTATACCCTATAGCCTTGTCAGTGTATGTCTGAGCATACACTGTTACAACAGCCTTGCATGTCTGAGCACATGCCTTAGGCTCTCACCAGCAAGTCCAAGCATATAATTTCAACAGTGCACATTTTGCTCATTGCATGTTAAAGTTGGAGCATATACTATAGCAACCACAGTGTATGTCCTTAGAAGGTCCGTCCACATTCTCTGGTAGGGTCACATCTTTAAACTAAACTAATATTTATTTTTGTGTTGACAGATGTTATTTCATGGAAGATGAAGGTGACATGTGATCCAAGATCTGATGTTATGCCAGGATCGTGACACTTGTCGAAGCACTAGGGCAAAAATCCGTGGAAGACACACGCCCATTTGCTGCTAATATAAAAGGCATTTTTTCTCCTTCTTGGAGAAGATGATCGAGTATAATTTCTAAAAGAGCAAAAAGCATAGAAGAGTGAGTGCGATCCAGAGAGCAGCAAGCCACCTCATAGGAGAGGTCCTGGTCGAGGTCGAGGTCCTACTCCTCAGGAAGAAAGTAGTGTCTCATCTCCCCCAGTGATTGTTCTGGATCATGCTCAAGCTGTTCCAGTTCCTGCTCCAGCCCCTGCTATCCTGGCGCAAGAAGATGTGCCTGGTGGCTGTGGTCGTGCATTGAAGGAATTTTTGCTATTCCATCCGCCGACTTACGAAGGTCAAGCTGATCCAGATGTAGACAGGGCTTGGCTGGATGCAACTAAATGTGTATTTCGATCCACAGAATGTGCTGAAGATGAGAAAGTAATGCTTGGAACTTTTCAGCTTCAGGGCATAGCACTTACTTGGTGGACTACAGAATGGGAAGTTACCTTCCGTTCCCGTCAGCTCTGACAAATCACCTGGACAGAATTTGTCGCCACTTTTGAGTGTACTTTTAGTCCTGCATATCTCCGAATGAACAAGATGCATTAATTTATGGAGCTCATGCAAGGTGGAATGTTAGTGCTGGATTATCGCAATCGGTTCATGGAATTTGGTGGTTATGCGCCCCATGTTTTAGCGGATGAAGCCCTCAAGACTGAACATTTTTTGCATGGTTTGAGGCCACATTTGAGGCAGCATTTAATTGCAACCCGAGTGTCTGTGATGAATGATGCTTATTAGGCAGCAGTAGCACTTGAGTTAGATATGGCTAGATCTCATGGTTTTCCTCAAGCGGCATCAGTTCAACCGACTATTCCACTTCAGCCGAGTTATCAGCCTTCTGTGTTGGGAGTTCCTCCTGTCATTCCTGTTGTGAGTGGTACTTCTTCTTTCAAGCCTAAGTTCAAGAAATGTAAGAAGAGGAAGAGATTCGACCGACAGGTATCTTCGGGCACAGTGCAGCAATCTGCTCCGCCTTCTCAGCAGTAGCAAAGACAAGTGGTGGGACCTCCGAAGCTATGTACGAGATGTGGTGGTAGTCATCCTGGCAGGCCTTGTTCCTTGCCAGTGGTTTGTTATCGTTGTGACCAGCCGGGTCACGTGGTTTGAGATTGTCCCTTGCGGCCAAAGCCGGTGTAATTTTCGCAAGCTTCTCAGCCGCAGCAGTCTCAGTCTCAGTTCAGACCTCCTCTCCCGCCACCACCATCTCAGTAGTTCTTCCCGCAAGCTTCAGTAGCGTCTTCCTTCCAATCTTCTGCAGTAGCCAGTCGGAAGTAGAAGGGCAAGGTTTCTCATATTACATGAGCAGGGGCCGTGGCATCCAACATCGTCGAAGGTACGATTATGATTTTCGATCATATAGCTCGTGTCTTCTTTGATTCTGGTGCTTCTCACTCCTTTATTTTTGAGAATTTTCTTGCATGCATTGAGGAGCCCACTTTTGAGGTCACTTGTGATTTACTCATTGAATTGCCATCTGGAGATTTCATGATTACTCCATTGTGTTTGGAGGAGTCTCCTGTTGTGATTAGTGACCGACAATTGCCAGTGAGACTGTATGCGTTACTGCTGGTAGACTATGATGTCATTCTGGGTATGGATTGGCTAGAGTAGTATGGAGGTGTGGTTGATTGCAGATCTAAGAAGGTCTATTTTCAGCCACTTGGGAAGCCAGTCTTTTTTTTTCAAGGTCTTCGATCCCGTTCTTCTCGTTTGATTATTTCTACTATTCGAGCCTGTAGATTGCTTAATGCAGGTTCTCAGGGGTTTTTAGCTTCAATGGTTGCTGTTGAGGCACCACGGTAGGATGTCAATGGTATCCCTATTGTTTGTGAGTTCCCTAATGTCTTCCCTGATGAGTTACCAAGCTTGCCTCCAGTGCGAGAAATTGAAATGGTGATTGAGTTGGTTTCAGGTACAGTGCCGTTAGCAAAGGCACCTTATTGAATGGCTCCAGCCGAATTGAGAGAATTGAGAGCATAACTGCTAGAGTTGCTAGAAAAAGGCTACATTCATCCCAGTTTTTCTCCCTGGGGTGCTCCAGTTCTATTCGTCAAGAAGAAAGATGGCAGCCTAAGGCTATGTATAGATTACAAGCAATTGAATCAGGTTGCAGTTAAGAATAAGTATCCGCTACCCAGGATCGATGATTTGTTTGATCAGTTGCAGTCTACTACTGTGTTCTCTCGGATTGATCTCCGTTCAGGTTATTTTCAGCTGAGGATCAGAGAGTCAGATGTTGAAAAGACTGCTTTCAGCACGCGGTATGGTCACTTTGAGTTTTTGGTTATGCCTTTTGGGCTAACCAATGCTCCTGTAGCATTTATGGATTTGATGCAGCGTGTGTTCCGTCCTTATCTAGATCGCTTTGTGGTGATCTTTGTTGATGACATTCTGGTGTATTCTGCCTCTGAGGAAGATCATATACAGCATTTGAGGATTGTTCTGTAGACTCTGAGAGATCATGAACTCTATACAAAACTGAGTAAATGTGAGTTCTGGCTTCGGGAAATTCATTTTCTTGGCCACATGATTTCTAGTGACGGAGTTACAGTGGATCCAGCTAAAATAGAAGCTGTTGTTAATTGGCAGAGATCGAGGTCTGTGATGACTGAAGCTGATCGAACAAGTCATCAATCCGAGGCAATGGATACTTGTTCTTAACAGTCGCCTGGTTCAACTGACGATAGTCGATGCACAGCCTCAAACTGCCATCCTTCTTCTTCACAAACAACACCAGCGCACCCCACGGGAAATAACTAGGACGAATGTACCCCTTGGCGAGCAACTCCTACAACTACACCTTCAACTCTCACAATTCTACAGGTGCCATCTGATAAGGGGCCTTCGACATAGGCGTCGTACCTGGGACCACCTCAATCACAAAATCAATCTCTCGCTGCGGTGGCAACCCTGGTAACTCCTTGGGAAAAACATCGAGAAACTCGCACACAACCAGAATGTCCTCTACATCAGAACACTGTCGATCGACCAAAACCACAGAAGCGAGAAAACCCTGACAACCCGCATCAAGCAAACGACGAGCCCTAATAGCCGAAATAAGCAAGCGGGAAGAGGAAGATTGAATACCTCGGTAATAGAAGGTGGGTCCACGAAGCTGTCAGAAGTAGACCTTCTTCTAGCCGTAATCCACCAAGTCATGATGAGACTCGAGCCGAGGGTGTAAAAGCTTCATCTTTGCGATCGACGACATTTCGGCAGAGCTTTCGCTCCATTGAGGTAGGGAGACGGATTCCCATGCTCATCCCGTCGTTCCCCATGATTTGTAGGCCGTGGAGAGGCCAAGAGGGGCTTATTTCATGCCAGGAGGGTAAAATCCATGTTTTAGGGCTTGTGAGCCGATCCGTCGTTTCATCACATTTTTGGCCAATCCGAGGCTGTAGATGCATGCTAGGGGTTGTAGGGGAGCTTCCCCTTTGTTTTTCCCCTCATCCGTGGATGATCGGGACGTGGTACGAAGTTTTGGGTTTCTCCCTGCCGGCCCATTCTCGGGCTGGTGTGGCGGTCCTTCCAGAGACTGCCAGAGTCTCTAGAGGCCAAAGGTGGGAGCGCCAGAGTCCGTGGCGGCCCAAGGGGGGTGCGTCACGGGTTACTATTTTGTCGGCAGGGCATCCGTCGGCCTGGCAGCAGTATGATAAACCGCCAGAGTGTGTAGCACTCCTATGTTCGACCGCTAGAGGGGCGAGTTGACCGTTGATTTTTGACCATTGGTTTTATCCGTTGGAGTCACGTGTACTCTGGCGCACCAGGGTTGGTCTGCCAGAGCGCTGTGGCGGCCTAAGGGTGGGGCACCAGAGCTAACGTGACCTGTCTTCTAGCGCTCCAGGGTTGGACCGCTAGAGGCTGTGGCGGCCTAAGGTAGGTTCGCCAGAACCAGTTTTACTTCATCTTTTGGCGCTCCAGGGTTGGACCACCAGAGTCCTGTGGCGCTCCAGAGTTGGACCGCCAGAGCCTGTGGTGGCCCAAGGTTAGACTGCCAAGCATTGTGCTGCGCCAAGTGGGCTATAGCTTTATTTCTACGACCGTGATTTTTGTGAGTCAGTTCTTACTTCCGGTGACTCGACCACTAGTCGTAGCTTTCCCACGGCACACGTGTGCTAGCCTACTGGGAGCACTGGTGCGTCATACTTGAGTTAGATGGTGAGTAGGTTGATTACCGTAGGGCCCCTGTGCACAGTCGAGTCCAAGCTCGGGGGGAATTACCAGCTAGAGGACAGGCCTAGGGTGTATGGTCTAAGTGTGCACACGAGGCTGAGGGTGTCGGACCCGCACTGACGAGCACAACCTCAACTAGTCCTTATTTTGTGGTACTTCTGGTTACGGTGTGTGCCTAAGTCTCGCACCTGGGATTTTGTAGCTAGACACTTGTGACACGATATAAGATGTCAGGGGATGCATCCAGTCATTCTTCTAGTGGGAGGTGCTCTTGTCCACCGATAGGTACAGACTTGAGTTTTGATAGACTGAGGTTCGATTTGCGTGGTACTCCCGTCACATGACGTAAGTTATCGTGTTCTTGGTTTCTATTTCCATCTGTGAGATGGGTTTTATGCATTGTTTCGGGAGCGTTCCCATAGCCGAGGTCTAGGGTTTTTGATGATCGTCACCGAGGACTTTTTCCCAGACGGCGTGGAGTTCACGATAGAGACATCGTGACTGTGTATCTGGACCGTGTAGTTTCGGCTTGGGCCCTACTGTGAGGGCAGGTTTCTGTGACTGAGGCATCATGGCATTTTCCCAGTAGCGTAACTAGGGCGGTTCGTGTCTGGTCATTCCCCGACCGTGGGATCGAGATGTCAGGTGCGTGACTTGGTTGTTCCCCCGACGAGAGACCGGGTCATGTTTTCCAGTACAGTAGGAGTAGCTGTAGTGTCGAGTTTTTACCGGCCACCATAGTTACCGTTCCTACTGTTGTTGTTGTTCTAGCTATAGTTACTCCTTTCCGTATCGTCATTGTTCTCGGTTGAGGTTCCGCGGGATCCCTATTGAGCCTGTGATAGGAGACTCACCCCTGATTTTCACGTGCGGAGGCTCTTTCTCGAGGTTCGAGGGTGTTGCATGGAGGTTCCTAGTTGTCAGCTTGCCGGGCCGAGTGTTCACTTGGCATGTGGTACGTTTTTGCCCTTCATTTATTTATTTAATGAAATACATGATTCTATTGTAATTGTTCTAAATGTATGCAGGGAAAGTGTAGGACTCGGATTTCCTGGCTGCATGTCTAAGTAGTTTACCTTGCACTGCCGGACTTTCAGCGGGAGAGGCTCACAGCTATGGGCTTTGCTGAGTTCCTGAGCGTAGAGGTCACCCGGCTAGATACGCCGCTCCTCTATGCTCTGCACGATCGCTGGGATCCGGTGAGCCGGACGTTCCTCTTCCCGTGGGGCCACATGGTCCCCATGCTAGAGGATGTTGCGCGCATCATCGGACTGCTCATGCATGGGACACCGGTTAGCGGGAGGACCTACCTCAACTACCGGGAGCTGGCCTAGAGTTTGCTAGGGCTGGAGCTGCTGCGACCAGAGCGACAGTCGACTACCTTGACACAGGCAAGGCTGCAAAAGAGCCTCGGACTGAGGGGAGAAGGGATAGCGACCGGGGAGCTGCCAGAGAAGCACTTGCAGAGGTTGGTGGACCGAGCGCGACCCCGAGTGGCAGGCGAGCCAGGACCAGAGGTGGACATGGTCCTGCGGAGGTTTTTGATGCTGTTCTTCAGGTGACTTCTGTTCACGACGAGGGCCGACGTCATCAGCTATAGGTTCCTCCCCCTGCTCGAGGACATGGAGCACGCCAGGGACTACGCTTGGGGAGTGGCGGTCCTCGCATTTTTGTTTGGCACCCTCAGCTCCACCAGCCGGCGGATGATGCTTGGCAGCTTCTCACCCCTTCTCCAGGTACGACTTGACTCTTAAACTGATTATGCAATTTGCTATATGATTCCTATAATTGCTATATGCTGACATTTGATGAAATGTAATGCAGGTGTGGGCCTACGTGCGCCTACGTGGGCTAGGGAGAGGGGAGGAGACGTACCCAGAGTGGCTGCCCATCGTCAGGCGGTGGACGGCCCCACGGGAGACTGGGTCCCTACGGCGACAGGTCTGGGGGATCCAGGATGACTTGGACACACTACCCTTTGCCTCGGTAAGACTCTAAACTCAAACTTTTTCGTTAAATGTAACTTAATATGCTTATGATGCTAATGCAACTTTCCTATTCGACAGGTCCGGTGGACGTCGTACGAGAGCGAGGGGCACAAGGGCTAGCCTTGGGTGCTGGTAGTCCTCGCCTACTCTGGCTGCGACATCTGGCTCCACTGCATGAATGTGGTGGAGCCACTCCACTTTCGCTTCGTGATGAAGACGATCGGTGTCCATCAGCCTGTGGTAGAGTTCCCGGCACCAGAGAAGCCAGAGGAGTGAGTCGGGCGACACCCTCGAGGGCTGGCCGTGGCGGTGGACTGGATGACGCAAGCTGCAGAGCAGATCACCGACTGGATAGCACTCGGGAGGGTGGTGTCCACTCGGGCAAAGAGGGAGGAGGCTTACTACACCGCCTACGCCCGGCACTACAGGGACCAGGTGTTCCGTGGTGCCCGCCGACCGATACAACTTCTAGCTATAATGCTTCCTATTATGTTTTCTATATGATTATGCACCGACCCTTTGACTTCCTATATGCAGATTGACCCCTAGGGGAAGATCACGGAGTTGCAGGGTCTACTCCACTCCACCATCCAGGAGAGAGACGAGCTCCGATAGGCCTTGACCCTTCTGGTGAGTTTCGCTAACTCTTAAACTGAATTATGTACCTATTTATGATTATGCTTATGAAATTGACTAACCCTGGATTTCCAAAATGTAGCGAGCCGAGGGAGCCCAGCGTCAAGGGGCTGACGCACCCTCCTCTTCTTCCCAGACTCCTGCAGACCGTGCCGAGCGGGAGGCAGAGTTCGTGCGGATGGTGGCACGGGCTGAGGCAGTCGAGACGGTGCTCTCCGAGCGGGTGAGTGGCCACTTCACTTTCCCTGTTGATTATGTTTACGAAATGTAATTGACTGACCATGATGCTTGTATATGCAAATGACCAAGCTGACCCGACTGAGGGCGGAGCTGGAGCAAAGCCACGTGGTGGCATGGGAGGAGGTAGCCCGCCTCTGGGAGGAGTGGCATAGAGCTGACTGGCAGACGCGGTCGAGATGGCGCTCCTCCACGTAGAGCTTGAGTGACTTCGGGCTGGAGCTGTAGAGGCAGAGCGCTACCGAGCCGAGCAGGATCGCACTTGCACAGAGGCGTCAGATCTGAGAGGGGAGCTGCAGGCATATAAGGAGATGAGCCGATGGTTGGAGCGTACCGGGGTTCAGAGCGACAGCGCCTATGGCACCCACAGGTCATACCGCGGCTACTTCACCAGCTCCTCCAGTCACCGGATGAACGAGGACGAGGAGCGATGTCGTCGGCGAGAGCGAGAGGAGGCTAGCTCTGCGATGGCCCCACCATCGAAGAGGCACGAGGGAGCCAGAGACAATGACAGGCCAGAGGGAGAGGCCAGATTTAGCTATGACATGACTTTTGTACATGATGCTATGACTATGATATGATATGTCTTTTTGTTGATTTTCTTTGTGCAAATGAATGTGTGGGAATGTCAGAAAGGGATAAAACCGTGAGGCCGGTAGGCCAAAGCGGACAATACCTCGATGGTATAGAGTACGGGGTGTGACACTAGGTGCGCCATCTGACTAATCAGATGATTGTGTAGTTCGTGTCAGGACAGGAACCCGTCGTGTCATGAAAACCACGACGTCATTTACATCTCCCTGGAGGGGAGAATACCCTTGATTAATTGTCGAGAAAAGAGGGCCCCACAGCCTAACGAGTTGTAAATTAAATGAGATAAAGAAAGCCTAGAATTGTGCTGAGAGTTTTAGTGCCGACAGTGCAAACTGTAAAAGGGGTGTCGATCACTCACGGACCATTTCATGTTCGGACGGGCATCCGCTTTGAAATTTTTTTTGATGAAATCGAGAGTGAGCTCATAAAAAAAAAATTCTATCGAAGACACGGCAAGTTTAATATTTGATTCGAGAGTGGGTCAGATTGAAAGGATGTTGGCCCGAGCGAGGATGACGCCTGACCATGCTGAGAAATAATCCCCACGACTCATAGTCAGCCTGTGGGGCAACATTGATGTTCCCCCGAAGGGGTCCCAGGGGAGAAGTGCTCTCCAAAGTATTAGCCACCATGAACATTTTTTTTGTTATCCTGTTGATCTTAATGCTATTTGAATATGGGTTTTATTTCTTTTGTGTGTCTTTCAACACTTCTTTATTCGGCTAGCGATACAGGGAGGGCTAAGGTCGACGCATGTAATGGCCGGGCTGAAGAGAGGTCGACATAAAGGGGAGTTGAGGTCGACGCATGTAGTGGCTAGGTTGAAGAGAGGTTGACACAGGCAGAGCTGAGGTCGACGCATGCCACGGCTAGGCTGGAGAGAGGCCAACGCAAGGGAAGCCAAGGTCGACGCATGCAGTGGCCGGACTGAGGGGAGGTCGACGCAAGGGGAATTGAGGTCGATGCACATAGTGGCTGGGCTGAGGGGAGGTCGATTCAAGGGGAACCGAGGTCGATGCATGCAGTTGCCGGGTGATTGTATATGTGAGAGGAGTAATTTCTTTTATTCATTAGATGCATATGAGTTTTCGGTCAGTTGCCTCTTTTATTCATGCAGTTGATGCTCATGTGTGTGATTGGATTGGTGGCACATTGAGTGAGGTTTTTGGGTTTATGCATGGCCAGTGGTTCAGGGCTGAGCCTAATTGAAGTGTAATGCAGTTGTTAACTACGTATGAGGAAGGCCTCTTTTATTTGTAGAATGCAGGTGGAGGGGTTTTTTTATCTCTTTTATTTATACAGATTATGTTCGTAGTTACGTTCGACGGCCCGTCGTGATGATGTTCATACCTAGGTCCATTCACATCTTCCACGGCTCTCTTGTCTCAATGGGACGCATCTTGTTGTTATTTATTCCATTTATTTGTTGCTTCCCTTTGTATTTTTTTATGTGTATAGTTCTAGCAAAATATCGGCAGCCTCTCCCCCGGACCCGGATGCGGGAGGGGTAAAGCGGGTACACATCCACAAGGAGTGACAGAACCTAGCAGTAGAGGTGCGCACGGAAGTGGCAAAACCTTAAGAAATCCCACAAAATAATGGACAGAAGATACCGGCTTACGATTGAAGCACAAGGCAGGAAGGTGGACTCCACCGGATCAAGAAGGAAAGGGTGGCAAGGCCACCAGATTGGGGACGGTGGGTGGCAAGGGCCACCAGATCAAGTGGTGGCAAAGGCCACCGGATCAAGGGAGGTGGCTAGCCGCCGGATCAAAAGGGGTGGCAAAGCCACCGGATCACCTAAGTAGGTGGTTGAGCCACTGGATCAATGAGGGCTAGCGGGCCATTAGAACAAGGAACAGGCGGAGCCACCAATCCAGATGGGGTTAAAGAGCCACCAGATCAGAAACGAGATGGTTGGGCCACCGGATGGCAATTGAGGAGGTGGGCTATAGGATCATGCAAAGGGGAGAGGCCATCGGATCAGGCACGGCTAAGGCACCACCGGATCGAACCCCTGAGGGTCGCCGACTCAAAGAGGCAGAGACGCCACCGGGTGACGAACCTGCTCGAGCGCCACCGAATCATGGAAAGGGGGAAGCCACCGGACTGAGAGGGCCCTGGGACGAGCCACCAGATGAGTGGGTGCCACCGTACAAGGGAGCAGGTGGGTGAGCCACCCGATCAGGCTTGGTTTGGGGTCTCCGACTCAGGCATTCCAAGGGCACCATCGGACCTGGGGAGAGGTAAGGTCACCGGGTGTTGGGCTGACCAAACACCACCTGGACCGAGCATTCTGGAAGGGCGCCAGACGAGGGACCCTCCCAGACGCCACCGAATGGGGAGCACGAATATTAGGCAGAAGTCAAATGGAGCCCCCCAGGTGAGGTTAGTAGATGGCTGGGCCACCGGATCACCAGAGACCTCGAGGCCACCGAATCAGCAGAGGAGGGGGTGCAATACCAGCTAACAGAGCTTCCAAGAGCCAAGTGACAGAGGGATTATGAAGTGGAGGATGCTCTGATAGCGTGAGGAGGGAGATCTGGCCCACTTGGTTGATTCCCCTTCACTGTTTAAAGTGAACCTCGACTCTTGCCTTAGGAGAATTAGGCCCGGTTATGTAGATCAAAGTTTTCTTTTTTGTTGGACGCGAACCTCAACACGTCTTAGGTGAAGTAGGCTTGGTTATTAAGATTCACGGCATTTTTCATGATTTTTTTTGTTTGATAGATAGCTTGGGAGAAAGCTATATTAAAAAGATCTCTTCCTTAAGAAGTGTAAAATTTTAGACAACATACCCAAAATAGCAGAAGGTTTATCCTGCTTGTTTCATTAGCGTGCAATATGATTTTTTTTAGATAGTTTTAAAGTGCACATGAACTTTAAAGTGATTCGTAGATCAGTTGTCCATGGCTAGATTAAATAAAGTTTCCATCATCCTTCTCCCTAGTCTTTCCTATTCTAGAATCACTTTCAATTCAAGCATGAATCATGAAACTTAAAATGGGGATTTCTATGGCAAGATTCTAATATTATTGGAAATGCAAGTGGATCTCTCGTTTTCCTTTCAGATTGCTTTACGCACAGATCGAACGGATATAGATCGGCATTAACACTGAGGAGTTTTAGTATTCCCGATGGTTGTTCTCATAAGGGATTCGCGTGCCTAATAGCCCTTGATGAATTGACAGAACTGAGTTTTGCCCTGTCCTAAGCCTTGTCGATACTGTCATGTCTTATTGTCTGTTCGTCTTTTCTAAATACAAAAGACTGAGAGGAAACAATGTTTTCCTTCATATTGTCGATCGTAGAGTGACACTATTTCCGTCTCTTCTCTCCTTTTTATGAGCTCGCCACTTCAGGCCTTCCTTTTCCATACTTCATCGTTTTTATTTTCTTCTTCATCAACCTTCAGCCTTACCCTTTCTGTTCAGGAACTGTAGAGTGCTTATATGTAGTAAGAGCGTGGAGAAGTCTCCATAGTGGAGTTCTGTATTAGACAAGAATTTGCAACGTAAATGAATTCATGGTGCAAGAATAGATGGGATATGTTCGTTTTTCCCCCTGAGAACCTGTATTTGTAGTTTGGGTGTTGTATAGAATACACTATTTTATTAGGAAATAGGAATCACAGCACACGACTCTTCACTTTCTTCAGGTTTTGAGTCATCATGGTTCTATTTATTATTCCCCTTCTTTTGGGGATTGCATGCTTGTGTTTTACTCATTCTGATCCGCTGAAATTCGCATCCCTTGTAGAAAAGAGAAGTAGAGGCTTTATACTGTTGATATAAACTTATATTTAAGTTGTTATGTTGATCAGTGGACCTATTTTTTTCATTTTTATATGTTGACATTATAATTTTGCTTATCTTATCTCTTGTTGCTTACATGCCTTTTGTTTCATCAGGCTGACATAGTCGTCAGGGGGTATGGTGGATACAACACCAGGTGGGCCATGCACCTGCTCAACCACCTCTTTCCTTCTGTAAGAGTTGAACACTTTCCACATCCATCATTAATAATTTAGGCTGATAAATCTTGATGTTTTTAATTTATGGCGGATGGTTTGCTTTAGTTTATGTTGAAGATGCACTTCCATAGTTCTATTTTTTTAAGGTGGATAGTATCACTATTCACTAACAAAAAAGATGATGATTAGAAGAGTTTTTTATACTTTTCATGTTGAAAGTGGAAACTTAATGTGGTTTAAAGATTTGCCCAATATGCCATGGGACTTATTGCTTCCAATAAAGCAAACATCATTCAGGTATGATTCATTCATTGAAGTTACAAAAAGGTCACTTTCCGAAAAAATTTACAAACAGGTGTTTTTTTTAGTTCAGGTTAGATCATGAGGTTGGACTTTTAATCTGGTTACTAGAGAAGCATAAGGGGGAAAAAAGGGAGGAAGAAGAGAGATGTTGGATTAATGCCTTGTCTCTATTTGTACCCTTTTTTGGTCAGAATAAATGCAAAACATGGTCTCACAACCATGGTCAGTGAAAGTTACATATGTGTTAGACAAAATTTTCCAGAACCAGAGAAGGATTCATCTGGTTTTATATGACATGCCCAACTTTTCCCTACCTGTTAAAGTCTTAGAGAAAGGATAGAAGTGATGATCCATTCCAAAAAGGTCTAGATTTTGATTTTGATTTTTTGACAGAGTAAGAATAAATGCCACATGAGGACCCTGCCCTTGGAGATGGTTTCTCCTTTGATTACCTTAAGAAGCTAAAATCCAAAGCAAGGTGGAACCTACAGGGCGACTCGGTTATTTGGTGGCTTATCCTTCATGCCATCCTATGGAGCCCTGTGGAGTGAAAGGAATAATAGAATCTTCAAATGGGAAGCGAGATCAGAGGATAGGATTTTTACTTTCGTTTGTGACATGGTGGCTTTTTGGGCGAAACACTTAGCGGAGGCACATGACTCCTCTCTGATGGAAATCGACGCCGAGCATGTATAGTTTATTTTACATTTATGTCCTTTTAGTTTGTGTTTATATCTTTGGGAAAGTATGTACGCAATTGTAAGGCTTTATAAGCCATCGAGTCATTCCCTTGGATTGTTTGGGTTTTTGTGCACCCTTGGGTGAACCGACGTATTTTCGAGCTCCGGGACATTGCAGGCACGTTGTGCATTTTCTGAGGATCATGGGAACGATGTTTCCCTATTTTTATATTTTTCAGATTTTTAAAACCCCAAAATTATTTCCTATAAATAAACCCTCACCCCATCTCTCTCCCTCATTTCTCATTTCTCTCCCTCTCTTCTCACGTTTCGCTCTCTCTCTCTCCCTCTTTTCTCCGGGCGGCCGACGGAGGCAGAGGTGGGTGAGGCGACGAGGCTCGTGGGGCGAGGAGCGGCGAGGATGGAGCAAGGAACGAGGCGGTGGAGCGGCGTGGAGCTCGCTGGCGAGTTCGTGATGCCGGCGGGGTTTCTAGCGGTGTTTTCGCGAGGAGTCGACGTCCTCGGCACGGGAAGTCTTCGGTGGAGGTAGGGTGGTGGATCCATGGCCCTTGTACTTCATTTCCCCGCAGTTTTGTAGGCCAAGGTGAGCCAAGAGTGGGTTTTCGTTCATGTCGGGGCAGTTTGCCATGTTTAGGGCGAGTGACGATTTTCGCTACATCGGGCGATGTTCCGCCGCTTTCTTTTATGCATTTGGTGTTTTGGAACCCGGGGAATGGTCCCCGATGTTTTCCCCCTCGATCGAGATCGAGCGGGCGTGAAAATCGGGCCCCTAGGGCTGGGTCGGAGGGTATTCTACTGTTTTCGGTCCACCGATCGGTGGGTTCGGTCGACCGTTCGGCCGTTCGCCACGGTTGGGCCTGGCCCATGGACACTGTCGGTCGACCAACCGAGTCCATGCGATCGCAGTCAGTGGACCGACCGCGTTCATGAGAATGCGGTCAAGACCCCCACCGCATTCAGCCGGTCGACCGAGCCCTTTTGGTTGGTCAACCGACCCACTTTGGTCTACCGACCCAAGGGGTTTGATCGACCAAAATGGGGTTCTTTTGCCCATTTTGGCTCTCGGTCATCCTGGTTGTGACCCTTTGGTCGATCTTTGGCCCCGTGGATGTCCCAGACACCCCGTGGGGGCCAAGACTATATTTTTGGGTGTCGGAGGTACCGTGTTACCTTGATTAGCGTGCCTATATGGTTTTGAGGGTCTGGATGACCCCATGTGTTCCAGGCTTTCTTGTAGATCCGAGTCACCGTGTGTCGGTGTAAGTGCAGAGGGCTGACTTCGCACGATGTTAGCTTCTTCAGAAAAACGATTTCCATATGGGCCATGCATGTGGCCAGTGACCAAGTGTTCTGTGACCCAGCCTGGGGCTGGGAGGTTTCTTGGTCTCCCTTGGAAAGGGAATTAACTCGGCGGTTGTGAGCCGCCTCGTGACCTTTGACCGTGGTTTCTAAACCTAGGAGTGGGACAAATTGACGGCATGGAGCCGTATTGCACGACGGTCTTGACCTGAGTCGCGTGACTCAAGGACCGTCGGGCTAGTAGGTCTAGTGGACTGTCCAGAGTCTGGTGGCACCGTGCCACCCCGTGTTCTGAGGCATTGATGATGGGCTTGTGCGTAGCCTATCAGTACTCCGGTAGTTTCTTCCGAGAGTCTTACCTCGAGTAACCTTACCCACTAGTCATAACTTTCCTGCGCACGCGGGTGCGGACCCACTTGAGAGTGGTGGAGAACTTGACCAGGTGAGACAATTTTTAGGCTGGTTACTGAAGGACCCCTCATCTTTGCAGCCTGAGTCTGAGTGGGGGGAAAACTAACTAGAAGACTCAACTTAGAGCGCATAGTCTGTGTGTGCACACGTGGTTGGGGGCGACAGACCAACGCTGACGAACGCAACCCCAGCTAGTCCTTGTTTTGTGGTTACTTGTACGATGTCTCAACTTCCACCTGGGGCGAGTAGGGAGACACCTGGGCTGCAGACTAAGTCGTCAATGGATGCATCCAGCCTTACTTCTAGCGGGCAATACTCCTGTCACGAGAGATGGGTTTCTTTGTCGTTCTTCGGATGACTTCCGAGCATTTTCCCGACTTTCAGGTCGAGGGTTCCCAGTAGAGTTATCGAAGTTTCACCCGTAGACAGTGTAGGGTTCACGACGGCGAGGTCGTGATTGCTCCCTTGGACTGCTTGGTCTTGGGTTGGGCCTTCGTCTATGAGGACAGGCCTCCACGACAAATTTGTCGTGGTATTTCTTTCGGTGGTATAGCCAGATTATTCCGTTAGTTTGGTGGTCCCCCGACTGTGAGATCGGGATGTGCTTCTCGTTGCCATAGGAGTAGCATGTAGAGCCGAGATTGCATCGGCTATAGTGTTTACCGTTCTTGTTACGACTATTCCTTTCGTCGTTAGTGTTACTGTTGCTGTCCCCTACGGCTGTTGCTTCTGTTGTTGTTGTTCTCATTAGCACTGTTGTTACCGCCGTTGTTTTGTGGTATGGTTCCGCGGGACCCCTACTGAGCCAATAAGACGAGACTCACCCCTGTCTTTTCCAGTGTTACAGTTCCTCCTCGAGGTTCGAAGGTGCAGCGCGGAGGTTCGTAGTTGCCAGCTCGCCAGAGCCGGGGGTGTACCCGACGTTGAGTACGTCGACGCTTGAAGACAGAACTCCAAAATTGGCCCTTTTTCAGAAGGCAGTGCACAAGTGTCGACACCAGGTGCCGACACTTCCAGGAAATGCTGTTGTTTCGAGTTTTTCTCAAACTTCTGGAAACAAATGTTGACACCAGGTGTTGACACTTGTCCGGCGTCGTCAAATGATGACTTTTTTATCCATGCTTCGAAAGTCTAAAAGCTCTAGTCAAACATGCCTCAAATCACTCCTTAATTTATGGATCTGGTCCCTAATATGTCTTTTGACTATCAAAGATACATATAAACAAGTTTTGGGTCGCAACCCTAAGTGAAAGGTGCGATTTGTGCTGGTTTTCTCCATTGTGCTAACTCTTGTGAGTGCAGGTCGGAATAGAAGCTCCAGGGGGTTCTTCCACTCAGATCTGGGCTTGATTGTGAAGGGAAGAAGTGAGTTTCAAGTCTTCAATTGATCACCAACTGGTAGCTGCGACCGAAATCAAAGCTGCAACATCATTCAAGCCTTGTTCCTCCGTTCTTCATCAAGATAGTCTTCAACCTGCAAGAAGCATTCAAGCACAATCGAAGAAGAGAAAGGGGGAGCTCTAAATCACATCAACCCTCTTCTAATCTGAACTTCTCAAGTCTTCTTTCTTTCTATTTTAAACCATTGCTGTAATCCTGAACATCTTCATTGCATTCATGTGTGTGTGCTCGTGATCATTGATACGAGCGTGTGTGTGTGTGTGTGTGTGTGTGTGTGAGTGGTGGCCAAGCTCGGTTGCCGTGTGGGTGAGCTGTTGTTGTAGCGTGTGTGTGTGTGTGGCTCACTTCATAGTGGAGCATTAATCCTCACGAGTGAGGGGTGGACGTAGGGGATACATTGGTGTACCCGAACCACCTAAAAAATCTAGTGTCTCCATTGTGTTTTGTTTCACCGCATATTGCACGAGTAAGCTTCACGGACAGCTGAGTGTTCCTTAGTTACACTATAGGTTCCACACCTTCAGTCACGTAAATTTACAAGTGAGAACTTGCTCGGTGAGGTAGAGTGCTTGTATGTTTTAGTTTTTGAACCTAAAGTTTTCAGAACAAGAGAATCAATTGGGTAATTAATTTTTAATTGGCCAATCAATTCACCCCTCCCCTCTTGATTGCCACCCTCCGGGACACAACAATTGGTATCAGAGCTTTGGTCTCTGTTTAACTCGACCACATGGTCGAAGAGCTAGATCCTACTAAATGGCAAACAAGGGGATGATGCCTGAAGGGCATTCCATTCAAAGACCTCCATTCTTTGATGGATCTAATTACCCCTACTGGAAGAACAGGATGTATGTCTTCCTACGTGCCCAAGATTATGATGTGTGGCGCGTGATTAGCAGGGGTCCTTATGTGTTGTCTGAAAATGAAGATGAATGGGATGAAGAGGACATAAAAAAGTGTTCAGTGAACTTTAAAGCTATGAACATAATTCAGTACGCTCTCTCTCCCAATGAATACTTACGTATTTCTATGTGTTCCTCTGTGCAGGAGATGTGGAATAAGCTGCGACTAATTTATGAAGGAACTTCAGAAGTAATGGAAACAAAGGCAAACATGTTGGTTCGGGACTACGAGCTGTTCATGATGAAACCAGACGAGTCCATTTCTGATATGTTTGCAAGATTGACCGAAATTACAAATGGACTGAAGGGCCTTGGAAAAGAATATTCAAACAAGGAGCTTGTCAGAAAAGTTTTGAGATCATTGTCACCACAGTGGCACACCAAGGCCACTGTAATCGAAGATTCCAAGGATCTCAGCAAGATGACACTTGACGAGTTGATAGGCTCTCTGATGACATATGAGATCAACATCAAGAGGAGCGAAGAGGATCACAAGAAGAAGAAGCCAGTCGTACCCTTGGCCTTGAAAGTGAATCCACAGGATTCAGAGGGTAGTGTGGATGATTCCACAGACAACACTGAAGATGAAGAGTTGGTTGCCATGATCACCAGAAGAGCAAGAAGGTTTGTCAAAACAACAAGGAAGTTCGGTGGTCAATTCAGAAAAGGACCAAGAAGGCAAGGTCCTAACAAAGGAGAGAGTAGCAAGAAAGAAGAGGTAATTTACTACGAGTGTAAGAAACCCGGACACATGCGGGGTGAGTGCCCCGATCTGAAGAGGAAGTTCAAAAAGGGAAAGTTTAAGAAACCAAAGGCCATGGTGGCTACTTGGAGTGATGAAGATGATGAAGAATCCACAAATGAAGATGAACTAGATGAGCTGGTTCAGAATCTCTGCTTCATGGCAAATGAAGATGAGACAAAAGAGGTAGAATCTGAAACCGAGTCTCTTACATGTGAACAGTGGCAAATTGCATATGAGTCGTTGTATGAAAAATGTAAAAAATTTAGAACTGAAAATAAGCATTTGAAGAAGAAAATTGAACATCTTGTGCATGCTAGAAATCCATGTGAAATCTATCACGTACTAAAATCTGAAACTGAGAAATTGAAGAGTGAAAATGAAACTCTTGCATCTAAGATTGAGCTGTTTGAAGATGAGAGTTCATGTATGCGAGAGGACCAAGCAAACTTCAATAAACTGCATGAACAACTAAAGAGTGTTCTAGAACAAGAGAAGGTTGAAAAAATTGCATGTGGTCAAGCCAAAGAAGTGGCTGAAAATAAAATCCAATCTCTAAAGCATGAGATCTATGAGTTGAAGAATGTCATTGCTATTCTTGAAAAAAGAAAAACATCACAATCAAAAATCAACTCAACTCATTGGTCTCCTAGAAGTTCATCTCCTTCCATGCCTAAAACACATGTTCATAACTCATCTTTGAATGCGGGTAGGAGGAGAAACAAAGATAGAGCTATCACATGTTTTTACTGTGGGAGGTTGGGCCATGACATGTATGAATGCAGAACTTTGAAGTTTGATGATGAACATTTTGCTAGAACCAGAAATAGAAAATACATATCTCATGTCTCTAACCATCATGGACCCAAGCTTGCTTGGGTACCAAAATCTGCATAAGTACTTTCATGGTGTATGCAGGTCTGCCTGAGAGCGCAAAGGAATAGATGGTACTTAGACAGCGGATGCTCTCGGCACATGACGGGGAGTAAGGATCTATTTGCGGACCTGCATGAAAAGGATGGCGGGACAATGGCTTTTGGTGGTAAGGACAAAGGCAAAATCATCGGAGAAGGTAAGATAGGTAAGAGTCAAAACCATGCCATTGAAAATGTCTTGCTTGTGAAAGGATTGCATCATAATCTTTTGAGTATAAGCCAACTGTGCGATAAAGGATTCAATGTAATCTTTGATGCTAACCACTGCACCGTTGTAAATAAGATTACTCATGAGATAAAATTCATTGGCTTTAGGCACAACAATGTTTACATGATTGATTTGGATGATGCATCTCATGAAAATCTCTGTTTAGTTGTAAAAAATTCTGATGATGCTTGGCTTTGGCATCGCCGTCTTGGGCATGCCAGTTTTAATGTTCTAATGAAGTTGTCTAGACATGATCTAGTGAAAGGCTTACCCAAGTTGAAGGTTATCGATGAAGGAATCTGTGGAGCATGCAGCAGGGGCAAACAGACAAGAGCAAGCTTCAAATGCAAAAATGATGTAACAACCTCCAGACCCCTTGAACTGATCCACATTGATCTCTTTGGACCAAGTAGGACTCACAGCTTGGGCGGTAAACTTTATGGCTTTGTAATTGTGGATGACTTTTCAAGATATTGTTGGGTATACTTCCTTTCCCATAAAAATGATGCCTTGATGGAATTTGAAGCATTTTGCAGGGCAGTTCAAAATGAAAAAGGTTGCTGCATTAAAGCCGTGAGGAGTGACCATGGCAAGGAATTTGACAATAATGAGTTCAGTAATTTTTGCAGGATTCAAGGCTACAGGCATGACTTCTCTGCACAAAGAACTCCCGAACAGAATGGAGTCGTTGAAAGGAAGAACAGGACACTGATCGAGATGGCCAGAACAATGCTAAACGAGAACAACTTGTCGAGATATTTTTGGGCTGAAGTAGTCAACACTGCTTGCTACATAGTCAATCGAGCAATGGTAAGGCCAGTATTAAAGAAAACACCCTATGAGCTGTATCGAGGTAAGAAACCAAATATTTCCTATCTCAAACCATTTGGCTCTACATGTTATATTCATAACAATGGTAAGTTGGATCTGGCTAAATTTGACCCCAAGAGTGACAAGGGGATATTCCTTGGATACTCCTTTAGCTCAAGAGCTTATCGGGTGTACAACCTGAGAACTCTTGTAGTTGAGAAAAGTCCCCATGTCATTGTTGATGAATCAACATCAAAAGGAACTGATGAGAGATTTGTTTTGCAGGATGAAGAACTGGATGACGTTGATACTGGGAAGATGGAAGAAAAATCTGAAAAATAAAAAGAAGAAGAACCACAAGAAGATGATGAAAATCAGCAAGATCAGATTGAACAACAGCTGCCAAGACAATGGACGTTTGCAAAGGACCATCCTTCGGAGAATGTGATGGGCAATGTAGAAGATGGAATCAAGACGCGTGCTTCACTCAGGGAAGTTGAAAATCAGGACTACATAGCCCTTCTTTCTCAATCTGAACCTCATTCTATAGAAGAAGCCTTAAAGGATGAGTCTTGGATTATGGCCATGCAGGAAGAACTACATCAGTTCCAAAGGAACAAAGTGTGGTTCCTCGTGCCATGTCCTAAGAACCACTCTGTGATCGGAACAAAATGGGTGTTTCGTAATAAAATAAATGATCAAGGAGTGGTAACTAGGAATAAGGTCAGACTAGTAGCCAAAGGTTATAGCCAAGAACTTGGTATCGATTTTGATGAGTCTTTTGCTCTCGTAGCAAGACTCGAGACTGTGAGGATTTTATTAGCCTTTGCATGTTGTAATAACATAAAATTGTTTCAGATGGATGTTAAAAGTGCTTTTCTGAATGGCTATATCCAAGAGGATGTATACGTGGAGCAACCACCGGGGTTTGAAGACACGGAGCATCCCGACCATGTGTACAAGCTGGACAAAGCCCTTTATGGTCTCAAGCAAGCACCCCGAGCCTGGTATGAGCGCTTAAGTGATTTCCTTACTCAAAGTGGATTCAAACGAGGTAATGTTGATCAAACTCTTTTTACTAAACTGAAAGGTAAGGAAATAATAATCGTCCAAGTATACGTTGATGATATCATTTTTGGTTCTACTAAGGAAACTCTGAGTGAAGACTTTGCAAAATTGATGCAAAGTGAATTTGAGATGAGCCTTATGGGAGAGCTAACATTTTTCTTGGGTTTGCAGGTTACTCAAATGGTTGACGGGCTGTTTATAAATCAAAAGAAATACGCTATGGATCTGCTCAAGAAATTCAACTTGACAACAACCAAACCACAACCAACTAAGGCAAAGGGCAGATGAAACAGCCCTTGAATACATCAAGAGGTGAAGGAATCTCGGAATGAGGTCTAAGTGGCCCCCGCATCAAGAGGACGCTGTACAAATCATTAAACAAAACCTCAAGAGGGAGGTATTGGAAAATGTGATTGGTATGAAAATCTAGTCGTTCGACCGTCTGAATAATGTAGTGGCCGAAGTGGAAGCCTTCCTAGTGAGACCAGCCCCTACATCAACCACTGCCACCGTACAGAAGGCAAAGATAGTAGAGCGGCGTCAAGCACCTAAAGAAGCAAACACTCTTGATATCAGGGTGTTTGAACAACAAAGAGATAAGGGTAAGAAGGCAGTTGCGCCTTAACCCGCCAAGACAGAAGAGAAGAAGGTGTTGGGTTGATAGATCCGGATTCAGAGGGGGGGTGAATGAATCCCCTTCAAAAACTCGTCCAATTAAAATTATGGTAAGCACTGATGCGGAATAAAAGACTGATTGGGTTTAACTAATTATAAGGCACAAGATCAAACACTTGGTGGCTAACAAGAGTGGAGATCAAATGTCAATCTAGAGAGCTACTCAACAGTAGCTATGCAGTTTACAGAATCACTCTAAGTATGCAATCCATTCAAGAGACATTCAGATAGACGTAATTGAAAGCGAGCGTAGACATTCATCTAGCGCAAACGGATAAGTAATCAAACCAAAGTGCACAGAAGACATTTAGGTGGTTCGGTCCTCCAGATGTACGTCCACTCCACATTCCAAACCGGAGTGTGGCTTCACTGCTGCGCCTCATAGCTTGCATCTGCTGAGCATTACAGCTTGACTTACAAACGCTGGCTAACAGCTTGACCAGAGGAACAGACTCCTCTCTTCCTCCAACCCAGAGGGAAACACTAGTGACAGCCCGTCACTAGCAACCGGAGACACAGTCTCCCTTCCTCTAAATCGGAGGGAACCCACAGGAGACACCAAGTCACCTGCAACTGGAGACACCAAGTCTTCCTTCCTCTAGACCAGACCACATGTGACACCAAGTCACCTGCAACTGGAGACACCAAGTCTCCCTTCCTCCAAACCGGAGGGAACCCCAAGTGACACCAAGTCACCTGAAAACTGGAGAACAAATCTCCCTTCTCCTGTGACCACACGACGGACCTGACCTCACAACCAGAGGATCAGAAGGATAAAGAAACACATAACAACCAAAAGCTGTAAAACGGTAAGCATAAATGTGGCTCTCAAGGACCTGACTGGATAGGATTTGATCCTGATTCTAATGGGAGACTAATCTTCAAAAGACTCTCTTCTTCTTCTTCTCTAATTCTCTATCTCTCTCTTTCTTTCTTCTTCTTCTTCTTCTTTATCTCTCTACTGCTCTCTCACTCTTCTTCTTTCTGGATCGTGCTAACTCTGGCTCTCTCGACTTCTGCTTTCTTTCTCCCAGTTACGATCCCTATCACAATCTCTACTGCTCTCGATAGAAAAGTCTTCATATATATAGCAACAGCAGATCACTGGGCATGTCCTCCATAGATTCCCACCCAAAGCCTTGACCACGTGGCAGCCCTTTAGTTCCCTACACTCCACATGTCACGATCGTGGCACTTCCTCCAGCCTCAGATCTCGTGCCAACATTATCTTCTTCGAAAGAATATCTATCATAATAGAAGAAATACTTCAGTTCAGGATACTTAAAAATATATTACTGATAGATAGAAAAATTGCACAGACATTGTCATGTGCTTAGGCTTAGAAGTATGCTCGGACTTGCAACAATATGCAACAGCAGAAGAGAATGCAAGTCCTTCACAAAATGTGCACGGACTTGCCCAACACAAAAGCGTGCATGGACTTTAACAGAAATGACCACGGAGTTGCCCAACGCAGAAACGTGTACGGACTTGAGCACTCACAAAATGTGCACGAACTTTTAAGTGCTCAGACTTTGTTACAGTGTATGCGTAGACTTAGCTTAGATATCATGCATGGACATGATTGAATAACATCTTCGGACTTATGTGTAAAGTTGAAACATCGTGAATGGACTTGCTATGAACATGAGACGCACAGTGAGACGCACAGTGAGACGCTTAGTGAGATACTCAGTGAGATGCTTAGTGAGATACTCAGTGAGATGCTCAGTGAAATCTGCACGGACTTGCGCACTCACAAATGAATGAGACGCAAGTTGAGATGCAGACACTGACTCACTAAGACACTAAGTGAGACGCAAATTGAAATCTGCACGGACTTGCGCACTAATAAATGAATGAGACACAAGTTGAGATGCAGACACAATCTGCACGGACTTTGGTGACACAAGAACATGCATGTACTCACATCGTGTTCGGACTTGTTACATGTAAATAGGAAACATGTACGGACTTTGCAACAAGAGAGAAACATGTATGGACTTGAGCAGTCAGAAACGTGTATGGACTTTGCAAACAAGAGAAAAACATGTATGGACTTGAGTGTGCAAACATGTATGGACTTGGGTGAAAAACGTGCACGGGGTTGAGATAAGTCCTTAGCATTCTAAGATCTTCAGCTTCCACTGCGTTCATAAATTCCTACATATCGCCGCTATGGTGGAGTCGGTGATCCCTATGTACACTTAAAGGAGTTCATTTATGAGTCGGCCCAATTTTGACATGACCAATGCTTGATGGCCTATCTGTTTGGTCTGTCTCTAGAAGACTCAGCTCGGGATTGATTCTTTACATTGCCGTAAGATCAAGTGGTGAATTTCCAAGCCGTCCAAGAGAAGTTTATTTAGTAGTATCAAGACCAGGCTGGGCCCAAGTTATCTATGGTTAATCTGGCCCATGCCAAGATGAAGCCCGACGAGGAGTTCTCTGCCTTCACCGACTGCTGGCGTCACTTGGCTGCTCAAGTCCCGGGACATATTCCGAAGGGAGAGCAAATCAAGATGCTCATTTCTAATGCAACGCCCGAGTACCGCTTTATGTTAGCCTTGAATGATGTCACCTTATGGCAACGGCTTTATAGCCGAGCCTAGTTCATCCGCCAACAACTCCAAGGTTCTCTTGATACCGAGTCTCCTTCCTCTTCTACGCCCACATACGCCTCCTATCCATCATCTCCCATGAGTCAGCCCTCCATGAGTCAGCCCTCCACTACATACCCTTGCATGAGTCAGCCTTCCTCTCCTTCATATACATATACCTTCATGTATCAGCCCTCCATGAGTCAACCTGTCGCCATCCACAGTCAGCCCTATGCCATTTCATATCTGCATGTGTCTCCACCTCTGGTCAAGAAAACACCACATCCCGAGCAGGTGGATGCCGTCCACTACATACCTCCTCATCCCGCTCCACATGTACCTCCACCTAGTCCCTCCACCAATCACCATGCACCTTTGCCTTTGAAACCCCCACTTCCTTCTCCACTTTCATCTCCATTACCTTCTTATACCCCTCAGCATTCACCTTGTCCGAAGCAGGTTCCTCATTCTCCATTGTCGGAGTCATTTACTGCTATTTTCAGGACTTTGATGGCCACTCACGCATTGCAGCTCCCTTCCGTTATGCCTTGTCGACCCGTGGTTAGGAATATACTTCAATATTGTGAATTTCACCACCAGTAGGGGCATTTGGTCAAGGATTGTCCCGAGTTTCGGGAGTATGTTTATGGCCTGGAAGATGATAAGAGGATTGATTGGGCTGCCATGCATGAAGTTATTTTAGATCTTCACAGCAAGCAACGGCAAGCAGCAGCAGTAGCAGGCACCACCCAAGCAGCTGTCTCTGTCACTACAAGACTAGGGGCACCCCTATGATTCTTTGATTAGTGTAGCGCCCGCTCCATCACCTGTTCTGTTGCCTACCCCATCTTCATTTCCACCTACGCCATCCTCATCTTCACCTATTCCTACTCCATCTCCAACACCTCTAGAGACCCAAGCCTTTGCTCAGGCTACTGCTACCTCGCCTATCTACATTCCCACCACCACTTCTACCCCCAACGCTGCTAGACACATCGTGTCGATGCATCGAAGGTGGACACCATGACTCTCCACTTCCTCTGCCTCACCACCACTTTTGCTCTCTCCATCTCCACTATCCCCATTGCCTGCATCACTATCTCCACTACCCCCACTGCCATCACCTTCGCCACCTCCTCTCCTAAAGACCCCTATTCCATCACTTCCACCATCTTCACCGCCTTTGTCATCCCCTTCGCCATCGTTACCTGAGCCTGAGCAGGCTATACCTACTCCTACACCTCCACCTTTGCCTTTACCCCCTCCTACGCCTCCACCTTTGCCTTTAACTCCACTCGAGCCTATCATCACCGCTATCCCTCCATCGCCTGAGGCCTCTACACCTTATAAACCTTCACCCACGCCTTCCAAGCCTTCTCCACCCCTTTCTCCACCTACTTCCACCCCACGGAGCGGGTGTGCACTACCTTTGGTGTCCCTTGGGTCTCGTCCCCATGGAGATGACAAGCCAAGTCAGGACAGTTCAGTGCTGGTTGTGTGTTTCAAGATTTAAGACTTCATTTGCCGCATGCCGGTCTGAGTCCTAGTCCCTAGCTATTTTGGGGATGATGAGCCTACACTTTCAAAGATGGTTGCTAAGAGGAGCTCCTTAGCACTAGTGCCAATTTCTTCTCGAGCGAGGCCGGTGGCAATCTCTTTGCATGCCGGAGGATTCACTATTGATACTATTATCACATCCCTCTTCATTGTTGTTCAGTTCACTGGCCAAGAGGGGTTCTCTACTCAGGTTGTGCTAACTCATACGGCCGCCAAAGGTTTGCCAGATTCCATGTTCAATGGGCAATTGGCCATATTTTCAAGATTTTCTAAGGATATTCTGCACTTGTTATGCAATCTCCCTCGAGTAATTAGTGCACCGGCGACGTCAACGCCACGCATTACTCTCCCTCAGTCCCGTCCTGCTCTTCTATTAAGGGAGTTATGCTTTAAGACTAATTTTCGAGTGGAGTTGTCGAATCTCATGTTTCTTGTGCCGAGAGACAAAACTCCATAATTTTCTGATATTCATCCTTCTATAGAGTCACTTGCTCGCTGCGAGAGAGAGTGAGATACCATCCCGTGACCCGACCCGGGCACGAGAGAGAGAGCCGACCACCCTTGACTCGCTACCGGTTCCTCAACCGCGCAGGTCCGAACGCTTCCCTCGCGTGGGACGTACCCGAGCTTACTTAGAGTCCCAGTGTTTGTCGAGTCTCGTCGTCGTCCCGCATCAAATGCCCTTCGGGCATATGGCCCTTAGCCGTCATATCACCTCCACTCTCAACGTCATTAGACCATATTCAAAGAGACTAGCTTTGATACCACATGACGAGTAGGGATTGGCGGATCTAGAGGAGAGGGGTGAATAGATCAGCCCCTTCTCTTTGAAAGACTATAGAAAATAACAACTAACTAAATGATAAGCAAGAAACTCCATATACTATTGAGCTAAATGCATAGATGATGTAAAGACAACGTTCCTACACATGCATCTAGCATCAAGACAGGAGGAGAAACACACCACAAAGACACACAATTTTAAGGTGGTTCAGTCTCTATCTAGAGACCTACGTCCACCCCTCACTCAACTGAGTGAGGCTTCACTAGTGCTAAAGCACTATCGTTGATTCACAACTTCCAACAAAGATAGAGAGACTCTCTCACATCCACTGTCCAACGACTTGTGGGTACACAACCAAAAATGCCATGGACCTGAGATCCCTCAGTCTGTCTTCCTACACGTAGGTCGAGAACAGTGTATGGATATAAGTTTTGAGAAAAAGAAACAAGAAAGAGGATAAGCAGATAGGGTATGACTATAGAACTCAGTGGGAGAAAGGGATTCCTGTCTGGGATAGAGAGACTAGACGACGCCCGGACGCTCTTCCTCTCCTCTTCGTGTCTTTACCGCGAACCCAAGAGGAATTGTGGTCGTGCTTCCTAGATACTTTATTGGCGACCAAAGGATACTATTATTGGAACCCTGGTTTTGATGATAACAAACTATGAATCATATTGTGATGGAACTGCATAAGAACCATTCATGTTGAACAAGCTGCTTTTTTGTCTGAGTGTTAAAATTCAGGTCGATGCACATTTAGGCACTTAGTCATTAAGGTCGATGAATGTTCAGGACTCAGTCATATAAGGTCGATGCATGTTCAAGTCTTAGTTAGATAAGGTCAATGCACATTCACATCTTCATCACATCTAGTCATTGCACATTCTCATTTTAAGTCTGACAGGTCAGTGTACATTCTCATTTTACGTCAGTTTGGTCGGTGCACATGCATGTCTTAATCCTGTCAAGTCGATGCATCTTGTACCATGTTGAACAAAAAGTCGATGCATGTTCTCGCATGGAGTCACATAGGTCGGTGCATATATATACTCTTGTAGTGTATCAGGTTGGTGCATGAGTGACTTTGTGCTTAGCAAGGTCGATGCACATTGCACCTTATGCAAAGCAAGGTCGATGCACATTGCATCTTGCATAAAGCAAGGTCGATGCACATTGTACCTGGTGTAAAGTGAGGTCGATGCACATTGCATCTTGTGCAAAGCAAGGTCGATGCACATTACATCTTGTGTAAAGTAAGGTCGATGCACATTGTACCTTCTGTAAAGTAAGGTTGATGCACATTGCATCTTGTGTAAGGCAAGGTCGATGCACATCCATACACTTATTTTATAAGGCCGACGCTCATGCAAGTATTGTGCACATCAGGTCGATGCATGTAGTGTAGCATGTTCTACAGGTCGATGCATGTCCTTTAACATGCTCTACAAGGTCTATGCACATGCTAAGTCAAGATCTGTACACATATAGAGTCTGTGCACATGTAAGGTCTGTGCACATGTAGGGTCTGTGCACATGTAGAGTCTAGGTCTATGAAGATGCAAAGTCCAGGGTCGATGCACATGTAGAATTAAGGTCATCAGTTCTGTGCATTGTGCCCATACTTTAAAGCATTTGCATAATCATTCATTCTTTTATTCTGAGCATCTGATTTTCATTAAGTTGGCTAAGTATGAATTCTCATGTGCAATAATGATGAAAAATGTGTTTGACGAAATGACTCATTTCTTATTGACAGGGTTTCAGTCAAACACTTAAAGGACTGAGAGTAGTAGAGACTCAAGTGGGCACGTGATCCAAGAATCAAGTTAAAGAGACACGTGATTTAAGGCGGCTTGCTCTCCAAGATTGGTCAACTACGTGGTCTCGCCCCAACTTCATAATATGACACATGGAACCACTCAAGCCACTTTTCTGAGAAAGGCATTGGCGAGAATCTTCCCTCCACCAGAGCTAATCTATGCGAGGTCCACATCATCCAGTGCAGTGCAATATAAAAGGGGATCTCTAAGAAGACAAAGATATCATTCATTGAAGATAGGTGAATCAGAGTTCAAGCGAAGATAGAGAAGAAAATAGAGAAGATCAGTGGAGTTCAGCAGAGAAGAGAATTGAGAGCAGTGAGAGTGCCTGAGAGAAGATTGCTGGAAAGTGAGAAAGCATGTTGCAGGAAAGTGAAGGAGTCCCAGAACAGAGTATCGTAGAATAGGAGAAGAGGAGGGATTGGATTTGGCTTTGTTTATGCATTTGGAAATCTTGGAAATCTTAAACCATTTTGAGCTTTTGACATTACACAACATAGTCTTAAACACGCTTAAGCACACTCAATCCTCACTCTTGATTACTTTGATACGACACGAGGTAGAAACTAAGTTTAGGATTTTGTTATCATCAAAACCACATGGAGAACTCAACAATCTCCCTTTTTTTGATGATGACAAAACTCTAGAAGGAATGTGCATTCGCGTGCCGTGAGAATGGATTAAGGACAGTAATCAAACACCAATCGGTCAAGCATCTTATTCATCCAAAATGGTTTCATGCATTCATATGCGATCAATTTGTTTGAAAGGAGATAAATCCAATATATGTGCTAAAACCAAGTGCATCTCATTTACTTAAGTTCAAATTACAAATTACATTGACATTGGCATGATGCAAGACAAGAAGTGACCAGACCAACGAAATACAAGACTCACATATGCAGATGGGATGCAAATGCCAAATGGCTATGGCAAACCCACATGCAAACATACATCAAACATACATCATGCATAACATATATAAGCCTAACTAGCTACTTCTCCCCCTTTGGCATCATCAAAAGAGGGCGGGGGATACAAGAGTAGTGGATGAAAAGTAACACTAGGGGACGCAAGAACAGCTATGGAGCAGGAGGATCCGGAGTCCCCTCTTCATCATCATCATCAGAACCATCGTCCTCATTGTCGGGAGCATCATCATCAGCAGGTGGAGGTGGAGAAGGAGGGACACAGGCCTCAATGTCACGCAGAAGATGCTCAATGTGAAGAAGTGAATGGTTGGTCGTCCAAAAAGCATGCTGAGTATCCTCGTAGTCTATAGTGAGAGAGGCTACGTGGGTAGTAACGGTATCCAAGTGTGGAAGAAGGTGTTCATACGACCAGTCATTGTGTCCATGAAGATATCGAATTGCCCAAGATATGAGTCAATGCGGGTTTCCATGCCTGAGATGCGCCTATCAAAAGTCTCATAGTCTCCCCAAGTGGACTATCCAGCACCCTGAGCTGAGGATTCTCCATGATAGAACTGTGGTGGAGGAGGCATCTCTGGATGTACATGATGAGGTGAAGGTGGAAGAGGCTAATCCTCTGCCTGAATTGGAGGGGGGGCTTCCCCTTGATCTTGCTGTTGCTCTTGCTCTTCTTCACTTTCTGATTCGTCCCCATAAACTGGTACATCGCGACATAGCTCACCATCGGGACCCCAGTAATATCCCATATCTGTGAAGATCTTATGTGCATTGTAAATATCATCCTGTCTAACTCGAATAAATATTTCAGCACCAAGATCTATCCCAGCATATATGAACACTCTAGTCAACTGTGAGGCACAAGGCAAAGATCTCCTTAATTGGGTTTGGCACATTCCTATCAAGTCCGTCATGAGCCGACCCATGTTGACTAAATTTTCATTCATAACATGATAAAATAGAAATCTATGAACCTCTGTCACTTCATTCTGACTCCCACTCTTTGGATATATGAGTGAAGTAAACATGTGGTGGAGAATGCACTGCAGTGGTAGAAAATAATTTATATTTAATTGAATTAAATCACTCACACCACGTACATATTCACAGCTCGTCATGGCAATAAAAGTAGCCTCGACTTCACCATGGCCAAAGGTCATGTCGGCACCCCTGGCTGAGACCCCTAAGGCACGTTCAAAGAGATCCAGAGTGATATGAATCTCAATACCTTGAACAACTGTATATAACTCCCCATTTCTGTCAACCAAATTCTCATAAAATTGTTGCACTAGGTTGAGGTAGTACCTAGTATATCTAGTGACAAAATCACTCCAACCCGGTTGAATCTCAAAGACAGCACAAAGATCGGGCAGGATTTCATTCACCTCATTAAAATTGACTAGGCGTGGGTCGATAATAGGCCGTGGAGACAACCGAGGTGCACGAGGAGGTGCTGGAATCTGCCATGGTGGAGGAGCCAGAGCCTCACGTCTCCGAGTGCTAGGTTCCCCTTGGGCAGAATGCCAAGAACTCTTTCTAGGCAGCATCTTAGGCTAGAAAATCCACTGTGAAAACCCTTGAAGGGATCGATCTCAACCCTGGAAGGAAGATGGACCAAGAGGCACTCTGAAGGCTTGAGATGACCTTCTCCACACTCTGAAACGAGGGAAGAGCTTCACAAGCACATGAACGATCGCGGAGAGTTCGTCCCGAAATCGTGACGAATCTGCCAGAGCTTGTGCGGATGGAAGAATGATAAGGTTATGAGACTGGTGGAGTGGTGTTTTGGTATTCTAGGGTGAGGAAAATGTGTGGGAGAGAGAATGGAGTGGATGGAATAAGTAGAAAGGGTGTGAAAACTCCTTTAAAAAAGGGTTCGATCAGCCTTAAGTCGGTCTGGTTCGCCGCAATAGGTCGACCGAACTGGGGGCGGCGGTTGACCGAAGTGGTCGATTTTCCCTTTATTTTTTTTAAATTCCACCATGCCTCCCCTTTGATGGTTTTTAAGCTCCAGTTTGTCCCAACCCTATAAAATTTGATTTTTGCCCCTATTTTCTTCCTAATTTGGCTAAGAAAGAAAAGGACAGTTAATTGGGAGGATACTGGGAGGATACGTGGAAGCTTGCGAGCATGCCAGACTTGAGGAATTCCCCGTGCTGTCGCGTTGTGCTCTCGTGTTCATGTATCGACTTCTCGGACTGGTACAGCACTAGAACTGCACCGTAGGATCGTATATCGGACGAACTAGGATGGAGTGGGGCCATGGGACCACCGGGCTGGAGGGAGGGTGCGGCCCCCAAGGTGATTCACCCTCCCTGGGGAGCGCAGCCACCCGTGGGGCGAACTGGCCCCGGGGGAGGTCGTAACCAAGGGGGATGGCCCACGGGGGTCTTCTTGCGTCATTCGGGGCTGTCCTTTGATAGACTTTGATCTCCGGGAGGCTGGTACGGGCCCATGGGGGTGCCGTTCTTTGGGTTGTCGTAGCCGCCCGCAAGGTGTTCGGGTAAATACCCGACACGCCCCAGATTACCGAACGGCTTGAGTAGGTGGCTGAGGGGCCGCACGGCGGGCCTTGGGTTGACGACAGTAGCTCGTGGGAGCTAAGGGGAAGCACTTTGTGGCTGTGAGCCATGCCTCAGGCTGTGTGCCATGTTGTACGACGAGTTGTCAAGGGTAGCCTCGGGTTGGCCCGAATGCTAGGATCAGATGGCTCATTGCCACAAGTCTGAGTGTCGGGGTTGGGCCCGACTTGCTGGGGGATTGTTGTGCGACCCAATTGAAGGCTGGAACCACGGGGTGGCCTGTGGTTTGGTGTAGATGGGTTGGAACATATGCACCCACAAGGTGTTCGACAGAATGCCGAACATACCCGCGTGAGCCATATATGGGTGCGGCGGGCCTCCAAAGCCCGTGGTTGACTTAGTTAGGTCGCCCTTTAACCTTGGAGGGTTGAAAGGCGTGCTTCTGGGTGGGCCCCTTGGCCCTTTTTACTGGGTGCCACGTGGCGTGGCTCGACGTTGGGGCACCCCCGGGTTGGCCCGGGCGACGATGTAGGATACGGGCAAGGCCCACATGTGAGTTTCCGGAGTTGACTCCGGGGAGTTGCTTGTGTCGCCATGCATCACGGCAGGCCGGTCAGGGCGCTTGTAGGGATCAACGGGATTGTAGAAAGGGCTGGATAGCCCGTGCCTGGATGGTGTTCGGTGGAATGCCTGAACCCTCATTTCTTGTGATTTAACCGAGAAATAGTCCGGGTACAACAACAGTCGATCACTTTATCGCTAGGTAAACTAAGCAGTTAGCAAAAGAGCCACTCCTCCACATAGAAACCCAGACTCTGGCAGTCATAGACTGGCCCGCTAAGGGACATTAGCGGTCATAAAGTGGGCCGCTAGGTGACTGTAGCAGTCATAAGCAATGCCGCTAACCCCAGTCAACCCTCGAGCCGAACCACCCAGTGGTCTATAACAGAACTGCTACATGGAATACACGGTCTAAGAATGAACCGCTACACTAACCACCTTAACTATTGACCTAAGCCAAACGGACCGTAGCGGTCATAACCTGGGCCGCTACAACAAATAGGCGGTCAAAGGTTGGTCTGCCAATGCCAACTCACTTAAAATGTTGACTCGGTCAAACACACTGTAGCGGTCTAAGGAAGAGCCGCCAAGGAGTAGAAGCGGTCGGAGCTAGGGCCGCCAGCTCGAACCGACTTACACTAAAATCGAGAAAAGATGGAGCTTGGCGGTCCACCATAGGGCCACCAGAGGCAAGAGGCAGTATAAATTTAGGCTACCAGCCTAAATCGATCTAGAACTAACTGACACACTATAGACTGTAGCGTTCTATCGTGGGGCCGCCAGAGACAAGAAACGGTCTCTGGAATGACCGCTAGCACGATATAGCGGGAAAACCATGGGAATGTTCGGATCCCACCATTCTACGCCCCAATCGCGTCTAAACGATGGGGAAACAACCCTAATCGATGAAAAATACCTTCCACAGCCTGAAAGGGATCCATGCAACAACTAAATCGCAACAAATGGGCTATTCCACCGAATCAACCCTAATTGGGTCACCAAAGTTCCCAGGCTCGTACCGGCCCCAAATGATGACCAATTGCAATGAAATCAACGGATTTGGAACACTAACATACTGGGGGTCACACTGATACAAACTAGGTGAAAAATCATCGCCATTTTTCGATGAACTCTACGCATACCCCTCGAGCATGCCTTTCCCGAAACTGAACGAAACCCACTCGTACACGCACCGTTCAGCGTAAAACTATGAGGGAACGCAGAGGAGAAGTAGGTGATCCATTTCCCTACCTCTACCGAAGATTTCGAGCGCCGAAGTGACTAAACCATGCCGAAAACTGCCAAACGAATGAACCACGCCGACTTTGAATCCACCGAGGGATCACGCCGCGCTACGCCCCATCCGCCACTCCATCACGCTCCAAGTTCACTCCATCGCGTCCCCGCCTCAGCCAGCTCGCCACGGTCGCGCGCCCCACGTCGAGAGGAGCAGAGGGGAGAGAGTCTGTTCTCTGTCAGTAATTGGGAACATTGGCATGGGCGCTAGATGGAATGGAGACCTGTCCTGTGTCATTATTCCCTAATATAGCGACCTGTGTCTGGGTGCTATTTTCGTCAGCTTGTACAGTTCATTGAAATAAGTGACCACGCATGTGGCCGCTATTTCTGTAAAATCATGGTAGCTTAGTGGGCACATTTACCTGGTTTCTCGATATGTCCCGATTTATGAGGATTTTCATGATGAGTCATACTTGTTCAAAGTTCTATCCTTGAACTCTATTCTATGAAATCTACCTTATTTTCCTACAAGGTTCATTCCTTTGGAATTCCATATTGGCTATAACTATAGTGGATGTCTAAATATTACATGACTCAATGCTTGCACATATAGAGTCCGATCTAGTCCTGGGAGGAGCACCCAAAAGTACTTGTGCTCATGGGAGCTATATTGATTGCGGTGTGATATTGCACCGTAGTGCATGACTTGCTAGATTGACATTCCACAACTCGTACTCGACATGACATGACTTGCATGGTCCGGAACGAGTATTTACTTGCTTGATAACATGATAGTCAATTCACATGATATGACTTGATACATTTACTTGTAAGACCCTCTTGATATATACATTCTACATGAAAGATTGAAATCTTGCTAGTTCATTCTATTATCTCTTACTCTCTCTCTTGTCGCTTTCATGTGCACATGCATAGCTATACTTGCATTCATGTAACTTGTAATTACTTAAAGCAAGCTTGTACTTGAGATATAATTCCTACTGAGCATTTGCTCATCTAATATTTTTTCGTTATTTTTCAGGTAATTTCGATGACGAGGTTCACTCAGAAGGGAATGAGCAAGAGTGAAGAGCGTAGAGCCATTCTCACCATCAATGCCGTTATCTTGTCGTGTCCTTTGAGTCACTCATTGTAATTTTCTTTTATTGAGTCCAGACTGTCCTTAGTTCTTTTATTGGATTATGTACTAAAATTACCTTGATGGTTATTATGAAATAAAGGATTTGGTTATCTCTATTTTTACACACTCTGTCTATGTGTTGAATACACTTATGCTCTGACGGACATGATTGATATAACTCATCACGCATACCCAGTTCCTTCTGCCCTCGGGGTGTGACACCTTGGTTACCAAGTCCAATGTTTGCTTTTACCTGGTGAGATTGGGTAGTTCCATGGGTTAAGTTGATAGGCCGATGAATCCTATAGCTTAAGTCAATGTGTTAATAATTTTATTTCTTGCAGGATCATGGCTACCGAGCGAGCTCAGTGAAGGGATCTACAAAGGACTGTCCAGGGTCTTACGCAAGCACTACAACAAGTAGCCCAAGGAGGGGCGAACCGAGGAGCTGGAGATCTTCACCGAAGTTTCTACAACATGAATCCCTTAAAGTTTGTTGGATCGATGGACCCCGATGATGTAGAGAACTGGATCAAAGAAATAGAGCAGATCTTCCGCGTAATGCAGTGTGACAATGGAGAGAAGCTTCTGCTAGCCACCTTTCAGCTGGAGTGAGATGCTAGATCTTGGTGGGAGTTAGTGGAGGCTACTCTGCCGGATGATCAAGTGACTTGGGGTGAGTTCGTCGAGTACTTCAATGGCAAGAATTTCTCCGATTGGGTATAGGAGAAGAAGGCTACAGAGTTCGCTACGTTGAAGTAGCGGAGCTTGTCTATTGTCGAGTATGAAGGTCAGTTTGCAAGATTAACTCGTTATGCACCACATCTAGTGGGCACAGAGAAGATGAAGGCCCGAAGATTCTTAAATGGGCTCAAGCCTTAGTGTATCACTCAACTGGTGCGTATGGATGTCCAGACCTATCCGAAGATGGTTAGGAGGGCACAGTTGTTAAAAGATGCGACCGAGTTATCGGATAGGATTTTTGGGTGAGACAAGGAGCATGTTACAAGTTCTGGTTCTTTCAAGGCTCCTTTCTCTAAGAAGAGGTCCAATGGAGGAGGAGATTTTCCTAAAGATAAGAAAGCTAAGAGGAATGATAAGCAATTGGTCCCTGTCGTTACTCCGTCCAAGGATATATGCAAGCACTATGACAAGGTAGGACACCAAGCCGAGGAGTGCTGGAGAAGGTTGGGAGCTTGCCTTCGTTGTGGGAACCGATCACCGAATCTCCGATTGTCCGTTACTTAATGAGCATGCCGGTAATGAGAAGCGTCTTGGTGGAGCAAAGAAGCAAGGCCGTCTCCAAGCGCTATAGGAAGCTGAGCCAAGCAAAGGAGGTATCGTGGAAGGTACTTTAGATGTTTGTTCCAAGTCTACTTTTGTGCTGTTCGATACCGGAGCAACTCATTCTTTTATCTCTTGAAGTTTTAATGCCTCTTTGTTTGTGAAGCCTATTTTATTAGAATCAAAGATAGTTATTTCCACCCCTATTAGAGCTGGGACTGATATTAAGTATCATTACTGTGATAGTGAGGTCTTAGTTGGTGGTCAGAATTTGCCTGTCGATCTAGTGTGCATAGATATGGAAGGGTATGATATCATCTTAGGTGAATGTCTTAAGGGATTTTAGGGCTTTATTAGATTAATTGTCCATCGGATTGGCCCCGGGCCATCTGGAAGTCGAGTCGTAAGCTCGTGCGAGGTTCATACTCGAGCGCGGCGATCGTTGCGAGTTGAACACATTTATTTAGTTGGGATTATTAGGTGGTTTATTAACTTATTCGTGCCGAAATTTCGGCAGCATCTCCCCATCCCAGAGGATTGTCTGGGAGAAGCGGGAAAATACTCACGTGGTGGAGTACACCCCTAAGGGCCGGGTGGCACAACGGCGGCCGGCAAACCCGAACGGATAGGAAGACCCTGAGGGCTAGCCTATTAGGGGCACTAAGTCCATGGGTTAGAGTAGTCGGATAATGCGACTCATTTTGGGAGGGAAAACCCCGAGGGCTAGCCTACGAGGGGCATGTGACCTGAGTCAACGCAACATCCGAACCGGGACGACCGAGAGGGAAGGAAACCCCGAGGGCTAGCCTACGAGGGGCACACAACCCACGGCCACCTCGATGTCCTTTAAGGACTGTGGATTTAAGTATATTGGGATTAACTCGGTTACTGTTCATCTAGTGACCTGTGGGAGTATTCGTCACTTACAGATGATTCCCTACCGGCCAAAGGATGCTTCTAACGAAATATTGGGGGAATGTCCCCCTCCCCGGGTATTAGAGCAGCACTACATAGCAGGCTCTTGGATTTTGAATGAGAACGGGACTAAAAGAGAGGCACACAGCATCGCACGACAACAGGAGAATTGATTAGCTATCAGGCCTACGACAGAACTGTAATGCCCACTGTTTGAAGCGATTGCGCTCGCAGATGATATGTTTAGCAGTTTGACTGCGCTGAAGGTGCGCAGGTTTTTATTCGCAGAGCCAACAGGGGTTCGGCACAGGACGAACGGGGATGTTCGAAGTGATCTCCTCCTCTCTGGCCTATGACGAAGTGCACAGAGAATGCGGAGGGCTCGATCATTGCATTGGAAGAGAGAGAAGCCCAGGGAGGGGAGAGTGGTTTATGTAGCCCATGGTGTCCAGGGGCATGTCCGACGTCGGGTAAAATGAATCCTGGAATCGTGCACGTAGGGAACCGTTAGATGCACATACTGGGAGAGGATGAGAATATAGGGAAGACGGATGTGACATCAAACCCAATTACAGTCTATTAATTCAATGCACAGTAAATAGGTACATCCACCATACATTATGGCACCGGCGTTGTCGCACGGCGCCGCTCCCATTAGTTACAGGAGGGAAACACAGGGGAGAGGGAAGATGGCAGGGGGAAGATAGATAACATCAAACACTTGATTCGCCAATGCATCGTGCACACCATCCATTCCATAGCCAGGGAAAATATACAGATTACATACATTGACACCGGCATTGTCACTCGGTCGTCGTCAACATCACACGAAGGAAGAAATTACAAGGGTAAGAGAGAGGGAGCCGCAGAGATGGTGAGGGGGGGAGTAGGCTCATATCATTGCCCCTCCCTGTGTCACCTACATTATATGGAGGAAGAAAACCCAAACAGAGGGGGATCGGTGGGGAAACCACGACGACCCACCTAGACAAGCAAAGGAGCAGATAATCTTCTTCTCCGGCGCCGGGGGCTTCATGCAGATCAGAGGATGGCTGTGACTGTGGAGAACAGAAAACCCTTATTCCCCAAGCAACCCTCAGACTCTGATTGGTTACTCTCCCTGAATTGGTCCCTCTCTAATTTCTCTTAATTCCCAAAGGGTTCTTCCTCTCTCCCTTTACTTGGTCGAACCAAGGCGTTTATATAGCAGTTGCCGAGTAGGTGAATCCGGCGCCGCGGGTAGCACGCCAGGGAAGATGACACCGTGTAGCAGCCTCCAAGGGAGCTTCTTGCGTGTCGGAATTGGTGGCACCGTTTAAGGGCTGCGCAGGTGAAGTGGGGCACCATATCAACCTTGTTCGATTGTCGAGGGCTAGTTGGTGGGTCCAAGGATGGTTCCGGAGGTCACCGTTGACCATCTCTCCTGCCGGGGTCCTTAGAAAACCTCGACGGGGCATTGATGAAGCTCTTGGCATGACGTATGGCCTTAAACTGAACTTCGCGTGTGTTCAGCTCAAGCATGCGGGTTTTTCGCTCTCACAGCCTTTGGCACTACGATTCGCTCTTCCGACTCGGCCTGACCCGTGCTCACAGCTCCCTTGCGAGGTGGCATGACACCAGGGATAATTCCACCCTAACTGGGCGATCATTCGGTCACTAAAGGACCTAGTATGGTGAGAATCTGAACCCGTATTGGGTGATCAGGATCTTCTGCTGACAGAGCCTCCGGTTCCTTATTATGAAGGGCCGATGGTGTTCTTTCCCCTTAGGAGAGTCATTCATTCAAGTGGCAGGCCACCTGGTAGACCATCGCCCTTGGTCAGATGATGGGTATGGTGTATGCGGCACGACGGAGTCAATGCCGGTTCATTGGGCAGGCTTGGTCGCACTGTCGGTTGTTTGTGAATTCGTCTCGACTCTCCTGAGGTGAAGTCCCCGCGAACATTGAATCCATATTTCAACTCATCAAATCAAGATATAGAGCATGTTGCTCAATGAAACACATACACACACAAACACAATCGTTTTGATATCATTGAAACCAATCAAGATTCCGGTTGACCCGGTTGTGACCCAGTGGTCAACTTTCGGTCTCGTAAGTGTCCCGAACACCCCGGGGATTCTATGTCTGTGTTTTAGGGTGTCTGGAGGTACCATGTTATCTTGATTATCGTGCTCGCGGGTTTGAGAGTCCGGGTGACTCCATGTGTTCTAGGCTTTTGTGTTACGCTTGATCGAGTCACTGTGTCTCAATGTGAGTGCGGTAGGGGTTTCCCCCGCACGTTGTGAGTTTCTTCAGAAGGTGGTTTCCGAGTGGGCTATGCGTAAGGCCTTGGATTGCGAGTCCAGTCACCCAGCCTGGGCTGGAGGTTTCCTACTTTTCCCTGAGATTGGGAATCGACTTGGCTGCTTGTGAGCTACCTTGGGAACCGTGTTTCTGTGTTTTTTGTGTGGGCCGTGGACTGTGAGTCCCATTTACCCAGCCTAGGGCTGGAGGTTTTCTTGGTTCCCTTTTTGCAGAATGGTCTCGGCTGTCGTGAACTACCCATGAGTCATCGTGCCGAGGTTTCTGACCGTAGGGTTAGGGTAGATTGACTGCATGGCACCGTTCGGTGCAACAGTCTTGACCTCGTGTCTTGTGACTCAAGGACTGTTGGATTTAGTGAGTCTAGAAGATTGTCCAGAGTCCAGTGGCTTAGCGCCACTTGGTTCTTCATGACTTTCGTGCACGGTGCGTGCGTGGTACTCAAAGTTTCTCCTCGGAGAATGGCCACATTAGTGACTCCCCACTAGTCGTAGCCTTCTGACATGCGTGTGGTCCCACTAGGGAGTGGTGTCGAGGCTACTCGAGAGAGACGACTTTAAGCTAGTTGCCGTGGGCCTCCTACTGTGGTGGCTCAAGTCCGGGCCAGGAGGAAGAACCAGCTAGAGGGCCTGACGTAGCGCAGTCAGTCAGTGTGTGCACACGTGGTTGGGGACTTCGGACCTGTGCTGACGAGCATGACCCCGACTGGACCCTTGTCAGTGTTACTTGTGTGTGTGTCTCAGTTTCTACTTGGGGCCAGTAGGGAGACACTGTGGTGCAGTGTAAGTCATCAAGGGACGCGTCCGACTGTGCTTTTAGTGGGCAGGTACTCCTGTCACGTGAGTTGTGACTCTCTTGTTTTTCAGTTCCGCTTTCCGTCTGCGAGATGTGGCTTCTGGACCGTTCCAGCGTGTTTTCCCAAGGTGGTGGCCAAAGGTGCTAGTAGGGATTACCGAGGCCTCGCCGGGCCAGTGTGGGAATGTACGGTCCCGGTTGGTCGTGCTTGTGTAGGCAGGTTTCCGCGGCAGGGTTGCTGTGAGTGTTTCCTCGGTAGGTTTGGTGTTAGAGCGGTCTGGTTCCCGATTGTGGGATCAGGATTTTCCCTTTTTGTTGTCAGTAGGAGTAGCTGTAGTGCCAAATTTTGATCGGCCACCGGTTCGCTGTTCCTGCTGTGGTTGTTTAGCTAGTGTTGCTTTCCTTCCCGTCGTTATTTTTCTCGGTTGGGGTTTCACGGGACCCCTACCGAGTCTCTGTTTGGAGACTCATCCCTGCTTTTCAAGTGTGGTGGTTCATCCTCGAGGTTGGAGGGCGTTGTGTGGAGGTCCTTGGCTACCAGCTCGCCGGGCTAAGTGTTCACTTGGCATGCGATACGTTTTACTACTTTAGACTATACTTTCTGTTAAATTGGACTTTGTTGTGGTTAGATTATTTATTTCTGTTAATTGTTGAGTTGTCCTGCTTTATTTTCTATTTCTTTGTACCTCCACCCTCCTTTTTAGCCCTTCCGAGCCCTCCGGCTCGTGGGCGGCGGGCCAGGATTCGAATAGTATCGAGCTCCTCCCGGTATCTGGATCTTGGGTCGTTACAGCCTTCTCCAGTCTGCCCCCAAAAACACGCGAAAACCCGTCCTGGTTGCAGTCCTAGGCTGACTGTCACTCAAGAAGGTGGTCAGTCGCAAGACCGCTACCTGGAACCGACCTAAACCGACTCAAAAACTAAATGGCGGTCGCCCAAGGGCCGTCTTTACAAGTGACGATCTCTGGTACGACCGCTACTTCGTTCCAAGCCGTGTTACGCGAATTCACGCAGAAAACCTCCATTCCACACCCCAATCGTCCCAAGAAGACGGGGAAACAACCACAAACACGATATAAGCCTTCCACAAGCCGAAAGGGGCCAAACAAACCACAAAACGGCATCAAAACGGGCGATTTCCTCAAATCAATCCAAAACGACTCACATGGGCATCCGACCTCATACCGACCCCAAATCGCGACCAAATGCAGTCACACTGACAGGAATCGAATCCCAACAGGCCTGGGGTTCGAGATTCACCATTTGAATCAAAAACCATCGCCTGGAACGGCGATTTTGTCTCACACCCCCAAAACATGCTTTTAATTCCCCAAAAATAAAAACCCACTCAAACTCGCGCTAATCGGCCTGTGCAAGGGCGCCAATTTTCAGAGCCCTTTTGAGATTTCTGAATGGGTGCCCCTCTGCTAGTGCGCCAATTCTTGAATTGGTGAACCTCTTCCTGGGCACCAACTCCCTGTCTCGTAGTTTTCTCAGGTTTTGTGGCCCATACCGCAGGTCTTCTTGGCACTGTTATCTCATCCCGTAGATACAGTCCCTGTTTCACGGCGTTTCTCGCTTACACCCTAACTCTAGGTGATGTTTGAACCCTACGCAGGATATTCCTTCCTTCGGACTGGTTCAGACTGGTGATTTCATCATTGGGACCTCCCTAAGTCTACGCTAATCTTGGATTCCCTCATGGCAGTCGAGCAGGTTGTACCCTAAAAGTCTTGGAACCCCTTGAATGCCATGTCACTATGAGGAAACATGGTAGCCTAGCCATCATAATGTGCTATTTCTAGCCCATATAAGCAATTCTCTCTGAACCTTGGAATGGGCGACCAGCCCAGGGGCCATCAATTGAGTGGGAGCCCCTGTGCATGGCGCCAATTCCTCTACCCTATTCTTTTCACAGAATGGGCGCCCCTCAGCCAGGGCACCAATTCTAGAATCAATGGCTACACAGAAGGGCGCCAATTCACCCAGTTTCTCTGCTTGTCATGATTTTTCTGCAAGTTCATCCTGAGTCCGTTTCTACTCAAAGTTATGTCCTTGAACTCCTTAAATTTTGAAGAATCTACCTTGTTATCTTGCAATAGTTTTTTTCCTTGGAATTCTATTAGCTATAACCATAGTGGATGTCTGAGATACTTTACATGATTCAATGCCTAGCGTTAATGGGGCCCGGTCTGATCCTAGGAGGAGCACCCGAAAGTACTTGTGCCCATCGATGTTGATTGACCATGGTGTGGTATTGCACCGAAGTGCATGACTAGCTTGATTAATCTGACATTCCACTCTCCATACTAGTGCTTGACTTGACTTGACACGACATGACTTGCATGGCCCGGATCAGGTATTATACTTGCTTAATTAAAATATAGCCATTTCTCATGATGTGACTTGATATTTACATGCTTGAAACACTTGTTAGCATCTTCCCTTGAATATAGTGTAAATCCTTGATAGTTTTCCCTTGTTAATATCTTGCAATCTGGGTTAGTTCATCTTCATGTTCTAAATAATCTTGTCAACTATCTCGCATAGCTATACTTGCATTGCATTGCACATAACATGTAAACCACTTAAAGATAGCTTGCTCTTGATATATAATTCCTACTGAGCATTTGCTTATCAAGTGTTTTCCCCTATTTTTTAGGTAACTCTGATAGTGAGGACCATTCAGATGGGAATGAGACCGAGTGAAGAGCGTAGAGCCGCCACAAGTCGAGTTGTCGTCGAGTCGTGTCTTTTTCCATTTCCTTGAGTCCTAGTCGTTGTACTTTTCCATTATTTAGTCAAGTGTTTGGAACTTGGAAACTTATGTGTCTATTTTGGAGTTATCATTATTATGGAATATTTGGTATTATTGTGGAAATCTAGTTTTGGTTATTACTTATCTTGCCGTTTGCACACTCTGTCTTTGTGTCAAATTCTTATGCTCTGATTGACATGATCGATATAAACCCGTCACGCATATCGTGTTCCTTCTGCCCTCGGGACGTGATAATTTTTGTGGTATCAGAGCCTAGGATTTCAAATTCTTAGGAAACTCAAGTCTATGGATAGGTCTACTCCTTACACCCGGTGAGATGGGTACAGCCATGGGTTAAGGATTTGACGTCCGACCTTGTAGTCAAACATGAAACTAATTAGACTAAAAATCTCTTGTAGGATAATGGCCACCGAGAGAGCACAATAGCGCGAGATGCAACACACCGTGCAAGGCCTTACTCAGGCACTACAACAGGTGGCACAGGGCGGAGCAAATCGTGGAGCGGGAGATCTCCACCGTAGTTTCCGTAATATGAACCCGTCGAAATTCACTGGCTCGTTCGACCCCGATGATGTCGAGAACTAGATAAAGAAAATCGAGAGGATATTCCGTGTGATGCAATGCACGGACAGCGAAAAGGTGTTGCTAGCCACTTTTCAACTGGAGCGGGACACTCATTTTTGGTGGGAGTTCGTAGAAGCCACATTGTCGGATAACCACATTACTTGGGGTGAGTTCATTGAGCACTTCAATAACAAGTACTTTTCTGACTGCATCCAAGAGAAGAAAGCTGTGGAGTTTGCCACGCTTAAGCAACAAACCTTGTTAGTGGCTGAATATGTGGCCCAATTCTCGAGGTTATCTAGGTATGCACCCCACTTGGTATGTATTGAGAAAATGAAGGCAAGAAGATTTCTTAATGGGCTTCGGCCTCAATATATTACACAACTGGCATCGATGGACATCCAAGTCTACTCAGAAACGGTACGACGAGATCAATTGCTGGAGGATGCCACTGAACTATCCGACAAGATCCGAGGAAGGGACACGAAGGAGTATGTCACGTGCCCCAAAAATTTTAAACCATCATCTAACAAGAAGCGGCCCAACAATGGCGGGGAATCCACCAAAGAAAAGAAGTTCAAGAAGAACGACAAGCCTTTCTCCATTTCCACACCTTCTAAGGAGGTGTGTAAATATTGTGACAAGGCCGGCCATAAGGCCGAGGAGTGCTAAAGGAGACTGGGAGCATGTCTCCGATGTGGGAGCCAAGAACACCAGATCCCTGATTGCCCACTATTGAATGAGCAAACCACTAAAGATGAGAAGCGCTCGGCAATGAAGCAAGGCCATCTGCAAGTGCTCCAAGAGATAGAGCCAACGGAAGGTGGACTCGTTGAAGGTACATTGACTATCTGTTCTAAGGCTGCACAAGTTTTATTTGATACCGGTGCAACTCATTCTTTTGTTTCCAAAAGATTCGCTACTTCATTTTCCATGGAACCTGAATTGTTAGACTTAGTCATTTCTACTCCTCTCGGGAGCGAGTTCGAGATTACACATCATTACCCAAATAGCAAAGTTATGGTTAAAGGGTAAAATCTACCTGCCAATCTGATATGCCTAGATATGAAGGGATATGATGTCATACTATGTGCCGATTGGCTATCTGCGCACAGGGCAGTTGTAGATTGCTAGAATGGCAAGGTAACTTTTGAGGATTACCCAGAATTGATTTACACTAATCCTCAGAGTCGAAACAAGTCACCTCTTATCTCAGCCCTCCAAGATAGCAAACTCATAAATAATGGGTGTGTAGCTTTCATAACTTTCGTGACAGCCATGGAAGGGAAGGAGTCCAAGCTAGAAGAAATCCACGTGGTTTGGGAGTTTCCTGATGTATTTTTGAAAGATTTGCCTAGTTTACCCCTGGAGAGAGACGTGGCTTTTACCATCGACCTTGTTCCTGGAACCAGCCCCGTGTCAAAGGCACCATATAGAATGTCCCCCGCCGAGCTTAAGGAATTGAAGGAGCAACTGATGGAGTTATTGAAAAAAGACTTCATTAGGTCGTACTTCCCCGTGGGGAGCGCCTGTGCTATTTGTCAAGAAGAAGGATGGATCGATGAGACTCTGCATCGATTATCGGCAGCTGAACCACCTCACTATCAAGAATAAGTACCTGCTGCCGAGGATCGATGAGTTATTCGATCAAATATCTAGAGCCAAATATTTTTCAAAGATTGATCTCTGGTCGGGATATCACCAACTGAGGATCAAAGAAAAGGATATTCATAAAACGGCATTTCGGAGTAGGTATGGGCATTATGAATTTACTATTATATCTTTTAGACTAACGAATGCCCCTGCAGCCTTTATGCAGTTGATGAACAGTATCTTCATGCCTCATTTAGATCATTTTGTTGTGGTCTTCATTGATGATATTTTGATTTATTCAAAGTCTGAGGAAGATCATGAAGAACATTTGAGGACTGCATTACAGATATTGAGGGAGAATAAACTTTATGCAAAGTTTAGCAAATGTGATTTTTGGCTCGAGGAGGTATCTTTCTTGGGCCATGTGATTTCAAGGCATGGAATTTCTATTGATCCATCAAAGGTCGAGGATGTGAAGAGTTGGGAAAGATCGACTAATGCATTTGAGATTCAGAGCTTCTTAGGCGTAGCTAGTTATTATAGGCAATTCATAAAGGATTTCTCCAAGATCGCCGTTCGTCTTACTAGGCTGACTCGCAAAGAGATACCTTATGAGTGGAGTGAAGATTGTGAGAGAGTTTTCAAGCTTTGAAAGATCATTTGACAACCGCTCCAGTTTTATCACTACCAATTGAAGGAGAGAAGTACGAGGTATATACCGATGCTTCTGTTATTGGCCTCGGGTGTGCATTGATGCAACAAGTGAGAGTTATTGCTTACTCTTCCCGACAATTGAAGAAGCATGAGGAGAACTACCCGGTTCACAACTTGGAGCTAGACGTGGTGGTATTTGCATTAAAGATATTGAGACACTACCTCTATGGAGAGAAATTTATGACGTTCTCTGACCATAAGAGCTTGAAGTATTTATTTTCCCAAAAAGAACTGAATATGAGATAGAGATGTTGGTTTGAATACCTTAAGGACTTTGACTTCACAATACAATACCACCCTAGTAAGGGTAATTCTGTAGCTGATGCCCTCAGTCGAAAGCCTAGGGCATTACTAGCCAGCTTGATGGTTCAAGGGTGGAAGTTGTTGGAGAAATTCTCCGAACTTAATATAAGCACGGATAAGGAGAAAAGTTGTATTAGCTTATCACGCATGAGTTTACACCCGGATCTACTCTCCGAGATCAAGAAGCTACAAAATGAAGATCTCGTGCTGGTGGAAGTTAAAGATAGATGAATGAGCGACACGACTTTAAGTCGGCAGCTGATGGAAGGCTGTTAGTTAATGAAAGGACTTGTGTACCAGACTATCCCAAATTGAAGAAGAAGATCCTAAAAGAAGCTCATCGATCTAGATACACCATCCACCCTTAAGCAACCAAGATGTATCAAGAGTTGAAGCAAACTTTTTGGTGCCCAATATAAAAAGGGAGGTGGCGGATTTTTTGTACAAGATCCCCCTCCTGTGTGAGGCATAGTGTTTTAGTTGGCTTGAACAGGTCGAAGCATCACTGCCGCGACGTGTGGGGAACCCACGCTTCCACATTCGCCCTCGTCTCCGATCGGGACCGGTTTCTTCAAACCGATCGAGTAAGCACTCTTCTATTGCTCTAATTTAGGTGCTTGTCATCCAATTTTAGTTCATAGCTTCGCTGGCCGGTGAGAGAGAACTCGGTCCCGCAAGCCCGTTGTTTCCGACTGACCACCGTGGGAGAGAGTGTGTACCCGTGCCCTCGGCACCGGGTCGACCCTTAGAATCGGACTAGCCAAACCCTTTGGGAGACCCTCTGGCCTTGCTGGCCCTCTACCAGCAAGGGACCAGCCCTAGTCAATTCAGCATTTAATACTACCGTCTTCATATATACAAGGAAAGTTTTTACATGGCCATAATAAAGAAGAAAGGAATAGAAAAGCTAATACATCAGGCCTCGGGCCCATCATGAAGCTCTGCAGATAAAGGATCCTCGACACCAGGCGACCTGCCCCCGGCACCTTCGGTGACGGCTGGACCAGACACTGACCCCACCTGTGTTGGAACTGTCTTTACCATGTGCCCTCTCGAAATTGCCAGAGTCAGCGGTCGCTCGGACGAGACGCAGGCATCCCGACTTCCACTCTCGCTCGACGTCGGGCAAGAAGAATCTGTGACATCCACGTCTAAGTCATAACATTGCCCAGAAGGAAACTCGAGCTCTTCCATCACTTGCTCCTAGGCCAGAGAAGTCGCTCGGTGGAAGCCTTGAGAGAACCCCTTCCGCAGACCCTGACGGTAGCCTGGCTCATAGTAGGAAAACATAGCCTTCTAGAATGCTGCCTAATAACTCTCCAAGCATTTATATTGCTCGAGCACTTCCACTCCAGCCAGTTCTGCCTTCTTCGCAAGCTCGGCTGCACTCTGCTCTGCCTCAGACTGCCTCTTCTCAGCTTCGGCTCGCGCGCCCTTGACCTCCTGAACTCGACCCTCGAGCTCCTTACGCTTGGCCTTCCACTGCCCATCGTGCTCATCTTGAACCTTGCATTCCGCATCCAGGAGCCTATCCTTCAGCTCAACCATATAACGAGCTTGAGCTTGCTGCTCGGTCGACACGCGAGCCTCCTTCTAGCTCGACTCTGCTTGGGCCTTAAGCGAGGCCACCTCCCCCTGAAGGTCCTCAAAGTCGAGAGTCAAGCATTCGATCTTTTGCTCGGACACGCCACAGGCCCAGGACAGAGACTCCCTCTCCGAGTCCACCCGAGCACACAAATCGGTCATCTCGGCCCCCAATTGGGCCAAAGTAAAGCCGCCTTCCATGACTCGGTCTAGAAGCATGGAAGGGCGACTGCGCCCAAGACCTCCTCGAACTGCCTCCGACGTCGCAAAATGGCACCTGTGGTACAGGGAGGCTCGGACAACGAAAGCACCCCCCGCGGGAGGGAAGGTCCTCTCCCAGACAGCCCCCGAGTACTCCCACTTCTGGGGGGCCACCGCCTGGCTCAGATCGGGCTGCCTCACCCTGCACCTCCGCCGCTCGGTAAGCTGGGATGGGGTCACCTCACCGCGCTGCCCCTCGACCTGGACAGACTCGAACCAGGTTCTGCTGCCCTTTGCCCCCTCAGCCTCGGTAGACGCCCCAGCACCAGCCGCCTCTACTTGGGACCCATCCGCCGCAGTCACAACTTCTCCGACGATGATGGCCCCCTCAGATTCGATGACCGGGAGAGCCAACTGGGCACCCTTCTTGACTGAACGGGCGGCCTCCGCCCTTCTCACCCGCTTCCTCTCAGTGACCACGGCCTTCATCGAGGACCGCAATAGCTTTTCCATGGGGTCCTTACGCTTAGCCCCACGGCGCTTGAAAGCGTCATCCCGGGTGACTTGCTTCCCCTTGTCCTGGCCACGGGAGGAGCCCCCGGACGTCTGAGGTCCCCCGGGAGCTGGCGTCCCCTCCAAGTCGATGATCTCCACCTTGGCCGGTGATGCCCCTTCAACTGATATACACCTCGAATCTAAATAGAGAAAAGTAGATCATCAGAAGGAAGCCTACTAATCCGACCCAGCACCAAGGTGAGACCCTGAAGCCCTTACCTGGTGGCACCACCATCCGAGAAGGATACTCCATAATGTTCACCTCGGTCATCAACTCGGTAGTGGATTGGCGATTCTTCTAGAGAAGGGCAGCCTTCTTCTCCACCTCCGGGGAAGCCACAGCCAGCTTCGGAGGAATGTTTGGATGGAAGTTGGGCACCAATGGGAAGGTCCAGGACTCACCGCCCGAGGCCGAGCCAACCCAGAAATACTGAGTCTTCCAGCCCTTTTGGAAAGAATCCTTGGCAGAGAGGGTCATGCAACTCCTCCCGCTCTTCGCTTGGAGATAGAAGAAGCCTTTGCCCACATGGGCATGCTCCTTCAACTCGAAAAAGGCATGAAAGAGGTCCAACGAAGTGTCGACCCCGCACGAGTAGCAAAGAAAAATGAAGGAGAATATGAGGGTGTAAGAATTGGAGACCAACTAGACTGGAGCCAGTTGGCTCTAGTTGGTAGAACTAAAGTAGTTGGGCAACAAAGAAATGGTGAGGCAGGCGAAACACGCACTTCCAGGCCAAGAGAAAAGAACATAAGAAACTAGAGCGAGTGTCCAAACAGGACTTGTGCAGCTTCGCCAGAGAGAAATGGTACCACCATGGTAACCTGTGTTGACCCTGCAACCGCTTCACCTCGCCCTTAGTTTATTCACTGCGAAGAGGTTCCAACGGCAATGTAAAAACCCTTGGGGCCCTCTCGACCTCTCGCCCCTCAGCCCAGGGATGTTGATCTGCCATGGACTCACCAGAAGAGCTGGAGGAAGAGGAAGAAGGCATTGAGCCAAATGACTATAAGTGGTGTCTGCTACAGGGGTGCTCTTCAATGTTTTTCCTATATTTAGATATTGCCAATAACCCAGGAAAATGACGCCCATCCAAAAGGTCTTCTTTTCTTGAAGTAGCGCCCATCAATGGGGCGCCCTTCACCTTACTCCTGACAACTGACCCTGCTTCCTAGTGCAAGAAATGGCGCCCACTCATGCGGGCCTTATTTCATTAAATGGCACCCTAAGGAGAGGCGCCCTATCTTCTTGGCCCATTTTGGGGTCCCCTATATGTGTAAAGTCCATATGTGTATCTAGGGGGGTTAGAGATATATAGGTATATATATAGATGTAGGTTGGGCCTTGCGTATCAGAGGTAGGTTTGATCCTAGCAAAATATTTACTTCCATTCTAAAAAGGAATATTACTTGCCCATTTATTTATTCGAAGAATAATATACCCAAATTCTTTAATATTATCACCTATTTATAGGAATATGTTATCATCATGTATAGGTTCTTCCTTCTTTTCCAAACCTAAACATATGTATATATATCCATTCCTATTTCAAAATTGCTGGGTGCTACACCCTCCCCCACTTAAAAGAATTTGATCCCCAAATTCACATCACCTTCTATTCCCAACGGAGGACTAGCTATCACTTATTATGATACTACACAGGTAAAGGAGTATGTTAAATGGAAAAAGAGCTAATTTAGGGTTGCGGGTGAGGGGTACCTTCCACAACTTCTCCTTTGGCAAGTTCGGCTACAGCTTGAGTTTCTCTTGGAAGCTTCTTGGTCAAAATAGGGCATTCCGCTATCTTATGATCTAAGCTCCCACAATGCAGGCATGCCCCCGCCTTCCACCAACACTTTTCCAATTGGTGATTATACCTTCCACAAAACTTACACTTACCTTGCGGGTGATCTGTCAGAGCTCCCCCTTTCTTACACTTCTTGCATTTCTTACACTCTTGGGAGCTACCACCCTCATTTACCCTTTTCTTGGTAGTGTTGAACTTTCTAGAATTATTGGCTTGATCTTTCCCTTCAATTCTCTCTTTTTCTGCCACTGTCTTCTCTAACTGATGCGGGATGAAACGCGGATTCGATGCCAAATTGAGATGCAACCAGAGACTCTAGCAAGCTCGAGTTTGTCCCTAACGAGGGAAGCGTTCGGACATTCACGGTTGAGAAACCGACAGTGAATCAAGGGTGGTCGGCTCACTCTCGTGCCCGGATCGGGTCACGGGATGGGTCTCGCTCTCTCTCTCGTAGTGATGATTGAGTTGGTTAACGAGCTAGGATCCTAACATGCTCTCTAGCAGTGGCAGTAAGATGTATACTAGGAAAGCAAGTAACTACGACTACAAGGGATTATCGAGTTTACCTCCACGCTCCAGACGTGGGGAAGACGATCCCGGCCAAGACAGTAACTCCCACTACAACAGTGAAAATTAATTACAGTAGTAAAAATGATGGCCCACTCCACGCAGGGAGGTAATAGGCTATACACGACTCCGGGAGCACCGAACTTGGGTTGGCGGGCAGCACTTTGGACCGCTCCGGTGATGGCGAGCGTCGGCAACCGTGGGGCCCACATCCTAGTTGGCGGTCCGAGTGGGCGGGGAGGGGTACCACAGAAATGGTGGTTCCTGGAGGGACGATCCCGGTGAAGATGAGGTGCTGGTTCACCTTGTGGATGGCAAGTCGGCCGGCCCAGGGGTGATCGGGATTTCCATCCACGAGTTGTAACATATGTTCTGCTGCACGTGACCCGGCGAGAATGGCTGCTGCGATCAGTCCCGACATCAGATCGATGCGTGGCTGGTACCGTTGAAAAGCTCGCTTAGAGAGCTTCAACCCCAAGCTGGAGAAGGAATTTTAAATCTTCTGTGCTGGCCGTGACTGAATTTAGAAGCTACTAGTTCATAGGTCAGGGATAGACAGGGCAGAAAGAGGAGTTTCCTGAGAATATGGGTTGACTGTGGGGTTTATGATGGATGTGGGCGATGAGGTCTTCATGAAAGTTGTAGAGATGGTGATCAAAAACGGAGATATTTTTTATGTGAACTTTTATGGAGGTCTTCATTTTTGGTGGATTTTATAGTGGACGGGGGTTGGGTCTAGAAAACTGTGGACAGCCAGGAAAAGAGGACTTGCAGGAATTTTTAGGTGGAGGTAAGAAAATCCTAAATTTGAAAAAATATTATGGGAGGCGGGGTTTGATGGGCAGAATCTCTAGTTAAAATTTCATGGGATTTGGTGGAGGTTAAGGGGGGCTAAGGGTTCCGATGGTGGTTTGCTGGAATTGAGTCTGTCCAGTGGATAGATTTCCAGTTGTGGAAAGAGAAAAATGGAAAAATCGAAATGAAAGACTTTTGGGGCTGGTGTTTTTTGTGAAGTTTTGGGTTGATGTGGAGAACCTACCAGCCAAGTTTTAGCTTCAGAAGATCTGAAAGTTGGGAGCTAAAATTTCCTTGGTAAGCCTCTATCCAGCGAAATAGCACTTTGGACAGCAACTCAGAAGATGGATCACGGTGGCTCGATGGCGTGCATGTGAGTAGTTACTTCCTAGCTCGTATAATTCAACTCACCGCTGTGAGTGAGAGAGCGAGACCGTCCCGTGACTCGACCTGGGCACGAGAGAGAGCTTGACCACCCTTGACTTACCACCAGTTTCTCAACCGTGCAAGTCCAAAAGCTTCCCTCATTAGGGACGAACGCGAGCTTGTTAGAGTCCGAGGTTGCATCCCCATTTGGAGTCGAGTCTGCATCTTCATCCCGCATCACAAAGGCTCTGTCAACAGAAGGTCCCGATCACTTGACATGGGTTCGGCTTCTCGCTATAGTGGGTCCGTCAGTGGCCGAATGATCGCAAGTCAGGGCGGAATTATTCTAGGTGTCATACCATCCCACAAGGAGGCTCCAGGCATGAGTTGGGCTGAGTCGGAAGCACAAATCATGGTGCCGAAGGCCGTGTCAGTCGGAAACCCGTATGGTTAAGCTAAATACACACAGAGATCAGATTAAGGCTGTACAACGTGCCGAGAGCTTCGTCAACATCCCGTCAAGGTTTTTCATGGACCGCGGTGAGAGGAATGGTCAATGGTGACTTTCAAAATCATCCCCGGACCCATCGGCTAACCCGCGTCGAGCAAATAAGCTTATACGACACGAAGAAATTTACCGGTGCCCCTTAATCCAGCGTCGCCAAATCCGACAGGCTAAAAGGATGAGGGACATCCACTTGCCCGGCGCCACACTCCCCGATGTGCACCTCGCGGCACCGGATAAAGCTATTGCTATATAAACTTCACTTGGTTCGACCAAGTGAAGAGGACAGAGGAGAGAGAATAAAAAAAATAGGCAATTGGAGAGAACGATCTAGGGAGAGCTACCACCAATCAGAGAGAAGAGGGGGAAGGTTCCTTGGGGAGAAAGCCTTCCTCCGAGAGTTCCTGGCCACCGCCGTTCTCTGTCCTACCTGAAACTCCCGACGCCGGAGAAGAAGATCAACTACTCTGTTGTGGTCTTAGGTGGGTCTTCATGGTTTCTCCGTCGATCTCCCTCCGTTTTGACCTCTTCTCCGCGATAATGTAAGTGAGAGGGGGGGAGGGGTGATGATATGAGCCTGCCCTCCCCCCCTCACCATCTCTGCTGCCCCTTTTCACCATCTTCTTTTTGTTCTTCTCTGTAATCTCTTCCCTCCCCGTAATTCCTTTTGGTGATCAATGTAAACATTGCCGTGTGACAACGCCGGTGCCGGAATATGTAATATGCGTATTTACTTCCTGTTTATGGAATAAAGGGTCAGCAGTTGTGTTCGATGCCATATCTATTTTCCTCATTCCCTCATTTTTCTTAGTATGTGCATTTGACCGCCCCCCTGCGCACGTGGTTACCGAACCTGTTTTCCCACCGCCGGCCATGCCCTGGTACGCTATGGGCTACATAAATCATTCTCCCTTTCCCCGGGATCCTTCCCCTATGGCGTGATCATGCACGTTCTGCTCCGAGCACAACCCGTGCGCATTATGACTGGAGGCACATCTGTGTGTGCACCTTCACTCATCTATACTCCGAGGTTAGGTTTCGATGTTCCTCTACCCAATTCCATAGCGCAGAGGGGACGAGGCCATCCCCTGAGAGTGTACAGTTGGCCCACGTAAAATAGATGCCAAGGATATCTCCTATTTAGTCGTTCTAATTCATGGGCCGAGTCGGTAGCCTCTTATAAGCATTTATCATATTATACCCCCATGTCTGTATGCTTACTGCAACGTCTGGGAGTACTAATTCTTCTGGTCCCGTGAGCGTCTGTTCCCGATGAACACGACGCCCTCCAATTCTTTGGTCGTAGCGTCACGATGTCGCATCCTTATTCCATTTGTAACTTAGAAGCGTCTGGGCTTGGCTATTGCTGTTAGCCCTCTCTTGATACCTGGGGAAAGGGGACATCTCCCCAATGTTTCACTCTAGCCACTCGGTTGACACAGGGGCTCGTCCGCTAATGATGGGTGTCCCTACAGGCCATTCAGTGCACAGCAATGGGGCTAAGCCCTACAGTTCAAACCCACAATCCTTAATGGACCTTGTGGTTGTCGTGGGTTGTGTGCCCCTCGTAGGTTGGCCCTCGGGATTTTTTCCCTATCAGTCGTCTTAGTTCGGATGTCATGTCGACTCGGGTCGCGTGCCCCTCGTAGGCTAGTCCTCGGAATTTTCGCTTCCTTTATTAGTCACCTCATCCGTTCACTTTCACCCACGGATATGGTGCCCCTAGTAGGCTAGCCCTCGGGATTTTTCGATCTGCTCGGGTTTTACCAGCCGCCATTGTGCCGCTCGGTCTTTAGGGGTTGCTCCCCCACGTGAGTACTTCCCGCTTCTCCCCGACAAATCCTCCAGGATGGGGAGACGCTGTCAAATTTTTGGCTCGAATAAGCTAAATAAATCATTTAATAAATCGGCTTGACTCAGAACAATTGCCGCGCTCGAGTACGAACCTCGCGCGAGCCTGTGACTCGACTTCCTGGACAGCCCGGGGCCGATCCGACGAATAACTAGCTCAATAAACTTTCAGAGGCCTTCATCCGGTGGCACACTGAGGTGCCCTATCCGGTGGCTCCTCTGTCCCCCTCATCAGGTGGCTCCTTTGCCCCCCTCATCTGGTGGCAACACTACGCCAACGCTCATCATCCGGTGGCCCCTTTGGGCCCACTCACTGGTGGTGTGGCCAGCCTCAGTAGCTTATCTGGTGGGTAGTTGCCTCTTCTACATTCGGTGGCTCATCTAAGCCATCACATCTGGTGGCTCCGGTCCACTTGGATGAAAATGGCAAGCATTGATTTTTGTAGGACTGACGTGCAATACCTTTACCAGGGGTCCTCACTCTGGCGCACTCCAGCAGAGTAACTTAGATGCTTTTGGCAACCTCTCCTCGGCGTACCTACGTGACTGGAGACCTTCTGCTCACCCAAAAACCAAGTAAGTTGGTAGGCAATGGAGACTAGAGCAAGAAGCTTCAACGACACTTCATTGACCCCTCCTTGTCGCCAACGTGGTCACCATGGGTGAGGTCCCATATAAATAAGATGAAGAACGAGACACAGAAGGGACAGAGAGGACATACACAGAGGAACAACAGAAGGGAGACAACAAGGAAGAGGAAAGGTCTGCTATGTGAGGGAGAGGGAGAGGAAGAAGAAAAGCATGTTGTGTGTGTGACAGGTGAAGGAAGGAAGAGACGGGGAGGAGGGAGCGATTGCTCTTCTCCTCCTCCACTCTCTCCCCCAACCCCAGAGCTCTCCCCCCTTTTTTTTCTTTCTTCATTCATGTACTCTAGATCTTCCCCCCTGTTGGCCTTATAGCACGAACCATTGTAACCCACTTTGTATTCTGAATGAACAAGAGAAAGTTTTCTCCTTATTTGTGTGTCTGTGTGATGCTCACTGTCCCCTTTTCCCCATGTGAACCTCGCTCGGAGGTGGCCAAGGGCTTGCTCAACGTGATGAGTAAGGTTCTGAGGTCCACTTCCAAAGAGTGCCCTGTTCAGAGTCCCCATGCTTGAAGGGTATGCAGCTCATGTTCTACGTCTCCTATTTTCCTTCCTTTTGTCTGAGGGCGAACGAAGAAGGTGTGCTAAGGTTTGGTCCCTCCCCTCTCTTTGGTGTGTCAGGGACAACGTTGCACATGTTGATCCCCCTGGGTTTCTCTGAAGGATTCTCACTCCCCCCAGTGTACGCTAACCTCTCTTCCCTACATTTTTGGGTTTAGCTTCATTCCGTCCAAGAGGGAGGGCTCCCGCAAGATGTTGATCTAGGGTTTGCTCTACACAATGGGCAATGCCCTAAGGTTTACCAGAGAAGCTTCCCTTCCTTTGACCTCCTTTGTTTCCTGCTCATGTTCCACTGATTATCCTCTCTAATCCCTTGAGGCTTACCCCCTTACTCTATACCAGACACTAGCCTCCTTGATCCGGTGGCTCTGCTACCCCCATGATCCGGTGGCTCCATCCCTCTGTCATCCGGTGGCGCTTGACCACTTTTGATCCGGTGGCTCCACCCCCCTTGATTCGGTGGCTCTGCTACCCCGCCCCATCTGGTGGCTTACCTCTTTTGCCCTGATCTGGTGAAGTCCCGCTTTATCTTTACTCGGTGGCTCCTCATTCATGTCCATCTGGTGGCCCCGATGGCCTGTCACCCGGTGGTTGGCCCCCATGCCCCTCCTCTATCCAATGGTTGTCCCACTGTCTTTGATCCGGTGGCCTGGTCACCACCCTTGATCCGGTGGATCCACCACCCCTTTGATCCGGTAGCTTTTACACCCTTCCTTCTTGATCTGGTGGCTTCGCCACCCTCCCTTCTTGATCTGGTGACTTCGCCACCCTCCGTTCTTGATCCAGTGACCCCCCATCTACCTTCCTCATCCAGTGGAGTCCCTTTCCCCTGCTTGCTTTAATTGACAACGTGTTGGTTTAACCGTGGCTGTGGCTTTTGGGTTCTTCCTACTTTCTCAGGGTGTTGCCTCTTCCATGCACACCTCCACTCTTTAGGGGCCATCTTGGACTTGTCCGTTGATGCATACCCGCGTTACCCCCTAGCATCCGGGTCTAGGGGAGATGCTACTGAATTTTCACCAGACCATACACTATATTAAAAAAGAGGAAAGCAACAAACAAATGAATCAAATAATAATAAAAGGCTTCTTCTGAAACAACAAAAGACTATGGAGAACTTGACAGATTGAAACTAAACTGAATGAACTCTCCATCATCAATACACGAGCAATCAAGAATTGCATGAACCAATTAATGAAAAGAATACAACTGGTAGGCATGGCATGACTCCACTTGCCTACGTGAACACTTGCTTGAATGCACCCAAAATTTCCTTTGCATTGCATAGCCCGTGTGCTGGTGTGCCATCATCCTCCAGTATATAAAATGGTGATTCATGGAAGGTTGGGTTATGCCCAATCGGAGGCAGTCACTATGCGTGAGGTGGTCCTTGGACCTAAGTGCTCTACCGCCCGGTAAAAAAGAAAAATGGGCAAATTAGAATATGTGTCGACTTTCGGGACCTTAATAAAGCCTGCCCGAAAGATGACTTCCCTGCAACAACATCTGCACACTCAGACTTCCGCAGGCACCCAGCAAGGAGCTAAGTGCATGAGTGGTTGGCTTGTTGATCCGCTCGTACACGCCGAGGGTATGTCACACATACTCCCCTCACATGACGTCTAGCCATCTCACACAAGTCCGTCCCCGTCGCATATAAGGCATTATGGTCACGGTGAACATACCCGCATCCCAGGTCCGTATGTGTATGACACCGTATGACAGCTACACATATGCCATGGTGTCGCACTTATCTCCGTCACGAAACCTTGTGCCCACCGCTCGCCCCGCACTGGCCACCGATCGCCCTGACCATGGAATCGAGTTAGCTAGACCCTGGCCCAAAAGTAACATTCCCGGGACCGGCCCTGGCTCCCTGGCACGAAGACACTCGCCTTCCAGGACCCGTACCCAACTGCTCGTCTCGAGCCGCATTCGGCCTCCTCCAGGTGCCAGCCAACAACCACCCCCGCCATCTAGGCAGTTTGAGCCCATCTCGACCCCATCGTGGGGAGCCTCTATAAAACACACGGATGTCCGCTTTGTCACGCATTGACCCGGGGACCAACCCGCGTGTCAGAATTGTCCTGCGGCTTGGACCAGCTGTACTCTGGCCTCCTCGGCCCAATTGTAAAGTCCACGTGGCTCTCATAAAGCATGAAACCAGTTGAATACACACACCCATACCCGGGTCTCAGCCTCACCTCCACACCACCCAATGTGTGTCCGGTGCCTCCGGCTCTAGTTAATTAGCCCCCCAATCAAGTGCAGTGGTCCCCTTATAGCTGTAGGGTACCCCTGGTCCTCCATCCATGGCTTCAGACATATCCAGGCTCTTCTTCAGCACGAAACAAAGGTGTTTAGATTCAATCTGATGTAAATAAGCACCGACTGGTTGCGATCGATGGGGAAAGATGTCCAGTACGTGAATCCCCACATTCACCTGTGCACTCGCACCCATGGAACCTCTCCTCTCTCCACATGTCGCCCGATTCCCCCAAGTCCACGTGCCGCATCCTGGCGATGGGGCCCAGTCAACCTTCGGTTCCAGAGGTGATTGTCGAGAAATTGACTGGCACGCCTGCACCCCGATCTAGTTACCCTAGCCCCCAGAAACCTCCTGTGCCATTCGACCCCTCTCGACCTTTTGTGAAAGGCAAGTGCCCGGTGCCATCGTGAGAGGAATACGACCATGAAGGAGGATGCCTGAGATATATCAAACTCCTATGTTTTCCTTTACCACTTTATTCCTTCCCTCATCTTGGCCACCGATCCCAGCCACAAAAAGGATGGCACACCCGGTGGGATGTCTCCCACTTTTCTTCTTTCTGCTGAAGAGAAGCCTATGCCAGCCCTGAGGCCGCAGTGCCCTTTTTCCTGTCCTTGCAGGAGAGGTAGAGGGGGGACACACATGTGCATTCCCCGATAGCTCCCAGTTCGCGTTACGACAGCTGGACTACACCCGATGGCTATCTTCCACCGTCGCCCCAACTCAACATCCAACGCTCCAATGAACATGGCGGTCGTGACCTATGGCCCCATTGTCATCCCCGCCCACGCACGGGTGGGCTACTTGGCAACGCCGATCTCTTTTGGCAGCTTCACCCCTGTTGTCGGATCACCCTACTTCTTGGGTGTGGTCCCCGTGGCTATCCGCAGCCGCTCCCAGTGCCCATACTCGTCCGTGCAGCGGACGCGCCTGAACCTTCTCCAATATCGGCGGCCCGCCCGAGCGTCAAGCTAGGGACCTTCACCACCGGCCCCCGTAGGGGTCCCAGATCATCTCCTGCCCGGGCAAGTGCCAGCCCTCGGGTCCAGCACCGGTCGATCTCCAATGCGGGCTCTGTGCCCCAGGCCTCGGCCACCACCTTACAATTTTGGTTGGGCCTTCAACCCCAAGTCCCAGCTAGGTCAGCACCCGACGTGGGCTCCTTATCCCCGGTCCCTGGCTTCCTAGCGTCTCACTCGGGCTTGCAGCCCCGAGTCCCAATCAAGTCGGCCACCAGCACGGGCTCTCGGCCCCGGGGGCCAAGGCTTCTCAACATCCCATTCGGGCCTTCCGAACCGAACCCAAGATGAGCCATCACTTAGTACAGGTTTTCAACCCCGAGTTCGAGGCTCCCCAGCGTTCAGCCTGGGCACACAACCCCGGGTCTTACCAAGGTCGGTCCTCGGTGTGGACTCTCCGCATCGGGTCCCTAGCCTCCCAGCCCTACCACGGGGTCTTTCCCCCTACCATCCAACAATGCCCATTCCCAGCACAGGTCTTCCTCTTTGGGATGCGGCAACCCCAACGCCCGCCATGGGCCCTCTGCCCCACATTCCAGCTGATAAGCACTTAATTATCCATTATTATTCACATTACACACATAGTTCTTGGGTTTTAATGAAGATAATTATGTAATTTTTCACAATAGTCTCGGTCTCACGCTAAATGAAAAATCTTCTAGAATTATCGGGACTTGTGGCATTTTTAAAATAAGAATATTGCATCATTTGAATTTTGTCCAAATCTGGTTTCTCCATTCTCACATCTGCTTACCCTTTGCTGAAGTATAGCTTGGGTTATCGACGAAGAATATCTCTATTTCGGTGACTACCGAGTTGAGCTGGTCGAAGCCTTTGATGTTGGTGTCGAGGAGCTTTTCAGTGACTTCAGCTGCCAAGCCTCGATGGCATATGGTAATGGCATCCTCTTGGACTAGCAGGTTGATACACCTCATGCTGAGGTCTCGCCACTTCTTGATGAAGTCGAGGGTGCTCTTACCCTTCTTCTGTCGAAGAGAACAAAGCACGGCCAGGGAGATCTTTCACTCGGCCGTTTGGAAACGGTCAAGAAATTTCTTCTGGAGATCTGCCTAGTCGATGACTATGTTAGGCTTCAAGCAGGAATACCATTGGAAGGTCATTCCCATAAGTGAAGTGGCGAAGTAGCGGAGAAGATATGACTCGTCCAATGCTAGCTCACCCATGGCCTTAATGCAGTAAGTCAAGTGCTCATGTGGAGACCCCTACCCGTCAAACTTCTGCAGCTTCGGCGGCTTGACGTACTTCGGAGGGAGCTTCTTTAGCTGGTGATGCAGCAAGTAGGGGATGCTATAAAGGTCTATACTTGCGACCCCTTCCCCATACTGGGTGAGCTTTGCCTCGACTATCTGCTTGATCATCTGGCGCTGTGCCATAAGATTTTTTGGCATTGGCGTATTGGATGCTCATGGTTGAGCTTCGGCTGGGGGCATGCTGAACCCGGTTGCTGTTGGGGTTTGGGCAGCTGCCACTGAGGCATTGGCACCGTTGTGCCCAACTGGTAGGGCCAATGCTTCGGTCGGAGGCCTAACAAGTGGTTGAGGGTGAAGGTCTCGTTCCTGAAGATCTTGCAGGAGGGTCTTCAAATGCTGGTTCTCCTTCATGATAGTCTCGAGAGTCACCTCTTGAACCTTATTCACCGAAGGATCATTGTTGACTGGTTCCGTGTTTACAGGAGCGACACGGTCCTCGGATGGAACTTCTTCTGCTTGTTCTGATGCCTGAGGTCCGGCAAAAGTGCCAACGTGACTTGTCGGGGCCAGAGGCTGAGTCTGGTGATGAGGCCTCCTGAGCTGGGCCAGAGGCTAGTTCAGATCATCAGACTGAGTCTTGGGTTGGTCTCCAATAGCATAACACGCGAACACCCTAACTGTGTCGTTAATGAACTGGATCGTCTGCTTCCTCTGGGAATGCTTCTTAGGGTGAACTGGTGCCCCCAGTCTGTCAAAGACCAAGGTTCATTGCCGCGGAGCCTCCATTGGGGGATCAACCCAAGGAGAGCTCGGAGCTGGGTGCTGGCAAGACCCAGAACGAGTGCGTCTTTGCTTTCACTTATTCAGGCAGGGGACACTGGGTGGCTGGGCGTCATCGGACGGTGCCGGCATGGAATCGGCTATGTCTTGTTTGACGACATGTCTGAGCGCTCAAAGGGGGTTTCTGATACGTGCCCTCCGAACGGCTTGAACCTCTTCTAGGGTAACCCAGATTCTTCTCAGGTTGAGTTACTGATCTCCCTGGTCATTATTTCTTCGACGAGACTTGGGAGCTTGGGTATCAAACTAGTGCGGGTGCCCCCAGACTGTTGCCATGGCGCTTGCTTCTCTGAGCTCCACTTTGTCCTCTCGCATTTGTCGCAGGAGGCCGAAGCGGTTGGTAGTGGGGACCGTAGGCACGGTCTGCTCCCGAGGTATTATTGATTTGCCCCTATTGAGACGAATCCACAGGTTGCCGACAAGAATGGTCTTGCTGGAATTACTGGTTCCAGTGGTGAGTCGTCTGCCTTTACGGCCATGGCGACGCTTCTTCTGGGGAGCCGAGGAAGATCCTGCTCCAAGGTGGTAGACCGAGAAGACCCAATCTCCTATTGTTGAAAGCACGAGGCCATCAGTCAAAAGTGCTGAGATCAGCCTCCAGGGCACAAGGCCCGTGTTGGGAGCCGAAGGCTGGGTAACTCGGGTGTAAGCTCTTTCCCCAGCTGATAAAGGGGTTGTCGATGCTCGAGGTGATGCTCTTGCACCTAGAGCCGATGTTGCTAAAGGTACTGGGGTGCCAGCAACCTGAGGTTGTGAACCTGTGTCGAGCGCTGGCGTAACTAGAGTGTGGGGTAGAGGACCCACAGTAGGCACTGAGGTTGCCGCGTCCCAAAGAGGAAGACTTGTGCTGGGAGTTGACGTTACTGGGCAGTAGGGGAAAAGACCCCATGATAGAGTTAAGAGGCCAGGAGCCCGATGCGGAGAGCCCACACTGGTGACCGACCTTGGGAAATTCTGGGGTTGTGCGCCCCGACTGGATGCTAGGGAGCTTGGAACTTGTGGTTGAGAACCCGCACCAAGTGACGACTCTTTCAGAGTTCGGGTCGGGAGACCCGAGCAGGGTGCTATGGAGCCTTGCCCTCGGGGTGGGAAACCTGTGCTGGGGGCAGGCTCGGCTGATACTCGGGGCTGAGAGCCCGAGTGAGATGCTGCCTTTGCTGGGGCTCAGGACTTGGGACCCGTGTAAAAAGTGGGGGAGCTGGGGCTCGGGACATTTTGCTTGAGGCGCCCTTACGGGTTTTCACCTCAGCTGGGTTGATGGCAATTTTTGCCCCCAATGGTCCCGTAACGGGAGCTGACTGAGGCCGCCGAGGTATCTCTATTTTTAACCCCATTTTGATATATATATTTTTTTAATACCGGAGATCATTGTCCGTAGCATGATGTTGTTAAGGGACATGTCTGAAGACCGGGGAATGTAAGCAATCAGACATGGCTTTACCCCTACCCGGGGCTTTTGCGAGTTATGGGACTGTGGGACTGAGGGATATATTGCCCTGGCCAAATATGACTGGGGGTACTGGACTATAGAATACGGGAGTGTGTAATGACGGAGATCTGGGATATACTGGGACTGGGTTTTGCTAGACTAGCGACTGGAATGTCGCATGAAGACTGAAATCGATTGGAGACTGGAGAAGGTGATGTGAGGGATGACTGGGAAGTGTCAGACTATCAGTTTGGAGACACAAATTGATCAGTGACCGGCTCGAGAGAGTCCCGCGGTCTACTAGGGAGTAGGTGAAGACCACCCTGACTGGTGAGGGAAGAGAAATTTTCCTATTATCGGCTCCGGCGCCCTTTCGGGTTTTCACCGGAACCGACCCCTTTAGCTTTTTCTGATGCGCCCTTGCGGGTTTTCACGTCGAGGGATTTCCCAATTTTACCTGAGGTGCCCTTTCGGGATTTCACCTTAATCGGGTTGTTGGCCTTTTTGCCCCCAGTTGCCTCCTCGTGGAGGGGGACGACTGGGTCCACCAGGGCACCTCTATTTTTAGCCCTATTTTGTTATTTTTTTGATTTTTTTTCTTACCTGAGAGTCTAATGGCTGGGCTGTGGCTGGCACGGTGGTGCCCTCGCTCTTGTCATTACGAGGATGAAGGCGGGGGACTAGTTCCCGAAAACGTCTGACGGTGCTCCTGGAAGGACTCGGCTGACCCTGTCATTGGACTGGAGAGAAAGGCAGGGAGAGGTGACTGGTTCGCCCTTCTGCGAGGCAAGGACCGGTTCGACTGGCTGGGACTGGGAGTGTACACCTCAGTCGATGGGGCGCGCGAACTCGTGTTCTGGTACATGATACAGCTTTATGTGCTTTCCATTGAGAGGCAGGAAGGGTTTGTGGCCCTTATGGTCTACGACCGTGTAGGCCCCACCCTCATAGGCATCGCAAATGATGTATGGGCCTCGCCAAATCAGCTGAAGCTTGCTACTGGAATGCCCCGCCATGACTTCTCTTTCCTTGATCATGACGAGGTCGCCTTGCTTGAAGGCTCATTACTTGACGAGCTTATCGTAGGCTCGCACCATGCGGGCCTGGTACATCTGCAGGTGTTTGTAGGCTTCGAGCCACTTGCCTTCTAGATCAGCAAGCTCTTCCAGCCTTCTCTGGTATTCACTTTCATCAGGGCCGACCAAGCCGGTGTGAACCGCCACACGGTAGGATGCTAATTGGATTTCGATGGGGATGACGGCTTCTGCTCTGTAGACGAGGGAGAATGGCGAACATCACGTGGGGGTTTTGTAGACCGTCCGGTAGGTCCATAACGCCTCAGAGAACTTTTCGCCCCAGTCAAGTTTTCAATGGCTAACAATCTTAGCCAGGAGTTTGCAGGGGGTTTTGTTGAAGGCCTCAGCCAAACCGTTGGCCTGTGGGTTGTAGATCGAACAAGTCCTCCAGGCGATGTGGAATTTGGCTGCCAACTGGTACACGGCCTTGTTCTTGAATGGCGTCTCGTTGTCGGAGACTATACGACTGGGAGTACCAAATTGGTAGATGATGTTATGTCAGACAAACTTGGCAACCACCTCACTGGTGACTTCCCGTAGAGGGAGGGCTTCCGCCCAACGAGAAAAGTAATCGGTGGCGGCCAGAATGTACTTGTGACCTTTGGAAGCTAGCGGGAAAGGCCCCACGATGTCCATACCCCACTCCGTAAATGGCCAGGTGGGGGTTGTAGGACACAGCGGGTTAGGAGGTCTTCTAGGTACTGGGCCAAAGACTTGGCATTGATGACATGTGCGAGCATACTGGACGCAGTCCGCGTATATGGTAGGCCAATAGAAGCCTTTAAGTTTGATGTTGTGCTTCATTCTATCTCCAGCTTGATGTGCACCGCACAACCCAGAATGAACCTCGCGCATAATGGCTCGAGCCTCTGTTGGGGAGACGCATCTCAAGAGAATGGACTTGTCCTTCTCGTGGATGCACCGGTACAGGGAGTCGCCAATCAACTCAAATGACATTGCCTGGTGGAGTAATTGGACTCTTTGAGCCCGGTCAGGAGGGAGCCATCCCCTCTTGAACTTGATGATAGGCTCACGCCAATCTTCTTCTTCTGGAGGAGTGTCTCGGTCAAGGTCTTGGACCTCATAAACTGTGAGATCGGAGTCACTTTCGAGTGAGCTAGGCATCAACCTCCTGTGTTTGACTGTGATGTTGACTTCGCCCTCAGGCGGTAGCTTGATGGCCGTGGCCAACTTTGCCAGGGCGTCTGCCTGGGTGTTGCCACTTTTGGGAACGAGCAGATCAAGAAGCATGCCCCTCAAAGACGTAATGAGTCCCCCCAGCTAATAAAAAGAACTAAAGAAAATGCAAGGGTGTTCAATGCGCCGAGCAACTCACTATGGGGGAAGATGCCAGCCATATGGGAGAAGGAAAAGAAGAATACAAAGGCAAAAATAATATATGTTGCTCTCTCCTGCAACATGCTATCAGCACCATCCAGTGTGGCTCAAGCTGCTAATGAGGAAGATGAAGAAATTTACTTTATACCAAAGGAAGTAAATCAGGCTAAAGCTTTTGCCTCCCACCGTGTTGCTGGATCCAGGAGAATATCAAGGCACCCGCCAGCCAACAAGGCGGCACAATACCACATTCCTCCTTGGCTCGAAGACGTAAAACCTAGGGAGTTCACCTCAAAGAAACTCGATGCGTCTAGCAACAATGACGGGATGCCACTCACCCTAGTCAAATCAGAGGTGAAAGATAGCACTCCTGGCCCCTCCTGGCAAGACCAGGCCATGGTTGCACTTCTATACCAGAAGTAGCAAAAGATTGAAATGCTGCAAAGGCAGCTAAATGAAATGAATCTAAGTCCACCTATGCTGCAACTGGCAGGACATCTACATGAGGCAACACAAGGTAGTGCTAGCTCACCTGAAGCTTTAGCATGGCCAGCCATGCCCCGAATAGTACATGATCTTACGGGGGGCATCCTCCCTCAACCACTCCAACACACAGTTCCCCGGGCATGTTAGGGGGCAACTAAAGAATCTCCGAAGATGGTGCCGATGAGGCTACATATGCAGTCGGGCAAGCTGAAGGCGGAAGAAACGATGAATACGAAGATGGCCGAATGAGAAGTCACCGAGGCCAAATTACAAGCAGCCAAACAGAAAGATGATGAGTCCATCATAGACTACATAAGAAGGTGGAGGAATCTTCGTGAAAAGTGTCGACATCTGCCAAGCTACGGGGACTCCGTTCAAATCTGCAAAGAAAATTTGAGAACAAAAATTCTACGATGGGTCATTGACATTGAAGTCACGATCTTTGAACAGCTACGTGATATCACAGCCAATGTCGAAGCAGTTCTGGCAAGGCTTTGCCCGGCCTCCACGGCCTCGAGCCAAAAGAATAAACCAACCAACAAACATCCGGTACTAGAAGAAGTTTGCGCCTCAAATTTTGAAGCCTTCGAGCAACAGAAGGAGAAAATGAAGGAGGCATCTTCCGCCGAGCTGGCAAAATAAAGGCCCTCATTAAGGGGCAAAATTATGAAATTGTACTCCTTTCTGAAGGACAAGACTTGGGCTCTTTTTGAGTGGACCTGTAAATACGGCAAAGTGGCACCTCCAGAGTCAAAGAAACTAGGCGAGGTCGAAAGAAAAGAGGATCCACGCTTTTGTCCTTATCACCAAATGTTAGGACATCCCATTGAGGATTGCTATGTGTTCAAGGACATTATTGAGGGCCTGATCAAGAAAGGCAAACTGAAGATGGGCAAGTACAAGGTGGACCCATCGCGCCCTCACCAAATGCCCATTTAGAAGAGAGCCGGCCCGCATGGCGTCACCACATCAACTGCTCCTCACAAATCTGATTGAAGCCAATATCTAGCATGCCCGCGTAGCTCGAATGCAGATGCTTTCCAACCAAAAGAAGAATGGCAAATGAAGAAAAAATAGAAGAAAAAAAGAGGAAAGGAAAGGGCCTGTTCTGGTGGTAGGCAGAGGAGCAAAAGGGAGGGTGAATGAAATTTACATATATAGACATAAGGCTCCGCCTATTGAATCTGAGATGTTGTCTCTCAGAAGGTCGGGTCCTTCCAAAAAAAGAAGAAGAGAGAAAATATAAAGTAAAATGAAGAGGGCCCTGATGGCCGCGTCTGACAAGGGAGATATCACTCCCCTCATAACTTGGACCGTGTCAAATAAGAAACTACCATCGTGTGGTTAGCGTGGTGGAGCGAACCACTCATCCCCTCTTTGAGAGGGTGACCGCTCTCCTATACACCCACCTTGGTCTGTTAAAAAATATGCATGGTGAATGCCCAAGGAAAAATAAAATGACTACGTCATCTGTGGAGGTAGGAAGACCTTACAACTGCAGCTTCTAAGAACAAGCGTCAAAAGGATGACACTTGGCGTAAGCATCAGAAGCCTGAGATGAAGCTGTTCGTAGCGACTCCTGAAGAAATCAATGATGATAAAAGATAGTTGTTGATCTGACGCATAGCTATCACCAAATATCCAAGGGGGACCATGTAATCAACAGTCCCACCAAAGCTAAAGATGGCCCTCATTGGCCATTAGGCCTCCTGTTTCGAATACGGGTCCATGCCCATTGAAGGGAATGAAAAGAACAATCCATACTGAGTCAGCTGCACCCTTAACTCTTTATCAAACCTACAAATAAACCCCTTTTGGCTTTTAATGGCCTGTCTCAGTACCCCTTGCTCCCGCTGGAATTCATGGTGCCTTGCCATCTTCCCATCCTACGGAGGTACTCCCCACTTGTCCCACCGGGACTAACCCTCCACCATTGATCAGATAAGGCTTTATATGGATTGAAGCAGGCTCCCAGGGCCTGGTACAATAGGCTGAGCTCTTTCCTCACAGGTAAGGGATTCTCAAGAGGTGAGGTTGACCCCACCTCGAAGTAGCTTTATGACCTTCAGGGTCAGTTGACAACAGTCCCGCAAGAGGCTATCAGGATAATCATCTAGAATTCGGCAACGCACTCGAGCCCTCTAGTAAATAACAAACGGGAGTGTAGGGATGACCAAGTTGAAAAATATGTGCATCCCATCAGCCAGGCAAATGTCACTCGTCCGTCACTAGAGCCCGAACTCAGAGATTGGGCTCTGTCTATTCGCCCAAGTGTACTGGCATTCCGAAAGGGGAAGACTCTACTGCTGGAACCATACTACCCCTTTCGATTTGGCCAAAACTTCGGGTACGATCAGCACATCCCGGTGCATAGCACCCAGTTTGACCTCGCCTCACGGAGTTTGCGAGGGGGCCTGGTTGCAGAGCAGGCGAGGGTTTGGTGGGACTTCTTCCATCGGGCTGATACTGTCACTTTCAGAGTGCCGGCTCCCGGTCGCATTCCACGGGTGACACCTGAATATGTAAAGTGGTGGAATGCGTAGACGACGTTCTATCGGTCTCACAAGACCGACTGCTGGGATGAGGTAGAGAGAAAGTTCTTGAGCCGGCAGCCCGTGCCCATCATTGACATCGAGCCAGAGCATCTCCTGCGCCTGTGGCGCGACAAAAGCAGGGATGTGGCCGATTACATGATCGCTCGCAAGGCGGCCCGGGAGAGCAGATCGGCGCCACAGGCCAAGCTACCTTCGATGGCGAAAGATGAGTTCAAGAAGACCCTATGGGAGCTTTGCCGTATTGGCCCCGACCGCCTGGATTTGATCAACTACCCACTACCGGCGAAAGAGGAGGGCACTCTTGTGACCAGCTAGCGGGCCGAGAAGGACACAATCTGCCCATACCGCACCTTTGTAAGGAGGGACGAGCAGAAGCCTCAGAATTATGCAGATACTACCTGGCTCTACGTCCTCTTATGGGTGCACGGGCTGACCATCGAAGCTCGGTCGGCGGTCATCCTAGGGCAGCAGTTGCATGTGGCCTATCATTACGCCGAAGGGTGGGGGATGGACCACTTCAACCTGTACTGCCATCTTTCGGCCAAGAAGCATGCTGACTTGGCTGCCCTCACCGACCGGTGTCAGAAGATTGGTGATGTGTGTTGGCTGGTTAGGGAAGCGGCCCGCCGGGACCAGGAGCCCTCCCTAACATACTGGCCAGTCTCGCTTCGACTTTATACCGGCCCCCACGGTTCATATCGTCAAGCACACATATCATATTTTCTTTGTTGGCCGTTGTTGCATCCTTCAGGGCGTTGGATAGCAACTAACTCCATGCTTCCTCTTCTCTTTTGTATCACAGACCACCCGGATAGTACTCAAATGGCGACGTACCACAACCTCCTCCGACAAGCAGAGAAGCCAACATACTTCGAGGAGGCGCCAGCGGCCCCCACCGGAACTCCTCTACCTCCTCCCACGAAGAGGCCCCGAGTGAGGTCGCCTGTGAAGAAGGCTCTGGGTGAGGCGAGGGCCGCCGGGCGACGGGAAGCCAAGCACCGGAAAGCGGAGGCCGCCCAACCCTCAAGGACCATTCCTGCGCCGCCCCCCATTTCTTCATTTGAAGAGTTTGAGTCTGGCCAGGCCGAGCCGAGCCAACCGGCCAGTAAGATTTCTCTTGTTACGATTGTATCTCGCGTGGGCCTTATCTTTATTTTAGCACGGGATGCTCATGCCCAAGTATCTGTATACTCACCAGTTAGGGAGGAGCCTCTGCCTTCACTAGTCCCCGCTGCAAGCGAAGCATGGGCCGGGTCCGAGCCACCATCAACTCCCACTCATCTACCCGAAGTTGCTGGGGAGCCTCAGGAGAAGTTGCCTGTGGAGAGGGCACTTGCTGCCGCTAGAGTGACTGTGCAACAGGAGGTCGAGCAGAAGAGGGCGGTGGTCCTCCGGACGGCTTTAGCTTCACCTCCTCCGTCAATTCCTTCCTTCGCGAAGTTCGCTGCGCCTCGGGCCGAGTTGAGCCATCCCACAGGTGAGACTTTTAGACGCCGACGTCTTTTGGGGTCCGATCACCTCTCGAGGAAATTCCTTGCTCGTGCATGACATGTGTGTGTTATTTTCTCAGCCAAAGCGGATGGGGTACGTTCCGTGCGGGTCCCTGGTATGCTGATTAGCCCGCAGGAACTAGAATAGAGACGAGCTGAGGCTGAGAAGCTTATGGCCGCATACGCTGCTGTGCAGGCTGAGGGTAGCCAACCCGCAGGTTAGATCTCTTTGCTAAGTGTTCTGCCTAACATTCTTTCGCCTGGTGAGGCAAGGCCTTTTACGTGCGTTTCTTATTCTAGCCCCTACAGAGGAACCGGCACCTGCCCCCGCTCCAGACACGGATGAAGTCGCTGCACCCGGGGTCGCGCCCTCTGTGGAGGGGTCAACCCCCAGTCTGCCCCCAGTCGCGGAGACCAAACATGGTAACTCCTCTCACTAGCGTGGCTGACGTATCTTTTGCTTTCCGTTCGGAGCTCGTGGGCTTTTGTTTGACCCAGGTGTTTCTTCATCTGGCAACTCCCCTCGGACCCCTTTCCGAGTGGATAGAGGCCCGAGAGATCCTCGAGCCAATGCTAATCTACACGAGGAGGAAGCTGAAATCTGGGAAGTTACCATCTCCCAGTCCGCATGAGGAGGAGGCTGGCGGCTCCCCAGCGAGAGTCTCCCCTCCGAGAGGGGAGGAGCCTATCCCGGCCGAGTCCTCCTCGAGCGAGAAGGTAGATTACGACTACTCTTCTGACGAGGCGGCTTCGGGCTAGGATGTTGTAAGTGTGGGCCCGTTCATGTGGGGTCCTCCTTTTGTAGCTAATCTTCGGCCCTCTGTTTCTTATTCGTCGGTTCATTTGCAGGAGCAAACCCGATCGGGAACCATGGAGGCACCTATCTCGGATGGGCCGACAGAGCAACCTGAGGGCGGTGGTGCTGGTTTGGGGAAGCTGGCGGCCTTGTTCGAGGTCCTGCAGTAGGAGGTAGCCGCAGAGACCACATCCACCACCGACGAGGCCCTGGAAGAGGGGGAGATAGCGCCAGAAGGCAGAATCGTTCCGACGATGGAGGTAAAGCGAGGCCCCTGGGACCCTTCCTATGCCTCTTCGGAGCTCGGGCAGCTTGCCTTGCCCAATGGGAGGCTAATCCTATTTTCTGCGTTTCAGGAGGAAAAGGGGCTCCCCGAAACGCGCACGACCAAGGCCCGGAAGGCCGTAGCCAAGTGGAGGGGGACAACAGGCCCGTCGGAAGCTGAGGAGCTACGCCTGCTATCGACGACGGAGGTGGAGCGCATAGTATCGTTCCTACAGTCGGGGAGCGGGCTGAAGCTCATGGTCCCTCTCCCACCTCCTCAGCCGCTTATGACACCCGAGGAGGGCCGACTTCTGGAAGAGACGCTCGCCAGCCTCACGGTTCGCAGGGAGGAGGGGGCGTTATCGGAAGAGGCGGCCGAGCCTTCAGCAGCGGTGCCTGAGCCGACCCCGTTTCCCACCCTTCCTCCGACCGAGAGCAGGGAGGAGCAGCCCCTCACGATAGCGGAGCGAGGTGGTCCGGTTGTAGCTCCGGCAGCTCCTCTGGTGATAGCCGACCGGGGGTTATCTTTCGAAGCAGGAGGGCCCAGTGATCTGGCCATGGCGCTCCCCTCTTCTTCAGCCATAGTAGATGCCGAGATATGGGCCGCCATGGACAGCGCGGTAGAGTTTAACCTCCCAGTGGTGCCATCGACTGGCCACGCCACTTCGGACACACCAGTTCGACCAATGCTGCAGGCGCTTCACTTGATGATACTCGTCGACCCCTCCCTTACATACCAAAGGACGCATTCGATAGTGACACTGCTCACCGACGCATTACAAGTGTTGGGTTGTCCCCTAGAAGAATGGTCGCGATGGGCTCTATTGTTGCTGAAATATGTGAACCGTCGCGAATTCATGGAAACTCGGGCACCTGACGAGCTTACCGCCATCAAGGCCGAGGAGGGCGAATATTTGCAAGCTTTGGGGGAGCGTCGACGCAGTGGAGAGCAGCTCGAGGAGGTCCTGGAGGGAGGTCGTCGAGATGTCCATGCCCTCAGGGGTAGAATTGAGGAGCTAGAAGGCCATCTTACTGCAGCCAGGTCCGCACTAGCCGAGGCTGAGGCGACCGTTGAGAGGGCAAGTGAGGCGCTTGCCATTGCCCGGGCTGAAGCGGCGTCTGTGGAAATGGAGTTGGGACACCTCGAGGAGCAGAGGGGGCGACTACGCGACATGGCGAGCTTCCCTTGCATCGGGATTCTCCCCCTCGAGGATGTTTTCTGGGGTATTGACTGAGTGCCGCTCTCCTCGGCCCTCCTCTTATTACTCTACCTCCCTCCCTTTCTCTCTTCTTCTCTTCCCCCCTTTTTACATGTAACTCAGGGGTATGTCCCGATGCACGTGTATCCCCCATTTTGAAATAGAAGGATCATTTGCGTACATAGTCTTGCATGCTAGTCTACGAATCCTTTCCTCCTCCCCTTTTTCTCTTGCTCTTCAACGGGATACGAGTCAGTGCCAGTAGCTCGATCTAGGAACGCTTCGATCGGGTCTGCAGAGGCTCGTAGGAGAGTGTTCGTCTCCCCAGGGGAGAGACGAGGGGATCACTCCACCACGCGAGTCTCGTGGCCCCGTTGAGCAGTTCCGTGAGGAAGATTGGCCTGGGCGGAGGGTAGTCGTCACCCGAAGGGACGGAGAGAAGAGCTTATTGGTTGAAACGACCTCAACGGGAGGTTCAAGTCGAAGGGTTGTTCGTCACCCGAAGGGATGGAGAGAAGAGCTTATTGATTGAAACGACCTGAATGGGAGGTTCAAGTCGAAGGGTTGTTCATCACCCGAAGGGACGGAGAGAAGAGCTTATTGATTGAAACGACCTGAACGGGAGGTTCAAGTCGAAGGGTTGTTCGTTATCTCACCCCGAGAGGGGTCTGGGCGAGATGTTCACCCATCGGCGTCGTCAGGGTGGTGGGGCCTGACATAGTTTGTTCGTCTCTTGAGGCATTCGTCAACACTGGGTCGGTGTTGATGCAAAGAGGGGTTTACTTCCCCAACCAGACGTAAGGTCCAGGTGAGGGGTCTATTTGTCAGTATCGTCGAGGTGACGAAACCGACATGGCTTATTTGTCTCTTGAAATATTCGTCGGCACTGGATAGGTGCTAACACAAAGAAGGGTTTATTCTCTCACCCCAGACGTAAGGTCTGGGTACGATGTCTATTCATCGGCGTCGTCGAGGTGACGCGACCGACATGGTCCGTTTGTCTCTTGGAATGTTCATCAGCACTGGATCGGTGCTGACGCGACTATGGACATAAATATAATTTAAAAACAACTCATCCTAGATATCCTCTAATAACAATCTCCACCACTGTCCATTAACAGAGTCAGAGAATGAGGATATTATTGGAATGTCATCGCGGGACGACGACAGACACGTCGCGTACGAAGGCAACAAATGCCCAACATAGCATTTTGGGGTACGACATGGCAGCGCATAGCGTGGGCTCTCCGAAACCCCCACCTTCACGCTGTTACTCCACCCTGCGGACCTCGACCGTATGTACGTGGAGCCCGACATGGGCGTGGTTGTCGAGGCACATGTCGACGCCGCCTCATTCGTCTTGTCGGAGGCCTCACCGATGCTACACTCACAAGCACACGTGGAAGGACTATTCTATCATCTATGGGGTCTGGGCCGATGTTGCGTGCCGAACATGATGCATTTGTGCTTACAACTCTAGCATTCTGATGCATTATCTTGACGGTGCATTTCATGTTACGAGCTGTTAGTGGGATCTACAGCTGGGTCCTCCTTGGTGCATTGAAGCATGTCTCTTCCAAAAGGATGGCAAGCCCTTGCATTCCCGACACATCGCGGTAGCCTAGCCAGCCCCATGGACTCCCTCGTGGAGGTGGGACTATGGCTTACTTCACTGTCATCACCATCATCCATTGAGATCTCCTCAGGCTCCCATTGGTCATCTTCCATTGCAGCAATTTGAGCAATGTCTTGTGCAAGGAGATCATCTGAAGCTATGCCTGAAGAAGAATGCAACCATGTGCTCTGATACCAATGATATAAAATTATTGTGGGGTACATAATGGGGTGAGGAATACCTAGAGTTCATAGTCCCAAAACTTGGAGGTCCCAGAAAGACGACTACTAGAGTCATCCCCAAAAAATTACACTCTAAATCATGACCTCGTTGGTGATGAGCCCTCAGAGAAGCACTGCGAAGAACACCCGTGTTCTTCTTCATCCCAACACATGACAACAAAGTGGAAAGAGAGAACTAGAGAAACAGTATGCATGAGAGAGAGAAAGAGAGACTTCTCATGTGTATACCGAAAAAAACCCACTTTGTTGTGCCAGACGGTGGCCTTTTATAGGCGATGAGGGGCAGTTTTTTTTTGCATTTGCATGCATGCGACAACTGCACGCAACACCCATTCGCAAATGGACATGTTCGTCCGTTCACGAATGGGTGCATGCTCCCCCCCTTCATGGGCAGCCGTACATCAACACCACCAAATAAGTAACCCCAATGTTGTCACACCACAATTGAGGAACAGGAAGATTAGGAACATCGACCTCTTTGAGAAGAGACATAAGCCACATAACCTCCATGATAGTATTAGCAATAGCTTTATACTCTGTCTCTATACTAGACAGTGCCATACTGCGTTCTTTCTTGGCACTCCAAGAGACTAAATTTTGCCCAAAGAAAATGGCATAGCCACTAGTAGACCAACGATAATGCAAAAGCGTATGTTGTTACTACACGTGCGCTAACAATCTTAAACCGAACTTAGACAAAATGATTAAAGGAAAATATAGTACTATGGCGAGCATGGGTTGATCCCACAGAAAAGATGAGATTTTTGCAGTTAAGAACCTTAAGTTCCTTATATGGGCAAAATGTTTGTGTTTCTTTTAAAGTTGGAAAATCATGGAAATAAACCTATATAGCAAACACCATGCAAACAAAGAGAAAGAAGGAGAGAGTGAGAGAGAGAGAGAGAGAGAAGAGCAAGACCAAGATGGAGAAATAATTACTTCTGTTGCATTAAAGAAATCTCTATGAAGTGGCGAGGCAAGATTACAATGAAATGACGAGACAAGATTACAACTATGATGAAAATAAGAATGCTGCACACTACGAATGAAGAACACAAAATAAGAAGAATGCTAAGAGCCTGGAGCCAAAGTTGATGTAGCGGTGGCGGTGATGGCGCCGTCCCTCCTTGGCCTTGGATCACGAACCACCTTGCTGATGATGTTGTCTACGCTGGAGTGGATGCTGCCTTCGCCTTTGAAGCCGCCCTTGGAAGAGATTATAGAGATGGAGAAGAGAGATCTAGGGTGAGAAAGAGAGGGGAAAATGTGAATAAAAGAGGGTTAACTAAGGAGATCTAAGAGAGGAAAGGGTGATGGTGCAAGGTGGAAGAAGTAGGAGCAAGGATGGGGGGTGACCTAGCTAGATGAAGAGAGAGGGGAAGAGAGAGAGGTGAGGGTGACCTAGGGAGAGAGTGGATGAGGTGAGGGCACCCTAGGGCGAGGGAGAAAGAGAAAAAAATATTTCAAAAATAAGAATCCCCTTTTCTCCCCTTGCAATGGTCTTTTTATAGGAGAAATGTGTTCCATGGAGGGCTTGGATTGAATTAGATGAGAATGGATGATGAGGATATAGAGGGAATGAGGTGAAGGATGTGAGAAGGATGCTAGACACCCCCTCTTCTAGGGTTTGGGGTGCCCTCCCCCTTACTCTTTCCTATTTTGGTGGAGATTCCCTTGATTTTCCCTCATTGATTCTCTCCTCTATTATCTCGGCAAGAACTTATTGAATCTATTGTTTGGGCGCATAACAAATTAACATGGGTTTGATTCACACTCCATGTTCTGAGAAATATTTACCATCCGGAGTGTTCGGATACGGAGCGGTCAGCCACGTGATGGTGGCTCAGTCCAATTGGCAAACGACAAGGAGTGCATAGTTGCTGGAGTGGGATCGGTGCAAATTCATATGTTTGATGGAGTGGTGTATACACTTACAGAGATCCAACATGTGTCAAATCTGAAGAAGAACTTGATCTCACTAGGAGTCCTGGATTCGAGAGATTACTGATGCGCTCTTGAAGATGGAGTTCTCAGAGTATGTAGAAGAGCACATGTTATACTGCAAGGACATTAATTAATAGACAACGTGTACAATCTCGTAAGGAGAGTCAACACAGGCGTGACTATAATAAGTGTGTCCCAAGCGAGTAGCATAGATCAACAGAGAAGTCAGTCTGATGATGGTGGAGCGTGAAAGAAGCGGGTCACTTTCGCTTCAGATGTTGATGGTGGTCGTAGTCTCTCATGTCAATTGAGAGAGGTGAGACCATACTGAGGCTAGTAGCAGTGCTGAGCTATGCAAGACACCCAGATGGGGTGCAAGCATCAGGGTACATGATATGGCACCGACAAATAGGTGTGGATTCGATACTAAGTTGATCTTCATATGACTTGCGGATTCAAATCAAGATGAAAATTTGTTAGGGTGTCTTGATCCACAAGCAGAGTCAAAGTTAGACCCTGACATAGAATATATCTAGGACTCTGGGTTAGAGTCTAAGTGGAACTCTAGATAAGATTATAAGATAGTCATAATGGGTTTAAGCGACTATTGGAGGACTTCTATAAATATGACTGTAATCCCAAGAATGGCATGCCGTGATGAGATCGGGAGACGTCTGGGAGCCACTGGGGGGAAGACATAATTCTTTTTCATAGTAGAAAGAACGATTCCTCCAAATTGCTCTCTTGCTCTCTCTCGATGTGTGTACTTATGTGCATGTTCATCATCTCACCAGTGTCACAATCCTAACAAGTTGCATGGATATTTTAGCAGTTGGATTACCTGGCTTCATAAGCAAGTGGTGGGTTTAAGATTTCTCCACTACAGCGGGGATCTGGGAATAAAGGAAGCAATTTGGACAAACGTCAAACAATATAGAATGATACTTCCTTTTGTTTAGCTGAGAGCTTTAACTGGTTAGACGAATAATGTCTGAAGAAAAAACATGAGCGAAAGGAGTGGTTACTTGGTGGATGTCCTATTCTCATACTGTAAGAGGGTGAAAAAATGTCAACCATTCAGGTTGACTTTGTTGACCCTTACATAAGAACTTTAACGGAGTTCAAGACGGCATCTGATGACTCAATTTTTGTTCTTCATTGCTATATATGTGTTTTTGCTTGCACCAATAAGTAGACTAAGCTATCACACGCTACACATAAAATAATTCATAATTTCCTCGCAAAATATAGAGGTAAGGTGCGAACCACCACTCCTACTAATTCAAGAATACGCCATTAACATATGTAGGGGATCAATTCCTGAGAGGCATGGGATCAGGTAGCCACGCTCATCAGACCTGAGAGTTGCGCAGTCACATAATGGGGTCTCTCGGATGTCCTGTATAAATATAACAAACATTAATCAACAATCTTCAATCGAGATTTAGTTTTTCTCGTTGGACAATGTGGTTGAATAGCCAAGTATTTAGAGGATCTCTCTAGGAGAAAGATAAAAAATCCCGAATACGCATAGCCATCCTTCCACAGACTCTGAGGCGCCATCGGATCCTCGTTTCGTTTCTCCCAATGAAACCCTACTCTGCGTCTCCCACGAAACAAACGTCGCCCTACTCCGCCTGCTCCTGCTCTGCCTGCTTCGCCATCATTCGCTGGCTCTTCCCTGCTCGTCGCCTCTCCCTCAAGTGGCCCAACCTTCCCGTGTTGCCTTCGCCGCCATGATACCTGGGTTTTCCATGCTTCATCCCCATGTAATGCTATTTCCAAGAGGTCCAGGGTCATCAACGACGGCCATTACTACTCGGTCGGATGGTTGGTTGGGAAACCCTCAAAAGCATACACCCATCTCTTGTCCAATCACCTCTGTAATCTTCTCCCATTGACCGACGATCGTGTGGCTAAGGTTCACCTTCCTCCTCTTTTTCTGCTCTCGTACTTGTGGGAAATCAGCTTTTGCAGTGAGGGGTTGAATCGATACACTACCCTTCCCGCCCGTGAGCCTACAGTGTTATTTGCCCTTCTCCTATTTTACCCCCTAGGGCTCGTTTGCAATGGCATCTCCAGCATCCATGCCAGAAGCGGTGGCTTTCCCAGCAGTAGAAGACCGCGTCTCCTCTGCATCCTCCTCGGCCCCTTGCCGCCACTGGTTCCTTCTGTAGATCTTACTGAATCTGTTTTTCTTTGCAGTATTTCTGTTTGCTATACTTTTTACAACCCTTTCATTTTGTTGTGAACGATGTGGTATGTAGTTTCATATACCATCCTTCTTGTTGTGCTACGACCTCCTAGCGTCGCGCATGTGCAGTCAAAACATTCCCACAAACAAGCAAACACCAAGCTGCAAGTGCAACAACCACACTTGGGATAGACCCCCAAGTTCACAGAAGGTTGAACACAGCCAAGGACTCACTTCCAATCTCTAAACAGAGTACCAGACATGCACTTGAAATATGATTCAGAAAAGCAAAGTGAAAGTCTAAAGCAAGGCAGGAAAAATGCAACGGCTTCTGATCATTGTGATGAAGCACTACTAAGCTTCGGGCTGGCTGCAAAGACGGGCTGTACTCCCATCAACTTTTTCTTCCTTTTTCATCACTGGTTATCTCAAGCCAGGACTGGGCTGCTCTCTTTCCCCTTCCTTTCTTTCACATAGAAATTCTTCTTTGAATACACAAGGGCATGGCTTTTTCTCTTTCTGGGCAGTAGCTACTTTAGCCACAACGCAGCAGCTCATCATACATGGGCTACTCCTTTTATAGGCGTAAGAAATCCCTTTCAGAAGAAGATCTCAGGCAGTATGTGACTGGCTCTTTGCAAACAAATATTTGTCTTGAGGGAGCTTTTGACTTGGTGGCCTCTGATAGGCCAGAGAGGCAGCAAAAATAATTTTTGGCTTTCTTGTTACTTAGGTTGACTAGACAGTATGTGAGTAGATGCTTCCCAAGTAAGATCTGCATCATCTTTTTCTTTTGCTGGTAGGACAGTCAAGGACGTCCTTCTATCCTGGTGATCTTAGTGGTAGAGAACTCTGATTGGATGGAGGCAAAAAGGTAGCTGCCAGGATTGGTGACTGTTCCTAGAAATGGTAACTAATTTTTTCATGGACCAAAAAGATTGTTATAGTAAGCCAATGATGACCATGATGGTTGACTGAGCAAAGAGACCTGTCCAAACCTCAAAAGACATATTTTTGGGCATTTGTGGTTCCTATTTTTACTCTCTGGATCCTTTTCAGAAAAAGCTGCAGGTTTGCTAAAAATGTCTTTGGGAGTCACTCACTGAGGTATTTCGTCAAATATTATGCATCTGCATCGACCTTGGTCTCCACATATGCACAGACGCTAAATATGCACAGACCTTTCTTATGTTGAAGGTAAACATGCACAGACCTTTTATGACTTAGACACAAATGTGCACCGACCTTAGACATGCACATACCTACATGTGCACAGACCTTATGAAGCAACATGTATACGTGCACCGACCTTGTAGTGTGCACATCTGATGTGCATCGACCCTAGACATGCACAGACTTCCATGTGCACAGGCTCTACATGAGCTTAGACTTGGATGCAACATATGCATAGACCCTAGACATACACAGACTAGGTTATGCCAATGTGCACAGACTTGGATATACAAATGTGCACAGACTTGGATATGTGCACAGACTTGGATATACAAATGTGCACAGACTTGGATATGTGGTTGCATCATATGCATAGACCTTGGTTATGGAAATGTTCACAGACTTGGATATGTACACAGACTTGGTTGCATCATATGCATAGACCCTAGACATGCACAGACTTACATGTGCATCGACCTGGTATGCTACAGTGAAGATGTGCATCGACCTTATAATGTCAGACTTCTAGATGTGCATCGACCTTATATGCCACAATGCAGATGTGCATCGACCTTATGATGTATGCTACAGTACGTGCATCGACCTTCTGAGCAGAAATGCACATGTGCACCGACCTTAGTTTGGCATGTGCACCGACCTTGTAAAACAAGAAGTGAAATGTGCATCAACCTTGCTGGGCGCAAATGTAAATGTGCATCAACCTTCTTGACCAACATGCAAATGTGCATCGACCTACTAATGCAAGATACAAATATGCATCGACCTTGAAGTACAAAAGTGCAGTATGCATCGACCTTACTTCTTCATATACAGGAATGTGCATCGACCTTACTTCTTCATGAACAGGAATGTGCATTGACCTTACTTCTTCAAGGCCTGAATGTGCATCGACATTACTTCTTCAGAGCCTAAATGTGCGTCGACCTTCCTTCAGAAGTAGCTAATGTGCATCGACCTTAATATGCAGCAGACTAGAATGTGCATCGACCTTACTAGTTCAAAATGCATATGTGCATCAACCTTTGTCCTTGAATTGTGGCTATGCACTGACCTGACTGCATGGACTTCTGTGAAACTTGTTGCCTTGATTTCTATCCAGCCAATTGCCTAGATTTTATGCACCTAATATTATCACCTGTCTTGATTTCTGTGCATCCAGTTGCCTTGATTTCTGTGCAACCATGTATCTTGAGTTTCTCTTTCAACTTGGAAGGTTCTTGCCCTTGAATTTCTGTACCTTGAGTTCAGCCTTGATTTTCATGTTGCCAATTGCCTAGATTTACATGCCATTCTTAATTTCTTGCACTTTACTTACAATGACCTAAAATACAAGAGTGTTGACATCATCAAATACAAATAAGACTCATCAATGAGTCATAGTCAGACATCATCAAAACAGCATATATCCAACAGCATGTTTGGCAGAGTCTCAGCCAAACATGCCATAGTGAATGAATATCTGAATTAAACTCCCCGTTTAACATTAATACTCCAAGGAAGAGGGTCATTACATGGAGTTTAGACCAGAACTGTGCATTAAGATAAGCATAAGGTTTTGCTGCACACAGTGCATGTGTGTGAGATTTTCACTGCTGAATTGCCATGAATCGAGCCAGTAATTCTCTGCAAAGATCTCCCTGAATTTTTTGAATTCAAGCGCAGCTGAGTGTACTTCCTCTGCATTCTGGAAATCCAGCACCTTGCACAAGCACCATAGTTGTATACCTACATAAAAAAAAGGAAGGGTTGATAAAGGCATTAAATTCTAATCAGAACTTCAAGACCATTGGATTGTGATTTGTGCATGTGAATTAATGTTGATACCTGTGCCATTGCCTGCTGAATCAAGTGAACAAAGGAGGGTGCACCAATTTAAACAATTGCATATGGGTTCTGTCAGCCCAGCTAAATCAAACCCATTCATTGAATATCCCTGTGACTGCACCATTTTGAAACTAAGGGCAGAGCCCCTTTTGCATTTCTGAAACCAAAAACACTCATTATGCATCATGAGTGTCTCTCCTCGGCAGTCTGGAAATCAAGCCCCTGCATGCTCAACAATAAGCCTCAGTGCTCACTGGATATTGTATGAGCAGGGGGTTCATCTCCTCATGTACCCTTCGGTATCAGGCAATCAGTCCCCATCTGTACTGGAATATGCATATATCATATGCACAAGTGAATCGCGTTCAGGTTTTGCTCACCTCATATGCATGGCATGAATAAGAGAGTGTAGCTGACATGAACATTGGGAGAGATTAGAAAGGGCTAGTCAGGTTAATCAAGATCCATAGAGTTCAGATTTTGACATATGGCTGGCAGATCCGATGACAACTAGTCAAATTCACCTGCTCAAAATCCCAGTTCATGTGAACACATAGCTAGGTGAAGACAACTAACCCCATCAATTGGGCATTTGGATATAAATTTTTGGATAAACAGTGAGAACATCAGCACAAGTTCTCGAAGTCAAGTCAGCGGATTGGTCATTCCAGCTGAGAACCTAAACTCAGCGAACTTCACAGCTGCGATCCACATGAATAGCTTTCTGTTTGCAAATTAGCAAAGTCAGCGCACCTGGGTCAAGCGTTTCAGCAAAAATCTGCGGGTGTGGTTAGGTCAATAAAAAAAAAAGGATACCTCATGAAGATTCTCAAGGACAACAGGGTCAAGGTGTACTTTGGGTGGAAGAAGGAGCCTCCCAATATTTCTGAACTCAAAGTGAATTTAAATCCATGTCTGCTACATGATCAGAAGTCTTTGGGGTGCTCCAGTGAAAAGAGTGGATCCCTGGGCTCAACTAAGTCACTTTCCCACAATCCCAGCCAATGCAGCATCATGTCTTTCAGCCCGTTGGCTTCACTTGCACTGTACCAGCATTACTGCTGTCAGCAAATGCTCATACCTTCAGACTGCCCATGGCAGCAGGAGTCCTCCTGTGTGCATTCTTTCATATGCCTTCATATAAAGTGTGCATGTTCATGCTTGAAGGACCATGACTGGTTAGTAGGTCTAATGGAGCTAGCAGACCTCTAATTTGAAGTAGAGCTCCTCATCTCAGGGGAATATTGGAGCCAGCAGATCTTAACTCTAAAGTTAGTAAGGTACCACAATTTGGCTAAGTTGATGAGGTACTTAAGATAACATGTGCTGGTGGAAATGCTCATACGGATGCAGGGTTGGGTCATGAGATTCTTGATTCTGTAACATCTCTCAAGTCAGACATGATTTTTTTTTTAAAGTGTTCATGGAAAATATGAATCCATTCACGTAGTTCGAAACCAAGTTTGCAGGGGAATTTGAACTACAGTTATCTGTTTGAATTGAAGCACATTTTGGCTCTTCTAACAGAAATAAATCGTTTGAATGTGATTGATGGTGCAACGATATTCTTTGACTATGAAAAGGTGGTTCGCTGGAATTACACTACGGAGGAAAGGAAGGCTTTAATAGAAGTTATTAGTTACATTAAGAGCATCGGCTCGATGATGCAGCGATGTGATACGCTAGTAGCAGATGCGTTGTTGGAAACTATCCATGTGGAAGTCCAAGATTTTGTTCAGGATAAACTGGACATCATGCCGCGGTCATCATTTCAAAAAAAAAAAAAAGATCTTTCCAGGATTCGTTCTGATGTGCGTACATTGTTGGCCGACTGGATGGCAAATACAAGTAAACCTGAATCTGAGTTGTTTTCATTACCTCATGAAACTAAAAAAAAAACAAAGGAAACTCCTTCTATCTGAGGCCAGTTGCTCCTACGTCTGCTCAGGTTCATTGCCTGTAATTTCTAATTTGTGAGCTTGTATCTGGCCGGCGCACTCCTCTCTAAGTAAAAGGAAGGTCGAAGCTTCTAGCACCAGGGCATAACAATTGTTGAGTCCTAGAATGTGGCAATCAAGAGGGGAGGGGTGAATTGATGGCCAATTAAAATTAACTTATCACAAGTACTATAACTTAATTACTTTCGACCACCCGCCTTCCCATTTGTTTAAAAGGGCTGGATAGTATTCTAGGTAGTACTAATATGCTAGGAATGCAAACAGGAAGGGGATCGCAATATGAAATGGGAAACAATGACGCAGAGAGATCAAACCCAGAGGGTGGCCAAGCTCACAGCTGGTCAGCAGCACGATTTGGGGAAGGTGAGGAGTAGCCTTCATGCTTCAGAGCCTTGCTCTCAAGCTTCGACTGTTCCTTGCTGGAGAACCTCTCCACCACCCTCGCCCAACCTGTAAAACAACACGAGAAGAAGAAAGAACCCTTTCTCTCGAGCTCTCCCAGAATCTAACCTCCCGACCTCCAGAACTCCACCAACCTCCAAAGGACCAACAACCTCCTCTGTCATCCCCAGAAGAGTTTTGTACTTTGAGGCTCCATCTAGAAGTCTCGAATGGGTCGTGGGATTGATCGTGGGGGACGAGGGAGCATTGTGGGGGGCGTGGTAGGGGAACGAGCCACATTCTTTGACCAGCAATTGTAGGAACGCGGCCAGGATAATTGCCCTCTACCAAGGGATAGGTGGCCAGTGGAATAGTCTTCCAAGGGCCTGGGCGGCCAATGTAGTGGCCTTCCAGATGGGTGAGGGCGGCCAGTGGTTGGGCCTTCTAGCAACTTGGGCGGCCAAGGTAATGGCCATCTTGGTGTGGAGGGCGGCAAGCAGAGTGGCCTCCTAGGGGTAGAGGGTGGCCATCGCCCTTGCCTTCTCGGGGGATGGATGACCATTGGTTTGGCCACCCAGCCCTTGGGCCCTTAGCCTCTTCAAGTGAGAGTGGCCCAATAACATAATGCGTTTGGGCTGGACATAAAAGCATAAATGCTAATAAATCGAGTAAAATGACCGCATCACTTATATGATGGCCTAACTAGGGATCCGCAAGATGTCTGAAATTAGGTGCCTACAAATGCCCCTCCGGAACGCCCATTTTGCAAGGGAGCCTGACAGACTTATTAATGGGTGTTTCGGTAAAGAAACAAGCCTAATAAGGAGAGCCCGCTCAAGGAAATTCTTGAGCAGAAATTGAGCTTCATGTAGGGTCGCATGAGCATTGAGCGATTGGATAAGTCAATGGAAAAGGAAGGAAGGACAATTAATCTAAGAGGACTTGTATCTGCAGTCGCATGGCACCCCCTAGCATAGTGCTGCAGGACTTGAGGGGACGAACGCAATCCAACTCAAGGAGATACAAGACCTAAAACAAGGGTAAATAGAAATCAAGTTAGGAGAATCAATGACCTATCGAATCTCAAAAATACTCAAAACGGATATACACAAAACACGTTTTCAACTGGTTGAATCGTAGTGGAATCACGTAGGCACATTCACATAAGCTCGACAGAATCAAAAAACATGGTAATTTATCGCAAGGCCAAAGGATCATGGGGTGGTCAAAGCAACGCGACGTCCCCTGCTTCGCTTGCAAATTCCCTAAATGACATGGATGCATGCATTTTTCTTCTCTTTTTGTGTTTCCTTATTTTGTTCTTTTTGTTTTTTTTTTATTTTTCACGGTGGGACTTAAAGGGACCTATATGATGCATGTTGGGTTTAAAGAGGGAAAACCTATTCTAATGTAAAGTTGGAGGATTTATTTACCTGTCTCCGAACGATCGGTCAGGAGTTCGAGAAGTGTGTCATCCCGTGCTTGGCGACGGACATGGTCCGGAACCTGATGGGGATCCATCGTTCCACGTTCATCATTTAGCATGGTTGAGAATTTGGGAGGTCCATCATCTCATGGCGGGTGCAAGTGGCCATCAAATAGCTTAAGGAGTATAAACCATTCATAGTTTTTATTACAGAGGAACTCGGGGTTTATACACCCAAAGCTATTAGCCTCCTGCATTCTACCTAAAATACACATGATATTTGACGACGTCGTGTTGATGCTTGGGTAGCCGTTGTTGACTGCAGCTGCATTAACACACATTAGACAAGTTCACAAATACAATGAATAACAGTGATAAATATGAACGTAAAGCATTAATTATCATTTAATAATTGATCTTAGAGCAAGCATAACCAAGCCATTTCCCTGGGTTCTAGGTGGCCAAAGGCCTTGCCTTCTTCAGACAGAGGGTGGCCACCTGCGTGGCCTTCTAGGATGGGGTGGGCAGCCAGTGGTTTAGTCGCCCATCTGTTCTTATCCGTAAGCCAGAGAGTCCAGAAAAGATGGGACTTCTCTTACATAAATCACCTAGTAGGGATGCCCCTTGGCATCAAGCTAGGGTTCACGACGGAGGGAGAAAGCAAAGGGAGGAGGATCACAGGATGGCGTCCTCTTCCTCCCATCCATCTAGAGACAGGGAGCTTACTATCCTCTCCGATGTGCAGGGACACTTGAGCGCGTTGGAAAAGAATGGCTAGGTAAGGGCATGGCCCGTGTGTGTGTTTGCCTTAATTCAAGAATTTATATTTGATTGATTGTTCTCTTCTCTACTCTTTTCCCAGTGTTTCAGCCAATCTCAAACTTCTCGGGGGCAAGACATGCATACTACACTTATCCAAGGGCTTATTTGGGTTGTTTTCTTTGTGCCTACATTCTTCTGCAGGTTCACAAGGTTCATTGCACGAGGCCCAGCTCTTCTGGCCGGCTAGGAGGGGTGGAGATACAAGTTCTATGTTTCTATTCTAGGTGCACTTGTGGTCATTTGGCAGACCATTTTCGCATCTCAGGCGGTCTATCGTAGGGCCGTTTTCCATCCCCTAGCGGTTCTTTGGAGACCGTTTGCCGTCGCAACGCCTGGTTTCTTTCTCCCATGGGCGGGTGGCTTCACTCTACTCTTTCCAAGGTACATATTGTGGTTTTACTGCGTTATTTACCTTGGTGGCGATCACATCTTCCTTTTTTTAGGTATTGGTCATCTCTTTTCATCATCTACTCCATTTATTTCTTTACTTTTAGTTGCTCTACACCCACGGTGTGTGCTTTCCTTTTGTTCCTTTGCTCCACGCCCCGGTGTGTGTTTTATTTATTCCTTCCTTATTTCTGCATTGTTAAGATGACATGCCCATGTGCTCCATGTTTGATATTGATTGCCTGAGTTAGTGCATCACTTGCTCACACCATATTTCACACATCATCATATTCACTATCACAATCACATTCAACACACATAAAAATATCTACAACCTCTATTTTCTGGCGATCACGATGGGACATCTAGTGCCAATCGTGCTGAGCTACTATTTCACCTGCTATTCTTTGTTGTTCCCAGTAGCCCTTGTGTTTTCTTCGATTTTCCTGTTTTATTTCCTGTTATTTTCTGCTCTCTGGTTCCCTGGCGGTCTCCTCCTAGCCGTTTCTGGCCTAAAAGTAGTCTAGCGATAAACTGTCTTATCTGCTTAGCGGTCTCCTATATGACCGTTTCCCCAGTTACAGGTATGCATCTCGAGGGTGCTGATATTTCTATAATTTTTTTGTGTTTATTGTTCCTGGGTGCTATCTGATCTCCTCCTCTACTGAGACATACATTTATATCGGTGTTTACATATTGTTTGTTAGTTTTTAGGCTAGAAATTGCATGTACTCCGGTGCACATAGGATCATTCATTTTTCATATCATAGTTGCATTCTCACCTTGGTGTGTGATCCTCTCGCCTCCATAGTCCTTGGGGTCGACTAGGTGACCACATCAGGGACCTCCATAAGTCCCCGTGAGTTGTAGATTTCCACACAGACGTCGGGCCGATTGTACCTTTGCCACCCCATGTCTAGCTTGCATAAGTAAGGGAGGGTTTACACCTAGAGTTCACCAAGTTCCTCATATCTTTTCCTATTAAGAACCTATTGTTGGAGAGAATATTTTATCAAAATCATTAAGGTTCTAAAGGAGAAACAAGTAAATTTTGTGCATCATCATAACTTGGTTAACTATGGTTGCCTCTCATCTCTTTCTTATTTACATAGGAGTCATTTTGCCTAGTTACTCATTTGTGCTTGTTTGTGTTGTTTGCATCATTGCTAGGTGCCACATTGCATGTGGAGTTGCTTCCGATCTATAGATTCATCTCCTAGGGGCAATTCCACTTTCACTTCCTACTTCAATCCTTTGTTTGAGTCCAACATGTCTTCCTATGATCTTCCCCATTCCCATGAGGAATCTCTCCCTCGGAGACTCCTAGAGGACCCACCCAAGGTTATGCCTCTTCAATCTGGAGAAGGGTCCGTCCCTCTTCCACCCTCTATCCCTATGGAGGGCAGTCATCCCTCCCTTTCAACATCATTCACCAACAATCCCACTAGTCAGATCTTACAGATGATGGCTCAGTTGGATCCAGCCCAACTCTAGGCCATTTATCAGACCTTGCATGGGTCAAGTACATCATCTCCTATGATTGCACAAGGTCTATCCACTACCTCCATCTCACAATCTAGAGTTGATGGGCCCAGGGCTTCACCCACCCCTATTGACCTTACCCTGGTCCAACCCAGGATCCTTCGCTTCTCCAGTCTGGAGGCGGGCCAGTCCTCTGGCTCGGCCCATCAAGTCCTTGATAAAGGGAAGACCATCCTTCCCTCATCTACCCAGACTGATTCCTATAGGGCCAACCCATCAGTGCCTCAAGTCCTTGTTGGCCCGACCGATTTCACCCGCCCTCATCAAGGGGCGGCCCATGTCCATCCCAATTTGGGTCATCCTTTGGCCCAATATCCTTCTTATAGGCCTCCCCCTCCTCCTGTCTATCCTTCAGCTCCTCACCTTGAACTTACTCCCTTCACTCCACCTACTCCATCTCAGGAGTAGGACCTCCTTAATAAATGGGCATCATGCAACAACAACTCGACTTCCTTCAAAAGCGGGTTGGCCCACAATCTTTGGCAGATGTTCCAGTCCCCAGTTTCCACAACATTCGGTTCCCTCCTCAATTCGAGCTCCCCACATATTGTAAGTATGACGGGAACAACAATCCTTATATTCATGTGAGGGATTTCATATATGACTCGGCGCAGTTCCAATATGATGATCGCCTCATGGCGTATTTGTTTCGCCGATCACTAGATGGAGTTGCACTGGATCTCCGTCCCCAGTTATCCCTGTTGTGTTGCTGTTGCCCTATCGCTGTTGCACGGATGAAGCCCTCTCGACGTCACAGCTCCCAGGGTCCCTGACTCACTCTTTGGCACTAGAAATAAAGGTGTTTGGGCTCCGCCTGATGTAAAATAAATATCGATTGCTTGCGGTTGATGGGGAAGACGTCCAGTACACGAGCCACCACAATCGTCTACACTCATAATAGCGGAACCTCCTTCTCTCTACGTGACGCATAACATTTCGTGCTCACGTGTCGTGCCCTCACGGCACATCCCCAGTCAAACACTTAGTTCTGCTGGTGATTGTCAAGAAATTGACTGGCACACCCGCATTCCATCCAACCATCTCTGTCCCAGTCTTCCAGAATGATTAACCATACGCCGTTCCTTCCTGTGTGTTCCTATCGTTCATTTCACCCTCCTTTCAATACCTCCAAAATCCCCACGTGCCAAATCGACCTATCTCGGTCTTCTGTAAAAGGCGAGTGGGCGTCCCCGCCGCGAGGGAAAGAACGAGAAGGGAATTCCCCCGCGTGCGTAAATGATAGCTTACAGATCCCAAAAGTGAACTGAAGAAATCAAAGAAAAATAGTAATGAATATAAAAGAAGTAGCTCTTTCTCAAGAGCAATTCGACTCTGGATCTGGTCTGAAAGTCGAGACTAGCACACTCTTCTAGTCTCCCTCTCTTTTCTCTTAACCTTCTTCTCAACTTTCGCTACTCTTTTTTTCTCTCTTTCTCTCTCTTCTGCAATGAGCACTTTTCTCTCAGACTCTTCTCACGAACTCTTCTGCTTTGGTGTTTCTCCACTCTCTTCCTCTTGCTTTCAATCGCTCTCCTTTTTTTTTCTCTCAGACTCTTCTCAGACTCTTCTCACGAACTCTCCTACTCTGGTGCTTCTCTGCTCTCTTGCTCTTGCTTTCAATCACTCTCCTTCTATCTCTCCTCGGACTTGAGCGCTTGATCCCTTTTTATACAGGCGAACACGCATCTAGTGTTCCCCATGAGTTTATAATTTGGGCATGTGGAAGGCACGCTCCCGCCCAATGATTTAGTCTAAAAAGTGTATTTCGAAGGTCCATGTGTCAGGGGCAGAAGAAAAGTTGATCCACGTGGCAGGATATTCAGTTTGGTCTCCCGCCTTGGATCACGTGCCCCCAATCAATTTCACTTGAAAGCCTCACGTGAGAATCATGACTTCTACCTTTATGCATTCAGAGTGTTCGAGCATGAATCTGGGTTATTCATGATAACCTTGTTTCTCCTGTCAAATCTGGATACCGGGAGGAGCCCGATACCATTCAAATCCTGGCCCGCCGCCCACGAGCCGAAGCGCTCGGAAGGGCTAAAAAGGAGTGTGGAGGTACAAAGAAATAGAAAATAAAGTAGGACAATTCAACAATTAACAGGAAAAAATAACTAACTACAACAGAGTCCAGTCCAATAGAAAGTATAGTCTAAAGTAGTAAAACGTACCACCTGCCAAGTAAACACTCGGCCCGGTGAGGTGGCAGCTAAGGACCTCCACACAATACCCTCGAACCTTGAGAATGAACCACCGCACCTGAAAAGTAGGGATGAGTCTCCAAACAGAGACTCGGTAGGGGTCCCGCAAAACCCCAATCGAGAAAAACAACAGTGGAAAGGAAGGCAGCACTAGCTAAACCAACCACCGCAGGAATAGCGAACCGATGGCCTGTCAAAACTCGGTACTACAGCTACTACTACTGACAATAGAAAGGGAAAATCCTAATCTCACACTCTAACACCAGACCACTCTAACACCAGACCTATCGAGGAAACACTCACGACAACCCTGCCGTGGAAGCCTGCCTACACATGCACGACCAACCGGGACCGCACAGTCCCACACTGGCCCGGTGAGGCCTCGATAATCCCTACCAAGTACCTCTGGCCACCACCTTGGGAAAACACGCTGGATCGGTCTAGAAGCCACGTCTCGCAGACGGGAAGCGGAACCCAAAAATAGGAGAGTCACGACTCACGTGACACAAGTACCTGCCCACTAGAAGCACAGCCGGACACGTCCCCTGATGACTTACACCCCGCTGTAGTGTCTCCCTACTCGCCCCAGGCAGAAACTGAGACACACACACAAGTAACACTAACAAGGGTCTAGTCGGGGTCTTGCTTGTTAGCATACGTTTGAAGTCCCCGACCATGTGTGCACACACTGACTGACTGCACTACGTTAGGCCCTCTAGCTGGTTCTTCCTATCGGCCCGAACTCGAGCTGCCACAGTAGGAGGCCCATGGCAACCAGCCTAAAGCTGTCTCTTTTGGATAGCCTCGCCACCACTCCCTGGTGGGACCATACGCGTGTCGAAAGGCTACGACTAGGTCGAGTCACTGATGTGACCACTCTCCGAGGAGAATCTCCAAGAATCACGCACGCACCCTACGCGAAAGTCACGAAGAATCAAGTGGCGCTGTAACGCCTGGTAATTTTGAAATACGAATAAATAATTATAGGATTTGAAAAGAAGAAGAAAACCCCACCCCCTCTCTTTCTCTCATTCTCACTCTCTCTCTTCTCTTTCTCTTCCCCTCTCCTCCGGGCGACCGACGGAGGTGATGGTGGGTGAGGCGGAGATGCTGTGAGGGCGTGGAGCAGGAACGAGTCGAGGATCGAGAGACGGTGGTGCGCCAGAGCTCGGGTTCGCGTTCGTGAACCGCGGGGGTTTTGCGACATTTTCGCAATGGATCGGAGATCTCGGTGCGTGAAATCTTCGATGGAGGTAGGGAGATAGACCCTCAGCTCGAGTATTACATTTCTCGTGATTTTGGTAGCTCGTGGTGAGCCGAGCGTGGGTTTCTTGTCATTTGGGGGGAAAACCATATTTTTTGGGCGTGAGATGATTTCCTTAGATCGTACGCCGTTTCTCCGTTTTCCTCCTCCCATTTTGGGTTTTGGGACTTGGAGGATGGTCCCCGATATTTTTCCCATCACCCGGGGGTGATCGACACGTGGAATCAGACTTTTTGAGTAGGCTCGGATGTGGTTTCCGCCGTAATCGGTCGACCGACACGGGCGGTTCAGCCGATCGACTGGTGTTCGCGGCAGGTGTTTTGAACGAGACGGTTCTGTCGACCGACTGCCTTGGGCCGGTTGACCGACCCTGTTGGTCGACTGACCCCAGGGGTCTGGTCGACCGAAATGCAGAGTTTAGGCCATTTTTGGCCCCGGTCGGTCCGGTTGAGACCCAACGACCGACCTATGGCCCAGTGAGTGTCCCAGACACCCCGTAGGGACTGTGACCGTATTTTTGGGTGTCCAGAGGTACCGTATTACCTCGATTAGTGTGCCCATAGGTTTTAAGGATCCGAACGACCCTCTTGTGTTACGGGCTTTCGTGTTATGCTAGATCGAGTCACCGTGAGTCAGTACGAGTGCGGAGGGGCTTCCCCACACGATGTGGGTTTCTCCGGAAGGTGGTTTCTGAGTGGGCCGGACTGTGAGTTCAGTTAGCCAACCTGGGGCTGGAAGTTTTTCGTGTGTCCCATGGATAAGAGATCCACTCGGTGACTTATGAGCTACCTCGAGAATCATGTCACCGTAGTTTCAGACCTAGGGATTAGGCCAGATCGGCGGCTTTGTGCCGTCACGTGCAACGGTCTTGACTCCGAGTCTCGTGTCTCAAGGACCGTTGTGTTTAGTAGGTCTAGTGGGTTGTCCAAAGTCTGGTGGCCTCGAGTCACCTGTTACTCAGCATTACTCGCGATGGGTGAGCGCATAATTTTTAGTGTTCATGTTCTATAAGCCCCCACTAGTCGTAACTTTCCTACGCACACGGGTGTGGACCCACTTGGGAGTGGTGGAGAGCGTGACCTGAGTGAGACAATTTTTAGGCTAGTTACTGTAGGGCCCCTTGCCTTTGCAGCCAAAGTTCGACTGGGGAAAAAATCAGCTAGAGGACCCGACCTAGAGCAGATGGTCTGTGTATGTGCACGCGGAGTTGGGGGCAGAGGACACGCGCTGACGAGTGCACCCCCAGCTAGTCCTTACGTTGTGTACCTTGTTACTGTTTCGGTGTCTCAGTTTCTGCCTGGGGCGTCGCAGGGAGACACCTGAGGCTGCGGACTAAGTCGTCAGTGGACGCATTCGACCTTACTTCTGGTGGGCGGTACTCCCGTCACGCGACGTAAGTTGACGTGTCGCGGGTTTTCATTTCTCGTCTGCGAGACGGGACTTCGTGTGTAGTTCCGGGCGTTCTCCCGGAGTTGAGGTCTAGGATTTCCGGTGAGCGTCACCGAGGGCTTTCCCTAGACGGTGTTGAGTTCACGACGGTGAGGTCGTGATGGTGTTTCCAGACCACGCGGTTTCAGTGCGGGCCTTGTCTGTGAGGATGTGCCCCCACGACAGAGCTGTCGTGATGTTTTCCTAGTAGCATGGCTAGGGCGGTCCATGTTCTAGTCCCCCCCCCCCCCGACCGTGGGATCGGGGCATTGGGTTCGAGACTTGGTTGTCCCTCGATGGGGTGACCGGGTCATGTTTTCCGGTATAGTAGGAGTAACTTTAGAGCCGAAGTTTTACCAGCCACCGTGGTTACTTTCCTACTGCCGTTGTTATTTTTCTGTAGTTACTACTTTCCGTGCCGCTGTTATTTTCGGTTGGGGTTCCGCGGGACCCCTACTGAGCCAGTGACAAGAGACTCACCCCTAGTTTTCAGGTGCAGCGGCTCTTCCTCAAGTCTGAGGGAGCGGCGTGAAAGTTTGTAGTTGCCAGCTCGTCGGGCCGAGTGTTCACTCGACATTTGGTACGTTTTACTGTTTTAGACTGTACTTTCTCTTGGACTGGACTCTGTTACAATTAGTTGTTTATTTCTATTATTATATTTATTGTCCTACTTTATTTTCTATTTCTGTGTACACTACACCTATCCTTTTAGCCCTTCCGAGCCCTCCAGCTCGTGGGCGACGGTCCAGGATTCGAATGGTATCGAGTCATTTCTGGTATCCGAATCTTGGGTCGTTACAAACATTAATAATCTCACTAATTGAAATTTCAAAGTCAAAATGATGATTAATAAATAGTATTAAATTAACTTATTCCTAGTCAAAATTAACAGGTGTTATAGTCTGTGCAACTATCGACGTCAGGACTGGGGCGCCGAGGATAGTTCTACGTCCACTACCCCAAGTGGTGGTTCGAGCACAGCCACCTGTTCCGGCAGAGGGCCTTAGTGATCAAGAAGGCTGAGGAAGGTCATCTTCTGAGGGAGGATCTGCCTCCCATCCCACTGGACGACGAGTACTTGAGGACTCATGTTGCCCAGGTTTGCCGGAACATGGAGCGGATAGCACAACAGTGGCCTCGGAATGGCCAGGGTTCATTGTCTGCGGGTCGCGGTAATAATGGGGCGCTGAAGCCCCTGAGGCCGATGCTTGCTGCAGCCGTGGTGACTGAAGTAGGGGAGTCCCAGTTTAGGGCTCCAAAGACTTGGTGGGCCCAATTCCTGGCTGATTGCAGCTTCAGGAAGAAGGGCTCACTGGACCAGGTGCTCCTTGAAGGGAGCTTTGTTGATATGGCGACCGACGACTAGAGGCGACACATCAGCTACACGATCGGGTCGGTCGGGCCCATCGAGTTTGTGTCCATTATTGAGTGCACTCACACTCTAAGGGATGTTCGGGATGCAGTTGCAAAGGCTGCCTGGGTGTTGGCACTGAGGCTGGAGCAGCTGGTTCCTCTACCGTTGACCCTTTTTGGGGCCTCAGGTAAGATCCTTTCTTTAGTATGTTGTCTCAGCTTCATTACTTTCTGGGGTATGTGACTGAGGTGTTGTGTATCGCTGTGCTTGTTGATAGGCTTTGTGGCAGAGGGTGATCACCCCTCCATAGAGACATCCTCAGGGAGCGGAGACGGGGGCCTGCAGCCTAGGCGAAAGCGCCTCGAGTGGATGCTGAGGCAACTAGAGTTGGCGAGTCCTCTGGGGGACTCAAGGCTAGGGAGCAGGTCGAGGCAGAGCCAGCTTTAAGTAAGTGTTGCATTCACCTCTTTGCTTCTTAATGGTTTAGCCATGATGACAGACTAACCCTATCTTACTAGATTTATTTCTTGTAGCCCACTGGGGACTAGCACAGAGGTGGCCTTCTTGCCCCCCAAGGTGGTAGACCCTCTACTCGATGATGGAGCCGAGTATGAGATAGATGTTGAGGGCTTCCTCCGTGTGATGGATGAGGTTGCCCCCAACATCGAGACATTCCGCGACTTCGAGTCATGGAAGGCTTCAGAAGAGGCCCATTCAGGTGAGGGCTTTTGACACTGGGCATATGTTGGCTGTGACTTTACTTGATGCTGGTCATTCATATAACCATTTATTTTGTGTAGGGAGAGAAGAGGCATCGGAGGCTGCGGCCCCTCCTGAGGCATAGGGCGGAGCACCCGCGCAGGTGGGAGAGCAAGCACCGGTAGTGGCTCGAGACAACTAAGGTAAGCATCAAATTGCTATGAAGGGAATTGCCCTGTCTTTATTGTGCTTTTGACGGGCTAGAATTGTTGATTGGGTTTTATGTTGTTTGTTTGCCAGGTGAGGACCCGACTGTTACTCTAGAGATGATCCAGGAGTTGGTTAGTGTTGGCCCATCTGTGGCCCTCCCCTCTTTCAGGGGTGAGCCTGAGCAGGTGGCCCCCTTGCCTTCATCCGTTACTGGGGGCGCACTGGGTGTGCTATCACAGCTACTGGCAGGGATGCCTCTCCCCCTTTTGCCCACTGTGGTGTCGGCCTGCACCATGGGACTGGTCGAGTCCTCTAGTGTAGGACCCTCAAGTATGCGACTGAGAACTTAGCCATTTGTAGTGGGCTTTCTAGAATTTGCCCGTTAATGCTAAGGTCCCCTTGGAGTTGGTTACAGGTACTTCTTCCCCTCGGGAGGAGGGTGAGCTTCCCCGTGACACAACCGGGGTAGCAGGGGACGAGCCCACTGTCGCGGCTTCGATTGGGGACGATGAGGAGATCATTGACATCGAGGAGGTTTCTGAAGGGGGTGCCCCTACTGGTGAGTTTCTCATCTGACACCCTTGACCGAAAAGTTGTCTTCACATGAGGTTGGATTGCATAGTGACCCGGCTTGGTTCATTAATCTTCAGGTGCCTCTGGCTTGCTTGTGCCTGGTGGTTCGTTGGAGGCCTCGTTCGGCTCCTCGAGCAGCGATAGTGTGGCAATGGAGACGGAGGAGAGTTTGAGTTCGACCTCTTCCTCTTCTGAGGCATCTTCTACCTAGGAAGCTAAGATGGAGGCTGCTTCAGAAGGTATATGGCCAGGGGCGGCCAAGCAGTGCTTTGTACGAGGTGTTGGAGTTAATAACAGGGAACTGCACCCTCATGGTAAAATCTACCATGGTGAGTGTGAACTCTGCCACTCCCAATGGTCCTTCAAATTTTTGGTTGAAGCTGGCAATACACATATATCTGACTTTATTGAGGCGTACGTTGAAGTAGTACCTCTGGTATATTCTGTAGGGAAGAATGTTGACGGCTGCTCTGGGATCTACCATGATTCTGTTCAGCTCTCGACCATTCAACTACCCCTTCATGTACAATGGTCTAGGATAGATCAGTTTGATAAGAACCTTAGAGATCATATTGCATTCGTGGAGGGTCGGATAAAGGCCATGAAGGATCGCATGGTGGCCCCCGACCAGACTGTCTAGGATTTGGCTGGACGACTCAACTTGGGAAGAGCACCACATGGGGATGCTCCCGGGCAGGCCTAGGGCCAACATGAGCCTGCTCCTGGGCCCATCCCCCCTTGGGCCGACCACCGGAGACCTCACGTCCAGGCATGTGATGATTTTGGGTCTGATAATGAGTTTGAGCGGTATGGCCGCGCTTGGCATGGCAATCGACCCAATATGGATGGTGAGGATGATCGTCTCCTTAGGTCCGTGCCTACAGATCCTCCTACCATTGATGGGTCCTTGGACCCTAAGGTCTATCTAGATTGGGAGGCAGGCATGGACTGCTACCTCGAGTGACGGACCATCAGAGAGTCCGATTCGCTAAGATGAAGTTGCTAGGATAGGCGCAAACATATCAGAGGAACGTGGAGAGCCTGTTGATGTAGCGACATCAACCCCAGGTTCAGACAAGGGATGACATGAAGGTAAAGCTCAGGCCAAAGTACCTTCCTATCACATACCATCAGAGGCTTATTGATAGGTGGCAGGGTCTCAGCCAAGGGCATCAGATTGTGACAGAGTACATCGATGATTTTAATGAGTACTTCTTGCAATGTGGGGTCACGGAGGAAATCACCATGACTATCTCTCGCTTCCGTCAGGGTTTACAACTGCATTATCGGTATGAGTTATTTCGTCGCCATGTGACGACCCTAGAGGAGACTTATCAGGTCGCTCTCGAGTCAGAGCAATTTTAGTCTGACTTTGCTTCAGTCTAGCACCTGGGACCTACATATCATCATGGGCCGGATTATCGTACTGTGCCTAGACCATACCCTCGAGGATTGGTGGCTCATCCATAGGAACCCATTCGCTAGGACCCCATTGCTCCCCTACCCCATCCTCCCCCTTCGAGGGACTTTCCCCCTCGACCTTAGGCGACTTATCCTACCCCTCGCCCCCAACTGCCCACTCTTCTTGCCCGACCCCAGCTTCCACCACCCCCAGCCCATTGTAACGACAAGGGAAAGGGGCCGATGACTAGTGGAGCACCGCAGGGCACTGGGTCCTGTCAAGAGTGTTATCGATGTGGTGGTATTGGTCATTATGTTGTTAGCTCTCCCCCCCGATCTTTTTTGGTCATAGGAGATGTTTCAGCCAATAAACCTTCACCTGGGATCATGTCGGTCAGTTACGAGGTTGAGCAGGAGCTTGCGGAGGAGTTCTTTGATGAGCTGATGGATGGTGAGCAGGTGGATGTCCAAGGTATGTAGTACCAGGATGATGTGCAGCTGGGCGTCGTCAGGTGTATCTTGACCTAGCCTCAGGTGAGTGATGACTGGCGTCGCACCACCATTTTTCATACCTTTTGTAGGCTGGGCGGGAAAGCCTACAAGGTGATCATCGATAGCGGGAGTTGCATCAACGCTATCTCCACTGGTGCTGCAACACGCCTATGGTGGACCCACGTGGACCATCCCTCCGCTTATCGTGTGTCTTAGGTGCACTCCACTTCCATCCCGATCTGGCTGCGGTGTCTAGTGCCACTACAGTTTCTTGCCTATCAGGATGAGATATGGTGTGATGTGTTGCCGATGGCGGTAGGCAGTCATATCCTTGGAAGGCCTTAGTTATTTGATCGGGATGCCACCCTCCATGGCCGGTCAAACACATGTACATTCGACCAGAACGGCCAACGGATTACCTTTCATCCATCACAGTTGAGGAGTCCATCCATCCGAGGTCCCACTGGGCCTAGTACCCTGAGTCCTTTAGTTCCCGGGGCCAGTACCCCATCGTCGGCTCGAACTACGACTGAATCTTCTAATGCCCACACTTCGAATGATCCTCTTCTTAGGAGACTAATGCTAGTTAGCTCCCGAAAGTTAGAGCATGACCTTCTTAGTGGGGATCCCATTTTTGCCATCATAGTCTGAGAGGTGGAGAGAGAGACAGAGAGTGATCTTTCCCCAGATGTTGCTGATGTCCTTCGAGAGTTTGCCAATGTGTTCCCTAATGAGTTACCCGAGGGTCTTCCACCCATGCGGGACATTCAACATGCTATCGACCTGATTCTAGGGTCTTCATTGCCTAACTTGCCACATTATAGGATGAGCCCCGCTGATCACACTGAGCTTCAGCGTCAAGTAGACAAGTTGATGAAGAGGGCATCTCTTCATAAGAGCATGAGCCCTTGTGCCATCCCTGCCTTGCTTGCCCCTAAGAAGGATGGCACATGAAGGATGTGTGTTGACAGCCATGCAATCAATAAGATCACGATGAAGTATAGATTTCTTATTCCCCGCTTAGATGACATGCTTGATATGATGGCGGAAGCCACAGTAGCTTCTAAGATTGACCTAAAGAGTGGCTATCACCAGGTGAGGATCAAGCCAGGTGATGAGTGGAAGACGGCCTTCAAGACCAAGGATGCCCTTTATGAGTGGCTGGTCATGCCCTTTGGGCTGACCAATTCTCCCAGCACTTTATGCGGCTGATGACCTAGGTCCTACGACCTTTGATTGTGGTCTTTGTGGTAGTTTACTTCGATGATATTCTTATTTATAGCCGCACTCAGGAGGCCCACTTAGACCATTTGCGACCGGTCTATCTTATCTTGAGGAGAGAGAGCCTTTATGCCAACCCTAAGAAATGCACTTTCATGACTAGTCAAGTCACCTTCTTAGGGTTCATTGTGTCTAGTGAGGGAGTCTCTGCCTACCCGGAAAAGGTCAGGGCTATAGTGGAGTGGCTCGAGCCTCGTATGCTTCATGATGTCTATAGTTTTCATGGACTGGTGACCTTCTATCGCCACTTTATTCGAGGCTTCAGTTCCATCATGGCTCCTATCACTGATTGCATTCGTAAGGGGACGTTTGAGTGGACGAAGGCCGCCTCGTCCGCATTTAAGCTCCTCAAGGAGCGCATGACTCAGGCACCTATCCTTAGACTTCCTGATTTCACGAAGGTGTTTGAGGTCTCATGCGATGCCTCTGGGGTAGGATTGGCGACGTCTTGAGTCAGGAGTCCCACCCTATTCCTTATTTTAGCTAGAAGTTGAGCGATGTCAAACTATGTTACTCCACGTACGATAAGAAGTTTTACGTGGTTATACAGGCCCTTCGACATTGGAGGCATTACTTGTTGCACTAGCAGTTTGTCTTATTTTCTTATCACGAGACACTCAAGTATCTCCATGCCCAAAAGACACTCAATTCTCATCATAGTCGCTGGGTGGAGTTCCTTCAGGATTATACCTTCGTGCTGAAACATAAGGCCGATGCGGAGAACCAGGTTGCTGACGCGCTGAGCCGTCGCACTTATCTCTTGACCACCATGAGTGTGGAGGTGGTAGGGATGGATAGGATGAAGGAGGCATATGCGGATTGTCCAGACTTTGGTCTGATCTACACCACCCACCAGCCAGGACCATCCTTAGAGTACCCCTATTATACATTGCAGGATGGTTACCTTTTTTGGGGGAGCCGCCTGTGTATTCCGCAGACTTCAATTCGCGACTTCCTCACTTGGGAGATGCATGTGGGAGCTCTAGCCAGCCACTTCGGTCAGAATAACACCATTGAGATAGTCGAGCATCGATTTTATTGGCCTAGTTTAAAATGCGATGTTGCTCATATTGTGGCCCAGTGTCGCACCTGCGTTGTGGCCAAGATGAGGAAGTAGGGTCTCAAGTCCTTACACCCCTCTTCCCGTGCCTGACAGGCCGTGGTAGTATATTAGCATGGATTCTGTTTTGGGGTTGCCACGAACCACCCATAGGCATGATACCATCTTTGTGGTGGTTGATAGGTTTTCTAAGATGGCCCTCTTCATTTCTTATTCAAAGACGTCAGATGTCTCTAGGGTTGCTCGATTGTTCTTTTCTAGTGTAGTGAGCCGATTCGGACTTCCTAAATCTATTGTGTCAGATTGAGATGTCTGGTTCACTAGCTACTTTTGGAAGACCCTATGGTATTTGATGGGCACTCAGCTCAAGTTCTCGACAGCTTACCATCCCAAGAGGGACAGGCAGACCGAGGTGGTTAATAGGAGTTTGGGAAATCTCTTGAGGTGCTTGTTTAGGGAACGTGAGAGGGACTGGGATCTGGTTTTGCCACTTGCCGAATTTACATATAATGACTCAGTCAATAGGTCTATCGGCATGAGTCCATTTGAGATTGTTACAGGGTATAGACCTAGGAAGCTAGTGGATCTAGTTCCCTTACCCATGCATGCTAGAGTGTCACAGTCCACCGAGTCATTTGCTTAGCATGTTAGGGGTTTGCATGATGACAACTATCACCACATAGAGACTGGCAACGTATGATATAAAGAGTTGGCTGACGCTTATAGACATCGCCGCGAGTTCCAAGTGGGCGATTATGTCATGATCAAGGTTAGACCTGAACGATTTTCCTCTGGGACCATGAAGAAACTATAGGCTCATGGTGCTGGCCCCTTTCGAGTAGTGAGGCAAGTTAGGTCCAATGCATATGTTATAGACTTGTGAGAGGACTATGGTATAAGTTCCACATTTAATGTCTCAGATTTAGTCACATATAGGGACCCGGCAGTGATTCCTAGTGAGTTATTTCGGCCTTCTCCACCCCTTGTAAGTGACCCCTCCCTTGAGAGCCCACTTCCAACCTCGTCACCTCAATAGTGAGAGCGTATGAGTGTATATTGGATGAGCAGGTGACGACCATGAACAGTGGTGCATACCAGCGCTACTTGGTGCTTTGGAGAGGATGGCCGGCGTCCGCTGATACATGGATCACCAAGGCAGAGCTGGAGAGGTTAGATCCTAACTTATTGGAGTGATATCTGAGCGATACAGACCCTTACTCGACGGGGTCGAGTTCCTCCCACCCGGGGAGAGTTAGTGAGGACACCCGAGCAAGAGATCGACGCGATGTGGTAGAGTGACACTACACGACACGTAGCACTACTCGGGGCTTGTCGACTTCTTTATGGCTTGGAGATAGCATGGAGAGCTAGCCAGGAGCTTGGATATCTTTATGTCTTTCATCCTGGATTTTTGTAGGCCGATTTGAGGCCAATTGGACTCCATGAGTGTCATAGTTGTGTTTTGGTAGGTTGATTGAGGTTAGTGGGCTGCTTTCATCCAGGCCCATGGAGGACTATGTTGGTCACCCCCCATGTGGGGCCATGCCTTGGGGGGGGGGGCGCCCCTCCCTTTCCCAAGCCCAATTGGGTTGGGAAGGAGGGCACCCTCCTCCCTTCCCACTCTGCCTAGGAATAGATGGGTGCCCCTCTCCTCTTATCTTCTTATCCCCTCATCCCCCTTTTCTAGGACTCTAGGGAGGATAATATTCCGTCATCACCTCACTAATAATAATAATAATAATAATAAAAAATCTGACATCTCCCGGAGTGAAGAAAAACTAAAATCTCCATGGCAAGTAGATAGTCCTCCCCCAGCCACTCCCGACACAGTACCAAGGGGCAAACGGGCAAGGCCACATCCTGTGAGATGAGGCATCAAAGGCCACTTCACCCCCAGTATTGGCCAGCGTTACTAGCGTAAAGAAAGTCATGGAGCCGCCATGGCTGTTGAAGCTGAAGGCTCTACCAACTCTCAGCCTCAGAACAACCACTCTCCATCTACTAATCAATCCCGGGCATCTCGCCTCGCCCAGATGGTAATCCAACTCATGCAACAGCTCAAATGGAAGTTCAAGGAGTGGGAGAAGCATCTAGAAGCCCTAATCAATGGGGATCGTGGGCGACATATCCCTAGGGGGGATGAGGAAGAGAGGATCCCCAATCTCTTTTCTCAAGGGAAATCCTGGAGGCCCCAATTCCCAATCGCCCACAGATTGCCGACGGTCAAGCCATATGATTGTCTGAGTGATCCTGGTAGGTAGTGCCCACAGATTGCCGACGGTCAAGCCACAGCTTGGAAAAATTGTTGCTTCATCGGAGGAAGGAGTCCACAAAGTTACTTTCAATCAAGCAATAGGAAGGTGAAATGAAACACTCTGGGACCTCTCTCTCTCTCTCTCTCATCACGCTCGCGCTCCATGATGCTCAGTGGATAATGCTTGTCATACCCCCCGAGAAAAAGAGGAGGATACAAAGCAATTGGGGTGATCACCCAAGTTGCTTCGACAATGAGAAGGGATAGAGTGAGGAACAGGGACTCAATCATGTGCCCCACCTCCAGTTTATAAGCATTGCACTTAACTCACAAACCCTGTTTGTGAAAAATCTTATAACAGATCAAGCATAAATATACCTCACTTGGCTGAAGTGGATGTTGACCAACCCTCAAGGACATAATCAGTAGAAGTATTGCCACTTCTATTGGGACCATGGCACCCCACAAATGAATGTCGCCAATTAAGGGATGATATCGAGTCCCTTGTTTGTCGCGGCCACCTCACTAAGTTCGTCACGAAGATCAGAGAAGTAGCCTGACCCCAGAGAGAATTGCTAAAATAGAATTACCTTTGCAAGGTCATGATCCACATCATCTCTATGAGGGATCAACCTCACGAGGAGATTCACAAAGCAAGCAGGCATAAAAACCACGCCTGAAAAGCCAACCAGCTAAATAAATCAAGGTGGAGAATGCCTGACACCACCGAAGGCTCCAACTATTTAATTGATCCAAGGGTCCCTCTGTCTTTTCGGATAAGGACTTGTAAGGGTAAATATTGTCACCCCCGCAATCCCTAGGTCATCTTGGGGACCATAAATCATTGTAGAATGCATCACATCTTAGTTGAAAATGGAAATGCCTCAAATGTGTTGTCTTATATAGCTGCTTCCTTAAGATGGGTGAGAGTCCATCAAAAGCCTTAACCACATTAGATCTCTCTTGTATGGCTTCTTCATGAGGCCAGTGAACCTCGAGGGAATGGCTGATTTGGCGACCACCCTCAAAACATCACCCTGAGATATCAAATGACGAGTTTTATGGTCGAAAAACAAATGACAATGTACAATGTGATCTTTGGATGAGGAATCATCAGCAAGATCGGCGCTGTACCATCAAATGAAACTCCCTCCCAAACAAAGGCTAGGGGAAATCAAAGGCAACAAGGCTACGGCTAGAAGGTGTTACCTAGTCTCCACCAGGGGGAAGGCCCAAGCAGAGGCGCAGGATCAGGAGATCCCCAACAAAAAGAACAATAAGCCTGGCAGAGGCACTCCTACCAAAGACCTCCTCACCATCCAAATCAAAGAAGATCCCAAGAAAAAAGTTCACGTAGGATCATTATTGCTTGGCTAAATGCTGACTTGTCGGGTTTTCCATCAGACAACATTACCCACCGACTCAACTTAAACCCCGACTTCAAACTAGTTCAATAAAGAGAGTGACACTCCAAATTGGCGTTACCAGTAAGATATCAACTTGAGAAGAGACTCCAAATGGGCCCCCTGAAAACTGTCCAATATCCCCAATGACTTGCCAACGTTGTACTAGTACCAAAGGCAAATAAGAATTTAAGAATGTGCATTAACTTCATTGATCTCGGTAAATCAACATCAAACGATTGTTTTCCTCTCCCAAACATCAACGAATTGGTGGACTCTTTTAACTCCTAGAATGAACTTCTCAATTTCCTAGATGCCTATTCCTGCCATCATCATATTCAGATGCATTCATTTGACACCGAGGAAACTGCTTTCACTATTGATTAGAGCCTCTATTGTTACAACTGGATATCATTCAGATTAAAGAATGTGACGGTCACTCTAACATCTCGTCAATCACATGTTGGAGAAATAAATTAGGTAGAGCATGTAAGTCTACATCGATGATATGTTGGTGAAGAGTACTAAGGGCAAAGATCACCTTGAGGATCTTCCTATCTTACTAAGACCATCGACCCTCCTCCTCCTCCCTCTTCCTCGAATCCTACCGCTCCTTCTCCTGCCTCTCCCCTCAGTCCTCCTTCCCTCCTCCCCCCGTCGTCGGTATCCTTTCCTCGGGTTCTCCCCTCCCACCGACCCCGCCGGGCCTCCCCCACCACAAGCTCATCCCGGGCACCCGCTTCGTCGTGGACGGCTTCCGCTCCCCCGGTGACTTCTCCGTCTCCTACTTCCTCTCCCATTTCCACGCCGACCACTACGCCGGCCTCGGCTCCGCCTGGTGCCGGGGCCTCGTCTACTGCTCCGAGGTCACCGCCCGCCTCCTCGTCGAGGCCCTCGGCGTATCCCCGCTGTTCGTGGTCGCGCTGGCCCTCGGGGAGAGCGTCCGGATAGACGGCTGCGACGTGACGGCCATCGAGGCGAACCACTGCCCCGGCGCCGTCCAGTTTCTGTTCGATGTCCCCGGGGGTGAGAGGCGGCGGCGTGAGAAGTACGTCCACACGGGGGATTTCCGGTACAGCGAGTTCATGAAGTCGGACCCAGCTCTCCGCGGATTCGTGGGGGCGGACGCCGTGTTCTTGGATACAACATACTGCAATCCGAAGTTTTCGTTTCCGTCCCAGGATGAATCGGTAGGGTACATTGTGAATACTATAGAGAAGAGCATGGTTAGGGAGTTTTCTGCGGATTCTGTCCTGTTCCTTATTGCTACTTATGTTGTCGGGAAGGAGAAGATCTTGCTGGAGATTTCTCGGCGACTGAAGTGCGCGTTGTATGTTGACTGTAGGAAAATGGGGATTCTGCGTGCTTTAGGGTTTGGAGAGCCGGAGTTCTTCACAGAGGTTGCCTCATCTAGCCACGTTCACGTGATTGGCTGGAACCTGTTGGGTGACACTTGGCCATATTTCCGGCCCAACTTTTTGAAAATGAAGGAGATTATGGTGGAGAAAGGGTATTCAAAGGCTGTGGGCTTTGTTCCTAGTGGATGGATGTATAAGAAAAATGACGTTGGCTTTCCTGTGAGGATTAAGGAGTCACTTGAGATCCATCTTGTCCCGTACAGTGAACACTCTAGCTACGAGGAACTGCGGGAGTATGTTAGATTCCTGAGGCCCAAACGTGTTATTCCAACAGTGGGAAATGATGCATCAAAGCTTGGCACTAAGCATGCTCTTGCAGTTCAGAAGCATTTTACTGGTTTGGTTGATGAGACAGCAAGCAAGAAGGACTTCTTGATGGGCTTCCTCCATGAGCCAGAGGATGGCAATGGAAGAGATATTGTAATCAATGCAAATGGTTGTGAATCATGTGATGATGTAATCAACGAGAACAGTCCATGCTTGGATTCAAATGCACTGAGCAATGAGGAACTGGAAAGATCTGTACAAGAATTGCGTGAATGTTTGCCTTCATGGGTGACCCAGGATCAGATTCTGTGTCTGCTAGAGAATTCAAGTTGGGACATCGTTGAAGCAGTTTCAGAATTTTATGAACATGAAACAGAACTTCACAGGCAATCAAATTCGTGCATTCTGTCAACTTCTAGCCCACAGACATGCTCTCCTAATTTTTCAAATTTGCGTCCTGCACTGAAGTCTAGTCAGGAAGACCGTGACTGTGATAAAAGAGCTTTCTCTGGTCAGGAACACCCTGACCGTGGCAAAACAACTTTCTTTGGTCGGGACAAGAAATCCACTGGAAGGGAACTGGTTTCAGTGAAAACCATTTCTCCTTGCAGAAGAGGCACTACAACTAGCAACAAGGGCCCTAAGCACGGGTCACACACTCTTCAGGGTGTCCTTAGCTGTCTACCTTGCAAAAACACTGTCATTACATAGGCCATGCCCAAGGGGACCAGGTCTTTGATCTTCTCAACTCGGCCACAGTATGGGGGTAGTTTTTTGTTTTGGGTAAGACAACTAATCTAAGCACTCCCCAATGAGATGAAGTCTCAAATAGGGGCAGTCAAACAAGACCTAGAACACAAACATAAAAAAAGAACAATCAATAAAAAAAAGAGATAGGCATGACAAGAGTGGCAGCACAGTTCCCCGCGAGACATTATGAGGCCGGTCATACGCATGCCTGACAAAAGGGTCCTACAAAGATTGAGAAAAAGTCTTGGCGCAACAACCGAAATCTTTGAGGGATTGTGCCTAGGGAGGAAGTCGGGAACCAACGTTTCTAACCCCATACTAGGCTTATCCCAAATTTTCTTCTATTCCTCCCCCAAGACCGAGTCATTTTTTGGGTATGGCCTTGATAAGGGCACCATTTACCGAGAGCAATCGGCTCTAGGGCACCACACTTAATGCACACCGTGCTCTGGACTTTCTTTAGCTATGAGGGGAAGAACCCGAACCCCTGGCCAGTGGTTTGATTAGCTTCCGTGCTACACTTAGCCTCAAAATATCAAAAAAAAAACATCAAAAGATGTCTCCCCATAAAAACACCAAAAAATAAAAAAACAAGACAAACAAAAAAATAAGAATAATATTTCCCCAAAAAAGAGAATAAAATATCTTCCAAAAGAAAATAAAAATGGGCTTTTAAAAAAAGGGGGGAGCCAGAAAAGAAAGACTAACTTGTTTCTCTAAAGCAATGTGTGTGCAGGAGTCGAAAAAGAAATAAAGAGGTAGAAAATAGGAAACTGAACATTCTATTATTTTCTTCTAAAAAGTGTACATTAAGTTCCACTCTCTCCCTCAGCATTACTCCTCTCACTGCTCTCTGGGTGAGAAGCCCTAGAGGGTGTCATCAAACCATGGGAAGTAGTACTCCTACCACCCTGCATTCCTCTTTCCGTCTCCACGCTCCACCGTCGCTATGCGAGGGCATCAAAGAAACTACTGACATGAAAGCCGCACTCACGTGCTCTTTGGTAGCGCTCCTCACCGTATCTCAGCCACTATTCGGCAAGATCGAGGTTGGTTCGGAGCTCAAATAATTGGGCCTCTAAGGCCCTCTTCTCTTCTTTCCCGGCCCTCTCTCTTTCTTTGTTCCTCTCTTTCTCTGCTCGTTCTCTCTCTCTCTGTCTTCCCTTTTCAGCTTCTCCATGGCGTCTCGAGAAAAGTCATCGTCTAAATGGCACCATAATTCCTCCTCTAGCACTATTATCCTGGTTTCCCCTTGTGCGGCATGAGCAAGTGCCTCTTGCATCTCTTTGGTCTGTCATGTCCATCATTTCAGGGATGAGCAAGGCGTGAATAAAATATCCAATGGTGAAACCCTCACTTGTGCAGAAAGCATCCCTTTTTCCTCTGCGGCATGCTGCATGGCACGAACAAGTTGCTCATGAAGCAAACTGATCTCTGAGGAAGGGATCCACAAACAGGAGGGGGCACCCTCTGCCCCCACTGCTGATGAGGTTACGTCAAGCTGGGCATGCTACAATAACATGAGGTGACAATTAGTGGCTGAACATCGAAAATCTAGGGTCATCATTAGGAACATGCATTACATACACACTCACTGAGGCATTCAAAGCTGCACGGGTGTCACCCAATTGCTGCTCCGTGTCTGCCAAGCGAGCTCGCAAGTTCGCTATCATGGTATCACGGACATCCTGCAACCATGGCATACAAGTTAACATTCTAAAAAAAAAATAGAAAAAAAAGAGAGTCCATTCTCCTCCACAAGTACCCCAGGATGGAGTCGCTCTGCATACATCGCCCTATAGAGGTGCAAGAAATCCTCACTGTCCTGCATGTACGACTCCACGAGTGTGCCACCCCATTGCCAGTCTTCATACTGCTCGGGGAAGTGCACCCGCCAACCAACACAAGTTGCCCTCCCGCGTGTCTTCCTACCAACGCGGGATGACGCAATCATATCTACCCATTCCTGGGCAAGTCCAGGGGTCCTCATGGCCAATCGTATCCAAAGTGGCTCGATTTCATTCAGACAATGGATCCAAAGGCCCAGTCTAAATCTGGCACGGCTTGTTATAACCCATGGCTAGTCGGCGTCGACCATGCCTGCATAAGGTCTCCAGATTACCTACGTTAGCATGCACATATTTGCTTTGCCATTCAAAAATAAAAAAAATCAATCAAAAAAAAAATAGGTCCCACCATCGCTGCAGGGAACTCTTACAGCTCATGCCTTAACGCCATCAGCTGGTAGGGTAGAGGGGCTGTGCTCATGACAGGCTGCCACTGCCGAGCCAGTGGCACCACAGCTGAACGCCAATGTCGAGCCCTCCCCATCAGGATATAGTAATACCTCCATAACTGCATCGTCATGCATCATTAGCATTCCATGAAATAAAATAATTACATTCCAAAATAAAATCAGGAATTCAGAAATATGTTCTAAGCATTCAATGAGTTGTAGTATAAAGAAGAAGTAAAAGCATAGACAAGAGCACACACACTGCAAAGAGGCTTTTAAGGTGGTTCGATCTCAATCTCGAGATCTACGTCCACCCCTTACTCAATTGAGTAACGCTTCTCCTGACACAGCTTGAAAATTACTGATCCACAGCTTTGGGGAATAGATCCTTATAAATTGCTGATCCACAGCTTTGGAAAATAGATCCCAGACCGCTGAGCCTCACAGCTTGCTCTGCTGAGCCTCACAGTTTGCTTCCAAGGAACACTTCCTTGCCACTGACACACAGCTTAAGAAATTGTAGTAAAACAGAAAATAATAAGAACATAGTCAAATAAGAAACTCAAGATGATATGTAGCTTGTTTCGAGCAGAATGACTCTAGATTTGATCCAGAGGTCGAGACAAACAAGTCTCTACTAATAGATCTCTTGAACACTCACAGCTCTCAGACTACTTCTCTACTTTCTGATCCCCTGTTTACACCTCAGCTCTCAGAATGACTGGCTCTTCCCTCTCTTTTCTCTTCCCTCTCTTTTCTCTCTGTTGAACTGTGGAAGACTCAGAACTTCTTGCTTCTTCAATGAGCATCCCTCTTCTTCTGTTCTCTCTATCTTCTTCTATTTTCATTTGAGCGATCAGGCCTCTATTTATAGGCTTGTGAGAGATTGGGCGCATGGAAAACACGTTCCCGCCCAAGGAATTGTGAAAGAATACGCTGTTCGATGTCCACATGTTAGACGTTTAAGATTCGCTATCCATGTGGATGAACTTCCAGTTAAGACTTATCTTGGATCAAGTGCCTATGGATAAAGACCTCGAGCCACGTGACCATACTGAGTGTAAAGTAGGCTACCTTTCACATGTTCGATCCTGGGTCTTTCAGTGACTTAAGTCCCTATAAATTTGAACATAAGACATAAAGCATATTGTCAAACACTTTGTAAGCATGAGTGAATAACTGATATGCATTGACCTATTGAGATAAGAGTCACAGTACATACATAAATTTCAGATAAGTGCGAAAGATGCATAGACTTGACTAAGCACTATGCACATATGATGCACTGACATGATATGAAACCTTGACATACTAGCATTGACCTTCTACAGGTATGCTCAGACCTTACATGTGCATGTGCTCCGACTTGAGTGCATATACTTAGACTTGTATGAAACATGTGCTCTGACCATGCCTAGTATGCTATGACCTTGATGCCTTCATGTGCACTGACTACAGTAACGATGCATCGACCTCATAGAAGACCAATGCAAATGTGCATCGACCTCATAGATGACCAATGCAAATGTGCATCGACCTCACAGATGACTAATACAAATGTGCATCGACCTCATTGAAGACCAATGCAAATGTGCATCAACCTCATAGAAGACCAATGCAAATGTGCATCAACCTCATAGATGAGTAATGCAAACATGCATCGACCTCAGTATGCAAAATGCAAGATGTGCATCGACCTTAGTATGGAAGATGCAAAATGTGCATCGACCTTCATATGACTAAGGCAGATGTGCATCAACCTTATAGATGACTAAGGTAAGTGTGCATCAACCTTACATATGAATAAGATAGATGTGCATCGACCGTATATATGAATAAGGCAAATGTGCATCGACCTCAGAAACACATGTGCACAAACCTAGTTCAGCATGTTTATAAATATGCATCGACCTTGTAGAGTATGCTACAGTACATGCATCGACCTTGCTTTGCACAAGGTGTAATGTGCACCAACCTTGTATTAACACAATCAATCATGCACCGACCTAATACACTACTAGAGTACATGTGCACCGACCTGTGCGACTATATGCTAGAACATGCATCGACTTACACATACAATACCATAAACATGCACCGACCTTACTCTGTGCTAGTGAAAGTTGCACCGACCTTGCATTAGATAGATGTAAAATATGCATCGACCTATCTTTAGGCAGATGCAAAATGTGCATCGGCTTGTCTTCAGGTAGAGGCAAAAAGTGCATCGACCTTAGTGAGTACACATACACACTAGTATCGACCTTATTATATAGCAACAAGAGTATGCATCAACCTAAGTAGATGAAAATGCACTGACATGCTTAACTGAGGAATGTATGGATGCATCGATTGATGAGTTATAAAAATGAAGGATGCAACCCAATGATGCATTGACTCATTAAATATAACAAATGAATGTGCGTTGAGTTGCATGATTATGATTGCATGAGTGTGCATTAGTTCTGTATGACAAAATGTATCATAGACCTATATGACAGAATGTTATGAATCTGTATTAATCTTGTATGCATGATGATCTTATATGCATTGATTAATGATGAGCTTGCTTTGACCTGGTTCACAGGCGAAGACACAGGATGAATGAATGCACATGATGCATCCACGTGAAGAATCACGCGTTATCACAGCAACTTAATATGCATCATGCATCAAAGCAAATGTAACATCAAAGTAAGTACAAATTCATCATCATGGGTGAAATGTTGAAGCAAAGGAAACTTGTTGGTTAACGAGGGAGAAGGGCCCAAGTTAAAGGAATGCTGGCCGATCTTACCGATGATGACAAGGGCCAAGTGGTGGGTTTGGTTATCAAAAATCTTCTTCATTAATGAGGACGAAAGGTCCAAGTTTAGGGAAAACTGACCGATCTTACCGATGATGACAAGGGTCAGAGGAAGATTGATCGGTCTTGCTGATGGTGAGAAGGGTCAAAGGGATATTGACTGATCTTACTGATGGTGACAAGGGTCAGGAAGATATTAACCAGTCTTGTCGATGGTGACAAGGGCCAAGACTATCGAAAGTATTATTCATTAACGAGGATGAAAGGTCCAGGTTAAGGGAAAGCTGACCGATCTTGCCGATGAGGACAAGGGTCAAAGGAAGATTGATCGATCTTACCGATGGTGACAAGGGTCAAGGGGATATTGAATGATCTTGCCTATGGTGACAAGGGTCAGGAGGGTATTGACCGATCTTGCCAATGGTGACAAGGGTCAGGAGGGTATTGACCGATCTTGCCAATGGTGACAAGGGTCAGGAGGGTATGTTCATTGACATTGGTTGAATGTCGAAGCAAGGGTTTGTTCATTAACAAGGATGAAAGGTCCGAGTTAAAGAGAACTGACCGGTCATGCCGATGGTGACAAGGGTCAGAGAGGGTTTGTTCGTCGACATTGGTTGAATATCGAAGCAAGGGTTTGTTCATTAACAAGGACGAAAGGTCCGAGTCAAAGAGAATTGACCGGTCTTGCCGATGGTGACAAGGGTCAGAGAGGGTTTATTCATCAACGTTGGTTGAATGTCGAAGCAAGGGTTTGTTCATTAACAAGGATAAAAGGTCCGAGTCAAAGAGAATTGATCGGTCTTGCCGATGGTGACAAGGGTCAAAGAGGGTTTGTTCATTGACATTGGTTGAAAGTCGAAGCAAGGGTTTGTTCATTAACGAGGACAAAAGGTCCAAGTTAAAGAGGAAAGTCGACCAGTCTTGCCGATGATGACAAGGGTCAAATGCGGGTTTATTCATCGACATTGGCTAAATGCCGAAGCAAAGGTTCATTCATTAACGAGGATGGAAGGTCCAAGTTAAAGAAAATGTCGACCGATCTTGTCGATGATGACAAGGGTCGAACAGGGGTTTATTCATCGACATTGGTTAAATGCCAAAGTAAAGGTTTATTCATTAATGAGGACGGAAGGTCCAAGTTAAGGAAATGTCGACCGATCTTGCCGATGATGACAAGGGTCGGACAGGGGAAGGTTTGTTTGTTAACAATGACGAAAGGTCCAAGGTAAGGGAAATGTCGACCGATCTTGCTGATGGTGACAAGGGTCGATGACAATTTGTAGAAAAGGATCTCCGGTGGGACTTTGTGGTGACTATCCTTTTAGGAGTTTCATTAGGATTAGGGTAGAGTGAAACTTTTTAAAATTACCACATTACCGACTCAAGCACCCTTTTGGGTTTTCGCCAAAGCCAGCCCCCTCTTGCTTTTGCCCACGCGCCCTTGCGGGTTTTCACGTGGCGGGGTACTCGATTTTACCTGCAACGCCCTTGTGAGTTTTCGTCACAGTCGGGTTATAGCCATTTTTGCCCTTGTCCTAATGTAGGAACAAGGCCGGCAGGGCACGTCTATTTTAAGCCCCATTTTTTTTCTTTTCTTTCTTTTTTTAAAACACTTGGTAGAAGAATACTGTCAGGTCAAAATGTGATATTGACCTTTGGTGATGGTAGACAGTTACTTATTTAGGCACAGGGCCTTGTGTCAGTAAAGCAGTTTATTCGTTGGCGAAGGGATAATGCCCGCACAAAGGGGAAGCTTTAGCCGGCTCGGGCGTAAGGCCCGTGGCGGCGATATTATTGCAGGATCAGCTAGGACGCGAAGTCTTTCACCAGAAAAGGGGTTTATTCATTAGCAAGAAGGTAAAGCTAATGCGAAGGATGAATTTCCACCGATTCAGACGTAAGGTCCATTGGGGATGTTGCATAACAGTCGGCTAGGACACAAAGTGTTACGCCGAAGAGGGGTTTATTTGTTAGCAGGAAGATATTGCTAACACAAAGGATGAATTTCCACCGATTTGGATGTAGGGCCCGCAATGGCAGTCTTGATATGACAGTTAGTTGGGACACAAAGTCTTACGCCGAAAAGGGTTTATTCATTAGCAAGAAGGTAATGCTAACGCAAAGGAAGAGTTTCCACTGATTCAGACGTAAGGCCCACAATGGTGGTATCGTATGTGTTATTATATATATATTTTCGAGCTCAGCTAGGGTGGAGTGCCACTAGACCAAGGTGGGTAGAGCTCGGTCAGGACGGAGTGCCACTAGACCAAGGTGAGGAGAGCTCGGTCAGGGCAGAGTGCCACTAGACCAAGATGAGGAGGGCTCGGCCAGGGCAGAGTGCCACTAGACCAAGGTAGATAGAGCTCGGCCAGGACGGAGTGCCACTAGACCAAGATAGGTAGAGCTCGGCTAGGGCAGAGTGCCACTAGACCAAGGTGAATAGAGCTCGGTCAGGACGGAGTGCCACTAGACCAAGATAGGTAGAGCTCGGCCAGGGCAGAGTGCCACTAGACCAAGATAGGTAGAGTTCGGCCAGGGCAGAGTGCCACTGGACCAAGGTAGATAGAGTTCGGCTAGGACGGAGTGCCACTAGACCAAGATAGGTAGAGCTCGGCCAGGACGGAGTGCCACTAGACCAAGATAGGTAGAGTTCGGCCAGGGCGGAGTGCCACTAGACCAAGGTGAATTTTGATCATTCTGGGGATGCTGGCTAAGCTGTGTGATACAGCTTTATATGTTTTCCATTAAGGGGAGAGAACTGGACAACTCCTTTGTGATCTACTAGGATGTAGGCACCCTCTTCATACACTCGGTGAACGACATACTGTCTGACCCAATTTTTGACCAACTTCCCTTTGGGATTGGAGGTCATTACTTCTCTTCTTTTGACCATCACTAGGTCTCCTTTCTTGAATTCTCGTCCCTTGACCAGCTTGTCGAAAGCACGGGCCATGTGAGCTTGGTATAGTTGGATATTTTGTTGCGTGCAGAGATGCTTTCCTTCAAGCTCAGCAAGCTCTTCTAATCTTCTTTCTATATTGGTTTGTTCATCGCTAGCCAAACCATGCTGGATGGCGACTCGCAACGAAGGGACTTCTAATTCAATTAGCACCACAACTTTTGATCCGTATACAAGGGAGAACGGTGAGCAGTCGGTTGGGGTTTTATAGACCGTACGATAGGCCCAAAGCGCTTCGTACATCCTTTCTTCCCAGTCCTTTTTATTAGACTTGACAGTCTTTGCCAGTAGTGTGCATAACATTTTATTGAAGGCTTCTGCGAGCCCATTGGCTTGTGGATTGTAGGGGGACGACGTCCTCCAGTCAATCTTGTACTTATCGGCCAGCCGATAAACCTTCTGATTTCTAAAATGGTTGCCATTATCAGAGATAATTCGACTGGGGACCCTGAACGAGAATATTATATTTTGCCGGAAGAATCTTGCAACCTATTCTCCCGTCACTTCTCTTAGTGCTATTGCTTCTGTCCATCTAGAGAAGTAATCTGTACCTGCTAAGATATATTTGCACCCTGATGCAGATGCTTGTAGTGGCCCCACCACGTCTTTGCCCCACTGAGCAAACGACCAACTTGGTATGGTGGGATGTAGTGGCACTGGTGGCCTCCTAGACACATTAGCGTGCTCTTGACATTTTTGGCAAGCCTTAGCGAACTTGCAGCAATCATTAAACATGAAGGGCCAATAATAGCCCAATTTCTTTATTTCAATCTTCATTTTCGGGCCAGCCTGGTGTGCTCCAGCTGACCCGACATGAACCCCTTGCATCACTAGCCCAGCTTCTGCTGAAGACAAGCAACGGAGCAGAACTTTCTTTTGGGCATCTGCCATTATTCAGAACAAGGTTCCGTTCCTCATCACATAGGAGTCTTTGACCTGTAAGAGTTTCATTCTTTGTTCTTTTTCCTCTGGGAGCTGTTGGTGCTGGAACCAACGTAAGAGATGTTCTCACTAGTCGGGCTGCTGAACCTCTTCTACAGCTGCTGCTTCATTGCCTTGTTCATCGGCCAGAACCTCTATTACACTAGGGACCTATCGTCGGTTGATTATTGTTATGTTCAGGCTGGTATCTGGCGGGATTGCCAGAGAACTAGCCAGCTTAGGGAGGGCATCCGCCTGAGCATTCTGTCCTCGGTTGATATGCTTGACTTTGATGAAATAGAATCTTGCCATCAAGCGACGTGCCAGGTGGTAGTAGGGGAGGAGCTCTTGCTTCCGCACATCGAACTCTCCTTCCAGCTGTTTTATAACCAGCATGGAATCTCTGAATACTTCCAACATCTGGATCTCCATGGACAGAGCAATCTACAGCCCAATTATCAGGGCCTCATACTCTGCTTCATTATTTGTGCATGGCTTGTTTATTGAACCGGATGTATAGATGACTTCTCCTTCTGGAGACTTCAAGACTATGCCTGCCCCCGCTCTGACTCTGGCTGATCCAGTAGTCGAGGTGTCAATTCTGGAAGCGCCATCAAAGTACAGCTGCCATAGAGAGGGCTGCATCTGGCTGACTTCTAAGGTTTCATCTTCAGGAAGCTCTGGTTCCAGCGGGCAGTCTTCAGGCACTGGATGCTCAGTGAAGAAGTCTGCGATGGCCTGTCCTTTGACGGCCCTTTGTGGCACATAGGAGATATCAAACTCCATAAGGATCACTGCCCATTTGCCCAGACGGCCTTTGAGCACCGGTTGAGACATGATATATTTGAGTGGATCCACCTTGGAGATCAGCTTGATTTCATGCGACAACATATAGTGTCAGAGCTTCTTGACCACGAAGACCAACGCCAGGCAGATCTTCTCGATGTAGGCATTTCTTTCCTCAATTCTGACTTGTCTTCGACTGAGGTAGTAGAGGGCTTATTCCTTCCCTTCTTCATTGTTCTGGGCTAACATTGTCCCCAGGGAGTTGTATGTGGCTCCTATATACAGTATCGGCGACCGTCCTTTCACCGGTGCGCCCAGCATTGGAGGAGTCTTCAGATAATCCTTCAACTTGTCAAAGGGTGTCTGGTAATCTTTATCCTAGTAAAAGGGAACATCTTTCATCATTAACTTGTGGAAAGGTTGGCATTGCCCTGACAAGTTGGATATGAACTATCAGATGTAAGCTAGGCGACCTTGTAGATATCTCAGCTCGGAGAGGTTCCTAGGTGAAGGTAACTCCTAAATTGCTTTGATCTTTGCAGAGTCTATTTCAATTCCTCGATATCTGACAATGAAGCCCAAAAATTTATCGCTCGATACTCCAAACGGACATTTCAAGGGTTCATCTTTATTTCACATTGAGACACATGAGGTGACTCGCGCCGGAAGAATGACCTCAAGATATGGGGATCGATCCCCATGGAGATGGTGTGATCGATGAGAGTTGTCAAGTGAGTGCTTGGCTAGTTGTTCTTGCAACACTGGTGGGTCTCCTGGTTGTTGGATCTCTGGTTTTGATGATGACATACTATGAATCGTTATGAAATCATATGAACTCTAAGTCCTTAATATATTGAACAAGTGTCACATTCTTGGTACCCAAGTTAATAGGTCAAAGCATAAGTGTTATGCATCGACGTAGTCAAATACACAGAAGTCATCTTCAGAAGCACGCATTCACTGGGTGCATCGACGCAACGAGAGGACTGCATCGATGCATCGAATGACAAGTGCTCGAACATATTGTCTCGAAGCTTTTGATCTTCACTACTACACCGATGCAGTCAGAGTAATGCATCTACGCACTAAGTCTAGTCTTCATCTAATGCATCAACGCATCAAATAGCTACACTGACGCACCAGGTCCAAGATCAGAAATTGAGTGCCACCACGTCGAAGTTTCAAGATAGTGCATCGACGCACTAAGTCATCTGCCAAGGATCTTAACCTTTCCTGTTAAGGTCTTTCTTCTTCTACCCCACATCAACGGTTCAAGGCCTCAGTGTCAAAGCAATGAAGTCTCAATAGCTGTGTAAGCAAATTTTGGTAAAGGGTGCATCGACCTATCTTTCAATGCATCGATGCACCGACACATACATGACATGCAACCATTGAGACTGCCTCAACCTATCTTCATAGCACATCGAAGCATCAAGCATTTTAGCAAAGCACATGAGCAACTTAAAGGAATCAAGTGCTTTTGAACTTAAGTGAATCACTTGTATTTCCACGCCACATGGCAATCTCTAAAGAAGGAATCTGAAGAAGAATATTCTTAAATTACACCCGGACCAATGAGGCTCTAGACTTGAAGATAATCCTATTTCAAAAATTACCAAACTCTGTCCTATATATATATATATACGGTGTCCATCTTCGAAGTGAAGTAAGCAGCAAGAGAAGGGAGTAGAATCAGTGAAAAAGAGCGAACAGCAGAGCCGCGAAGAGAGCTAGCCTGTGAGAAGAATCAGATAGAAAATCTGAGAGAGAAGAAGAGAAAGAGAAAAAGGAAGAGAAAGATTGAAAGCTTCCAAATCTGAAGTCCATTCTATGAGATTAAGTGCAGCCAGAGCTAGAGAGTTTGAGGATCTATTCGTCCATTGGCTTCTAGATCAGATCCAAGCCAATTTGCTCATTCGAAGCTACATTATTTCTGGCTATTTCCATTATCTTTTATTTTTGTTTCTCGTTTGGTTGTTTCCTATTTTTTGTGTTCTTCTGATACCCTGTTTGGGGATCAGGTTCCTTCTAAGCAATCAGAAGAAGGGAGAGTTGTTCTCCAGGCTCCCTCTGTGCAGTAAGAGGAAGGGAGACTTGGTCTTCAGGTGTTCCCTCTGAGTTTATTAGAGGAAGGGAGACTTGTTCTCTGGGTTCCCTCTATGCTTCAGAGGGAGAGAGGACTGGTCCTCTAGTTATGGCCAACTGGGGGTTGCTCACGTTTCCTCCTGAGATATCAGAAGAAAGGAGGAGTGTGTTCCTCCGGGTCAAGCTATGTGTCAACTCTTGTTTGCAGAATGAGTCTGCATTCTTGCTATAAGGAAGGGAATCCTCACTTGGTTTGAGTGAGGGGTAGACGTAGGAAGACTGGGTGTCTGGCCGAACCGCCTAAAAATCTCCTGTGCATCGCGTGCTTGCTTGTGTGGTTGATTCCTTTTCATCTACCACCTTCATAGGTTTCTTATTCAGTAGTATGCCCTGCTCATATGCACACCATGGTGAATGTTGCTTACATGTCCGTTCAGTATCATGACTGCATTCTAACCATTTGTGTTTGTGGTTGACAGAACCTCGGTCTGTCTGCTTTAGTCTTGTTTGTAAGAATCGCTTCCGTGAGCATTTAGGACATCTGTTGTCTTAATTGTTTAATGCATAATCTGACTTCTTCTGGTGGTTCTAGTTTGAATTAGTTCAGATTTACATTTGAGCCCAAGTTTTTTGTGGTGATCTATTCACCCCCCCTTTAGATCCCAGTTGCGCGTCTAACAATTGGTATTAGAGCAGGTCTCTGATCTTGTATCAGATTTAACAATTGGCAGAGAAAAGTTCAGTGTGCTTCCCTAATGCTTGTTTTTATCTCTCTGAATTTTTCCTTCATGGATTCTTTACCTGTTTTTAATGGATCTAATTTTGAGAAGTGGCTAGGTAAGCTCTATATGTTTATTAATGTTGTTAATCCAAAACTCTGGCTTCTGATATCTCACGGTCCACATAGATTTCCCAAGGACTCGACCAAATGGACCAATGCTCAAAGGATGAAACATAGTGAGAACTGTAGAGCTCTCAATATTTTGAGAAGTGTTATTGATCTAAACATTTTTCCATTTGTTTTTGATTACAGATCTGCTAAAGAGATATTGGACAAACTGAAGGTAGACTATAAGAAAAGCACATGTCACACAACACGGTGTCCATCGGACCTGTGAGGTAATAGGCGTGCCAAAGCATTAAGCATTCAAGCATATAGTTGCAATTACAAAGTCTAAAGTTAGGTCTTACCGATGCATAGGGCAGCGCGTTGAGGTCATCCTAGATCGTCCGCACCTAGCGTCATAGGGAGCTTGTCTCCTGGGGAGCTAGCCATCGCCTCGCGATGGGCACCAGGTCGAGATGCACCTCCTGTCCTCTCCCTAGCCTAGGGAGGTACATGTAGGCCCACACCTTCATTCCATTGCACCAAAGCATCAACATATAGCATTTCATGAATATCATATAGGAATTGCACAAGCATTTTAGGAGTTGAAGCTTACCTGAAGAAGTGGGGAAAATCCACCGAGCATCGTGCGTCGACTGGTCGAGCTCAGAGTGTCGAAAAGGAAGGCGAGTACCATTGCCCCCCATGTGTACTCTCCGACTCGGTCTACCTCCTCAAGAAGGGGTAGGAGTCGGTAACTCACCCCATCTGCTGGAGTGGCGAATAGCGGCTTCCCAAAAAATAGCATCAGGAACCGCCGCAACACCACGTCTGCCTCTGGTCCAGGCTCTGCTACCACCCGCTTCCGTACCCGATCTGTCAACCGCCCCAAGTGCTGCTCGGGCAGCTCCCTGACCGCGATCACGGCTCCTCGCAGCCCCAAGCTCTCCTGCAGTCTCACCCTCGATAAGGTGGAAGAGTGTCACTCCAGTCGGTGCAACTCCAGTCCCAGCAGTCTCTGGAACAGCTCTCGGTAGTCCGCGTGAGTCTTCCCGCTTATCACAACTCCATGTACACACAGCTCGATAATCCGCACCACGTCCTCCAACATTGGCACCATGTGTCCCCACGGGAACATGAACGTCTGGCTAACCAGGTCCCACCGATCGTGCAATGTGTAGAGTAAAGCTATGTCTAGTCTCGCCCCCTCTATGCCGAGGAACTCGACAAATCCCATGGCGGTAAGCCACTCCCGCTGGAAATCTGGTAGTGCCAGGTACACTGCCCGGACCTGAAGCCAAGAGATCCTCGTCCTGCATTTAAACGTTTTATATTAGTCATTCATTCCATGTATGATCATGCATTGTATCAAAAAAAAATCAAGTCTGCTAAGGTAACGGCCCTATGGGGACTGTCTTGCATCTGTGCAACGGTCACATGGAGATCGTTTATGCCATCGCAGCGGTCTCCCATAGGCTATTTTCCAGCCCTCATATCCCCTTCTCATCACTCTGTGACGGTCATTCCTGGGCTATTTTCATCCTAGTTGGCGGCCCTATGGAGGCCGTGGTCATCCTAGCGGTCTGCCCTGGACCATTTTTCTCCTCAATACCCAGTTTGTTAAACTAGCGTGTTAGCGGTCATACTCTGACCATCTTAATCTTCTGGGCGGCCTTGTTAGGCCCGCTTTCAAACCAACGGTCATATGAAGACCATTTGTTTGCCATCAGCGGTCTACCTTAGACTGTGTTTATTCCCTCCAATGCATCGACTGTTGAACTTCCATTAAGCAGTCACCCTTGGACCATTTTAGCCTATTAGATGGTCTAGTTGGGGCTGTGTTCATCCCAACAGTCGTGGGCTGAGTGTTTTATTTCCCTAGGTGGTTCCTGTTAGAACCGCGTTTCACTCGCCGTGATGGACGACGTTCTTCTCCCCTCCCTGTCGTTGGCAACGGCCCTAGGGGCCCTACAATCATTCCTAAGGGGTGGGTGTGCCCCTTCCTCTTCATTTAGGCCACATGCAAGCACTCAAAAAAATGAAATGGAAGGGTTTCTGGGCCTACCACGGATGTCTTGGATGGTTTCTCCATCGTCGTTGTTGTCACTTCCGATAGCACTCCTACCTCCTCGGGCGCTCCGACGACCGCGGTGGGTGCTTCCCCCTCAATCACAGGCGGTGGAGGCGTCTCTTCGGCTACTTTCGGTGGCGGCACCGCCTCCTTCGGCGGATTCGACGGTAGGGGCATTTGGGCTCCGACGCGAGCCATTTGGCGTGCTAATGACTGCCGTTTGAATTGCATCCACGCCCATAAAATGGAATGGGGGGGCTCGGTGCGGTGTGTGCTAAGAAGATGGAGAGGGGGGGTGAGCTCCGCTGGTGGCCTCCACTGTGAGAGGAATGAGAGAGGGCAAAGAAGGGAGACGATGGGGGTCGGTTTCTTATTTGAAACAGACAATCTGAAGGTGGTCGAACGATTGACTGTTTATTTTTATGGCCCGTTTTCTGAGTGACGACCCATCTTCATCGAAATGGTCATCCCATGACCGTTAATTTATTCAGCGGTCATCCATATGGCCGTGTTAATGCCACATTTTAAATTCAAATTCTACTAATATTTGCGGTCCTATTTGGACCATTTTTCGGGTCTGACAGTCTTGAATGGACCATCTCTATGCTGCCTATTAGTTGAAATGGTTAAATGATCTTTTAACCCCATTTTTGCCGCATCATGTGCTTAATGGATAATCTTGCTGGCTTGATTGATTTATTTCATGATATGTCCCCCTACCTCCACCGAAGAAACGACGCGCCGTGGACGCCGAACCACGAAGAAAATGCCTTGAAACCCACGCCGGTTCACGAGCGCCCTAGAAAAGGTGAGGTTTGGGCTCTCTTCAAAGGCTGGGATACCAAATGGAGATTTCATCCAGCACAGCATTGGCAATATGAGTATGAAGTTGTAGAAGTTCTTTCTGACTTTTCTGTTGCTACAGGTGCGGATGTTGTGGCTCTGGTCAAAGTAAAAGGGTTTGTGAGCTTGTTCTGTCAAGGAGCTCAGACACTTCACATACCACATGACGAACTACTTAGATTCTCCCACATGGTCGCTTCATATGGAATGACTGGGCATGAAAGAGAGGGCATTATAGAAGGAATATTTGAACTTGATTGTGCTGCTCTTCCCACTAACTTGAAATAAATGTTTCCTTCTGCTACTCTTGATGAAATTAGGGGGAATGTTGAAGATGCAGGTCATGAAAATGGTGTGCCTAGATTCATCCCTACTGTCACTGTCATATGATGTTATGCCAGATCCTTCAAGTCCCATGTGCTTTGTATATCTCGATTCTGCATTGTATTGCATTGAATACAACGATCCAAAGAGATGTATGAAAGTGGTCAAATTTGGGCATTGTGTTGTGAGGAAGATTTAGACCTTGTTCTGGAAGAGATGCTAATGAAATGTATGATAGAGTTGAAATGTTTTCTCACTTGGTACAGGCTATACATGTTGAAAAAAAGCAGCAGTATGATATATATGCTCAGGTCAATGAGGCATGGGCTATATACAGTAACTGGAGTGTTGAATGGCAGTTACCTGATTTACAGAATTATTTGGAGAGGGGTGAATATGACTTGGTAGAAGTCATTTACCATTCTGATTCTTTGATAAGAGTCATGGTTTTGGAAAATGTGGATGGCTTTAGGGCTATCTTCAGGCAAAAAAAGAAACAATGGCACACCAATGACAATGGATATATTCAAGGTTGAATTCTTGAAATTCTTTCATTGGAGTCCTTTTGTCACACTGACTGAACAAAGAGGTGGTAAACTGCGAGGCTGTTGGGAGCTTGATCCTGCTTCAGTGCCAGATATCCTGCTTTGTACAAGAACCGATTGACATTTTGGATGTTTAATGTCCCTGTATCATGGTATGTGATGTAGGCTGGGAAGGGTTTTGTTGTGGACAGTATAAGTCCAAAGACACGGTAGAGATTTTAACCAGTTAGTCTTTTCTTGATTTTTGGGGGCTGATGTAATGTATTAAATGAACAGCGGGGCTTCTAAAAATGCTACTAAGCCATAACTTTCAGCCATAGGCCTGAGGACTGCGGAGACGTTGCAAATCATGTAAACTCCGCTCCTTCTTAAAATGGGGTATCTGTTAATGGAAGCTACTAGTCATCTTGTAGATTTTCAATCCTATGCCGGTTTATGCATGTCATATGTTTCCTCATATTCTGTTCAGTCTGAAGGTTTACCATTTTAACTTAAACTACTTGAGGACAAGGCATTCTTAGAGTAAAATGTGAAATGATGTTTTTATTCTTATCCTTATGTGATGAAACATATTTCGCTGTGCGTTTAGGTAGTGTTTGGAAACAGTCCAATTCGACTGATTTTGAGTGAAATCAAGCTGATGCGTCATTGTTTTTAGAAGATGAAACTTGTGTTGTGAACCCACGGATGTTGTTTAAAGGTGAAAAACAGGTTCTTATTGTAGTTAAAACAAATGTCCTTTCTTTCTTGGTTAGACAACAGAAAAAAAAACTAGATTCTTTTCATCCATCCATCAAAGAGGAAACTTTTAATGTTTAGATCTATTCCCACTTACATTTATTCATGTACTTTCCTCTTCCAGGTCACCCCTCTTCCATACCCTTTTGAAACAGAAAGCTTTTCTTCCTTGTCAGATATTTCAACGTTTGAAATAATTTTTGGGAAGGTGTTCCCAAATGGCTGTTTAGTTTCATCAATTTTCGGTTGTTGACGAGTTTTTGTACTTAAACTGTTGGTCTTTTTTGTCGATCATTTTCGGCTATTGCTATGTTACAGCTTGGTTTTGAGCAACTTGCTGATGCAAACTTCTCTGGTTTTCTTAAGCTCTGATACATTGCCCACGAAATGCGTGTGCATCCCGAACCGTGGGGTTCTAATGGTTTTTTTTTTTTTCAGATTTCTTCCCACTCTGATACATTGCCTTAGCCTGGGCTAAAATTTTCATTCATGTACCCTTTGCACAACGATAAAAAAGCTTCAATTTGATTCCAATTTCAAATTGGAATGAAATCTGCATTGTTGATTCCGACTTAGATTTTGATTTCAGTTAATCCCATCACAATTAGAGCTAGAGATACTGGTTGGAAGTTGTCTTTTTGAACTTAGTTGGAAGTACTTGTTTTCGATCTATTTGCACTCCTGACCATTATTTGGTTATTGCTATATCCTGCACACATAGGGCCCGTTTGATAATCGGGGCCCGTTTGATAACCGGGCAGGGATAACTTAATCGACCCCAGAGAATCACTCATGATGAGTCATAGTGTTTGACATCATCAAAATCACAAGGACACAGCAATCACTTCCTTAGAGATGAGGTTAGGAAGAAAATTTTTAAATTTCAATTCATTGAAATTAAAAAGCAAATTACAAACATTTTTATAAAATCTTTGAATGCTATAAGATTTTCATCTCTAAGGAGAGAGTTAGGTCTGTGTAGACCTCCCTCATCTTGATCTTATCAGGTTCAGGTCTGGTAAGTCCTAGAAGTCACAAGTTGTTCTTGTCATGGGGAGTTCATTGTGCCTATCTATCTTTGTCTGTTTTTCTTAGGTTGACTGTGTGTAATTGACCAACTAGTATATAAAATGATGATTTGTGGAAGGACATATCAATTCTATCTAAAAACATTCTTCATGCATGAGAACATACTCTGCCAGGTACCATGGGTCCCTACATATAGTGGTCAACAGTCCATGAGTTGAGTAAATAAGGGGGAGTCAATAGAACTTTCTTGCTATGAGACAGGTTCATTGAAAGTCTGTTGAATGTGTTATTCTATTGGTCAAAGGTCATCTTCGTCGACACACCCCGCCATATGTGTCGACACACTTAGAGATGGTAAGTCGAGAAGCCTACTCTCAAGTCAACTGATCTTTCTTTATATCCTTGCAGTACTCCTGATTCCAGTCAACCTAAAGTTGAATTGAATCAACTTGTTTCTTTAGCTGTGATCATCTACGTTGAAAATCCTTGACCATCTGCTACTCTCTGGATTCTAGTTCTCAACCCATCAAAAGGATGATCAACAGCTTGCTTCACTCCCTCACATGAGCTTGAATTCAGGTGGAGATTCACGTCTAATAACTTATCTTCATTGACTAGCACTCTTGTAATAACAGTCTTCCAGCTTATAGCATCATGGTTGATCAGATAAATTGAGACTTTAAGGTTAATAACTCCATTGGGCCTGAAACTATGTATTTGAAGGACGATCTTCTCAGGCTTACTCTTACTAAAGCATCTGATATGTTAAGTCCCAATATTCTCTTTAGTCTAATTACGAGAACTTCGTAGCAGTTTTGGTTGATGAACTACACCTTGAGTATTGTCTTCAAACAACCATGCTATCTAAAGTTTATCTAAGGCACTCAATGTCGAGCAATGGTAGAGACTTACCGAGTAACCAAGCACACTTCACTTGAGACGTGAGGTGGTTCGTGTCAAAAGGTAATATCTTAACTAACTATGATATGTTTTCAACAAAATAAATATAAAAAATTACACAAACAGAGTAATGGCTTCAGTCTGCTGTGAAATTGTGCCCCTTCACTAATGAAGTGATAAGTGTTAAGGCATGAGGTGGCAAGATATCTCTGGTCTAAATGAGGCAGAATGGTTAACTACACTAAATAACTGGGGAATATTGCATCTAACCAATGTGATTCCTCACGTAAAAAGGTGTCAGTTGAACCTGACTCTCATCTTATAAAATGAAGGTGTTTTATGCTTTGATTCTAAAAACTAGAGGTGCTTGAATGGATAAACTCCCAATGCATCAATTTGTTTGGTTTCAATACTAATGGTAGTTAATCCTAAAAGGTCACTGGATCTTAATAAGAAAGGCTAAAAGATTAATATCAAGGACTTTGGTGTGCAAATGTGCTTTTGTTCTAGTAATCCTTATGTAGACGTTCTTGTTGCCCTCTTGGCTTCTAAAACCTATGAAGCTATTTACATTAAATCCTTCAATAAATAATGTAAAACGATGCAATATGCTCATTTGGAGGGAGATGTCAGAATTAGGAGTCAATCTGGAACAGTGCTGAGATCTGTATTAGACTTGAATCCCTTCACTGAACTCCTTTTCAGGCTACTGAACTTCCACATATGCCTACTGCACCTCCGGTGCAATCATCCCTCGCTGCTTCCTTACATCACACTGTAGATTCCTCCTAGTCTTTTGATGATGTCAAAGGGGGAGAAGTCAGATGAGTCATAATTGGTAGAAGTTTTAGTGTGATGAGTTATCTATCTAAAGTGCATCTATCCATGACTTATTTGTCTAAAGTTAGTCTATCCCTACTGCATATCTTGGTGATCTGATGAAAATATTGATGATTCCTTCATAAATTTATATTTTGGTTTGTCTGATAATGAATTGCTTCTTCAATACAAGGTATTTTCTGCTATTCATGCTAAAAGGCTATTGTTTGCCAAAACCTTGTCTTGGACTTAAAAATAATAAAAATGTGGGCACAATGGCTTATAGTTGCCATCAGCAAAGAGGGGGAGAATGTTGTGTGCATTATGTTTTGATGATGTCTTACTATAAGTTATTAGCAAGCCAAAATTGAGAAAACCTGAAAGAACTTCTTTTATGATTGGTTGAATGAGAAGAAATTGACTAAGTGTTAAGAGTGTATCGACCTACCTCTCTGGTGAGTCGACCTACTTGTTCACAAGTAGCAGAACAGCTAGAGCGAACAACTAGCTGTGTTGACATAAGACCTTCAGTGCGTCGACACAGCTTCAATTCCAGTACTAGTTGTACGCAAAGCAGTGGGAGGAGAAAGAGAGAATTAGGGTGGCAAAGAGGGGAAGGGAGTCTTGAAACCCTTAAAAACAATTCTGACATTTTTAATACTGGTCCAGACCTGTATTAGATTTGTTATGCCTACACTTAATGTTAGTATCAAATTTGATAGAGCATAACCAAACACCCACTACTATTAGCAATGCCTAAATTAATAGTGATAGAGCTATCCTTCCTTTCATAGTGGCAGAGAGACCATGCGATGGGTGGGTGATCCGGAGGTCGCCTTCGGGGCTAATAGGGTGCCCCTCGGGGGTGACCCTTGCCATGACCAGAGCTTGCTGAGAAGCTTCTGGCCATCTGGTGATCTGAATAGGTTTTTGGGTTTCGCTCCCAGGCGCCAACCTGCTGCAGGTCTGGGAGAGAGGGTCATCCGCAGAGGGCCTGTAACTTTTCAGCCGAGGGGGGGGGTGCGAACGGGGGCAATCGGTAGCCCGCCTGGTCAGGTGAAGAACGGGGCTAACCCACCAGCCCTGCGGTCCCTATGCCGAGATCACCAGGAGCAACCAACCAGGGTTCCTTGTCGGGGGGAATGAAGGGGATTGCTTAGATGGCGGTCGCTTGCTGGACGAGTTGGCGTGCAGCCGGTTAGAGTGGCTCAAGAGGTGCTTGTGGGTTGCTTCAGTGGAGGGGGGAGTAGATGTGCCGAAGGTGAAGGAGGTGCTCGACAGAGAGAGTGGCAGGGAGGCTAGATGGGAAGTAACCTAGGTCAACAGGGCTGACTTTTTGGCTGTCTGTACGTGTGAAGGTAGTGGAGGTGGTGGTCATGCCGGCTTTGTGCTGGTGGATGGTGCAGTTCTCAGGATGGTAAGGGAGGATGTGAGGAGGGGGACATTTCCAGACCCCAGGGCGTGCTGCGTCCAGCTCCGACTTGTGGGGGTGCCTTTGATCGACTGCAACGATGCTGGCACTTCTCGTTTGTTGAGCTCGTTCGGGGCAGTTGAAGCAGGGTCGGTGAGGCTTCAGTTTGGAATACCATCGAAAAGCAGTACATGTTAGAGATGTGGCAAAATAGCGGAGGAGATATGACTCCTCTAGTATCAACTCTCCCATGGCCGTTATATAGTAGACCAAGTGTTCATGAGAAGAGTCTTACCCGTTGAACCTTTGTAGTTTTGGGGCTTTGGGATAATCTGGCGGAAGCTTCTTGCACTGGTGGTGTAGAGGATATGGCACGCTATATAGATTAATGGCGGCCACACCCTTGCCATGTTGGGCAAACTTCGCTTCTACGATCCTTTTGATCATCTGCCTTTGAGGCATTAAACTTTTTGCTGCTATCGTGGCCGATGATCAAACATTTGTTTCACTATGTGGAGCTCTGAATTCCGCTGCTGTTGGAGCTTTTGTTGTAGCAGTTGAAATATTGACAGTAGTTGGAGTGGCCTGGGGTGGCCGCTCGACTACTACGGGTGCCGCTGGAGGCTCTGGTTGAACCTCTCTTTCTTGCAAGAGTCCTTGCAGGATATTCCTCAATTCTTAGCTTTCACGCTGAAGATGCTCTAGCGCGCTACCTTGGATATTGTCTTTGAGCTCATCATCATGTCCTGGATCATCATCACCTTGGACACTGTGGACTTCATCTTGATCTTCGCCCGGTGTCCTTGTCCTGGCTGAGACGTCCCAACAACGGCATTTGTTCGATTTATTTGAGCTAAAGCTTAGGAAATAGGCCTAGATTTCATCAGGGCCTGAAGTGGTTCATTCAAATCCTCTGAAATTTCTTCCGATAGTTTACTGGCAGAGGAACTATAGTAGGTGAACACTTTAACAATGCCATTTGTCACCTGGACCATCCTATTTTTTCTGGGTGGCTGCTTTTCTGGCCAAGGTGCGGTCCCTAGTCTATCAAAAACAGATAGTTGAGATGCAGGAGTTTGAGTAAAGGGTACTTCCTCCATTTGAGGTTATTCAGTGAACAGAGAAGTGGGCTGGGTCTGCTTGTAGACCGCTCTGTGCTTTTTCCCGCGCGAGTGTGTAACTCCGGTCTCTAGAGGTGTCGAGGCCTCGGCTTGGTGTCGGCTTGTTGAACTTCGAGCTTGTTGCAGGTCTGACATGTGGCTAGGCCTTCTTGACCTAGCTCGCCTTATATCCCGGGCCGCCTCATTGGTAACCCAGATTTTCTTCATACGGAGCTGACGCTCCTCTGTTGGGTTGCCCCTGACCTAGATCTGGGAGCTTTGGTGCTACTCCGGCACAGTTGTCCCCGGTTTGCCATCGGGATGCCATACTTCTTTAACTCCGCTTTGTCCTCTCGTATTTTCTAGAGAACGAGAAAACAATTTGAGGTTGGAATGGTTAGGACATGCTTGCCCCGATGCATGATTGGCATAGTTGTCAAGGCGACAAGGCGAACCAAGGCGCTCACGGGGTCTCTAACCGCTTAGGCGACAAGGCGCCCGCTTAGGCGTTGCCTAGGCGACACTTTGGCCACTAATTAAAAATTCTAAAATATATATCTCCTAATATATAAAATAACAATAAAAGAAAATGTTGATACGTTGTCGGAAAGGGGAGTCTATATAAAGGTTTGTCATCACATGTTAAGGAATAATGAAGTTGATTAGAAAAATTGATGGGAAACCATTTCATTTGAGGTGTGATGCCTCTGCCTTGTTTGTCATTCTCCGCGAAGGAGACGGGTGAGAAGCCCTGGGGTGTGATGCCCCGTTCTATCCCTTTCTGTCACTCTTAATACACACCCCACCTTTGCTTTCTTGCCCCCCCCTCCACTACACCAAGTACTTACAACCCATTATCACTCACCACTGCCAACCCCACTCACGAACATCCCTCCCCCACCCATTCCAACATGCACCCGCTACAGTAATCTTTGTTTTATTGCTTGGTTCTCACATGAGAAAATTCCTCACGGCCACCATATTCCATTTAATCTTTTCCCTGTAGCCAACAGCCTGCCCCTCCCATTCTCTGTCAGTCACGGCAGCCAGCAGGCCCCCGGCCACAACCCCACTCCACCAGCTCCACCACAGGGGAGCCCACGCACCCATTGCCCACACCGGCGTCGCCGTCCATACCCCATGCACAACCACCCCTCCGTGGTCACCTACGACGGAAGAGCAGCAGCAGCAGCCGCGGTTGTGACCGACGGGCTTCACGGCGGCGGCTTCGCGACGAGATCGACTGTGTAAGGCGGCGATCGACCGTGGGTTTTCACCCTGGGAGATTCTAGCTTGAAGTATTTGTCCTGCCTAATCATCTATCATTTCAACTGATACCTCCTGGGACTCGGGGCTTTTAAGTGTTACATATCACCTTGCATGATGGCCACATCTACTGCAACAACTCCCTCGGTTCGGTCGGTTCCCTCATACGGTGCCCAAACTGGGTTGGGAGCAAAAGCTAAGCCCTTTACCATGAGTATCAACACCCCGAAGGCACTTGATAGCTTCTGCGGTCTCAAGGCTGTGTCATCAGTAAGCTATGTATCAGAGGGATCCTTCTTTGGCAAGGAGAGCAGTGTTGCTCTCCGTCAATCAGTCATCTCAAGAGTAGTTCCAAATCAAGGCTCCATGAAACCACTACAACCCCAGGCTTCAACCTTTAAAGTGGCTATTCTTGGTGCTGCTGGAGGGATTGGCCAACCGCTGGCACTACTGATCAAGATGTCCCCACTGGTCTCAGCCTTACATCTCTACGATATTGCAAATGTGAAAGGAGTAGCTGCAGATCTCAGCCACTGTAACACTCCCTCCCAGGTGTTGGATTTCACAGGGCCCGCTGAGTTGGCCAATTGCCTGAAGGGAGTGGATGTGGTTGTCATACCAGCAGGTGTTCCCAGAAAGCCTGGCATGACTCGTGATGACCTCTTCAACATCAACGCCAACATTGTGAAGACACTCGCTGAAGCTGTTGCAGATAATGCTCCTGATGCCTTCATCCTCGTCATTAGCAACCCGGTGAACTCCACAGTGCCAATAGCTGCGGAGGTTCTCAAGAAGAAGGGGGTATATGACCCGAAGAAGCTTTTTGGTGTCACTACGCTGGATGTTGTCAGAGCAAACACTTTCGTTGCACAGAGAAAGAACCTCAGGCTCATAGATGTGGATGTTCCGGTTGTTGGAGGACATGCGGGGATCACCATATTGCCCCTGCTGTCAAAAACAAGGCCATCTGTGACCTTCACTGACGAAGAAGTGGAGGAACTGACTGTGAGGATCCAAAACGCAGGTACCGAAGTTGTGGAGGCAAAGGCTGGTGCAGGCTCTGCAACTCTATCCATGGCCTACGCAGCAGCACGATTTGTGGAGTCCTCTCTCCGAGCTCTGGATGGGGATGGGGATGTTTATGAGTGTGCTTACATCCAATCTGAGCTCACGGAGCTGCCATTTTTTGCATCAAGGGTCAAGCTTGGTAGGAAGGGTGTTGAGGCCGTGATATCGGCTGACCTCCAAGGTCTGACTGAGTACGAGGTGAAAGCCCTGGAAGCCTTAAAGCCAGAGCTGAAGGCCAGCATCGATAAGGGTGTGGGATTTGCACCGAAGCAGGAAACTGCGGGTGCGTCTGTTTGAATCACAGCTAGAAAGAGGGATTTATATGAAATGACAGGCTCGGCTACTTTTGTGATCCTTTGACGTTTTAGAAAGAGAGATTATATGAAATGGCAGGCTTAGTTTTCTTTTTGCGTTCCATTTTTTTTCTTGTCATCTGCACCGGGAAGCAGACTTCTTACTTGGAGTCATGTAGTGTTCTTTTGATGTTGTTGCGGACTGTTTTCAGTCCATTTCTTGTTCTTTTGTTTCTTTACAGCGTATGAGAAGACCAGGATGTGGTCAAGACATGAGATGGGACCGAAATAATACGGGATATTTTTTTTTTTTGGCTTTCGTATGTTTTGCTCCAATCTGTTGCATGCTTGACTGGGTGAAATTTGACGGTAGTCTGGGCGCACGGATGAAGAACGGTTTGTGGATTGTAGAAATTCCAACGATCATCATCTTGGAGGAGAATTTTGGGGTTGCTGCTCAGGGAGGTAAGAAATATCTTCTTCTTCCAGCCTGAGTGAGACTCAATAGATGGACTTATCTTGAAATGAATATCTTAGGAATCCATATAATTAAGATACTCTGAATCATTAATAAGAGCATAAAAGGCGAGGGCATATCATGTTAGAAATCAGACTATAAAGAAATATAGCACAATTAAATTGTTGATGATTTTGCTTCATTCAAAAATAGCAATTTCTCAGTCAATCTTGCTTGATAGAATATTTACGATTATTATTTATATGCACTACTGCAGCTGACCTAGCACAATTAGTTGATGTGAATTCAACCAAGAACTGAATAAATAATGATAGAGATAATTATGCAAGCACATTCGCGAGAAGTAAAGGCTTCTCCCACAAACAGACTATGAGAAGACAAGATTTTGGACTAACAAACACTTACAGATTTTGGGTCCATTGTCATTCCTGAAAGTGTTCCACCAACAACCTTAAAAGATACCTGCAAAAATATTTAACTGGCCTATGAGATACGCATGAAATACATACAAAATCATCATTCGAACCATCATACTTTTGAGTTATTTCTGAGTGGCTGAAGTTGCAGATCAAGCAAGATGGAAATGCAGATTTCCAGAACTAACTACTTATCACAGAATCACACATTATTCTCCACCCTTACGAATTTCTGGCCTAGATCCCTATAACATATTGAATACGAGAACATAAACTTAATTATATGTCATCCACACATCAGTTAATGGTTTGTGTCGAATACAATGTTCTACACTAGATGGTCATTTCATTTTTGTTCTATGCTATCTTCCATGATACATAAACAATAGAGAAGTATAATAGAATATAAAATAGATGTCTGCATCACATCACGTGGCTGGCTGTGGCACATGGCACCACCTTAGGAAGTGGAGGTCAAATCCAAGCTGGCCTAAGGCTGAGATGGAAGGGAAGCATCACATATACTTGCCCTTCCAAGGATTACCTGGCACAAGCCCAGGTTCCTTGTAACATCCTTCGAAGAACCAACAGTACTCAAACAAAACAGCATGATCCAAGGAGGTAATTCTTAGCCAGGCAGTTCACAGTCGAGAATGTCATGGAATTTTTACATGGATTGAGGGAGGGATCAAGCAAGCAGCCGATTTTTGGTCAGCACTAGCACCATCCAACAGCTTAAGTATCCTTAGAAAAATAAGGCATAAATGAATTATGGGAATTCATGATATGGTTGAAGATGAAGGAAAGACTGGACTTGGATTGCATGACATGAAAATTTCAGACATACGAGGACTTTGGTCTCCCAAACACCCATTAGAAAGGTGAAGGTCACATGTTGTTTTACTTGATCACTCAAAAAGAAGATAGAGAGTAACAGGTACCTCTTTTTCCCTTCCTTTCTTTTCTAATTTATCTCTTTCAACCTCACCCCAACCCCGAGCCTAATCTTTGTGAACGCTAGCTCAGATGCATGCAGTCACGCTGATATATAGTGGAGAAACAGAAGGTAAATGAGGGTAGGTAACTCTGCAGCCTTCTTGGAGGTGGTAACTCAAAAGGCATAAAATAAGATAACCACATGTTGAAACCAAACAACTGGCAAGCTATAGTATGATTAAATGGGATGAGTGTGCTTTGCTAATACCAAGGAGAGTGGTTCAAGAGAATAGTGAGACAAGAAGCCCTATGAATGTGGATCATTTTTCCCTCCTTCAAGGTAGTGAATTTTAGTACTAACTTTGTCAATATATAAACAGAGGATGTATAAACCTAAGTAGGAGAGTTTCCTCTTTACAAAATCACTCTATCACAAGGTGACCACGTTATGAAAAGTACTAAAAGGCAATTAAAAACATAAATATTTGAGCTAATACACTTAGGTACGCTTTGATAGGGAGTTATCCCTGGGTTAACTTCAATTAACCCGGAGCTAACCTAGTTGGCAGTTTGATACCCGGGTTGAGTTAACCTGGAATAAAAGTGGGTTAACTCTGGGTTTCGAATCCCACCTTTGCAGGTGGGTTAAGTTAACCGGAGAGTTATCCCCCCAATTAATGCCGTTGGGTACTGTGCACTCTCTCTCTCTCTCGGATCACTTTTCACCTTCGTCCTCCTCCGAGCAGCAACAGGAGCAGCCTCGGCCGGTGCTCTCTCTCTCTCTCTCTCAGATCACCTTTCACCTTCATCCTCCTCCTCTGGGCAGCAATGGGAGCAGCCTCGGCTGGGCAGCAGCTGCGACCGCAGTGGGGGCAGCTGGAACCGCCACCAGTCCAACTCCAGGTTGCCGCTGCTGTCCTTGTGACCTTGGTGACCGCTTAGGCCTAGACACCCTCCCCGCCACCGCCAACGAAGCCGCTGCCGGCAAACACCACCCTGCCCCATCCCTCCCTTCCTTGCCCGCCCCCTGCTCTGCCCTGATCCGGCGCGAGGGTAGTGGATGCCTCCGATGTGGCCACGCCGCCCACACCCTGCTTGAGGGCGGGTGGCGGGGGGGGGGGGGGGGGGGGGGGGGGGGGGGGGGGGGGGGGGGGGGGGGGGGGGGGGGGGGGGGGGGGGGGGAAGAAGTCTTCGGAAACCTCAAGTTCCGCGGCCTTCTCTTTAAGACGCGTAGGATAAGTATTCCCCCAAACCTTCTGCAGTTCACCACGCACGGTTTCTACATTTCTTTTGGCGAGGGACTTCTTTTCGTAGGCGGCTAATTTCTGGTTGACAATATCATCAACCTTAGACGTCACGTCTACTTCAGAGGTTCTTTCATGATCACCGGGTGGGGTGACACTACTGGTCGGCTCTTTGATCTTATTAAGAAGATCTTCATAAGTGAGACGTTTTCCTAGCTCGGCTTCCTTCTCAGCAGCCTCACGCTCGACAATCGAGATGTGCTTAACTGCATGTTGATAGGCTTTAGCAAGGGCTTGGGGATCTTTATACTTCTTCCCATCACCCACGAGTTCGGAGAGGTAGTCACGATTATCATCGGCCGGGTCAGGCGTAATCGTGTCGTCGAAGAGTTCAGACAAAGTTAGGGTCCTCCACTATCGTCCATTGACAAACCGGATGGTGTTAGGGTCTCCATCGCAGCTTGCTCTTCATGAATGTTTTGCATCTGTTGTGCCTCTCGTTGTTCAGAGAGACGAACATATGGTTGGACAATCTTTGCATCTTCGATCTCTAGGAGTTGTTCCCAGAGGCGTGCCTCGGCAATTGTCGAGAAGTGCACGAGAAGAGCAGGATCTTGTCCAGCAGCTGATGACCTGAAGTTAGTCAGGTCTTGCACCTGTTGAGCTTTCTCAGCAAAGTGCCGAGCTGCTATAGGGCGCAGGCGTCCACTACCCGTGATGTCTTCAGGGGTAAGAGACATGAAGTCAGCGATCTTAGCTTCATTGTCGAAGACACGAATCGTTACTTCATTTAGATTACGACGAGCGAGTTCGAGCATAGCATTGAGCAGGGGCTCAAGGATCTGGCGTTCGAACTGTGCAACCTTATGTTGGAAGATACGATCAGCAGCATTCTCAAGACGCTGTACTTCGTACTTAGTCTTTTCACCAGGAGTACGGAAACCCATGGCTTCCTTAGGTGAACCTGCCATCTCTTCCATCGTCTGAGAGAGAATATTAATCTGTGAGTCTGCTTGGAGTGCATTGACGTCAGGAGACTTAAGCTCAACTGATCCGTCATCACCAACGATGATACGTTCCATAGGACCCCAGTTAAAGTTGGGATCGACGTATCCTTTAACAAGCAAGGGAGGATAGGCTGTTAGATCGAAGACGTCAGCCTTCATGTTCTCCAAGTGATCAATGCGGTACTGCATACCAACCAGATTATCAAGTGGACCCATTGCCCAGAGATTATCAGGGCGGATGCGCCACCCAACATGATAGAGAGGAGCCTGTCCGAAGAAGCTAGGATTGGGCTCTTGAGATATGATCTTATGTCTGTCCACAACCTTGACAACTTGGTTGCGATAGAAGTTACCAGTTTCTTCATCGAAGATATCGCCATAGAAAGTAAGAACCTCTACAAAGTTGGAAGCAAGGTAGGATGAGAAAGTATCGAAGCCAGCGATAGTGTAGAGAGCATCCTTCTGTACGATGTCTCCGGTGTACTCCATAAACTGCTTACGAAGATCTCGCATGTAGTTATAGATCTTAGTAGCATCGCTCTTCTCATTCTCGTCAGTAGACATACGCTCTAACATCTCCTTGACTTCGCCAAGGGAGACAATAGAACGAATGATCTTAGGGGAGCTAGCGAAGTTAGGAGCAGTCGGATTGATGTTGATCTCTAACGGAGAGATGCGGCGAGGGGCCGGTCCAACATATCCTACTTGTTTCTTATCAGGTAGTTCAATGCGTGTATCAACCCACTCGGGCATGACGATAGCATTGCCATAGTCTACGTAGTCACAGATGAGTTTACCAATCTCATCGTAGAACTCATTACGATCAACAGCCCACATCATGTAGTTCTCAATCGAGAGCTTCTTAGTGGGGCTTTCGTCTTCTTGTGTATCACCTTCCCACGACATCCACTTACGATTAGGGAAGAGCCTGGAGAGGTAGTTAGCTACGAGGTTATCACGAATCTGACAGAGCTTAGGGATCGTAGTCTTGTTAGACCAAGGAAGCTGAGAGTTGCTAGTCTTAGTCGTATCAGTTGCATAGATGTATGATTGGATCTCTCGCTTCTCGGCCATCCATACGTTACGTGCAGATTCCCAGGTCTGGTACTGTTGAGCAATCCAGTTCGCTAGGCGATCTACTTCAATGATGTCACAAACGTCTAAGGTCTTACCTGTCATACTAACCGATACCACCGAACCTAGGATTAATATATTTTGTTATTGAGGGAGTTGACGAACTAGGAGCACTTGCTGTAGGGGGGACACAGATCTCAATACATGAAGCAAGAGCATCTTTAATATCGTCGTGGGGCGGGCGTCTGCTAATCAACTCTTCTTCGAGGAGTGAGCAGTTACCTCCGCTATAATGCCAGATCTGTTTGTTAGCATAGCGAGGTTGGAGGATAGCATCAATTCGTTCTTCTTTAGCGCCTTCTTGGCGAGAAGGACGGTATTCATCGAGAGCGAGTGCGATGCCGTTTGCCCGTATGTAGTTCTCTCGGAGATCCTTGACAATGACGCTCTGGGCAGCTGTACACTCTGCTCGTAGCTTTCGGAACTCCCACTTGGTATGCAATCGTAGAATATGTTGATAGTATTCTGAGATGAGATTTGTTTTGAAACGGTCAATCTCAAGGACATAGTAGTTGTTCTTAGCGTCGATACCGACGACAACAATCGCTGTGAAGTCTGCTGCACGATTGAGAGAATAGGCAAAGTCAACAGCAGCGTAGACATTTAATTTGATATCACCATAGAAGTATCCACCATAGTCACCGCGATGTAGCTTAGCTCTATTGTAGTACTGGAAGTTATCAGACTTAATAGAGGCGGTGCTAATATCGTTAGGGTTGTTATAGTACTGGGCTCTGAAGCGTGACGGATCAGCATACTGCGCCTTCTTAATGGCTAGCTCTTGCTGATTGAAACCATACCAGATTCCAGTATCAGGATGCTTCTGTCGTGGCCAGAGGAAGTTTCCTGTGCCGTCTCCTGCATCTTCTACCTTAGCTTCGTACTTCTCGTAGAGGTGCCAGGAGTCTTTGATTTCACCAGTTTCTGAATCTCGTATCTCTACGGTCTGGTTGATCATATCCTCGTAGAGATCTTTAGGATGATAGCGAGTACCTACAGCCCAAACTTGCGCTTCAGTTCCCGCGATACTTGCGAGGTAGCCCGCTTGATTTCGGACTTTATCTCGACCTTCATCTGTGTATGCATTCTCGTCAACAACGACGTCGTCGAGGACAGCGATGTCACAGTGCATGCCGACAATATTAGTTGTGAGACCAGCAGTGAAGACAGTAGGATCGCGAACCATGCGGGCACGACGATTGGGGTGGTCAACACTGATCTCTGTCTCTGTCCACTTCTCTCGCTTTGACTCATCTGCATTGACCATCTCTGGCCAGTAGAATCTGTAGTTGTCACAGGTGAGAATATCCTTGATCATCTTAAGCTGCTTGATAGCAAGCTTAGAGGTTGACGAGATGTAGAGGACACGGATAGCGGGGTTCTTAGTGATCATCCATGCTACGCGATAAGCGATGATAGCAGACTTCTGATGATCACGAGGAAGCAGGACGAGCTGGTGCTTCTTAGCGTCCTGTCGGTTCATCCAACGTATGAGATCTACGTGGCATTGACCGAGGGCTCGATGTGGGGTTACGAGCCTAATGAATACTTCAAGATCTTGTTCAGCTAGTTGTCTTAGCTCGGTGATCTTTTCTTGAGATAACTTTTTCGACATCGATCCTGGTCAGGCAATCTACGGGGAGCATTATGAATTTGAGAGGCTCCTCGAAGTGAGGCCTCCAGAAAGCTATCTGAGCAATGTCGCAATGGTCTACGGACTTGCTATCTTGGATAGCTGTAACCACAAACTTGTCTGTTGGGTTACTCTTGAGGGAGACAATATCGCCTACCCTAAACTTAGTTCTTTCAATAGCCATTAGGCATATACAACCGTGATATCCTGGGCCTGGGTCGTAACGATACGAAGACCTTGGGAGAAGTGGATATCAAAATCGATGAAGAAAGGTTTGAGGTCAGTGGTAGAAGTAATTGTACCGATGTTAACGGTAGTACCTTCTACGTTATCGATAAGACCAATCGTACCGGTGGAGACGGGTACATTGATGATAATACGCTTAAGGGTTCCAGGGCCAACCTTGACCTATGTTCTAAAGTTCATTGGCCTGGTGTCTCCAAAATTCCAATCATTGAGCTCAGTCATCTTTTTTCGCAGTCGACAGTTCCATCACAAAGCCCCTGTGAACTATCGGCGGCTGCCAAAGCACCCATACAGCTGGGTCTGCCATGGAACCCTATGAACATGTTGGCTTGAACCATTGAACAAGTTTCTGGAAGCTCATCATGTATAGGTTGTAGTGCGTGCATGAAGAACTGAACTCATAACAGGAACAATGGATCAATTAGTGAGGCAGTACTGGTGTTGCCGTGGTAAAAGTCTTATGGCAGGTCTCATGCTTTCAACTTGCTGAGTTCTCCACAGTCCAATGCTATCGTCACTGTTGCCATTAGTTGGTCCATCACATACTGCAGTGTGTGCAGGGTACATGCGAAGAATACATTAAACCAACAGCTCATTAAACAAATAGTGGCAACCATTACCTTCTGCTTAGATGACATCCCCCAGAACACATACCCAATGTTGTTGTCCAATCAGGAGATAGTAGCAGCAACAGCATTGACCAAGTTTATCGGTTTGTTAAACCCAGACCAAACCCATCACCATCATCGCCTCTCCTCGGGTTCACATTTCTATCATTGTTCATGCCCTCTTGATCAGGTGAACTACTGAGTCCTAACTCAGCACTCACACATCGATCTTCTCCTATGAATAAGAGTTCAGCTTTGAATATTTCAATATCCCTCTTTTTTTTTCTTAAAAAATTATACAACTTATAAGCCTTCCACGCCTGTGCAGATGACATTTGTAGGTTTGAGATCTTCCTTTTTCAGTCAACATATTTGCGAGTCCCCCCCTTAATGGAGAGAGTATAATTCCATCTAATGTCGGCTATTTTCCATGTAATAGACTCCACGGTAAATTTATTAACCGTCCTATCTCTCGTTGGATCGCATATGTAGTGTGCGGATTTCACTTTTTATCAATTTTGCACGTATTTCTTATAAGATTTTTAATGTTGAGTGACAAAAAATTATTTAAGAGTTGAATTTGAGTTCGTTTTATCTGAATCATCGACCGCCCGATCTGAAGATGAGATGGATGAGAAGAAGAGTGATATGTTAAGTGGAGGGGGAACAACAACATTTCTCACACTAACAACTTTCCACAAGTGTTACCACTTGCCAGCTCCGGGTGCACCACTCCTGAGATGGGAGCGGGCGAGAAGCCCCATCCGAAGCACGGACATCCTCCCCGCCATCCAGTTCGCAGATCGCTCCCCACCGCCACCATCGCCATGCACCCCTGCCATTCCTCCCTCCCCACAGTCGCCCATCACCAGGACACCATGGGCCAACCCCACGTCCTCCACTCCTCACCACCACAGTGTCTCTGTTACTCCCCTCCATCCATCCTCCTCCACCGTCATCTATAGCGCCGAGTCGAGGGAAGAGTTTGGCTGCATCGGTCCTGATACGGGGTCGGGTGAGAAGCCCCAACCGCACTTCCTCCTTCGTTTCTGGCTACTCTGCTACCACCGATCACCATCTTGCCTCTCCCACTGCCTTCACCGTCTCCTCCCACCGCTTGCTACCACCACCTCCCCTAGTGTCACCATCCGTCGCCTTCCACCTTCTCTAACACATCCACGAACCCGTCCTCAGCCGTGCTATTCACCCTCCACTGTCATAGCCTCCGCTGGGCAACCTGCCCTTCCTCTCCCCCACCCTTTAGTCACACAGCAAACAGGCTCGCCGCCGTCGATACCTGCTACCCTCGTGGACCAGCACGACTGTCGTCAAGCCCTTGTGTACCACCCTCGCAGCTCCACAGAGCCATCTGCATCAGCCCGCCTGCCAGGACGCTGCCACCATCTTCATGATCGCGCCCATGCACCCTGCCCATATGAGAACCCTGTACCACCTGTCACTGGAGCCATGCACCCCTCCCTCTTCTCCACTGGAGCCCGACCAGGCCCACCCCATCATCCCTCCCCTTCCCCAGCCAGCCATGCAGAGCCAGATGCCTCACCACCGCCTAAAACAGAGCCTCCGGTTGCCTCTCCATCTCACCCCACCTGCAACCCGAATAGCCGGTCCACCACGAAGCCGCCCACGCGAGCTCCAAGCCCCACCACCCACCTCCCTCTAACCTCTGGTTCGCAGTCCTCACAGCAACCTCCATCATCCACCAGTTCACCCACACACGCACTACTACCACACCAACAGCATACCCCACCCCTCACATGCAACCCCTGCCCACCCTTGTGACCTGCATCCCAACCACACGGCCCAGCCAGCCATCCATCGCCTCAGTCTCTCACCACCAAGGATACTTGCAAGCCGCCGAGTAGAGCTGCCACCCATGGACTCTGCCCACTTGCTCGCCACTGCGTCTTCCCCGACGACGTCACCACAGTGCCTGTGCCTTCCCCGCCGCAGTCGGTCTCCACCTTCAGCTCCGCTGGCTGCCGTGAGTTCCCACGCCGTTCATCATTTCGAGTGCCTCCCCTCCGAGTGTGGCGAGCTCGGCGCTCCAGCATCCGAGCAAGGCGAGCTTGAGGCCCTTCTCTCCGAGTGGGATGAGCACTACGCCCCACACCCATACCCGAGTGTGGTGACACCCCCGCCCTCCGAGCTTGGCGAGCTCATATCCGAGCATGGCGGCACCTCCTCCCAGCACTTTGCTCAGGCACGACGTTCCTTCCACAAGCATCTTCTCGGGCACGTCGACACCCCCTCCGTGCATGGTGAGCATGATGGCAAGCACTCTTCCACCACCTCCGCCAACCAGGTTCGCCTAGACGTGGACCACCACAGGTGCTCCACCCGCCTGCAACCTCGCCGTGAAGCCAGCTGGCCCCTGGACGCTACTAGCTAGAACCAGCAATGGCCACCACTGTCGTCTGCTATTTGTCAAGCCGTCACCCACTCTCACCTGCATTCGCCACCAGCGAGGACATCGCCATGGTGCAATAGTCACCCCGTCAGTCCAGAACACCTCCTGAGCCGCCGCGGCCACCTCCACGTCCACAGCGTCCGCAATGCAGAGCACGTTGGCATGCACGAGAGAATGCCGATCACCCACCCAATGCGCAAGATCGGCGCTAACCCCACCCGCGCCACTCGACCCCATCTGCATCGGTCCTGTTCGCAAGCAACGTCGCTACCTCATGTCGGCCACAGTCGCCTACAGCTCCGTTGAGGAGAGAAACGAGCGCAGCCAGCGACATCCAGTCCCCTCCCTAGCAATGCCAAACGTGGTGCCGTGAATTCCCTACCGTAGGCCGCAACCTCATCTCTCATTCCCTCTCTATTCTCTCTCTCCCCCCTCTCTCTATCTCTTTCTCTCTCATTTTCTATTCACCATAGTAGCAGAGCCACAAAGCTTGAAAAATGTAAAGAGAGGGAACAGCCACGTGAGGTGCATGGCCGCAGGTACCATCTCTCTCATCACCTTCTCTCTCGTCATCCCTCCCATCCTCTCTATTCTCTCTCCACACCTCCCTCTCCTGTTCCACTCTCATTCTCTCTCTCTCTCTTTCTCTCTTCAAACGACTCACATAAGAAATCTCGCACGCTATATGCATGTCACTATGGCAAGAGAAAAAAATGAATAGAAAAAAAGGGCAAAAAAATGGCAGAGAAGGTTTAAAAAAATGAGAAGATTTAAAAAGAAAAGTTAAAAAAAAGGGGATAAAAAAATATGGAGACCTGTGCATTGTGGTTTGCTTTGTGCGTTGGCTTGGTTTAATTGTTGAATCCATTTATATGATCATGTGTGAACAGTGAGATTGAGAGAATCAGTTTCATTACTTAGTTAACTTCCTCAATCTTGTTAAAGATGTTAATTCTAATATACAACAATTATCTTGCCAACTAGGGAAAGGGGTAGTGTACATTGTATTCTAATGTGTAGCTAAACAGATTTCAACCTACTGGTTAGAGTGTTTGTCACAAATCTCGAAAAGCCCAAAAGTTTTATTAAAGTTTGAAAACACCCAATTCACCCCCCTCTTGGGTGTCATTGATCACGGGACCCAACACCTATGTTTCAGTATGAGCTTGTAACGAGGATGGGATAGCTGCTCGGTCAATATCCGAGCCTCCTCTAGGTTCGACTGTACCTACGCCTGAAGCGAGGTCACCTTCTGTTGAAGGTCTCCAAGATCAAGAGTCAACTGTTCAACCTTTCGATCGGACGTGCCATGGCCCCAAGAAAGAGATTCCCTCTCCGATTCCACCCATGCAAACAAGTCCACCATCTCAGCCCCTAGCTGTGCCAGGATCAGGCCGCCTTCCATAACCCGCTCAAGAAGCATGGAAGGAGGACTACGTCCAAGGTCTCCTTGATCCAGCCCCGATGCCACGGAGTGGCACCTCTAGTACAGGGGAGCTCGAACAGCAAAGGTGCCAGTCGTGGGAGGGAAAGTCCTCTCTGAAACAATTAAGATTGGGACACCCCCCTCAAGTGCCCTCAGCTCTGGGGTCACACCTGTTGGGACTCCACTAGTTTGATTAGCTATATGTGTACTACTTTGTGCTGATAGGTTTTTATGATTGGCAATAGGTTTTGTGAATATTTTGATGATAAGGAACAATGCTGTTTGACTTCATCGACTGCATAGTTGACTTTGTCAATCTTGCGTTGATATGATAGTGAGCATATTTTGATGCATTATATATGTCAGATTTTCGTATATGAATGCTGTCTGCATGTTTACAATTAGCTTAGTCTGGTAGAAAACTTGACTCTGTGCATATTTCTAGTCCATGCATATTATTTGTTAAGGAAAGAAAGCAAAGTCTGTGCATGTTTCTAGTCTTGCTAAAATAACAAGTCCGTGCACATTTTACTCTACTCACTTAAAGTATGTGCTAGTTGCACGCTGCAAGTGAAGTCCATGCTAGTTGCACACTACAAGTGAAGTCCGTGCTAGTTGCACGCTGCAAGTGAAGTCCGTGCATGTAAGTCCGTGCTAGTTACACACTGCAAGAGAAGTCCATGCATGTTTTGCTCTTTTCATTTTAAATCTGTGCAGATCACAAGTCCGTGCACATCTCCAAGTCCGTGCATGTTTTAGTCTGGTTGAAAAATCATAAGTCTGTGCAATATTGAAGTCCTTGCATGTTTTAGCTCACACTTTTCTGACTCAATGCATATTTCTCTTCTGAACATCTTTTGAGTCCGTGCATGTTTCGCCAACGCACTCTGAGTCCGTGCATATTTCTCTTATGCACTCTTCAAGTCCGTGCATGTTTGCCTGCACACCTTGAGTCCGTGCATGTTTGCCTGCACACCTTAAGTCCGTGCAAAGTTCTGCATATGCACACTTTGAGTCCGTGCAATTTTTACCTCTTGTATGGGCGAGTCCATGCTGTTCACAATAGCACAGTGATGTAAGTCCGTGCATGTTTTCATTCCTGCATGTGAAGTTCGTGCATACTAGATATTAACTTACTACTTCAATGCAAACTAAGTGTTCCACATTTTACAGGGACTTATCTTAAAAGGTTTGAAAGATTTAGGAGAGATGTTCATGATCTTCAAAGAGGGCATGTGATCTGAGACGTGAAGCTTCTGACACATGGAAAGTCATCTGATGCAAAAGATGACACGTGGCTCATAGGGGACCACATCTGGACTAAACCTTGGGCGGGAACCGTGACTTCCACACGCCCCTCTTCTCTGCTGTCGCATATGAATAAGGAGATTCTCCTTCAAGAGATAGTGATCGTAATTGTGAGAAAGAGAGTAGAAGAGAGAGAGAAGTAGAGATCAAGAGAACTAGAGAGAGAGCCAGTGTGTGATTAGAGAAGAAGAAGAAAAGAGAATTGAAGGGAGGCTGAACTAGTGAGAAAGAGGAAGAGGAAGAAAGAGAGTTACAGTAGTTCGAGAAGAGAAAGAAGAAGATCGATGGTCTCTGGATCAGATCCAGACCACACTGCTCCTGAGCAAGCTACATTCTGTGTTTTCATTCCAGCTTTCAGTCACTGTGATTTTCTATCTTTTGTTTTCTTTTAAACCTTTGTCTCAAGCTGTAAGTCAGCGGAGCAAGCTGTGTTGCTCAGCGGTTGCAGAGGATCAGTTCCTCTGGTCAGCGAGCTGTGATGTTCCGTGGTTGCAGGGGATTGGTTCCTCTGGGCAGCAACCTGTGTTGCTTGTTGTGCATCCCTTGAGTTTTGATGATGACATAAGTTGACAAAAGTTTGATTGATCACATATATTAAGTTGCACTTGGAGTACCGATTCGGCCGGGGTCGTCTTCCCCACGCCGAGAGCGTGGAGGTATCGTGCCCTCTCCTTTGCTCGGCGATTTGCTTACTTCGTATATACTTGTTTATGCCACTGCTAGAGAGCATGACAGGGTAATCTAGCTCGATATTTATTGTTATTCACTACTGTGAGTGAGAGAGCGTGACCATCCCGTGACCCAATCCGGGCACAAAAGAGAGCCGACCACCCTAGCTCACTGCCGGTTTCTCAACCGTGCACGTCCGTACGCTTCCCTCGTTAGGGGCGATCTCGAGCTTGCTTAGAGTCCAAGGTTCGCATATCCAATTGGAGTCGAGTTCGTGGTCCGTCCCGCATCAGCTGGCACTAGGGTGTGCCAAGTTGGGGTGACCAGACACTGGCTGCGTCGGCAGAGGAAGCTGAAGGGAAGTGTACCTGGCAAGAGAGCCAAAAAAGGGGCTTCACCGGCCGGGAAGGCTGTGCCGGGCTGAGGGTGTACCGGTGGAGGATTGGCCCAAGTGCACCGGCGAGGGGCTGGGGAGACTGCACCGGGTCAAAGGAGGGGATAAATGCATAGGGCCAAGGGAGTTAAAGGTGTACTGGGTACATGGAGGGCATGGCGTATTGGCTTAGGCAGCCAAGGGTGTACCAGCTGGAGCTAGCTCATGGGGATGGCAGTGAAGGATAGGGATGGGCCAAAGGCCTTAGCTTGATTGATCCGAGGGAAACTTCGGCTAAACAAGGGGGTGGCAGTAGGAGGATCAAGGAAGGGGCGTTAGGCTCCTAGGGCTCGAGGGGAGGGAGGCGCGAACCTCCCCTTAGGCCAAAGATTACGTGTGAGATCCAGAATCACAGAGGGAAAGAACAACATTAAAGTGGGGAATCCAAGACACCAGAGAGTGATGAAAAATGAGCAATACACCACGCATACTAACATAGACCAAGAGAGACAATGGGGAAACCCAAACAAAAGGGGGGTGACTTGATAAGTCTGTATGGATGCCTAGAGACCAAATCCTACAGATGGAATGTCTGCAGGAGATGCAGAAAGGGGGGATTGAATGGATCTGTCACCCGATTAAAAATTTAGACAGCGGCAGAGTCCAATGCGAAATAAGAACAAGTAGCAACTAGACAGCCACCAACTACTTAGCAAGAACTACTGAGTCCGAACAGGTTCTATAACCTGGATCTCACACTACTCTTATCAAACATCTACTGAGCGAGGAACAATGAATTAAAGCAAGGCAAGCAGCAAATTCAATCGTACAGTAGACACAAGCTTTTAAGGTGGTTTGATCTCAATCTAGAGATCTACGTCCACCCCACACTCCTACTGGAATGTGGCTTTCTCCGCTGATTCACAGCTTAATCTGTTGGGCTACACAGCTTACCAACACTGCTGACTAATAGCTTGCGCTGGGGAGTTACAGCTTAACCCGACCAGAGAATACTTCTCTGTACGCTGAGGAGTTATAGCTTAACCTCTACTGACGAACAGCTTGAAGAACAGGTTCAGAAAAATAAAGAAACAAAAGAAAGAAAAACACGAATATCCCAAATGGGAAATGTAGCTCAACACTGAGTAATCTCAGCTCTAGTTCTGAACTAGAAGACTGAGTGACCCTTCTCTCTCACAATTTCACACAATCTCTCTTTAATTCACTTTTAGACCAACTAGTCTCTTCTCCTCTTTTTCTTCTCTCTTTTCTCTTCTCTCTTCTTCTGCTCTATATCGCACAAGTTGGCTTCTGCTTGTCTGGAAGTAGTTTGCGATCAATCTTCTCTAGGAAGGAGAAAGTTTCTTTTATACCAGCAGCAGAAAGGGCATGTGTCTTCCAAGAAATCCGGCTATAAAATCTTCACACATGGCAACATCTTGCCATTCACTTTACACGTGTCGCGATCCTAGCATTGCATCCAATCTTGGATCACATGCCACCATTGTTTTCCACGAAACATTACCTCTCAACACAGAAACAAACATTAGTTCAGTTAAGAGTATACTAGATAGAAAAAGATGAACGGGGTATGCACAGAGTATGTTTAAAGTACAAGTAAACTAGCTGCCAAGGGATCTACATGGACTTACTACAGCTAAGGCAGTCTCAGTACAGACCTGCTCGGACTAGGCTGGCTTAGCTACAGTGTCTGCCCTAACTAGAAAATATGCGCGGGGTTGTTATGTGCTCGGACATCAAGAGGACATACACTTACTCTGCAACAGTGTATGCTCCAACTGTGATGATCGGCGAGCAAAACATGCACGGGTGCAAGTGTATGATCGGACATGTAGAGAAGGCTTTATGCATATGCTTGGACATGCATTGCATTTGATACATTGTATGCTCGAACATACACTAACTTTTACAAAGAGAGTAGCGACATGCACAGACTAACTCCACAACTGATGGTAGGCAGTGCATGCAAGGGGTTTGGCATGTGGAATGTGCATGGGGTATAATGTGCACGGACTTGCTTGCCAAGTTGATGGAATTAGTGAAGCAAAGCAAATATGCACGGATGCATGTTATGTTTCTGAAAATGGCACGAGGTACATCTTCAGAGAACAGCTCGAGGTATGTTTCTGAAAAATGACACGAGGTACGTTCTTCAGAGAACAGCTCGAGGTATGTTTCTGAAAAATGACACGAGGTACGTTCTTCAGAAGACAAAGCTACTCGAGGTTAGTTAAGACAAAATAAATGCAGAAGGCAAACCTGCTCGAGGTATGAAACTGATGACGACCAAAAGCTGCACGAGGTTGTCTAAACAAAGAGATGCACGTAGAATGCTGAAATCTGCTCGAGGTATGAAACTGCTGACGACCAAAAACTACACGAGGTTGGCTCTTACTCAACCAGAATGTGCACGAGGTAAACATGAAACTCAATATAAGTGCAAGGCATTTAGAGCAGTTTAAACAAACATATGACTCTGAATAAACTCAATATAAGTGCAAGGCATTTAGAATGATCAAAGAGAGTGACTCATAGTGTTATCATCATCAAAACATGTTATCCATCATAGTATGGAGAGACTCAACATCCTCCACCTCATATCCACCTCAGCCCTAGCCCTGCCACCTAAGGTGCCACCTCAGGCACCTCTTCCCTTCCGTAGGTGCATTCATTGCCCCTCCACCAACTCCCACCAAATCTCCACCTTCGCTATGAGGATCTTGGCCTTCCCAACACAATCCCCCTCTCCCCAACACAATCCTCTCTCTTCCCCACACAATCCTACAACTCCCTAGAGAAGTTTGAATCAGATTTTCCCTCCCTTTCACCACCCCCCTTTACTCCTAATTCAACCTTGGAGAGAGGCATCCCTCTCCCTCTCCCTCCTAGTCCCAAATTCACAACTCTCTCTCTCACCACCTGCTAGACCACCTTCCAGCCCCCATTCTCCCCCTCCCTCACCTTGGTTTGCCCACTCCCAGACCCCCTAATAGCCAAGGGTTTCCTCCACACCCATCCACCCCCTTTCCCCTCCCATTTATCTCCTTTCCCACCTCTCATCTTCAACCTGCACTTCCCTGTTCGCAGGCAGCAGAGTACCATCGACTGGAAGAGGCTAGCACGACTTCATCCCGAAGCCCCTAGATGCACAAGTGGTACCGTCGAAAGCGTCTCCCTGTCCTCTTTGTAGCGACAGTGGTCTCGTCCCAGCCTGAGCTTGTGGATGCCCGGAGTAGCCGATCTCCCCAAACTGTGCTTCTTCTCCCTGACAGTTAACCTAAAGCCGCTTGCAGAGGCTCCCACAGCCAACCCCCTGAAGTTCTAGAGGCGAAGCTTGTCTGAGATCTTCTAAGATGAGTCACCGTCCAGTACCAAGAAGTAGCACTCCGTTCAGCATCCGGAGCTGTGAGTTACGAATTTTCTCCCTCTGGTGTGTAGATCAGCTTCCTCTGGAACTGATCTAACACCTCGACACTGTTCGGGCCCTCGCCATCAACTCTGACCTCCTCTGGCATCCCCGCAGGTCTCCGTTCGAAGAGGGCTCGACCACAAATCCAGCGACTCTAGACACATCAGAAATAGAGCTCAGGAGCATCCGTGGTGGCCTCGTCTTCCTGTTGTAGTGGTACAGAAGCTATCAGAACCAGAAAGCAGAGGCCCCGTTCTTGACTCCGCCCTGAACATCGCCGCCAACCAAAAATTCTCCCCAAATTTAGACATCCTCTTGAGCCAACCCTGGAGATTTTGTTGCTGTTTCGTTGCCAACAGAGCTTGAGAGAGACTACAGCGGAGCCGACATTGACTGTCTATCCCCTATTCCAGAGAGCGGATAGAACTGGCGATCTCCCTCCATTTAGTTTCCTAGTCCAACTTTCCCCTCCCCGCCTGGCTGACGTATAGCCCCTCCCCGTGGGAGGTAGTGTTTGAATGTAATTCTTGCTTCCCCTCCCCTTGTTCAACCCCCTTGCATGTGGAGTAGTTGTGTAAAATCTTAAACAGGGTGAAGCTTCGCCGACGCAGCGTGTGGGGATTCACGCTTCCCCGCTAGCCCACGTCTCTGAGTTGGACCAGTTTCTTCAAATCGGTCGAGTAAGTGCTCTCTCCTTGCTCTCACTTAAGTTCTTTGTTTATTCAATATTAGCTCATAGCTCTGCTGGCCAGTGAGAGAGTACCCGGGCCCGCAAGTTCCATTGCTTCTGAGTGGCCACCGTGGGACATAGAGAGTGACCCGTGCCTTCGGCACCCGGTCGACCCCTTGAATTTTGCCTTCGAGCTCATTGGGAAGAAACCTTGGCCTTGCTAGCCCTCTTCCCGCAAGGGTCCAGCCCTCACAAACTCGCCTCGGCATCGCCGAGTTACCCCAGGTTTTGGGTGAGTGCCGGGTGAGTGGCCGCCGATATCGGTCCATTCTACTTGCGAATTGTGCTTGTTTGCTAGGTCCACGGTACATCGGTCTTATGGCTATTATAACGACCTGGAGATCCAGATACCGATATACTGATAATATCGATACACCGATATCAAGAACTGGGGAAGCCACCCAAGAGGTTGGTGAGGCCCCTGAAGGGTTGGAAGGGTTTTGTCGAGGGGTTGCATAAATCACTTCATCTCGGCATCGCCGAGTCACCCGGGTCCGTGTGTGAGCAACGGTGGGTTCGGCCTCTACCGAGGAATTACTTGTGTGTGTTTGTGCTTGCTAGATAGATCCAAGGACATATTATCTACTTGCTGTCCACCCCCATTGTCATGTCACATCAGGCACCTTACCTTGAGGACCTACTAGAGGATGTCAGGGTCCCGCCAAGAATTATTAAGCCAATAACGGAGCTCGACTGCCAAGCGACCGAGTAGCTGAGGACCTTTGAGGTGCCGAATCCTGAAGGCCTACCCACTATTTTCTATGTGACTGGAGAGCAGCCAGTCAGAGGAGATGATGATTGCCGACTCCCTAACGACCTTCATGACCCGTACATCCCAATTGCGGGGCTTCCCTACATGACTGATTGCGTGGCCAAGGTGGTCAGAAAATAAAAGATTCTCTTTATCAACCCTCCAGCCAGAAGGAGATGTTTGAAAAGATGTGGAACCCGCCAAACCTGGACCGAAGGCTGCTACAGATTAACAAGCATCCGGGTGTGGGCTTCTCACCGGAAGCCTACTACGAGGTCGACGTGATATTGGTTTCGGCTCCACTCGGCGGTGACCCCGTCAAGGCTACCTCCCTACAGGAAGCCCACCACAATAAGTAACCTCTGTCACCGATTGAAGAGACACAAGATGAAGAAGTGTTCCTCTGGAATCCCCTCCACTGCAGGCGCGCGGGGAAGGTCTTTCCCTCTTCCAAAGGGTCAACCTCGAGGGACCGCATCATCAGGGTTCCATCATCCCCATCTGTTGGCGAGGTAGGAAGTGGAGGTACGAGCCGTGCTTCAGGCCCTCCCCGATACGACCCCATTATGCTCACTCTGTACCATAGGCAGCAATGGGAGATCGAGATGTTGAAGGCACAGTTGGCTGAATTAGCTGCACTTGTGGCAGACCTGATCCAGGGCTCCCTCCACCCGTGGGGTGAAGACGTGACTTGGTCCCAGGCCACCAATCCTGATACCTCCGTCCAGTCAGGGAGGAGGACAAGGAACATGGCGAGCCCTTTAGCCAGACAGCCAGCTGGGCGAGGCCTTACATTGCAAGAGAAGCTATAGAAGCCCTACTCTTTCCCGAGAGAAAAGACCCGGGGCATTTTTGACTGGGCCTACCACTACGGCAAGATTTCCCTCCCCAGGTTCAAGAGGCCCCAAGATGTTTGGAGAAGCGGCGACCCGCTGTTCTGCCCCTATCACTAGATACTCGATCACCCTATTCAAGATTGTTATGTCTTCAAAGACATAGCTCAAGACCTGATTGGTAGGGATGAGCTCAGAATGAGAGACTACATAGTAGCCCCGCCAAGTCCCCATATGACAGGCGGCCCCAGGAGAGGAGTCTACACTATCTCCGTCTAGCACCAGGCTCCCGAAGATGCAGCGGCCTCGGCCCTGGTCGAAGCCATCTATGATGACTACCTGGAAGACTCTGGGGCAACATTGTGCCCTTCAGCGCCAAGGAACCCCACAGGCCCTTCGATTGCAGCCCAGGAGGGATGCGAGGTGAATGTCGCTTCAGCACCGGGCCAAGATGAGCAAGAAGAGACCTACGACATCCTTGAGGCCGAGGAGGGTGAAGATCAAGACTTTGTCGATTTGCTGTCGGCCCCACCGAAAATTGAAGATGGTGGCCAGGCCACCATCGATGAGCTGATCGAAATTAACCTTGGCATGGAAAGCGACCCCAGGCCAACCTTTCTGAGTGCCCTCATACCTCCGCAAGAGAGAGAGGAGCACGTGAGGTTCCTGCAAGAGTTCCGTGATTGCTTCGCTTGGAACTACAAAGAGATGCCCGGTCTCAGCCCCGAAGTGACTCAGCATATATTGGCAATTGACCCCAAATGGAGCCGGTGAAGCAGCCTCCCCGGCGTATGCGACCGAAATTGATAAAATAGGTCTGCAAAGAAGTCGACAAGCTCATAGACGTTGACTTTATAGCAGAGAATCAATGTGCCACCTGGCTGGCCAACATCGTGCCGGTGAAGAAGAAGAATGGGCAAATCATAATCTACGTGGATTTTCGCGATCTGAATAGGACTTGTCCAAAGGATGACTTCCTGGTGCCAATCACCGAAGTGATGATCGATGTAACTACCGGTCATGAGGCCCTTTCTTTCATGGACGGTTCATCTGGTTACAACCAGATCTGGATAGCCAAGCACGACCGGATTCATACAGCTTTCAGGTCACCCAAGGAGATTTTCTATTACAAAAGAATGCCCTTCGGCCTCAAGAATGCTGGCGCCACATACCAACGGGCGATGACCAAGATATTCGACAAGCTGCTCTATAGCAAGGTCGAATGTTACATTGATAACTTAGTCATGAAGATGAAAAGGAGAGACGACCATCTGAGTGACCTTAGGGTTGTTTTCCAGAGGCTCCGGCAATATGAGCTGAAGATGAACCCGATGAAGTGCGCTTTTAGCGTCTCCAGTGGAAAATTCCTAGGCTTCATCGTCCGGTATAGAGGGATCGAGATTGATAAAAATATCTCTATACAATAGAGTTATTTTGACAAGTTGAATGGAGATAGATATGTGAACATAGAGATGTAATTTATAATATATTGGGGGTAGTTTAGTCATTTGCCAAATTTAGTTAAACAGTGGCCATGGTTAAATAAGAGAGTTTAACGAAATGTTAACAAGTGACAATAAAACCCTTTTGCAAGTGTTGTTATGTCCTAATGTTATTAAAAATAATATGAGTAATCATATAAATAAATATGAAAAAATAAGGAGGATATCTTTACAAAAAATTATTAAAACTTTTATATATGATAGCAAAAATAAGATGCGATAGTTAAAAGTTAAGTAACCTAAGTATTGAATCGAAGTTAATCCAAAATTAGTAGGCAAAGTAAGCATTTGGAGAAACAGTTGGAAGGCATCAGCCCATATTAACATTTGAAGTAACAGGTTGAACTATCAATCGAAAGTTAAATAATTGAAGTATCAATCATAAGTTAGTAGGCGAAGTCAACAATTGAAGTAGTAGGTAAAATTAGAAGTGACAATGGGTTAGATCAAGTCGTGAGTGTAGTCTAATTAACGTTAATTATACCCGACCTAGGTCAAGGCGGGTCAAACCAAGTTAGAACGGATTGTGGTCAAAAGATACGGGTCAGACTAGATTGAGATAAGCATGGTTCACAATTTATAACGTTAATCGCCCTAGAGAAATGCATGGGTTAGAATGATTCGACGTAAAATTGATACTGTCATCCAAGCTTATGATCTTAACCTGCTTTTCTAATGGTCGGTTTGGGTCGGGTCAATGGATCAAGTTAGATTTTGTCAGGTCTAGGTAGAGCCATCAACTGATAATAATAGTTTGAAGTTAATAGGTAACAGTAGTTGAAGTCTGTAGGAACTGAAAGTCGGATTAAATAATTAGTCGAAGTAACAGTTGATGCTAGCAATTGGAGTTAGAAGGCGAAAAATGATAGTTGGAGTTAATAGATGAATACCGGGTGAGAATATTTTAATAGACAAAATCATTCACAATCTTGAAGATGAATTATGATAATAAATCAAATATGCACTATCCTCGTTGTGAGGTATGTGACATAGGATTAAGAGCTATTCAAATTTTAACAAGAAAGAGATCTTAATGTGGATCAAGTAAGTAGATTGACTAAATGATCATAATTTTGGGATAACAGAGATAATGCGTTCTAAGATTGTGTTTGGAAATAATGTTAGGGAGAGATTTTAGGGATTCTAATTATTAGAATCTCTATCTTTAATCGAAATTCTCACCTCCTCACAATCTCATCTAAAAGTGCATCTCTACTATCAACTTATGCCTTGAAGTGATCTTTGGGGTTAGAGAGAGAGAGTGAAAAAATAGACACTTCCAAAATTTTCAAAGTTGTTCAAAGGTTATTTATTCTCTCTCTAAAGATTTTGATTTTTTTCTCCCATTATCTTCAAGCGCAACCTAAATTAACTGTAACACGAGTTTTGAGGAACACTTGACTAATTTCATTCATATGATAAATAAGGGCTGGTCATCGAGATTAAATTATTATAATAAAATATCATTTCTAATCTATAAATAGGACCCTTCTATCTTAGTGCAAGGTTCCATAAAAGTTAAGTTATGATTAAGTTAGTAATGGAGGGGCTTTACATGCTAAGAGATATCCTTATCTTTTCATGAGTACTATTGGAGATAGAAATATCTAATAGTGTTTTATGTGTTAGTAGTTGATAATAGTAGAACTTAGCAAAGGAATAAGTTGAGGCACAAAGGAGCATCATTGGAGAGAAAGAGGACTACACAATTTTTTTGGGGGCTTTTGGAATAGCGAAAGTAGGCTTATAGAGAACTACCCCGCGATAGCCCCGTGATAGCTTGTAGTAATTTTTTTCTATTTTTACCTAAAATAATGAGTCATATACATGTAGTAAACGCCTAGTTTAGAATATGTTGAGTACGACTTAGATGGCATTGACATATATGAAACATATATTTTGTTTCTAACAAGTTTACTTTGACAAGATTTGACTTTTGCAAACATTACAAATACTATATGTAAGTGTATAAGAAACAATGCATATCAATGATTAGGATTCTTACACCTTATCATATGCTACTATTTTAGATTTCAATTGACCTCGATCTTTGATGCCGTTACATAGTAGGTTTTATTTTGGTTGTTGTATCTGCTTACGTTAATTTTAAGTGTTGCTATTTTTTTTTATGAAGGGATACGGGGAAGGAGAACATGAGACGAAAGTCTGATATTGACGCTCCACGATGAACCTCCCAACATCTTAGAGGAGATGTCAACACATACTGTCCTCTGTAATGTGGAAGAGAGAAGTCCTTAGGGCTCATTTGGAACAGATTGAGGGTGGAGAAATTTTTCAAAAGTCATTGGAGAGAGAAGAAGCACTTTTTAGGTATTTTTTTGGAGATTTTCTAATTCCTTCAGCTCTATCTAAACTTCGAAATTCGTCACAAAGTAAAAGCTTATGGGACATTGAGACATTTGGAAACTAGACCGTGCTAGGTGCGTCCGAGGTGAGGAGACGCGCCATGAGCGTGGGCAATGGAGGCGATGTCCCCATCACATGCACTTCGGTGTAATGTCACACCATGATCAATAATAGCTCCCATGGGCACAAGTACTTTCGGGTGCTCCTCTCAGGACTAGATCGGGCCCTATACACGTAAGCATTGAGTCATGTATATTTTCGACATCCACTATAGTTATAGCCAATATAGAATTCTAAAGGAATGATCTTTGTAAGAAATTTAAGGTAGATCTTGTGAAATAGAATTTCAAGGATAGAACTTTCATGTAGGGACGTACTACGATTAAAACTGCTCAATCACGATACGTATTGGAAAACTGGGTGGAATTGGCTCCCTAGTGGGTGCCATGATTTCTAGAATAAGCTCCCATATGTATATGGTTGCTTGTTCCGTGACATAATAAGGTAGAAAGAATTAGTGCCTACCCATAGGGCACTCAATCCTTAAGTGTTGGCAATGGTATGGTTGCCCATTCCATTAGCTCAAGAAATATTCTCACGGCAGCTAGATAGCATATCGTGAGGGCTAGTTTACCATGTTTCTCTAGAGTGACATGGTAATTAAAAAGTGTACATGAGTTTTAATAGTACAACCTGCTCGACGGCCTTGAGGGAATCTAAGACTTCGCGTAGACTTACAGAGGTCTCTATGATAAAATCACCAGTCTTAAGAAAGGAATATCCCGTGGAGGGCCCATTCATCACCGAGAAATAGTGGGGTAAGTGTAAAACCTCGAGAAATGTGGGATTATATCTGTGAACTGAGATATAGTGCCATAAGTAAACTCACTGTATTGGGTCATAGGAAACAGTCGAGAAAAATAGTGAATTAGGAAATATAGCGCCTTTGACAGTGCCATTACTTTATTAAATAGAGTCATCTTGTTAAGGCGTTGTAATTCAGAATTTCCACATTATATCTATAACTGGTCTGGGGAATTTCTGCATAGGATAAATGGTGCCCTAGACTAAGCCTTCATTTCAGTATATAGCGCCTAGGTCAGGGGTGCTATATTGAAGGAAGGCAGGGTGACAGTCGTCGTTCTCTTCATGTGAATTTGAATGTGAACAGTAGCACTTTTTCAATAAAAAGAATTTTGCAAGAACGAATATATGGATAGGTAGAGAAAAATAGCGTGATTCCAGAACTATATTCATGCACTAGTTTGGACATTATGTTACATAGTTATTGAATTTTAAACATTGGTAGTTATTAAATATTCAAAGGAAATAACGACTGTGTGAAGGGTCGTAAACTGAAATAGCACCCTAGTGAGGGTCGCTAATTTCCTGTTTTATGCAGAAAACACAGAGCAACCCGATACAGAGACTGCAAGCCCTTGTACTGACATGTACTAATCTATATGCATGCGATGGACTTAGTATTTATAGGGTTTTTTGTAGAACTTGAGAACACCTACCTGGTTGGGTTGATTCTGGTTGACGAACAGAGAAGAGAATATGAAGATACACAGTAGCAGCAACTGCAACCGTAGGAATATGATGACCAGGCTACTTCAATCGGCAGATACAAGGATATGGCAACTGCAGCTTCACAGCAACACAATAGGATCGTGCTAGCTTTGGGCGAAAGCAACAAGGAACAGGGGTGCTTCCCTTCACGCTCTGCCGAAGAAGGAAGTGCAGAAGCAGAGGATTTAGTAATAGGGTCATCAGATGAAGCAGTAGCAACCGACTTTCAGCAAGAGGCAAAGAAGAAGAGTAGTAGGAAGAAGCAGTCAGCGAAGATGAACAGAACACCAGAGGAAGATGAAGCAGTAGTCGGGGCTTGTTGAGGAGGTAGGGTATTTATAGAGAAGAATGATCTAACGGGGTTGGAGTTCTAATGGGACTTATGTTGCCTTCGTAAGAATCCTATTGAAACCAAAATTTCCTACGTATCAATCCTTCCAGATCAAGACATTCCCAACCCACAGTCACTATCCCAATCGGAATAAACTACGACAATTGCATTTTCTATATTTTATCCCTCAGGAGAATAGCGCCCATTTACAGGGGCCTTAATTCTTGAAATAGTGCCCTTACAAGGGGCCCTCTTTTCCCTCTTTGCTGGACGGCTCTTCTAGTTGGCTATATTGTCCCATTCAGTGCCCCTTAGGTGTAAAGCCCACGTATGTCTAAGTTGTTAGTATGTGCGTGGGCTAGGCTTTGACTATCTCATTTGTTTGTCTTAATTTTATTGAAGAACTCTTATTCCTATAATTTATCAGGGTTGCTACACCCTCCCCCACTTAAAAAGAATTTGGTCCCCAAATTCAATCGTATATAGACGTGAAGGGTGCAGAGTATATATCATTTAAAATAAGTCTGGGAATCTCTTCTTCATGGATTCTTCGATTTCCCATGTGACTTCTTGTTCTGAAAATTTGCTCCATTGAACTTTGACCATGGGGTTTGTCTTGTTCCTTAGTGTACGTACCTCACGATGAAGGATCTTCATGGGCTTTTGTTCATAAGTGAGATCCTTAAACAAATGCTAGCCAAGGCACCGTGTCAGATAACAAGATAAAATAATCAATCACATCATGATTGACATCATCAAAACCAGGAGGACAACAGCAGGAGGCGACCGCGAAGACTTCCAGTATCCCCAGGTCGACGGATGAGCCTTTGGAGGAGGGAGAGATCACACCCGAGGGTGGCATAGTCCTGGTGGCCGAGGTAAGCCCGGGGGCCTCTCGACTCCTCGTTGTCTTTTCATCCTCTGATGATTTGCTCCAGGTAGTGAATGGCTAACACCGCCTCATATGGCTAGGTGATGCCGACACCACGGAAGGGGTCTACCCACACCCGCAAGGCCATCGCCAAATGGAGGCCGGTGGTCGGTCTGCTTGTGATGAAGAGATTAACCTCAGTATTGGGCCCAGGGGCGAAGACTTTTGCGGCGCTTGTGCAAGCGGGGGCTAGGCCACAACTGATAGTCCCACTTCTGCCTCTTCCGAAGGTTCGGGCTCCGATGGAGGACCCACTCTTGAAGAAGATATTTGCGAGGCTCCTTGCACACTTGGAGGGGTCCCAAGCGCAAAAGAGAGGTCTATCAGTGGCAATTTTGGCGCCATCTTTGCTCGAAGCCCCTCCTTCGGCCGAAGCGGCGGCATTTGCACTCCCATCTCGTGAAGCGGCAACAGAGACGGACCGGGCGGAGAAAGAGGAGGTGGAACAACGCCGAACGATGGCGGTGCTGAGTGACTCGGTGGTGATCTTGCCCACTCCCCTAGCGGTGGCTGGCCAAGAGCCGTCCACTGAACTACGACAGCCAGGTGACTTAGCTCTCATTCTTCCATCTTCCTCGGACGCGGTAGATGCAGATCTATGGGCGGCGGTAGATGGCACCATAGAATTCAATCCCCCGGCTGTGCCCTCAGTTAGCCATACCTCGTTCGATGCACCAGTCAGACAGATGCTTGTGACGCTGCAGATGATGATCTTCGAAGACCTCTCTCTTTCCCATCGGGAAGTACACAGCATAGTAACGCAGCTGACCGGTGCACTGTAGGTGTTGGGCTGCCCGCTAGCGGAGTGGTCGCAGCGAGTTTTATTACTGTTGAAGTATATTAAACGCCACGAGTTCCTCGAGACCTAGGCTCCCAGTGAACGTGCCGCCATAAATGCCCAGATGGGTGAATATTTGAAAGCCCTGGAGGCACCGCGAAGCAGTGGGGAGCAGCACAGGACGGCCCTGGAAGAAGGCCACAATAACGTTCGCGCCTTCAGGGATAGAATCGAGGAGCTGGAGGGCCACCTCACTGCGGCTAGGTTTGGCCTCGCCACAGTCGAAGCGATTGTGGAGAGGGAGAGTGAGGCGCTCGCCATTGCCCGGGCGAATACAACGTCCATGGAGACTGAGCTGATACGCCTCGAGGAGCAGAGGAGTCGACTACGCGACATGGCAGACTTTCCATGCGTCGGGATCCTGCCTCTCAGAGATATCTTCTGGGGCATTGACTGAGCACTGCTCCCCTCTATTCTTTCTCTTGTATTCTACCTCCTTTCCCCTTTTTTTGACATGTAATACAGGGGTATGCCCCGGAGCACATGTATCTTTTTTTCTTTTGAAAAGAATAGAACACCTTCATTGAGCATGTCTCTTGTGTGTAGAGCTTCGGGAATTCCCTTCTTCTTTCTCTTCTTCCCTTCTTTTTCCTCTGGACAGTAGCAGGACGCGCTAGCAGAGTGTGGGTCTTTGCGGCAATCCACCCAGGGAGAACCAGGTAGCCAACCGTGTTAGTGCACAGGAGAGTGCTCGCCCTTCTAGGGGAAGGACAAGGGGACCACTCCACCGTGCGACGCGGACTACCAACCAGTCTCGCCCGGATGTCCGAAAGAGGCGAAGGCAGAAGTTTGTTTAGTCAATGATCTAGACGGGATGTCCAGATCAAAGGGAAAGTCACCATCCCGAGGGGATGGAGAGAAGAGTTTATTTGGTCAATGACCTGGCCGAAAGGGCACCAGTCATAGGGAATAATCACCACCCCGAGAGATGGAGAAAAGGGTTTGTTTAGTCAATGACCTGGGCCGAGAGGGCACAAGTCGCAGGGGAAGTCACCATTCCGAGAGATGGAGAAAAGAGTTTGTTTAGTCAATGACCTAGACGGGGGGTCCAAATCAAGGGGAATAGTCACCACCCCGAGGGACGGGGAGAAGAGTTTATTTAGTCAATGATCTGGACGGGTGGTTTAAATCAAGGGGAATAGTCACCATCCCGAGGGATGGAGAGAAGAGTTTATTTAGTCGATGATCTGGACGAGAGGTCCAAATCAAGGGGAATAGTCACCATCCTGAGGAACGAAGAGAAGAGTTTGTTAACGTCGACAGGGCATCGAGGCTATCATGATTTTATGTGTCTCTTAGGATATTTGCCGGCACTGGGTCAGTGCCCACGCAAGAAAGGGTCCAATTCCTTAGCCCAAACGTAAGGTTTGGGTGAGGTGTTCATTCGTTGGTGCCACCGGGGTGGTGGAACTGACATGGTTTGTTTGTCTCTTGGTGCGTTCATGCCAACCTTGCCCTCTTCCAACTTCTGGGAAAGAAGAGATGGGGTTGACTTGGTGGTTGGGTTGTTGGTGCTCCGAGAGTGGGTTTTGAATAATGCCCATGTTCGGTTGTTGCTGTGGTGCCTGCTGAGGCTATTGTTGTTGTGGTTGTTATTGTTGTTGCTGCGACATGATCAGGAGGATCTACTACAGCTCATGAGGCGTATGGATGACCGATTGACGGTCCTGTCCCCAATGCCTACAATTGGAGAATCCGCTCCAGCTTCCTTTCATTCAGAAGCCACAGTGGAGCCTAGAAGGCAACCGAGGACCGACGAATGGCTATCGAATGGATCAACGGGCTTGCCTGTTCAAATGCCCCATTTCTTCAAAAATGACAAAAGAGGGCCAGGCTGTGATCCTAAGGTGGACTTCAAAGTCTATTATGCCGTCAACACCATAGGGTCCTCGTCCTCAATTGGCGACCCAAGTTCCCATCAGATGGGTAATCTCGACATGACTTAACCTCAAGAGGAATTTACACCTGGAGGTCACGGTCTCCAACTGCAGTTGCCCGATATAGGCAGCTTAGGCATTCACCCCGGCGATCCTCCCGGTGAAGCACATGTCACCCCACTACAACCCGCCTACCGGTAGCTGGGAGAGATGGGAAAATCAGCTTTAGGCCAACAAGCAGGACTTGATGTTGGAGACCTGCAAGACTCCATCCTGGCCATTGCCGATGCCCCAGTCAATAGTCAGCCAGAAAAAGAAGCTAACACGCTAGAAGATTTGAGGCGGGAAAATCAGGCATTAAAATCTCTATTGCAGGAGTTATTACGGGAGTGAGATGTTCTACTTAGGCATCGTACGCTTCCACTGAACTCTGTTACCTAGCCTAGCACCATGCTGAATAACAACCTTCCGATGATGGTTGCCGGAATGCCCGCCAGTAAGCCTGAAATCAGTAAGGCTCATTCTGCCGTCAAAGAGAGAGCAAGTATTCTAGGCTCCCCCTCTGTGGGTATTCACTCCCAGGGAAGAGTTGGTCCGACCAGCGCCCTTGAGGCGATTAAAGGAAAAACCCCTATGATGACATTGGCAAAGCGAATGGAGACGCCAGACTCCTTCATCAAAGCACACACTGAGCCATTGTTCGAATTCTGCATGGTACGAAATCTTATAACATTGCCAGAGCCTCGCAAGCCGACTAAAGAAAACAAGGGCAAGGATTTCACCTTTTGTCGATACCACCGAATGATCGGCCATACTACGAAAAATTGCTATGTCTTCAAAGATGAGGCCGAAGGCTTGATACAGTCTGGAGTTATTCAAATTCAAAATCATCGGGTGTCTCCCCCACAACCTCATCCATGGGATCAACCGAAATCCTCGACTAGGCAAATTCCTACTGCGGCTGCCTCTGCATTGCCTAAGTTAGGGGCAAGGGAAGCGAGGCGTCACGCCCTTAGCCGAGAAGGGGCAAACGTGGAAATTCACCATTCGGTCAACACCTTAGGGCTCTCGCCCTCATGCAGCAAGTCATCCTCTGATTTCAAAAAGAAGGGATACTTCCAGAGTCAGACGAGCAATTGCCCGTCCTCTCTCAATGGTTTAGAGTGCTACGGCGCACATGTCGCTATGCCTGGCAACAAATAGGAGTACGTCGGCCTACAGCCAGCTCCGCAAGAACTAGAAGACGGCGGACAAGTAACTGTAGACGAGTTGGTTGAGCTCAACCTCGGCGATTTTGACAATCTCCGACCAATCTTCATTAGCTCTCTCTTGAATAAGGAGGAAATGGAAGGGTATGAGCAGCTTTTGCCAGAGCTTAAAGATTGTTTCCCCTGGACTTACAACGAAATGCTTGGGCTAGAACCCTCCGTGGTGGAACATAAGCTAGCAATACTCTCCACAGCCAAGCTCAAAGACGCATGACATAAGCCTATGACAAGCTAGTGAAGCAAAGAGCATTTAAAAAGGGCGATCTTGTCATGATTAAAGAAAGAGAAGTCATGGCAGGCAAATCCAGCGGCAGATTACAGCCTAATTGGGGTGGGTCCTATGTCATCATAAAAAGCCTATGAAGGAGGCGCATATGCGGTCGTTGGTCACAAAGGGGAGGCGCCATTCCCACCACTAAATGGGAAGCATTTAAAGCTATACTACACTCCCGAACAAGAAGTCAAGCAATAACCCACGCAAGACCTTCTCTCCTCGCCAATGAAGTGACACAAAAAGGCAAGAGAGTTATCCCTCGACAGTTTAAAGCTGGGCTCCCTTTACACAGTTGTTGTTCACATCTCATCGTGAGCCTCAAATCGCAAGTTTTCGGCTTCCCAATAGCGTTGGTCAGTCCCAAATCCGAAGTTTTCGGCTTCCCAACAGCGTTGGTCAGCCCCAAATCCGATGTTTTCGGCTTCCCAATGGTGTTGGTCGGCCCCAAATCCTAAGTTTTCGGCTTCCCAACACGTTGGTCGGCCCCAAATCTCAAGTTTTCGGCTTCCCAACAGCGTTGGTCAGTCCCAAATCCTAAGTTTTCAGCTTCCAGCTTCAAATTAGTAGTTGGTCTTTAATTTTGAGCTTCCTTCAAACCAAAGAATGCATTCTAAGGCTCTTCCTAGTAATAATCATGGTGATCAGGGTCATATCATTAAGAATTCTATGGATATAGCTATGGTTAGTTCATAGAAAAATGGAGCATCTTCTTTACACTCGGTCAAAGAATCAGGAGAATCTAGTAATGCCTCTCTTGAGGCTATGGGAACATTGCAAGGTTTCTCAGATAAGTCAGATCAGGAAAATGCAGAGCAAAAAGGTAATGGGTCTTTGGTAATCATCCAAGACCAGAGTGATATTTCAGATGGTCAAAATGGAAGCAGTGCTTCTCAAGGCAATAATAACAGCCAACAGGATGGAAATAATTTTCTCAATGTAGAAATACCAGTAGTTCAAAAAATTCTTCCTTCATATAGTAGTGGAGTTGGGGAGTTGTCGGTGGCAGAACAATCAAAGGCAAAAAATGTCTTTATGCAAAATATTTTGTTGGGAAAGGAACATGATACTATGGCATATGAAGAAGGGGGGTATAAGCCTATGAGCAACAATATGCAACAACCTCTCACAAGATCTAAAGCTAAATCATTAGCTAGTGGCTTACACTTCCCCTCTCATTCTCAATAATAGAGCCCATTTTGATATGGAACATAAGGGGGATTGGCAATGAAAGGTCAATTCGGAGTTTAAAAAATCACATTACAAGAAATAAGGTGCAAATGGCCTATATTATAGAGCCCAAGATTTCTACTATCAAATTGGACAGAATCTGTCAAAGACTTCATTTTGACAATGCTTGTGTGAATGTGGAGGACAACTCAAAAATCTAGCTTTTATGGAAATCTTCCGTTTCAGTTGAGGTGGTGCAGAGGAATGTACAATACATCACAGTCAAGGTTCAGCATGGGGGTAATATGGAATGGTATACTACATATATATATGCTTCTTGTGAGGCGACTATTAGAAGAGAAATGTATGAAGACCTTATTCAGTTTAGTGGTACAGTTAATCAACCTTGGATTTTGGGGGGAGGGCTGAGTACTTTAGAGCTAAATACATTAGGGGTTGTCATCTTTCAGCTGTCCAGTTCAGAAATATGAAGGGCTTTGCTAGGAAAAGCTGGTTACACGCGAAGGATTTAATCATTAAACACAAACTTATTATTGTGGGTGATGGCACTTCTACCAGTTTCTGGAATGATATCTGGATTGTTAATAAACCATTGGCCTCTTATGTTCCTGTTGACTTGATTCAGAATTCTAATATTTCTGTCCAAGAATTTTACTCCCAGTCTAATGCTGATCTCTGCAGATTACTAGACAGATTTCTTCTGATGGATATTAGGACTGCTCTTCACCATGTTAGATTATCTCAGAACAGGGATAAAGCTATTTGGAGTTTATCCTCCACTGGTGATTGCACAGTATCTTCGATTTGTAAGAATGCTCTTTCAGTTCACAATCTCTGCAGTACTAAATGGAACAACCTTTGGTTCAGTTGGTTGCCTTCTAAAATTTCCATTCACATATGGAAGATTTTACATCAATGCATTCCTACGGATGACAGAATTAAGGCTATTGGCATCCCTACTTGCTCCAAATGCTACTGCTGCCTCACTCCTACCGAAGAAGATTCAAATCACTTATTTTTTTCTAGTGAATGTGCATCATTTCTTTGGTCTTCTCTCCAATCCAAGGGCCTTCTGCTTCATGGTAGGACTGCTAAGGAACTTATCTCAAACACTCTATAGAATCTCAACCGACCCTCCAAGCTTGACTGCTTTACTTTTGCCATTCTTGGATACGGGCTGTGGGAGTTATGGACCACCAGGAATTCTGCTAAATATGATGGCAATAAGGCCTCCAAAAATGGTATTCTCTACAAAACTATTGCCCAAGCAAAGGAAGTTATATCACTGTCTGGCCTCATGGAGAAATCTCACCACAATTGATTAACCCTAGCAATATTTGGAATTCTTGCTACTGTTAATGACTGTCCTTCAATAAAAGTCATCAAATGGCTATGTCCTCCTTGGCCCTCCATTAAATTAAATACTGATGGTGCATGCAAATCTGCAGGAATTTCAGGAGGTGGTGGGGTCATCCGAGATCCTCATGGCCATGTCCTGTTGGCTTTCTCTCATTTCTATGGCCAGTCCAATAGTCTTATGGCAGAAGCTAGAGCATTACATGACGGTATCAAATATCTTCACACTATTTCTGTCCAGCCAGCATATATTGAATGTGACTCTAAGGTCTTAATTCAGAGTGTCAAAAGAGAAATCTCCTGCCCGGGGATTATTCTGCCTTATGTTAGAGATATCTGGAGCCTCATTTCTACACCTGATAATCTATCTCACATTTTTAGAGAAGTGAATACAGTTGCTGACTCCTTGGCCTCTTTAGCATGTAGCACTAAGTGTAATTCTTTTTTTGTTTATCATGAGCTACCTAATGTCATTAAAGGTGCAGCTCGCCTAGATAAGCTAGGAATGCCTAGCATCCAATTGATGTAATTAGCCCATGATCTACTGGCAGACTACACTCAGTGGGACTTTAACCACCCTCAGTATTGCCCTTTTCATGCATGAATCTGCCACGTGATCGAGTCCTGTGAGGAAGTCCAATACCTCATCGAGGAATAGATCTAGTGGGAACAGATCGACGTTGAAGGGAATTCCATGGCACTTGTTCGGCTGTGGCAAGCTATCGAAGAAACCCTGAGCACTGCCAGGAATGCACCAGAGCAGCCCGATCCTCCGCAGGAAAATGGGCACGGGTTGCCTTACCAGCATACTCCAAAATGGCTCGAGTTTCAGATCGATAATTGGGAGGCTCTCGAATGACTGTGGAGACGTAGGGGGCAAGATGCTAGCCAAGAGGCGGGGCCGAGCACTTACTCAGCCAACGTCGTTCATCCTCCTTCTCCCCCGGTCTCCCCTGATTCCTCGGCACCACAGGCTAGTCAGCCAGCCCCTGCCACTCTGGCCGCACAATGGCGACCCTGGCAAGAGCTAGAGTCTCTACCCTTCTCCAAGGAAGACACTGCAAGGCTCCTTTGAGTCCTTCTCGGTTGAGAGGATGTCCTGGTAGGCGAGACCCAGACAGACTCTGCAAGCCCCTCTCATCCTCCCCCTACTCTACCTCTATCTTCGATGCTCAAGGACAGAAAGGGGAAGCAAAAGTTGAGTGAGACCTCAGCTCTGCCGGACCAGGTCCTCCCCACAGCTCGCAAGTCGGGTCCGCCATCACAAAGTCCCTTCGGCGCTCGAGATCAAGACAGCCACCGGGGGTAACAAGGCCCCCAGATGTCGTCAGGCATCACCCGACCTGCCCTCAGCCAGATCACAGGGGTCAGACCGTGAACCAAGATGTTGGACATGCTCCTCAGGCCCCTCCTCAGCAGAAATTCCAGCCACTACGGTTAAGGCATCAAACCGCGCACATGTCTTCGGACACCAGTACCAGTATGACAGTTCAACAGGGGAAATCTTCCTCGCCACCGCAGCTAAGGCATCAAACTACGCACACGTCCTTAGACGCTAGCATGAGTCAACTGGTCCCCTGTAAACTCTCTCAACAATCACGGCAAAGGTGATAAGCCACGTCCATGTCTTCGGACGCCGGCCCCAGTATCCCCACTTACCAGGAGCTACCACTCGAAGTTATCGAGCAGGCGATCAATGCCACCTTCCAACTACAACAATCAGAAGGTGCCTGGATTGAGATCCAGGCAAAAAGGAGTCACCGACCTCATCCTGCAAATCCAGTGGCTCGACGATATCCCCGCGGGGATCTGTCAACTCCAGTTCTAGTACCACCTCCTCCTACTCCCCTGGAGATGGCCATCGCCAAGAAACAGGAGAGGAATAGAAGGAAGAACCTCAAGAGGTGGCTCAAGAAGCAAGCTGAACAAGCGGCTGCCTTGCAGTCCCCAGCAGAGCTGACGCCTCTCTAGAGGTTACAACGGCTTATCGACAACCTAGAGGAATACATTCCTCTCCGCCCTACCGGGCCCATCCCACTTGATAGCTACATCCCGTGGGAAGACATGCAGAAGCGAGCTCGCCTCAGAGACTGGGTCCAAGAAATGATCTAGAAAGTCAAAGAGGGCAAAACCCTTTGCATTCCAGAAGAACTCTCCTTGTTCTATAAGGACAAGGAGATCATGATGGAACAGCTGGAACAGATACTTCATGGATGCACCTGCAACATGGTGGCTATTCCACCCCCAGACAACATCAATGCCTCCTGGCGAGGCGAGCCGGTAGCATCCAAAACCAGACAAAGGGCTACGGCTCCACTCAGACTACAACCAGCTTCAGAACACACCGGCCGTGGCCGAGGCCATGGTCGTGGACGTGGTAGAGGTCGTAGAAGAATCCCTGAGCCGTCTCTTCGCCCGTCTCCCTTCGACCCCGAACGGGTCATCCTCCTCTGAGGAGAACAGCTTGCCCCGATCCCACCGGTGGAGATCCGGGGGCAACCCAGCATCTTCGACCCGGCTGGCACCGAGGAGATCACTGCCAACATTCCTGTCCCAGATCCAGTCCTGACCTGTTCTACAGAATCAGCAGGGCCTTTTGGCAAGGATGGACCATCCCTCCAGCCACCCTCGGAAGAGTCGTCATTGGCCTCCCTCTTCCAAGAGTCCGCGGCTGACCACTGTCAGTCTGACCCCAGTAACAAGGGCAAGGCGGTGCAACCCCCGATGAGGAGCTGCACGGTAGCTCACCGCAGATCCACCCCGACATACTGTCGTCACTGGAGGATGCTCGAGCTGGAGTTGACCGGAAGGTCCTCCACCAGATGAAATGCTTCCCTGCCAGCATCACAATCTGGGAAGCCATCACTTGGAGTAAAGAGTTGAGGGAAACTCTTATCGAGATACTTCAAGAGCCTGAAGTCTATGAAGCATACGCGACAGAAATGAAAGTCGCCGCGTACGAGGCCTTCACAGCCGCTGTCACCTTCACGGAGAAAGACTTTCTGCTCTCTCCTCTGTGCCATAATCGACCCCTCTACATGAAGGGCAAAATCAATGGGCACACCCATTCCCCTTCCCAAGACCAGCATTAATCACCCTCCATTAAGCCAAATTCAAACTCCATTTCCCTCCCTACCTCAAGGCCAATTGCACCCTCCACCAACTCCCCCTCTCTACCCTGGCTGCCCCCTCTCCCTAGCTGCGGTTCCAGCAGCCTCCCAACCAGCTCCATCAACCCCCAGCATCCCTATCCATCTCCCACAACCATTAGACCCCTCCCCCTTGCTGCAACTTCGCTTTTGCCCACCCTACTCTTCATCTACCACCAACCTGCTCTGCCCAGTTCGCAGACAGCCAGTAAGGTCCTCAAAGAAACATCTCCATCAGCATCACTCTGAAGCTTCTGGTGGCAAGTCATATGCCTCTAGAAAGGTTGTCCAAATAGATTTCCAGGCGAGGTGGTTTCACCTCCAACCGAGCTCCTAGATTCCAAGGAGAGATGTTCTTCTCCGACTGCGCAGATCAGGCCAGGATCGCGACCAGCACGACTTTCAGAAGTAGTCCCGGCCATCCCCCACAACATCTGGTCGAGCCCTTTGGTTATGATCTGCTAGATCTCCATAGCTTTCAACCAGGACTGGTCTCGCCCCATATAGAGCTCTGGTGTGAGAGTTAGGCGCCCGTCAAGTTGAACTTGGTTCGCAGTCTGACCTGCCGGTGTCCAGGAGGAGGAGCCAGCTTCGGAAGACATCACGGCCACTGCAGTTAGTTTCTGCTCCAGACCATTGGGGATGACATTAATAGGTCAGTAAGCTTCCAAACGGGCCTGGTATCACCTTGTTCGGAGCATCCTGCTGGGCGGACAACCCTCTGGACCTCCCCTCTGTCCGGCTGGCTCTTGCAACTGTGCGGCTTCACAAGATCCGGTGCTGCAGGCGCCACCAATCTCAGAATTGGGTCAAACTAGTTCTGGGAGAACCCAGGGCTACCCCTCTTCGCGTCGACTCTGGCCCTACCACAATCCCACCTCAGGTCCTACTGGTACATCATCTGTAAGTCAAGATAGATTCTCTACCCAAGTGCCCAGCACGACCCAGTCCGCATCAAGAGGCTGCCACTGAGCGACCGAGACGACTCAGATAGAGATCTCTGACTGTGACACACCAGGAAGGATTCTCTCTCAGATAGAGGTGGTCCCACAATGATCTGACTTCCCAGCTAGGAGTACGACATCACCCAAGTGCCCTCAGACCTGCAGTTGAATAGAGCCGGTAGAATTTGGCCACCCGGTCAAGCGGCTTCGGCACCTCATTTCCCCTCCCTGCCTGGCCGGCTAACCGCCCCTCCCTGCGTGGAGGTAGTTTTGGGTGTAATTTAATTTTCCTACCCCAAGATCACCCTCCTGCGTGAGGTGTAGTGCATGTAACAGCAGGTCGCCATCCGATGCTACATCGACGCGGCGTGCAGGTGCATGCCCACGCCTCCCCGCTTGCCTTCGTCTCCGGCCAGGATCGATGTCTTCATGCTGATCAGGTGAGCTCCTGGGCCCCTCTCCTTGCTGGTTTAACTTTGCTTAGCTTAGTATTGTTTCTAAGTTGCTCATCGGCAGTGAGGTGAGTGTCCAATCCTGAATTCTCATCAAGTTGAGTGCCACAGCAGGTGAGTTGTGAGCGAGACACTACTTCCCACGCCCTTGGTGTGCCGACCTCTATTGAATTGGGCATCCCTGACCCATTGGGGTCCTCCCCGAGCTAGCCATACCCCTGGAACCCCAAGGTCTAACCTCGGATCCTCACCATCATCGCCGGTCCACCTACAGACCCAGGTGTGCACGACGTGGGTAAACCCGCTTGAGTGGATCCACCGTTCGGTTCAATTGCTTATGAATCTAGGTCCAAGGGATTGTGTCACATCATGAGCGAACTGCTCCTATGCCTCTTGGATGACCGCCAGCTGCTGCGCCCTCTGCTCTTGAGCCGCCAGAAACCGTAGGTACTCTACCTAGATGCAGGCCAAGCCAGACATCCAGAGCTCGCGTGGGAAGCCGAGGCCGTGGTAGCCCTGGGTGCAGTCCCTCAACCACTGCCTAAGCTCCTTCGGAGAAGGCAGGGGGCCATCTCCTAGGTAGCCTCGGGCTCGCTGAAGCAAGTCCGCGTCCACGCTCATGTCCAGTAGTGGCTTCGAGGGACACGGGCACGTAGGCCACTCGACCTCCAGGTCCAGAGAGGAGTGGCCCATCTTAGCCAACACACTAGCAGGGCCTGTACAATCCCACCAAGCATGAAATAAACAACACCCAGAGTTCCTCTGACAAGATAAGGTGGAAAACCTGATAAATGTCTTAGCCCTTACCTGGTGTGGCTCTCGCCATGCCTGTAGCCTCCTTGGCAGGGGTCGGCGAGGGTAACGTCTCCTCCGTATCCTCGGCATCCCCCGCTGGGGTCAGGGAGGGCAGAGGCTCTTCCATAATCCGGTCGTCCCCAGCAACCATCGGGGAGACAGAAGGCTCTCCCTAGTTATCCTCGACAGGAGTCGACACGCACTCCCCCTCAGATTCCAGACCTGGTCATAATACAATGACATCAACTCAGCTAGCATCCTACCGCGTAGCGGTACACACCGGCTTGGCCGGCCCTGATGAAAATGAATACTAGAGAAGTCTAGAAGAGCTTGACGATCTAGAAGGCAAACGGCTCGAAGCCTACAAACACCTACAGATATATTAGGCACGCATGGCGCGAGCCTATGATAAGCTCGTCAGGCAACGAGCCTTCAAGCGAGGCGACCTCGTCATGATCAAGGAAAGGGAAGTCATGGTAGGCCACCCCAGTGGCAAGCTTCGGCCAAATTGGCGGGGCCCGTACATCATTTGCGACGCCTATGATGGTGGGGCCTACACGGCCATAGACCACAAGGGCCACAAACCCTTCCCATCTCTTAATGGCAAGCACATAAAGTTGTACCATGTGCCAAAACACGAGTTCATGTGCCACACCAGATAGTGCGCACACTCCCAGTCTCAGCCCTCAGAACTGGTCTTCTCTTCGAGAAGGCCGAACCGGGCACTCTTTCCAGTCCTCCTCTCCAGTCAAGCCAGGGGGCCAACAAGGCCCGTCCCAGAGTCATCATCATACGTCCTCAAAAGCCAGTCTCCTGCCTTCATCCTCGCAGCGACAAGAACGGGGGCACCACTGCATCAACCACAGCTTAGTTGCCAGGCTCTCAAGTAAGTGAAACATAAAAAAAAACAACAATAAAATTAGGGCTAAAAATAGAGGTGTCCCAGCGGACCCAGTCATTCCCCTCTGTGAGGAGGCGATCGGCGGCAAGAAGGACCACAACCCGGCTGAGGTGAAACCCACAAGGGCACCTCAGGTAAAATTGGGAAACCCCTCGATGTGAAAATCTGCAAGGGCGCGTCGGAAAAAGATAAAGGGGTCAGCTCCGGTGAAAACCCGAAAGGGCGCTGGGGCCGATAACGGGAAAGCTTCTCTTCCCCACCAGTCAGGGTGGTCTTTACCTACTCTCCAGTAGGCTGCGGAATCTTCCCGCATCAATCGGTAGTCAACCCACGGTTCCAAGCCGGTGGCTCGACACCTCCCAGCCCTCCTCTGCATCGCTTGCTCCAGTCTCCTGTCGATACCAGCCGGCACGCGACATTCCAGCCGCTATGCCAATAGAAGCCAGTTCTAGCCAACCCTAAATCTCTGCCATCACATAATCCTGTACTCTACATCTGATCCAGTATTCCCTATCACACTTGGCCGAGACAACACATCCCTTGGCCTCACGGGCCCCAGAACTCGTAAAAACCTAAGGGTAAGGGTAAAACCATGCCTAATCACCTATACCCTCCAATTTTCGGATGTGTCCCTCAACAGCATCCCGCTACGGACAACCATCCTCAAAAAAGAACAAACAATATCAAAATGGGGTTTTAAAAAAAAATAGAGATACCCCGGCAGCCTCAGTCGGCTCCCGTTACGGGACCACTGGGGGCAAAAATTGCCATTAACCCAGCTGAGGTGAAAACCCGAAAGGGTGCCTCAGGAAAAATCGGGTGACCCCTCGGTGCAAAAACCCGCAAGGGTGTACTGGAAAAAGCTAAAGGGGGCTAGCTCTGGCGAAAACCCGAAAGGGCGGTAGAGCCGCTAAGGAAAAAAAAAGAGAGAACTCCCTCCTTCTCCACTCCCCACCGACGAAGGTCATCAACCACGACAGCCTGCCAACGGTGACCTCAGCACCACCCCACAACAACGGTGGCCTCTACGCTCCCGAGGGCTGGCCTACATCAATTCAAGCATTAAACGTTCGGCTACCTGCCTCCACGGTTGGCGTACCAGTCCCAGTATCGTGGCTACAATGCCTTCGCAGGCCGACCGCGGAGTTTTGGTACCAGTTGCCAGTTCCAGCACTGCAGCTACAATGCCTCAACAGGCCAGTCGCTCGGTTCCAGTGCCAGTCACCGATCCAGTGGTTTGGCTACAATGCTTCTGTGGGCCAGTCACTCAGACCCAATACCAGTACCCAGCTTCAGCATTTCGGCTACAACCCCTTCATAGGTCAGCCGGCCAACTCCAGTCTCCAATTCTAGCTTTTGGCTACGATGCCTCCCAAGGCCATTCGACCTACCCAACTCCAGTTTCTCAAGCCAATGTGAACCACATTGCCGGCTAACGACATAAAGATAGCCAATACCTAGGCGTCAACCTACAACTGAAGCATTCTAGAATCAATTCTCAGCCTTAACCCTGTAGGCCGCCACGTCCCGACGGGCCTGCGCTAACCTTACACAACATGGGCTTTCCCCTTCATGGGATTGACCCACAATGCTTGGTCTTTTCCCCTACCTCCCAGTACCTCGCACTCAGCTCCCAGTATTCAAAATCCAGTTACACCATTCCCCATACCAAGTCCTCCTTTTCAATGCTCAAAAATCGGCTAAGCCCAGTCTCCTGCCCCCTGCACCAGTGCATAGTAGGAGAAAATCAAGCACGACTAACAGTAAGTGGTCGCCAATCCCTGCACCCAACACTATTCCATAGAATGGGAAGTAGAACAACTCAACAGATAACAACACCAAAATCTAGATGTTTGTCATTAATACTCTGTAAGAGAGCGGCGGCCCAATAAGGCCCATTTGGATGCGTAAATGTGCTTGCTTGACTAAGTCCGAGGGTGTGTCACATCAGTCCGGGAAGTCCGGTTGCTCCTTTTGGGTGATTTTGCTAGAATCGCCCATTTCTCGCCGTTTCTCAGCCGATCTGGCTCTAGATTGAGTCTATGGATTTCCATGTGCGATTCTGGTTGTATCCCCTACGTTTCGGCGTGAATGGGGCGTGGAAAGGCCACGATCGGATGAACCCCATGGTTTGCTCGCCGTGACGATTGAGTGGTCGCACCAGAGACCACCCAAGGTACGGGCGGCTGCCTCTGGACCGTTTATCTCCATCTGGTTTTGGGGCTTGTGCGGCCACACGATAGACCACACATGGTATGGACGGCCAGGTGCGGACCGCCTATCCCCACTTGGGTGGCCAGCTTTCGGCTGCCTGCCTTTCCGTTGGGTTGAGCGGCCAACATCTGACCGCCCATCCGAGTTGACCCCTAGTCAACAGTTGAGTGTCGGTCATGTTGTGCGGTCCGGTCAAGACCATTTTGACTAGCACTGTAGTAAGTCAGTTCCATTCAGTAGTCCAGTCAAGATCATTTTGACCGAGAACTGGACGGGGTCGTGGGCTTGAGTGGACAAAGCTTGACTACTCATCCCCTTGGGTGGTCCTGCCCTGACCGTCCATCCTCTTTAGCCTTTAGGGGTTTGTCCATTGTACAGTTGGTCCCCAACCGTTCATCCCCTTGAGCGGCCACATTGTGACCACCCATCCCTTTAGGCGTCTGACCTTTGAGCGGCCCCCTCTGGACCGTTCATCCCTTGGGCGGCCCCCTCGTCACCGCCCATCCCCTTAGTCTTGTATGTTGGCTGTAATGGCTTGTCCCGTGTCCGTCTGTCTTAGGTTTGTGTTCTAGGACGGCGTCTGTATGTCGGTAGCCTCTGGATAGGTTGGTTCAGGTAACTGGGTGTGGTCTTTTCCCTGATTGCGATAGTTCCCTAACGACTCAATCTAGAACTGCCAGCATCCTTATCTCTGGTTGCGTAGAGGCTATTCCTTGACTGTCGGGCCTGCCTAGTAGTTGAGTGACGGTTCGTCTTGCCCAGAGCATCATCCTCTGGTATTTTCATTTCTGTTTGTCTTGGCTTGTCCTTGTGGTCTGCCTGTTTTCCCGTGGGTGTCTCCTGACATCCTATGAGGGCTAAGACTACATTATAAGGCAGCCAGGAGTCTTCTTGCTTGTAGTAGGGTTCTCTTCCCTACTGTAGAGTCGTCATTGTTTGGTTTCGGTCAACCCGGGGTCACCCAGTGGTTGACACGTAACCATGTGCGTGTCTCGATGATTCTGTCTAGTTCGAGACATGGTTCTGGCTACAATGAGGTATCATCTTACCTCGTTCTACGTGTCCAAGTGTACTGAGGGTTCTCGGTGTTCCCTTAGGGCTCCGCGTGTCATTTCTTTCAACAACATCGTTTTCTCTGGCTTAGGATTGGACTGATTGGCGGCTTGTCCCGCTATCAGTGATGACCTTGCCTCCGAGTCGTCTGACTCAAGGATCGTTATGTGAGTAGGTCTAGTTGCCTTGTCCTGCGTTTGTCGGCAGTGGCTCTGTTGCCATTGGTGACAGTGCATGATTAGCCTGTCTATACTCCAGCACTCATGTTTTGAGTCTCTGTGTCTTTCGAGCCTCCACTAGTCATAGCCTTACGACACGCTTCGGTGTGACGGCTTTTACAGCGGGGCACTTTTCGATTTACGGTTTGTAAGCTAGTTTCCGTCGGCTCCAGTGGTTACCGTAGCGTCCTACGGGGCGAGAAAACTAGCTAGAGGCCTGGCTTAGGCAAGAGCCAGTGTGTGCACACGTGGTCAGGGGCTTTTGACTTGCGTCGTCAGACGTGACCCTGACTAGTCACTCGTGACTGTTGTACTGTTCTGGTTCTAACAGTGTCTTGGTCTCGGCCTAGACCTTGCGGTAGGTTATGCGGACAAGACCCTAGCAGGTGCAGCATAAGATGTCAGTGGACGCTGCTGGCTATTCTTCTGGTGAGGGGTGCTCTAGTCACGTGGCACGTGACTCTTCGCAGTTCTCTTCACACTTCTCATGTGTCGTGACCTCCCGGGTTAGCCCTCTCGTAGCTATACTCGAGGTCAGTGTCCTGTCATATGCATGACATTCTAGTCATGTGTGAGACAGTGTGCACGACGTCCTAGTCGTGTCGTCTGGGTCTATGTCTATCTAGATTTTTCCTAGGTTTCTTTTGTCTCTTTTGTAGGTCCCTTGCAGTGTCAATAGATCGGCAACTCCTGACTTCATCAGCTCAGAGTCACCTTCCTATTGCTGCTTGGAGTAGTTTGGGGTGCCGATGTTAGTTCGGCAGTCACTTGTCTGGAATGGGTTCTTCCCCTCTTCCTTAGCTTGCTCCCTACTCCTGCTCTCCGCCTCTTCTTTTATAGCTTTCTAGCGTAGCTTTACAGCTTTGTAGTGTAGTTTTCCAGCTTTGCTACACCTGCTGTTTTACTTGTTCCGTGTTTTGGGTAGGGTTTACCAAACGTGCTTCCAGTTAGGGCTTTCCTGACAAGCTGAACTTCCAGCCGGTATTCCCCTAGAAGCAACCGATGATCTCCTCGGAGCTGGAGGAGGAAATTAGAATTCTTCAGGAGAATCGTTGATCGACCGTTGAGTTGATTACTCCAGCCAACATTGAGGATTATCCTCGTCGTGCGTTGCCTTCTGGAGGTAAGGATCTTGGGCTCCGCCTTTGCACTTTCTTGTTCCGGTTGGTCAAGCCTTCACTAATGACCTGCCTTCTGATGGGCAGAGATGAGGCGCGGTGATGACGAGGAGCGACCGTCGGAGCAAGAGGTCACCGCGCTAGGGGAGGCGATTACCTCGAATGCGGCTTGAGTTTTCGAGGGCCCTTTTCTACCTGAGATAATGGCAAGCTAATTGCTCAGGAAGACGATCCAGAGCTAAGGGGGTCTAAGCGCAAGGATCCTGGGGAGCGACTAATGCTGTCCTCGATGAAGGCTCTGACCGCCGAGAAGAGGCGACTGAAAAAGATGAAGACCCCCCACCTGATCGAGAAGCTCCTAGCTGGGGATGTCCGCCTCCACTGAGCCTATAGGAGCGCAAGGGGAGGAGGCCGACTCTGAAATCCCAGCTGAGGCTACCGGGGCGCGCGGTGAGGAGGAGGTCAGGGCGAGGATCTAGGCCGAGCTGAGCGTCACAGCCCCAAGTTTGGGGACATTTGGGGAGGAGGTCCCAGCATCGACTTCTCCACGGAGGGCTTCTCCCCAGTAGCTAGGGCATTTCACCATCTAGGCCTCCCTCTATAATTGGTGCTGAGCTCTGGCACCTCCGTCTGTTCGGGAGGAATTCTGGCATTGCTCGCCTCCCATGCTTCTCGAAACCAAGCGCGGGCGTATAGGAAGTTGCTGTTTGGAGATTGTCAAAGTTGCCTTTCTTGCAGTTCATGGAGGGAGGTTTATTCATGGCTCAGCTAGGAGCCGAGATAACAGATTTTATGGCGTGGCTAGGGAGTGAGGAGAGGGCTCAGTCCCAGGCCCGTGCTGAGTCTGACCGGAAGATTGGGCAGCTGACCTCCGAGCTTGGGGTTCTTCGGCGGGAGGTGACCTCGCTCCGGGCACGGGATTGGGCGAGCCAAGAGGAGGCTCGGTCATTGGCCGAGCAATTATCCCAAGCTCGGTATACGGTCGAGCTTAAGAGCAAGCTCCTGGAAGAGGAGCATCAGGCCCATGTGGCACGCTCGGGACAATGGGCGGCCGAGCGAGAGGAGCTCGGGGGCTAGATATAGGAGGCCAAGTGGGCCAAGAGGGAGGCCGAAGTAGCACGGGCTGGGGCTGAGGCTGAGGCGAAGCTGTCCGAGGCCGAAGTGAAGGTGGCTGAGCTCGAGGAGAAGGTAGCAAGGGTCGGGGCGGAAGCGATCGAGCGATATCGGGGCTCGGAGGAGTATCGCGAGGCCTTGAAGAAGAGCACCTTCGCCTATTATAAGCCAGGCTATCGATGGGGGCTGCGGAAGTGTTTTGCCCAAGGTTTCAAGTAGTCGGTCGTTGAGGCCCAGAGACAGGTCCTTGACGAGCTTATCTTCATTCCCAAGTAGTGTTGAGATTCAGACGATGAGGGCTCAACTTCACCTCCCTCGATGTCGAGCAGTGGAGGAGAAGGTAGCGAGGCCACTTCTGCTCTTGTGGAGGAGGGTTCACCAACTCCAACTATCTTAGGAGAGCGCACGGTCGAGGTAGCTCCCACATAGGTGGGGTCAATGCCCAAGCCGGCCTACGTCGAGGGAGCTAGGGGTGAGCTACCCTTGAACGCAAGAATGGAGCCGAGCGTCGTGAGCTTCTTGACCACTGAGCCTCAAGGTGAATTGCAGACCTTCCACTCTCCTATTTCCATAGATTAGGAAAGATTATACTTGCCTTGCTGGCTCCTCTTTTTTTTTTACTGCAATCTCTACCTGGAACTTGGCTATGCAATGATTTTCTTTCTATGTAATGGTAATGGTGTTCAAACTGCAATCGACTGCTCCTTACCGCCTTTGACCCAGTATGATTTACCGAATCCACAGATGTCAGAAAATCAGAGATCTTGTACGATTTCCTACAGAAAAATCACGCTGCGCATTGATTGACCAAGTTGTTGGTTCTCAGCTAGCGCCTTTTCATCTTTCTACGCTTTGAATGAATTGCCATTTCGCGTATTCCCTCGGGAGGGTTCTGTGAGGGAGGTGGCATAACTGCTCCTAGGGAAAGATATCTGCCTCTTGCATCTTTTCGAGGGGAGGGTTGATTAAGGTAGAAATCTCCCCCTTCGGCCTATAAAATGTCCCGAAGGGCGCCTCATCCTCTCTACGCCACTTAAGGCCTTCATTGTAATCTTCGCCTCTTCCTCCCTTTCTTGCGAAGCGACCGCCTCCTTCTCTGTGATCATCCTCTGGTGAGGCATGGAGGGCGACTCTGAAGATGAAGGCTTTAGTGGTTATTGGGGCATCCAGGTTGCTTTGGCGTAGAAGAATGGGGGATGACCGGGCAGATGGGCCCCCTCTTCCTTATATAGATCCTTGTTCTAGAGGTCTAAACACACTAGGATTGAGTTGAGATAATCTTAGAATGAATTTGGATAGGTTTTGGGTCAGGCTGAGGTAGCACACCTCGGATTGGGACTCTCCAAGAGAGTCCCGATCGGGTTTCCTACGAAATGAGTTGGGCGGTCTAGCGATACACCGCCCTTCCTATTGGGCGGCTCTTTGTGGGCCGCACAAGTGTGGAAGGATCATTACATCACGCGGCCGGTTACGAGCCGTACAACCACTACATGCGGTCCAGACATGGCCGCATAACCCTTGTGTGGCCCGGCCCACAAGTGGCCGCCCATTCATTCGCTATGTTGTTTGAAGCTCATCCTCTTTCCTCGGCGTGCCACTCTCCTCTCGCGTCGTCTCTCTCGTAGGGTCGGCATGTCTCTCTCCTCTCGCGTCGTCTCTCTCGTAGGGTCGGCGTACCTCTCTCCTCTCGCGTCGTCTCCCTCGTGGAGTCGGCGTGCCTCTCTCCTCTCGCGTCGTCTCTCGTAGGGTCGGCATGCCTCTCTCCTCTCACGTCGTCTCTCTCGTAGGGTCGGCGTACCACTCTCCTCTAACGTCGTCTCTCTCGTAGGGTCGACGTACCTCTCTCCTCTTGCGTCGTCTCTCTCGTAAAGTCGGCATGCCTCACCCCTCCTGTGTGTCTCACCCGTAACTCATCCATAGTCTGAATTTGCTTTCTTTTTATACATACATACATCACATAAGAAAATCATCAAAAAAAGAAAAAGACAAGCTAGGTCACTATCAAGTATAGGAGTACAAAGCATAAAATCAGGCCGCCCCCTCTGGCCTGTCACTGTCACCGTCTCCCTCCTGCCTCTTTGATGGCGGGCCTATCGTAGAGGTCACTCCCTCCTCTCTCTGTCGTCGTCGGTGTCGGTCCTCCTCCTCATTCCTCTGCCACTGAGAGGAAGTTGCGAAGAAGCGCCCGACAGAGCCGTGGGTAGCTTGACTGCCGCTCGGGGCCACACGGCTACCACTCATCGCGCTATGGGAGTGGCTCATCTCTCGGTAGGCCCGCACCTCACCACGCAGCTCGAACGCCTCCTGGCGAAAACGCTCCAGCTCTGAGGTCGTGGTCTGGAGTCGCTCCACCTCCACCCGGAGCACCGCCATCTCCATCGAGTTTGACGGTCTGGCCTGTGCTAGTCGCTCTTGCAGGCGGGCTGCCTCCTCCTACGCCTCAGCACGGTCGTGCTCCACTGACTCCCTCGAGTGGACGCTCTGCTCTAGCGCCCTCCGCAAGCGGGTCGTCTCCTCCCTCGAGCGGACGCTCTGCACCAGCTCCTCGCATAGGTAGGTGGCCTCATCCTGCGCCAGGACGAGCTCCTCTCATAGCTGGTCACCCTCACCGATGGCGGCGGCCAGCTCTGTCACCTGCACACATGCATTCACCATTAGTCAACTGCATTGTAATATAAGAACATAATTCACAACAAGGAAGTGTAGGACGTACCCGCTCGGAGAGCGCTGCCTCGGCCACCTCGGCCCGATCCACCATCCGTCGGAACTCCGCCTCCCGCTCTGCCCAGTCGGCAGGAGTCTGTGCAATAGAGGAGGATGGAGCGTCAGCCCCCTGTCGCTGGGCCCCTTCCCCCTGCTGAAATCGAAACTCCAGGTCAGTTGCATCTCAGCATAATAGTAATGAATTCTTCAAAAAGGGAAAAAGAAAAGGAAAAAAAACTCACCAAAAGAGCTAAGGCCTGTCGGGCCTCATCCAGCTCCCGGATCATCGCCGTGAGGAGCCCTGTCAGCTCTGCAAGGCGTCCCTCGGGGTCGGTCTACATTTAGAAGTCCAAGTGTTAGAACATCATTGAGTAGAAATCATAATCATAATTGGAAAAGAGTCCAAGGTTAAAGAAGTCGTACCGGTCGGTGGGCACCTCGGAACACCTGGTCCCGGTAGTGGCGTGCGTATGCGGTGTAGTACGCCGCGTCGCTCTCTGCCCGGGCAGTCACCGCTCGCCCAAGGTCTGTCCAGTCACCAACCAGCGCGGCGTTCCTCAAAGTCCAATCGAACGCCGCGGTCAGGCCTCTCACTGACCTCGAAATCTGCTCCCCCGCCTTCTCTTGCACTGGGAACTCCACCGCGGGCTGGTGAACCCCGATGGTCCTCATCACCAATCTGTAGCATAGTGGCTCCACCACATTCATGCAGTGAAGCCACACATCTCAGCCGGCAAAGGTGAGGGCCCTGACCACCCACGGCTGGTCCGCCTGGCCCTCCTCTCTATAAGGTGTCTGCCGCACCTATAGTAATCAGAAATGACATCAGCATCATAATCATAAAGGAATGCATTTTAATCAGAGAGTTTGAGTTTAGAATCATACCGAGGCATACAGTAGAGCGTCGATGTCATCCTGTAGCTCCCTGACCTGTCGCCTCAAGGAGTCGATCTCTTGGGGTGCTACCCACCTCCGTGCTATCGGGAGAAGCCCAGGACGGGCCTCCTCCCCTCTACCTAGTGCCCGTAGGTACACGATGCGAGGAGTCCCTTCTTGGAGTGTGGAACGTTGTGTCACCTCCCGCCAAACCGCTAGGAGTATAAACGTTGCGTGGGTTTATGTTCCGTATCTCCTTTGTTTAGGGTTCTATCTCTCCATCGCCTTTGCATTCTGAAAAGTTGATGCGCCGCGAGGGGGGTCTGGAGGAGCAGAGAATCGCAGAGGGCTTCACGGAGGTAGTAGAGATCGCAGCGGTGGCGATTTGTCAACTTCCACCTCTGCCTGAGTCGCCTGAGTCGGCATCTTCCTCCTCTTCCCCTTGTTCCTCTTGTTCGGCCATGGCGGAGCAATCCCCACTGCTGAGGAGCAGGAAATTGGTCAGGGTACGGGAAGCCTGGTGCCGCAGCCCAACCATCCATTACACATCGAGTTGAGTGAGGATGAAGTGAAGACAATGGAGGAGCTTATTTCTCTTCGGCCCAACCTTACGAGTCCAGTCTGGATACTCGTTTGGGCCTCTTCTGCACTTTCCTCTTGGCTTGGAAGTGCGGGTTCTGTCTGCCTCTCCACCATTTCGTCATTCAGTTGCTTCAATCTTGCCAGCTGGCTCCTGTCCAATTGGTTTCCAATTCATACACCTTCATCTTCTCCTTCATCTTTCTCAGTCACTCGTGCGGGCTTCGCACTTCGCTTGACCTCTTCCATTCCTTTTTTGAGTTGAAGGAGCACACCCAAGTGGGCAAGGGCTTCTTCTATCTTTAGGGGAAGAGGGGAAGGAGTTGTGTGATGCTTTCTACCAAAGATTCTTCTCACAAGAGGTGGAAGACCCAATTCTTTTCGGTAGGCTTACTGAAGGGCGGTGTTTCTTGGGGCTTCCCAACAATGCCCAACTTCCATCCATCTATTCCTCTGAAGCAGGTGGTGATTCTCCCGGAGCTGGAAGAGGAGATCAAGATTCTTCATAAGCATTGACAATCGACCACCGAGCTGATGACGGTGGCGAACATCGAGGAATATCCTTCCTGGACATTGTCATCGCAAGGTAAGATCCTTAGTGCCCCGCATTATGCTTCTGGGTCGAGCAGGTGGACCTTCTGCTGAGGATTTGACTTATGTTGCTCAGATTCGAGGCGGGCGGCTGATGAAGGGGAGAAGCCATTAGAGCAGGGGACCGCCGACCTGGAGGAGATGCCTACTCCGGGTGAGCCCTAAACTTTCGAGGTTCCCTCCCATGCCCAGGATAAGGGCAAGCAGAAGGTTCCGGATGACGTCTCCGAGCGCCGTGGGTCCAAATGTAATGAACCTGCTGAGCCATTGTTGTTGTCTTCCATGAAGGTCTTGCTCGCGGAGAAGAAGTGATCGAAGAAGGCAGAGGCTACCCTTCCAGTCGAGGAGCAGGCCCGCCTGGTTGAGGGGCCCTTGACCAAGGAAGTCTGTCAATCAGATCTCCCACTCACCGGGCTAGAGACGGCTACCGCCGGTGGGGAAATTACCACCAAGCCTGCCAGACAGCAGGCAAAGGTGGTCGGTTCTGAAGTCTCGACCGAGGCCAAGGGGGCTCGGGGCGAGGTATCGACCCTACCCGAGCCGAGTGAAGCCGTCCCAAGAATGGGGACGCTCGGAGGGGGCACTCCGGTCATGGCTCGCCTAGAGAGGACTCTCCCACCTTCAGCTGGTGTCCCGGTCGGTCGGACGTCTCTATACCAAAGGTGTCGATCTTTGACACCTTCACTAGTTTGGGATGAGTTCAGGTGTGGTCCTCCCTCCTTGCTTTTCGAGGTGGTGATGGAGGGTGGCCTGATCATGGCCCTGCTGGGGGTCGAGATAGTCGATTTCTATGCTCAACTAGAGGCTGAAGAGAGGTCCCTCTCTCAGGCTCGCGCTGAGGCCGATCGGCGGATTGAGCAGCTGACCTTCGAGCTCGAAGTCTCTCAATGGGAAGCTGCCTCATTGCATGTGCAAGCTCGGTTGAGCAAGGAGGTGGCTATGGCACTGGCTGAGCGGCTGACCTAGGCTCGTTACATGGTCGACCTGAAGAGAAGGCTCCTGGAAGAGGAGCGCTAGGCTCAAGTCGAGCGTCTTGAGTGGTTGGGGACTGAGTGGGAGGTGCTGGATAACCAGGTTAGAGAGGCCGAGCGTGGGCAGAGTGAAGCCCAGGTTGGGCGGGCCAAGGCGAAGCTGGCCGAGGTCGAGATGAAGTTGCTCGGGGCCGAGCGAAGGGCGGCCGAGCTAGAAGCAAAAGTGGAGCAAGTTGGGGCGGAGGTGATTGATCGATATAGGAGCTCAGACGGCTACCACGTAGCCCTCCAGTAGGTCACCTTCTCGTATTACGAGCCAAGCTACCGACGGGGACTGCGAAAGGGGTTCGCCCAAGGCTTCCATCGAGTGACCTCCCTGGCCCAACAGCAGGTGCCTGATGAGCTCGAGTTTCCTTCTGGGCAGCATTATGACTCGGACGAGGATGCCATAGATTCTCCCTCTCCGATGTCGAGTGAAGGGGGGAGCAGGGACGCTACCGCTTCATCAGAGGAGTCGCCAACTCCGGCTACCTTGGGGGGCCACAAGATGTTGACAAATAGTGTATGACATCATCAAAACAGTAGGGATGCAACAAGTGCATGCTTTATTCTTACACAAGCAAGGTCCGTGCACATTAGGTCTATGGCATATAGGGTTGATGCATCGTTTCCATCATGCACACACGAAGTCCGTGCACTTCTCTAAACTCTACAGTCATATTAGGTCTGTGCATGGTTTCACGTCTGAGCATACTTGCCATAAAACACTATAGAGTCTAACCAAGTTTGCCTTGTGAACAATTTAAGTCCATGCACATTTGTTCTAGTGCTCTATCAAGTCTGTGCAATTCTTATATTTGTCTGACTATCTTATGCTGACTAAATGTTTGACATATTAATAGGACAATTGTTCACGAACTTTAAGAAGGGCACGTGATCTGAGGCAGAAAGAAAGTTGATGCTCGTGACACGTGGAAAGCCATCAAGCTCAAATGCTGCCACGTGGCCAGTGGAGATCAGATCTGGACAAAAGTTTGGGCGGAAAACTTGGCTTCCACACACCCATCTCTCTAGTGCCTATAAGTAGAGGAAGATTCGCAGAGAGAATAAGGTGATCGCAAAAAAGAGTGAAAGGGTGATAGCATCAGAGATAGAACAGGACCGGACATTTGGTACTACGGCGAGCAAGCGTGGCAGACCCCGGGGGAGCCACTGGAAAATTCACATCAAATTGGGAAGGCCCATACAAGGTAGCTGAAGTTCTCGACAAAGGGGCATATAGGCTGGCAACCCTGGGGGGGCAAGAGGTGCCCAGGACATGGAATTCCGTAAATCTCATAAAATTTTTTCAATGAATCATCGCCAAGCCACATTCTACCAAGGTAACTTACGGGTTCCATAGAGACAAGCACTGCTCCCCTTGAAAATGAGAAGTTAACCTAGAGGTTTCCTAGAGGTGAGCACTGCTCCCCTTGAAACGAGAAGGTAACCTATGGACTTCCTAGAAACGAGCACTGCTCCCCTTGAAAACGAGAAGGTAACCTATGGGTTCCCAAGAGGTGAGCACTACTCCCCTTGAAAATGAGAAGGCAACCTCGGGGTTCCCTAGAGGCGAGCACCACTCCCCTTGAAAATAAGAAGGATACTTATGGGTTTCCTAGAGGCGAGCACTACTCCCATTGAAAATGAAAAGGTAACCTAGGGGTTCCCTAGAGGCGAGCACCGCTCCCCTTAAAAATGACGGTGACAAGCGAAGACATAAACACTGCAAAGCACGAACAAGGAAAAGCCACCCAGAAGCACATAGAAGTCTTCCATCAAAAGGTACACGATAAACATCAACTCAAACTGAAGAACTTTATTCCCTTAGTCAAAATACAGGCCACCAAAGGTTGGCAAGTCACTCTCATACGAGCACACGAAAGACAAAATGCGCCTAACCATGATGACGTGCAACTCCAGCATCTCATCTTTTAGGCACCATCATCATCAGGTCCTACAGACAACTTCGATAACTTTGTAGGTGGACACCTAGCATCCATTTTGTTCCGAGGAAGTAGGCCAATAATGGAAGCTACCTATGCCAGAGAAGAGGGTGGAACCCCCCACATCAGAAGACCACCCCTCGGCCCGCTCATGAAGAGATCCGTACCAGGAGAGAAGACCGGCTGACCCGTCCACCCCCGGTTGACGGGGGGAAGTGGGGCAACGAAGCCCGCATTGGCCGGCCAGTTGGCCATGCCTGCAAACCAGCAAGAGGAGGCCAATTATCCCGTAGGCCATCGTCAATGGTTTGTAAAAGAGCGGTGAAGCCCGAGCCTACAAGTTGGCAAAAGGAAGACGACTTCCATGCCTGCTTTTGCCTCTTCCCGCCAGAAGAAAGACATTCCCCCTGGCAACAGAGAAACGTCTCATCACACACCTACAACTCAAGGAAAGCAATGAGAGAACGGTCATACACCATGAAAGCGGGGTGAAGATAAACAAAGGAGAAGTCTCATTCAAAAGCAGAGGGGGAATAGTACAAGGAGGTCTCCTGTCCCATTAGGGACGGAACCTATCTGGTTCAAGAAGTAGAACCCCCATGCCAGCATACAAGCGGTTAACCTTATCCAGGGCTTCCCACCAACCATCCAGGTATTCGAGCCTGTAGTCCTCAGAGATGGGGCCATTCTCTCCCGGCTCCGGCCACGACTGCCAAAGTTACCGGCGGAGGCTCCCTCCAAAGCATCCGGGGTTGAAGATGAGCCTATAAAGATTCATCATCTGACGAAGTACCTGACTCTCCTGATGACATCCCGAGTAAGGATTCTCTCCTCAAAGCTCAACGATTCAGAGATTTTCATAGGGTCATCGCAAAAGCCATTATTTATAAGGGGAAGCAAAGTCCCCAGAAGAACGAGGACTCCTTCCGCCTCTTCAAATCTATAGAAACCAAAGTGACGAATCCCGAAAGTCACACCCTCCCAGAGTAACCCTCGAAGGCACCGATTCGTATCCCTAGAGGATTTCGTAGCTGCCAGAAGAAAGGGAAGCACATGGAAGAGATTTCGAGATTTGTGAAAAAGAGGAAAGTCTTCTATTCAGAAGCCAAAAGTTTACACAGGAGAGGCAACTGTCTCCTGTGTAAAAAAGGGGCTACTAGGGGCACCCTCCTAAGGGTTCACCCTGGCAACATCGTCACATGACCCGGACTCCTTGGGCCCACATGTGGCATCAGCTCCGGAAGGAGGTAAGTCAACAGCCAAACCCACCGCGCGTTCTTCCACCACTGGGATGTGAATAGGTGTTCGCTCTTCAGTACTCGACCCCGACGCCAACTCCTCGGCCCTAGGCTCCTCGCCTCCAAGCTCCTCCTTGCAATCACTGGCCTCCGGGCCATAAGGTGTCGAGGGAGGAGGGAGAGATGGTACCGAGGAGCCCAGGACCTCAGCTGTGGCTACGACGGCGGCACTCCATCCCTCCCAGAAGCCACGATCGCGTGCCGGCCCAAAGAACTCCAAGGCCACCATGGTCAACTCGTCCCGATAGCCCGAAGAGGAGCAAAAGTTCTCCACTACTTCCTCACCAGTAGTGGACATCGACGAACGCAGCTCGGCAAGCTGCACCTTGACCTCCTCGGCTCGGGCCTCAACGGCTTGGACCTATGCCCCTAGCCTGACCGCATGGGCTTCAGCCGTCTCAGCTTGGACATGGAAGAAGTCTCGGTCCCGTTCCATCCCAACGCGGGCCAACCTCAGCTGATTCAACTGCTCACAGAGCCTGACATTTTTGGCCTCAGACGTCTTTAGGCACCCGTCGAGCGCCTCGCAGTTGGCCGAAAGCTCTGCCTGAGTGGCCTGATAGGCCTCCAACTCCCAAGCAAGGCCACTGAAGTGGCACCTCCACAAATCGAAGGCCCTGATGACCTAGCACACGCTCTTCGTAGCTAAGTCAGTCAACTCCCTCTCGGCCCTGGGACCAAACATCCCGATGCACTCGCACCGCCGAACGCTCCTCCCCATAAGATCGATGACTGTCACGATTCCCTCCTACCCGAACGTAGCATTCTCAGGTGGCATGAACTGAGCACGCAAGGGGACCTCCGACGGCGGAGGACAATCAACTTCGTTAGCAACGGGAGCTTTGCCCTTACCATGCCCCTCTCCTAAGGGGGCAGGCGCGAGAAGAGAAATGATCGACTCTTCAACAGGCAGCAGTGGTGGAACCTCAGGTGGAGGTAACTCAGACGACGGCGGGGGCAGAGCCCGACTTTGGGTCGAAACAGAAACCTTGTTCCTCTTCTTCGAGCGACACTAGCTGTCCAGTGCCGCCAACTCATCCACGGATAGTGGAGCATGACCACCGCCAGCCATGGTCGACTCCTCTCTAGCAGTGCTAGCGACTCCTTCGGAAGTACCCCCCGAGTGCTGGACCCCCACTGGCCGTAGAAGCTACCACTGGGCTCTACAGGGGGATGCCCATGGGGACTAGATATCGCAGCCTCCCGGGGGCAAATGTGACCTCAGCCTGAGGGGTAACGACTATCACCTAGCCGGCTTCCGACTCGACGCGGTCCATAGGACCAGGGGCACATCGTGGCAGCTGCACCACTTCGTAGCTCTATGCCAACACTTCAGGCACCCCTGAAGATAGAAAAACCTAGTTAGCCTAGTTCACCACTAGCACAGCCTGAGGAGGGTTCAAGGTCGGTACCCTGTGGTAATGGAGGACTCAACCCCAGCACCCGGAGCAACCCTGGAGTCAGCACGAAGTCAGCAATGGCAATGGGAAACTGGAGGATAGCATCTATCTTCTTACACTCCTCGACGTTGGCCGAGGCCATCCTGTCAGCCCAGACAAGACGGATGCCCCTATACCTCCAACTGCTAGGGGAATCGTGATCACCCGACTTGATGATGTATACATAATGCTGCGCCTAATCTTTGAGGTTAGCCGCAGCGGTAGAAACTCAGATGGTGCTATGACCAGACCGAGCCTTGAAGTATGCATAAGTCACGTCGGCTGAACTGCTCTAAAGACTTTAGAAATGCCAAAAAACATGGACGCTGGGCTCCACTAATGCTCTCCGACATGTGAAGATGAATCCATAGAGAATGTGGTAAGAATTAGGGGACAACTCCCGTGGATGCCGACCATAACAATGGAGGACAGACTTGATGAAATGGTGGACAGGCAGATGAAAGCCCACCTGGAAAGACGCCACATGGACCATAATTCCGCAAGGGGCAGGCTCAGTTGATCATCGTCAACGATCGGGAAGACAATGCCGAATTCAGGGGGAATCTAAAAGGCTTCCCGCAGCCCACGGACCACCGAGTACAATACTAATGGTGGGGAGCGGGGTTGACTTGCATCGGCACCTGAAGTGCTCAGGGTGCTACCACGGCTAAGTACATCTTCGACAAAGGATGAGGGACTGATACGAAGAGCTTTCCTACGAGGAGCCATGACTGGGGAAGATCGAAGACTCAAAAGAAAACAGGAGAGTCCTCACCAGGTGGAGGAAGAAGAAGCCTACGACGAGCACGTCAACAGACGGGACGTGGATGGAGTCTTTGGCGAGACCCCATGATGATCCCTATAACCGCCCACGACTGACCGATGCTTCTAAGCCGTACGGGTGACAACCCAACATCTGGGCTAAGGTAAACCTGAGACCACTTGGATCCTGAGAGGCCTCCCAAGAGCAGTAAAGCTCCGAAGGGATAAAAGGGGTGTGCGGAGGTGCATGAGAGTACATTGAACTTTCAGATAAGGCAGTAAGTGTTGACACCCATTTTTAGCCCACAAGTTGGGTCATTTCTCTTATTCATTATTTTTGATGTCCCAAATTGACCATGGTTTTGGAGTCTTCCTTGAGTAGATTTCAAGCCCATTTCATTGTTCCATTCTATTTGAGCCTTGGAGATCATGATTTCTTGGAGCCCTAGAGCTTATTTTATCAACGAGCTAAAGAAAACTCTTATTTTATACCTCCTCTAAGCCAATCAAAAGAAATGAGGCCTAAAATAATTGCTCTTTTTCTGATGCTAGACCAATCAAGGGAAAGATTTTTGGAGGAAAAATTTCCTCTCTTGAGAAGCTAAGAAGGGACACGCACTAGATGGTCTTTTGAGGGCTTGTAAGTGTGCCAAGAGGAGTAGAGCAGAACAAATTGAAGAGAGGAGAGGAGCTGTTACTGCTAGTGAGGCCAGTGCTCCAAGAAGAAGGCATGGCTGCAGTTGTTGCTGCCAGAAGGAGAAGGAGTTGCTGCTTGTGCTGCTAGAGAAACTGACGCCTCTGGATAAGGAAGAAGAAAGTGAAGGGCTCGACGCCATCTTGTGAAGATCTGAAGCCAGGCTACAAGCTTTGTCTTCAACCTGTTCGTTGTTCAGCAAAGAGAAGCTACCATAAGTCAAGCAACGAATTTGAACATAGCAAACCAAGTCCTCTAGCTTTCAGACAAGGATATTTGCATTTGTCATTGAGTTTCATTCTTCTTGTCTGAAGTTATTCATTACTCTTTTTCTATTTTTGATCTTGTTCTTACTGAAACTTTAACCATCCCTACCAGTGATAGTAGGAAAACAGATCAAGCTTGTGTGCTTGGATATGTGGTTTGACCGGTGTGCCATCAATCTGTGTGACAGTGGTTCCTTGAGAGGGGAGAATCTCTCTACAAGCTGTAAGGCAGTGGGTTGTTATCCTGTGTAATCAGCAGGTTGTGCAGTTGCACTCGAGAAGCCTCACTTGGTTTAAGTGAGGGGTGGACGTAGGACTTTGGAGAAAGTCTGAACCACCTTAAAAATCATTGTCTCTATGATTTGCATGTGTGATTGTTCCTCGCTAGATGCTTGTCTAGGCCTGATATCTATTTATACTCTTGCATCATTATGTGTACTTCCTGTATTCTCAAGTAGTTCTTTCTATTCCATTGCAGTTACTTTTATCTATAGAAAAAGAGGGGTAGATCTACTCATCCCTCCCCTCTAGATCAGCCATTCCCATACAACATGACCCTCCTTCTAAGACAAGTAGTTCAGTGTCACGACATTTCGTTGAAGCCGATGTCAACTATCCTACCTTTGGCCCAGACCATCTATCCATTCCAAAGAACAAAATGACCCCCTTTGTCTTTGCGTCACGACATTTCGTACAAGCTGACAACCATCCTACCTTTGGCTCGGACCCTCTGTCCAAGCCAATGAACAAAATGACCCCTTCTGCCATCGATGCCACAACATTTCGTCGAAGCCGATGACAACTATCCTACCTTTCACTCAAGCCATCCGTCCAAGCCAATGAACAAAATGACGTCCATTGTCTCGGCATCATGACATTTTGTCTAAGTCAACAACTATCTTACCTTTGGCCTGGACCATCCGTCCATGCTAATGAACAAAATGACCCCATTTGCCATTGACATCACTACATTTCGTCTAAGTCGAAAACTATCCTTTCTTTGGCCTGGACCATCCATCCAAGTCAATGAATAAAATGACCCCCTTTGCTTTGGCCTCATGACATTCCATCGAAGTCGACAACTATTCTATCTTTGGCATCACGACAATCCGTCTAAGCCGAATAAACCCAATAAACTGAATAAACCAAAGAAGTCAAGTAGCTCGACATCAAGGCATTCTATCAAAGCCGATAACTTTCTGCCCTCGGCATCATGACATTCTGTTGAAGTTGACAGATATTCTACCCTTGGCGTAAAGACCTTCTGTCTAAGTCAAGTAGTTTGGCGTCATGATATTCCATCGAAGCCAATACACATTCTACCCTCTGCGTAATGACATTCTGTCAAAGTCGACAAGCATTCTACCCCTGGCGACAAGACCTTCCGTCTAAGCCAATTAGTTCGACATCACGACACTTCATTTAAGCCGATGACTATCCTACCTTTGGCCTAGACCTCCCGCCTAGGTTAATGAACAAAATGACTCCCCTTGGTTAACGTCAGCCTCCAGTTTCACCGGGATTCATCCAATCCCTTGACTCATACCTTCCGCTTGAGTCAATACATAAAACCCTTCTTGCCTGGCTGTGGCATTAATCCGAGACCCACAAGTAGTTAACTTGAAAATATTTTTATCTAACCCTAAAAAAATGGTGCAGACACACGCCGCAATACATGCCGGTGGACGAGGGCACACTGGAGCCTGAGAACGTGGACACGTCGATCAAGCTACTTATCTTTTCTTTATCCTTTCAGGCCTTGTTGGGCCCGATGTAGTCCATGTGTGGACAATAGTAGTTGTTTATGGGTCACTGGGCTAGAGTTATTGGGTTATTAGGTTATTGGGTGGGTTATTAGGCATTGAATGGGTCACGAGTAATCTAGTGTGAAAGGATGGGTTTTTTCTTTTACACATGTGGAAGGGATGCCCCTTTCTTGGTCCAAGGAGGTGGCTTGCCCCCTTCCTTGACCAAAAGAGGAGGAATCCTCCTCTCCCACTCCACCTTTGACCAAGCCCCCTCCCCCCTTGTCTTCTAATTTCCTTATATAAAACCCCCACCCTCGCTCTCTTCTCCCACGCCATCTCACCCTCTCTCTCGCGTTCTCTCTCATTCTCTCGTTCCTTCGACTCCGGCTGTAGACGAAGGCCACCGCGGGTGAGGTAGGGACGCCGGGAGGTTGCTGAGACGCATGGTGGAGCGAGAATTGGTGCGGTTTTGGTGCGATCCCAAACGTTGGATTCAAAGCCGACGATTCGGTTCGCGTGGTGGTTTTCAGCGCGATTTAGTCACCTCGACACTCGATTTCATCGATGGAGGTAGGGAGATGGATCGCCACTTCGTCCTCTACATTTTTCCTGTATTTTTGCGTAGAATGGTGCTCGATCGGGGGAGATCGTGCCAGTTTAGTAAAAATCATAGTTTTTGGGATTTGTAGGGTTCGGTGAAAAATGGCAACCATTCTCGATGCAGTTAGTGTCAAATTGACTGCTAGGATGTCAGGATCCCAACCCCACTAGTTTCGTGTAGATTGGTTGTCATTTGGGACCGGTAGGAGTCCGAGAACCCCGGTGACTCATTTTGGGTCGATTCGTTGGAATCACCCCAATCTTGCATTTTAATGCATGCATGTGATGCTTTTGGCCTCCAGGGATTGCTTCCAGTCGTGTGGCATTGTTTCCCCTACGCTTCGACGTGAATGGGGCGTGGAACGGGTCGATTCGGCCGTTCCCCTGTTTTAGTCACCCGATTTGTGTAACGGTCACTCCAGAGACCGTCACATTGTGTGATGGTCCCTCAATAGACCGTTACATCTGTAGGTCATTTCACATTCTTCGAGGTTGGGGTCATGTGATGGACTAGTACTAGACCATCACATGACTATAACACGCCTATGGTGGTGCATTACGCCCTTGGTGTGACGGACCAGTATAGGACCGTCACATTCCTGTAATGCGCTTGGCTTGGTGCGTTACGTGCTGTGGTTTTCGAGGCCTGCTGCTGTGTCAGACCCTCAATGACCGTGCTTCTCCGAAGACTAGGTCAGTCAGTTCATTTAACAGGTCTATCCCTATGCGTTATAGTTTAGGTAACGCACCAGTGTAAGATCGTTATATCGTGCTTGACTGGCATTTGTCTGGATATGGTGGTTGGTGTGACGCACCAAGCCCCATGCGCCATATGGCTGTGGTGGACTCAGCTTGGTCCATTATATGCCTCTTATCTGTGTTAGTGTTTTGGGTCTGTTGGCTTTAACGCCCCTGTCCTAGTATGTTAGGCTGATGTAATGCACCTATGAAGGTCCGTTACATGCCCTTTTATTTGAGTTTTGATCTGTTGGCCATAACGCCCCTGTCCTGGTGCGTTATGCTGATGTGGCGCACCTGTCTTGGTGCGTTACATGGTCTGTATTAGTTTTAGGCATGTTTGCCCTAACGCCCCTACCCTGGTGCATCAGAGCAGTGTAACGCCCCTATAGAGGTGCGTTACAGTCTTGTTGTTGGCCATGATGGCCGTTGGTCTGTTCTATGTCTGTTCGTGTGTTGGTCTGTCTTAGGTTTGTGTTCTAGGGCGGTGTCTATGTGTCGGTAGTTTCTGGATCAGTCGGGTTAGGTGACTGGGCGTGGTCTTTTCCTTGACTACGATAGTACCCTAACGACTCAATCTGGAACTGCCAGTGTCGTTGCCTCTGGTTGCGTAGCGGCTGCCTCTTGATTATTGGGTTCGCCTAGCGAGTGAGTGATGGTTCGCTTTGCCCAGAGTGTAGTCGTTGTCCACCGCTTTGGTTTTTGCTTGTCTTGGCTCGATCTCGTGGTTTGCCCATGACCCGTGGGTGTCTGCTGACATCCTCTGAGGGTAGTGACCATGATGGGATGGCCAGGAGTGTTTGTGCATGCTGTGTATGTCTCTATGTGTTTGTGTCATGTCAGGTTTCGGTCAACCCGGTGAGAGCAGGGGTTGACATGTGACCTTGTGTGTGTCTCAACGACTTTGTCCAATTCGAGATTGTGTTTCTGGATGCCTCGAGGTATCGTATTACCATGGTTTGCATGTCCAGGTGTACTGAGGGTCCTCGGTGTTCCCTCGGATCTCCATGAGTCGTTTCCTGCGGAGCGTTGTTTCCTCTGGCTTAGAAGTAGACCGATTGGCGACTTGTTCCGCTGTCTGTGATGATCTTGCCTCTGAGTCGTCTGACTCAGGGATCGTTACGTGAGTAGGTCTAGCTGCCTTATCCTGAGTTTGTCGGTAGTTTCCTATACTACCATTGGTGCTTTGTAGTACGGGTGACAGTGCATGATTAGCCTGTCAGTACTTTAGCACTCGTGTTTCAGAGTCTGTGTCTCGTAAGCCTTCACTAGTTGTCGCCTTACGACACGCTTCGGCATGACGGCTCTTGTAGCGGGGCACTTTCCCGATATGTAATTTTTAAGCTAGTTTCCGTGGGCTCCCGATTTGGCAGTATTGTTGCCCTCGACCGCAGCATCCGCGGAGGGAGAAAACTAGCTAGAGGCCTGGCTTAGTGGTCTACGGCCAGTGTGTGCACACGTGGTTAGGGGCTTGGGATCCCTCGGGATAGAGACGCCCTGGGAGACTTGCCCAAAATCATGAGGTTTAGTCTTGGACCTAGACTCATACACGGGTGGAAACTTTCGCCTCCGACTTTGATCTTCTTGGTTGGAGGTGACAAGGTGGGGTAGGTAGGTCCTTCTAAGCTCATTTTTCATGTTACACCAGGTCTCGATGGCCCTTTGCCGCCTAATGTCTCTCAAGCTCTCAACGCATCTCCACTTATCCCTAGCTTCATGCAAAAGCCTCTCCTTGGCAAAAGAGAATTGCATGGGCTCAGACACGAGGAAACACCCAAAATATCTATCCATGGCGGCTTCCCAAGTTAAGTAGTCACTCGGGACCTTGGAACCATCAAAGGTAAGGGCTTCAGGCCTAAGGAATGAGAGGGGGTGGTTCCCAAGCCCATGGGTGTATCTCTCCTCCCTACTAGGCAGATAGTCATATTGCTTGGGGGACCAAAAATCCATGGGATGACTCAGAGAGGGAACCTACGGAATGATATGTAGGACAACTAAGGGACAAGACTAGACACGACTCAAATGGCAATGTAAAAGATGGAATGTAGACTCGAATGCACCCTAGACAAATCTAAAGCTCTGATACCAAATTTGATGTAGAACGCTATGCGAACTAGGACTCTATGCGATCACGCAACAAGATGGGCAACTAAATCCTGCAATGATACAATAGATCAAATAGTGTAAGCTCGATACCTAAGACTCCCAAGAGAGGGACTACGCCAATAACAAGCAACACAAGCTGGCAAACATCCCCAAGCAAGGGAAGCGTGTCGATCCACACAATTGAGGAACCGACAGAGTCTAAGGTAGGCAATTCACACTCGTACTCGAATTGAGGCACGGGATGGTCACACTCTCTCACCATGGAAGTGATATATGAATGGTCTAGGAACCTAATCACACACAAGTTGTGGCTCAAGAGTGTATACATGACGAGCAAGCTAAACCAAGAGGGGGCGGTCGCGTCCGTCCACTATCTGGGCGTAGGGAAGATGCCCGGCCAAATCACATGATCCCTAGCACAAAGAGCTAAATAAGTACAATCTAAACACTGTCCACTCATCACAGGGTGGTAAAAGACTACACAATGAATTCGGCGACGTGAGAAGTGGGTTGACTGGCAGCAAGTGGATGAAGTGCGGCAACCACGTAATTCCCCGAGCCGGTACGATCTGGACTACAACACCGATCGACTTGGGTCCAGCAGCAATGAAGATGCATCACAGATGTCAAAGATGGAGTAAACGTCCCTGACAGCATGCTGTAGTGGATGATGATCCTCCTAGAAGAAAATGGAAGCCGATGGCACCGGCTAGAACCTCCTGTGTAGTCACGAACGGGCGGGCAGACTACAGGCCGACCTGCATTGATGCAGGCAACCAGCGGGTGGGGAGGCTTGGAATGCAACCTTAGGGTCATCCTCAGAACACGAAACTTGGCGTGGATGTAGGCAGGGATGTCCCTGAGATTCCCGTGGAAGATGGGCCGCAAATGACCACCGTGGCAGCCGGGGCGACTCTGAAAGCAAACTCCTATGCAGTCTGGCCTATCTGTAGGCAGCAGGACAGATAGAGGAAGAACAACGTGGCAATGGGGCTTCTGGGTGGATTTTAAGGTTGGGTTTTCTCAGGAAGATGAAGGATGGATGTGGGAGGATGGAGGATGACTTGTGGGGTTGCACGTAGTGTAGGTTTTACGCGTGGGGAGCGGTGAACGACGGGACTTAGTTCTACAGGTCTATGTAGACAGACTGGGTAACAGAGATGGGGAACGAGATTATGCTGGGCAAATGGGATCATAACGGCGTGAAATTTTTATGGTGGATGGGTTAGGATGTGGGGAAGGCCTGTACCAATTTTCAGGTCAATTAGACAAGGTTTTTGGGGCAAGATGGCAACTAGGGCTGGCTATCCTTGCAGATCTGTACATGTGCAATCTGCATGGGGTAGATGGGCTATGAATGTAATTTCGGCTACAGGAGGAGTTTGGATGTGAAAATTGGTATGGAAGGGGGGAAGACAAACAAAATTTGAGATCAAACTGATATGGAAAGGGGGTAAACCAACCAGTTAACCATGCCTCTGTAGCATTGGGGAAGCAGATCTGTGCAGTCGGGGGAGAACACTCGCCCTAGCCTGATCCGGTGGCGGATGAGAGCAAGACTGGGCTCATTGCCAAGGGGACTGGATGAAGCATGTCTCCACTAAATTTCAGACTCAAATTCATAGCGTGGAGATGTGAGAGAATTTCACAAGCTTTAGGTCAGATGCAGGTGATGCAACAGCAAGGGTAGATGGCACAGGAAGAAGATAAGGGGGCTGGCCTCGCACCAAGCCCATGGGCGTCGCACCCCTAAACCCTTGGCATCTCACCAAGGGGGTACCCGTTGTAGGCACAAGCTCCAAGAAGGAGGAAGGCATCGTAGACTCCAAGAGAAATTCTCCAGCAAAAATTCTTCATTCATTAATTTTCAAAATATGTTTACAAGAGAGTATTTCCGTTGGCCTGAGGGTGGGCTACCGAAGTGAAGTGGTTGCGCATATTTAGGTTGGCACATCTGTCTCTGAAGTAATAAGAATGAAATTGCTAACCGTTATTGCTCACAATCACTCGGGGGATACAAAAGTGACAAATGATAGACTTCCACACGAAGCTCCAGACGACCGTCTCAGTGATTCTGGCAGTAGCCTCAGCTTCGATCCATTTTGTGAAGTAGTCGATGGCAATGATGACGAACTTCTTCTGGGCCTACGCCATAGGAAATGGCCCAAGGATGTCGATTCCCCACCGAGCAAAGGTATATGGGTCGGTACGAGTAACAAGTTCTGAGGCAGGCTGGTGGACTACATGGTCGAAGCGTTGACATCGGTCGCACTTCTGTAAGTAGGTTGAATAGTCGCGCTGAAGAGTGGGCCACTAGTAACCTTGCCGAAGCAAGATTCTAGCGAGCGATCTTCCTCCCTGGCCCACGTCGTAGATGCCTTCGTGCACTTCTTGAACTGCCTGGCTAGCTTCATCGGTGCTAAGGCACTTAAGGAGTGGTCCAGAGAAAGACCTTCCGTACAGGGTGTCATCCAAGATGACAAAACACTAGGCTTGATACTTCAATCTCCTAGCTTCGCGAGGGTCATGGGGCTCCTGAGAGTCTCATAGCCTGGATATGTAAGGGGTCTGCCAGTTGCTCGGGGTAGCCGGGTCAACGATCATAAGTTTAGACTCGATGCTCGGTTGTTCTAGCTCTTCGAGGAAGACCGATCGAGTACCTTCCGGGTTGAGGGAGGAAGCCAGGCGAGAGAGGGCATCTGCGCGAGAGTTTTCCTCCTAAGCTATCCAGACTACCTCAAAGCTCTCGAATAGCTGGGCTAACCCTCAGACCATTTGAAGGTACTTAATCATCAGGTCTTTCCGAGCTTCGTAATCACTACTGACCTGGTTAGCGACCAGTTGGGAGTCAGTATGGATTCTGACTCGCTCGGCCCCGAGTGGTTGGGCCATCCTAGCCCCCGAAATGAGGGCTTCATACTCGGAGTTGTTATTCGATGCCTGGAAGTTGAACTTCAAGGCATACTATAACTCAGCTCCTTCGGGTGACTTGAGGAGGACACCAGCACCACTACCAGCCGAGTTGGATGATCCGTGCACGAACAAGTCCCAGATGGGTCCTCATGCGGATGAAGTTTCTTCCTCGAGCAGGACCAAGCTCTCTGCGATTCAGTCTGACAGGGCCTGTCCCTTGATGGCCGCGCGAGGGCAATAAGAGATGTCATAAGCCCTGAGCATGATGGCCCATTTGACGAGGCACCCCAATGCTTTGGGATGAGAGAGGATCTTCTTCAAGGGTTCGCTGGTCAATACGACAATGGAATGACCTTGGAAATAAGGTTGGAGGTGCTTGGGTAAGGTAACTAATGCTAGCACGAGTTTCTCGGTTGCAGGGTACCTCCTTTCAGCCTCGTTGACCACCTTGCTGGTGTAATAGACCAGCCTCTCGATTCCCGCATCGTTTCGGACTACGACTGAACTTATGGTAGAAGGGGTCGTTGAGAGATACAGGTGCAATGCTTCGCCCGGAACCGGCTTTGATAGTACCGGGGGTGAAGTCATGAACTCCTTGAGCTCCTCAAAAGCCTTCTGACATTCCTCATCCCAAGCGAACATAGTAGATATCATTTTGGGTCCCCTCAACAGCTTGAAGAAGGGTAGGCATCGTTCGGTCGCCCGAGAGAGGAAGCGGTTGAGTGCGATGATGCGCTCGGTAAGATGCTGGACATCTTTGACGCAAGCGGGTGGCCGCATGTCCAGGATGGCCTGGACCTTGTCGAGGTTCACCTCAATCCCGCGCTGAGTCACCAGGAAGTCGAGGAATTTTCTCGATCTTACTCCGAAGGCACACTTGGTGGGGTTGAGCTTCATGTTGTACTTGAGGAGGGTGCCAAAGGTCTCGGCCAGGTCGGTAAGATGATCCTCAGCCTTTGGCGTCTTGACGAGCATGTCGTCGATGTAGGCTTTGATATTCTGATCGAGTTGTCCCTCAAAGATTTGGTTGACCAACCTCTGGTATGTCACCCCGACGTTCCTTAACCCGAAAGGCATCAGAGTGTACCAGTGCACGCCGGAGTCGGTGATGAAGGCGGTCTTCTCAATATCCTCTGGGTCCATCCAAATCTGATTGTTGCCAGAGTAGGCATCCAGGAAGCAGAGTAGCTCATTGTCAGAGGTTGAATTGACAAGCTGGTCGATGCTTAGCAGCAGGTAATAGTCCTTCGGTGTGGCCTTGTTGAGATCAGTGAAGTCCATGCACATTCACCATTTTCCCGAAGCTTTGGGTACCAGGACAACATTGGCAAGCCACGTCGGGTAGAGGACTGGATGCAAGAGACCAGTCTCCTTCCCCTTGACGAGTTGCTCCTTGATGATTATCTGTTTCTCTGGGGCATGCTTTCTCCTATGCCGTTGGACAGGTTTCACCGTGGGGTCGAGGTTGAGCTTGTGCATTACAATCTCTCCGGGAATTTCAGGAAGTTTAGGGTCGACCCGGTGCCGAGGGCACGGGTGCTTACTTCCCACGATGGCCTCTCGCCTAATAGGAACCGCCACTGGGCGAGGCGGCCCTCTGGGAGGCCACCTTTCACTCGTCTTACTGTGTTTTAGCCTGCGGTTCTTCGATAGACCGCCATGCTTGGCTGTGCGGTCTATAAGAGACCGTCAGGGCATGGGCTGCGGTCAGGGGGGTGACTGTCTTCCCCGTTTTGAGTCACGTGAGGTCGGGAAGCATAGCGGCCATGCGACTGACTGCTAGGTGACGCCCAGCGGTCAGGCATTGGACCGCCATTCTTCCAGGCAATCTGGGGAGGGACCGCCTAGTTTTTGATTATGTCTGGGGCTATGCGGTCCTGGCTAGACCGCCATGCTTGGCTATGCGGTCCTAGCTAGACCGCCAAGCTCTGGAATGGTCTGGCAGGTGACCATCTCTCGTCTGTGCTTTTTGGATAGTAGCGGTCATTCTGCGGCCATTTTAGTTGGCTTGCGACCCAGAGTGGACCGTTTAGCTTTTGGCTTGCGGCCCAAGGTGGACCGCCTTTAGCTTGGACGGTCCTGGCAGGACTGCCACCTAGCTTTTGAGATTTTCGCGCCGTTTGAGCGTTGGGTTGGACCCCGGTCGATTCGGTTGTGACCTAGTGGTCGACCTTCGGTCTTGTAAGTGTCCCGAACACCCCGTGGGTTTCGTGTCTGTGTTTTGGGATGCCTGGAGGTACTATGTTATCTCGTTTAGCGTGTCCATGAGTTTGAGAGTCCGGGTGACTCCACGTGTTTCGGGTCTTTGTGTTACGCTTGATCGAGTCACCGTGTATCGGTGTGAGTGCAGTGAGGTTTCCCCTGCACGTCATGAGTTTCTTCGGAAGGTGATTTCTGAGTGGGCCATGCGTAAGGCCTTGGACTGCGAGTCTAATCACCCAGCCTGGGGCTAGAGGTTTCCTGCTTTTCCCTGGGATTGGGAATTAGTTTGGCGGCTTGCGAGCTACCTTGGGAATCATGCTTTTATATTTTTTATGTGGGCCGTGTGTGTGGCCCGTGGACTGTGAGTCCCATTTACCAGCCTAGGGCTGGAGGTTTTCTTTGTTTCCTTTTCGAGGGAATGGTCTTAGCAGTCGTGAACTGCCCGTGAGTCATCGTGCCGAGGTTTCTGACCCTAGGGTTAGGGCAGATTGATGACATGACGTCGTTCGGTGCAACGGTCTTGACCTCGAGTCTTGTGACTCAAGGACCGTTGGATTTAGTGAGTCTAGAGGACTATCCAGAGTCTAGTGGCTTAGCACCACTTGGTTCTTCGTGACTTTCGTGCAGGGTGCATGCATGGTTCTCGGAGTTTCTCCTCGAAGAGTGATCACATCAGTGACTCTCCACTAGTCGTAGCCTTCCGACACGCGTGTGGTCCCACCGGGGAGTGGTGGCGAGACTACTCTAGAGAGATGATTTTCGGCTGGTTGCCGTGGACCTCCTACTGTGGTGGCTCGAGGCTGGGCCGGGAGGAAGAACCAGTTAGAGGGCCTGACGTAGCGCAGTTAGTCAGTGTGTGTGCATGTGGTCGGGGACGTCGGACGCATGCTGACGAGCACAACCCCGACTAGACCCTTGTCAGTATTACTTATGTGTGTGTCTCAGTTTCTGCCTGGGGTGAGTAGGGAGACACTACGGCGTGATGTAAGTCATCAGGGGACGTGTCCGACTGCGCTTCTAGTGGGCAGGACTCCTGTCACGTGAATCGTGACTCTCCTATTTTCGGGTTCCACTTCCCGTCTGTGAGACGTGGCTTTTGGACCGTTCCAGCGTGTTTTCCCAAGGTGGTGGCCAGAGGTGCTTAGTAGGGATTACCGAGGCCTCGCGGGGCCAGTGTGGGACTGTGCGGTCTCGGTTGGTCGTGCTTGTGTAGGCAGGCTTCTACGGTAGGGTTGTCATGAGTGTTTTCTCGGTAGGTCTAGTGTTAGACTGGTCTGGTTCCCGGTTGTAAGATTGGGATTTTCCCTTTCTGTTGCCAGTAGGAGTAGCTATAGTGTCGAGTTTTGACCGGCCACCGGTTCGCTGTTCCTGCTGTGGTTGTTTAGCCAGTGCAGCTTTCCTTTTCGCCGTTATTTTTCTCGATTGGGGTTCTGCGGGACACCTACTGAGTCTCTGTTTGGAGACTCATCCCTACTTTTCAGGTGCGGTGGTTCATTCTCGAGGTTCAAGGGCATTGCGTGGAGGTCCTTAGCTGCTAGTTCGTCGGGCCGAGTGTTCACTTGACATGTGGTATGTTTTACTGCTTTAGTCTATACTTTCTATTGGACTGGACTCTGTTGTAGTAAGATTATTTATTTCTATTAATCATTGAATTATCCTACTGTATTTCCTATTTTTTTGTACCTCCACACTCCTTTTTAGCCCTTCCGAGCCCTCCGGCTCGTGGGCGGCGGGCCAAGATTCGAATGGTATCGAGCTCCTCCAGTATCCGGATCTTGGGTCGTTACAGTGGAGATTTTATTACCCTTTCTTAGCCCACAAATCACATTTACCGAAGAAAAGAAAGGCCTTAAAGGGATGAAGAGAAGTGGGCCCTCCAAGTACGTCCCTGGTGCACCCTCCCAAACCTTCAACAGTACGCCTTTAAACCCCCTTCGCCGGCATGCTCTTAAACCCTTCCACGGCATGTCCTTAAACCCCTTCGTCGGCACGCCTTCCCTTACCCTTTGCCAGCACACTCCTTGAGCGGTGCACCCCCCTTTGCTGAGCCCCCTCGCCGGTACACCCTCTTTGCCGGCATACTCCACCTCGTTACTCACCAGCACGCTCATGTCCTTCCCCAGTGCACCCATCTCCCTGCAACTCCAACCCCGTGCATAACCTGCACGGACCTTGTCCCCTCGCACGTGCACTGACCTTACTAGCGTGTCCATGGACTTGGCATGCATGTGCACTGACTTGGCTTGCATGTGTACTGACCTTGCCAGCATGTGCACTGACCTCACCCCCGTGTACACTGACCTTCTTTCAGCATTTGGCCCCACTTGCGTCGACCTTACCCATGCATAGCCCCCACCTACACCGACCTTGGCCTTGCATGCACGGACCCTGCACAGACCTCAAGCTCCCACATGCACGGACCTTGCATGGACTTCACCCAGCATTGCATGGACTTAACCCCAAACGTGCATGGACCTAACCCCAAACATGCTTGGTCTTTGCCCAACATTGCTCCGACTTAACCCCTAGCATGCATGGACTTGCATGAACATACATGGACTTACCCCAACCATGTATGGACTCAACCCCGTGCATATGCACGGACCCTACACTGACCTTAGCCCATGTGCACTGACCTTAGTCTGCATGTGCACTGACCTTAGTCTGCATGTGGACTGACTTTAGCCCATGTACACTGACTTGGCCTGCATGTGCACTGACCCTGCCAGCATGTACACTGACCTTGCCCTTTGCATATTCCATAAGTACACTGACTTTGCCTGCATATGCACTGATCTTAGCCCATGTACACTGACTTTGTCTGCATGCGCATGGGCCATGCATGGGCTTACTCCCAGTTGCGTGGACGTCATCCCAGCCTTGCACGGACTTCATCCCTGCACGAACCAGCCTTGCATCACCCTTGGCCAGCACTTGCACGGACCCTACACTAACCCTCCTATGACCCCTGCCCTCACATGCATGGACCTGCATGGACCTTATCCCCTTTGCATACATGCACAAACCCCGCTCAGACTTAACCCCATACATCTGCATGGACTTTGTTCTAGAACCCGAACATATGCATGGACTTAACCTGCATGTGCATGGACTTGGCCCAGATCTGCATGGACTTCATCAAACATGCACAGACTTTGTTTGCACCTGCATGGACTCCGTTCAGAACCTGCATGGACTCAGCCCTGTGCATATGCCTGGACTCTGCCCCTTCGCTCCAAAACCTGCATCCGTGCATATGCATGGACTCCATCCCGCAACCTGAACACCTGCACTGACTTCGTCCGTTAACCCCGTGCATTCGCATGGACCCTGGCCAAAACGTGCATAGACTTTGTTCTTCAACCCCGTGCCTATGCATGGACTCAACATCCAAATCTTGCACGGACTTCGGTTCAGAACTTGCACATCTACACTGACTTACCCCAGAACGTGCACGGACTTCATTCCTCAACCTCGTGCATATGCACGGACTTCATTCCTCAACCCCGTGCACAACCTGCACGGACTTCGTTCTTCAACCCCGTGAATATGCACGGACTTCATTCCTCAACCCTATGCATATGCACAGACTTCATTCCTCAACCCCGTGCACAACCTGCACGGACTTCGTTTCTCAACCCCGTGCATATGCACGGACTTTGTTCTTCAACCCCGTGCATATGCACGGACTTACCCTAGACTATGCACGGACTTACCCAAGTGTGCATGGACTTAAACCCCAGAAAACCTGCATGGACTTGGCTCCTTTGTTGAAAACCTGTATGGACTTCATCCCAGAATTTGTACATCTGCATGGACTTTGCTCCTTTGTTGAACATGCATGGACTTTATCCAGCCCAGTAGAAACCTGCACGGGGTTTGTCCTTCACTGGTACACTCCCCAGACCCTCACTGGTGCACCCTCTTCAGCCCTTCGCCGACACAGGCCTTGAAGATCTTCCCCGGCACGCCTGTCCCTGGCCCTTCGTCGGTACACTCTTCCTGCCCTCACCGGTGCACCCTTTTGTGCCCTCACCGGCACACCTAATCCCCTGCCCTCTCTGGCACACTTCGCCTATTCCTTCACCGATACACTAGTTCTGCCCTCACCGGTGCACTTTTTAGTGCCTTCGCCAGCACGCCTAACCCCCAGCCTTCAGCGGCACACTCTCCGCTCCTTCGTCGGTATGCCCAACCCCCACCTTCGCCGGAACACTCTCCCAGTGCTCAGCCAGGCTTCGCCGGCACACCCCTTTCCTTAGCCTTTCAACGGCCCACTCCCCCACAATAAAAATACAACAAAATAAGAATGAATGAAATTCAAGAAAATTTAGATAAAATGCATAACAAATTTATAAATTGGTGTCTTTGCACCCTCTACCACCAAATTTATTTAGTGTCAGTATCATCAAAACAATAGGGAAACACAATAGTGGAGACCCTAGCATGATCATAGACCTAAGTCCTTCCCCAAGGAGAGGACTTGGCAACTATTCGATGTTCTCGTCGAGCGAGGGCAAATCTTTCCCAACGACCTGCCGACAGACTACACTCATTGGCACTTAATCACCACCAATATTGTCCTTTCCACACCACAATCTGCCACCTGATCGAGTCCTACGAGGAAGTCCAATACCTCATTCAGGAATAGATCCAGTGGGAACAGATCGATGCTACGGGGAACTCCATGGCACTCGTCAGACTTTGGCAAACAGTCGAGGAAACCCTGAGCATCGCCAGAAACGTGCCAGAGCAACTATATCCTCCCCAGGAAAATGGGCACGGCCTACCTTACTAGCATACCGCAGAATGGCTCGAGTTCCAGACTGACAATCAGGAGGTCCTCGAGCAACTACGAAGGTTCAGGGAACAGGACGCCAGCTAAGAGATGGAGCGGAGCAACTTCTCAGCCAACGTCATCCATCCTCCTACTACCTTGGCCTCTTCTAGCTCGCAGGTAGCACTAGTCGGTCAGTCGGTCCCTGGCATCATGGCCACACAATGGCGACCTTGGCAAGAGCTGGAGTCTCTTCCCTTCTCCAGAGAAGAGACTGCTAGGCTTCTCTGAGTCCTTCTTGGTCGAGAGAATGTCTTGGTGGGTGAGACGATGATGGGCACCTCAAGTTCCTCTCACTCTCCTCTTGCCCTACCTCCATCTCTGGCATCTATGAATAGGAAGGGAAAGTAGAAGTAAAACGAGGTCCTGGCCCGACCACATCATGTTCTCTCTACAGACGAGACATCGGGCCCTCCTCGCCTACCCTGTAACCCAGCCCACATGATAGAAAATACATCTTTGTAGTCTTTAGCTTTGCCGGTTCACGAGTCGAGGCCACCGTCACAGGGCCTACTCGACACAAAAACCAGGGCAGCTCCCAGGGGCAACAATGTCCCAAGAAGCCATCGGTTGTTGTCTAACCCTATTTCTTGCTAGACTGTAAAGACAAGGCTAGGGAACAGGATGTCCACCATGCTTCCCAGGCTCCTTCTCAACAAAAGGTCCAGCCACTGCGGGTAAGGCATTAAACCGCACATACGTCTTCAGACATCGATGTCAGCACACCAGTTCAGCGGGTGTTATCTCCCTAGCCACCGCAGGTAAGGCATCAAGCCACGCATATATCTTCAGACGCTGGTCCCAGCACACCAGTTCAGTGGGAGTTACCTCCCCAGCCACCACGGGTAAGGCATTAAATTGTGCATACGTCTTTGAACGTCGGTCCCAGCACACCAGCTCAGCGAGAGTTATCTCCCCAGCCACCGTGGGTAAGGCATCAAACCACACATACATCTTTGGACGTTGGTCCCAGTACAGTAGCTCAGCCGGAGTTACCTCCCCAGCCACCGTGGCTAAGGCATCAAACTATACACATGCCTTCAGATGCTAGTCCCAGCATTCCAGCCCATCAGGAGCTACCACCCGAGGTCATCAAACAGGCAATCAATGCCACCTTCCAAATATAACAAGCGGAAGGTGCTTGGATTGAGATCCAGGTAAAGAAAAGCTGTCAAAGTCACTCTGCCAGGCCATTAGCTCGACAATATCCCCATGGGGATCTGTCAGCTCTCGCTCTAGTTCCTCCCCCTCCTACTCCCCTGGAGGCCGCCATCGCCAAGAATTAGGAGAGGAATAGGAGGAAGAACCTCAAGAGGCGGCTGAAGGAGCAACCCGAGCAGGTGGCCCCCTTGCAATCACCGGCAGAGCTAATGCCTCTCCAGAGGCTACAGCGGCTTATCGATAGCCTGGAAGAATACATCCCTTCTTGTCCTACTGGCCCTATCCCACTCGATAGCTATATCCCCTAGGAAGAAATGTGGAAATGAGCTCGCCTCAGAGACTGGGTCAACAAGATGATCCAGAAAGCCAAGAATGGTGAAATGCTCTTCATGCTAGAAGAGCTCTCCTTATTCTATAAGGGCAAAGAGATCATGGCAGAGCAGCTCGAGGAAATGCTTCGGGACTGCACCTGCAATATGGTGGCTATCCCACCTCTAGACAACATCAACACCTCCCGACAAGGTGAGCCAGTGGCCTCCCGAACCAGACAAAGGGCCACCGCCCCGCTGGGGCTACAACCAACTCCAAAACACATGGGCCGTGGCTGAGGTCGTGGCCAGGGATGTGGTAGAGGTCGCGGGAGTTTCCTTGAGTCACCTCTCCTCCTCCTTACCTTTGACCCACAGTGAATCATCCTCTTTCGGGGAGAACAACCCGCCCATATTTCACCTGCGGAGATTCAGAGGGGATCTAGCATCTTCGATCTTGATGGCTCGGACGGGATTGTTGCGAGCACCCCAGTTCCTGTGCCAACTCTAACTTCTCCTACTGAATAGGCGGGGCCATCCGTCAAGGACGGATTGACCCTCCAACCATCTCGAGAAGAGCCTGACTTTATTAGGCTTATCTCATGGTAAGTGGGCCCGACAGGGCTGTCACTTGAGGGAGCTGGGCCTTGTTCGGTCTAGCAGGACCTTGTTGGGCTGCTCATACATGGGCTGTGGAAATCCCCCTCTCCACTTGTCCCCCTCCTACTCACGAACGAAATTAGGCTCAGTCGAGTAGCTATTTTGGCTAGACTTTTGTAGCTCTGGTGGGTGGAGATCCAACTTTAATAGGGGCCATGTGAAGCGACTATCCTGGAAGTGTGCCCGTAATGATGATAATCCTGATGGATTTAAGGCGAGGAGGCCCCTCTTCTCAGAGATCAAAACGTCGCCTCCCACTGGGGGCTATAAGCGTTGTGCGCTGTATGCATTCTATACTCCCGTGGCTTACGATTTTGCTCTCCATCATTTCTGCCTTTGGGGCTTTCTCATGTGCTGTAAGGGTAACTCGGAGGAGTAGAGAATTATGACGGCCTTTGCGGATCAGGCGGAGATTATTGCAGCGGTGATTTGGCAGCTTCCTCTTCCTCCGGAGTCAACAGAATCATCTTCCTCTAGCTCTCCTACTCCTTCCCTCGCAGACCGGCATCCAAATGCTGAGGAGCAGGGGAGTGGGCGGGCCTCGAGGACATTGTTGGTGTCGCCGGCTCCAAATCACAGTGAGTTGGATGAGGTGGATGTGAAGCGACTGGAGCACCGGTACAGTCTCCCTTGGAAGTATCATTTTTCTGCTGCTATCCCTTATGAAACGAGCCTGCACTCTCACCCTAGATATTTTTGTTCTTTTCTTCTATCATGGAAGAGTGGGTTCCGCTTCACCCTCTATTCCTTCGTCATTGAACTCTGTTGCTTCTTCCAACTATCTCCTATTCAGCTGGTTGCCAACTCTTATCTCTTCATTTATTCTTTCCGCTTCCACTGCCGCTAGTGTGGGATCATCCCCTCGCTGGATCTTTTTCATTATTTCTTCGAGTTGAAGGAGCACCCGCAGGCGGGCAAGGGGTTCTATTTTATCTAGGCGAGATGAAATAGGAGCTGCGTGTCTCTGTCCCCGAAGGACTCATCCCACAAGGGGTGGAAGACTCAATACTTCTGGGTGGGTACATTTTCAGTGGATATGTATTGGAATTTTCCATTAGTGCCCAACTTCCACCCGAACATTCCTTCGAAGCCCGCCGAGGTATCCCCGGAGGTGGAGCAGAGGGCTGCGGTTCTCCCGGAGAATCGCCGACCGACGGGTGAGCTGGTGATTCCAACTAACATTGAACAGTGCCTTTCCGAGCGGTTGCTGACGACGGGTAAGGGCCTCAGGAATCAGCTTCTCCCTCTATTTGAGAAAATGCTCTTCTTTTCATGACCTTGTCTTCTTTTGTTCAGACGCGAGGCGGTCGGTTGAGGAGGAGGCGCCATCGACTGAGTTGGAGGTGATCGATGTGGAGGACGCGTCGGCCGCCGTCGAGTCGCGGGCCCCCGAGGGTTCTTCCCGAGCCCGGGACAAAGGCAAGCGGGTAGCCCGAGAAGGGGCTTCCGAGCGACGGGGGGCCAAGCGCAAGGATCCCGTGGAGAAGATGCTACGGGATTCTATGAAGGCTCAGTCCGCGGAGAAGAAGCGGGCAAAGAGGGTTGGGGCCGCATGCTCGGTCGAAGATGGTGCTCGCTCGGCTCTCCCCTCCGCCAAGCTAGAAGGGGCCGAGCCTATTCGGACGGCTCTCCCTTCCGCCGAGCGAGAGGGGGCCGATGAGGTCGTGGAAGTCGCAGCGAGGGCGGGCGACTCTCGGGCGGTGGTGGCCGATGCTGGAGCGTCGGGCGAAGCCGGAGGAGCGCAGGGTGGAGGCGTCGGGGTAGAGCCAGTTGAGGCCGGAGGGGCGCAAGGAGACACGACTCAATCCCAGCCGGCTGAGGCAGGAGAGACACGGGACGGGGCAGCCCGGTCCGAGCCAACCGACGGGGCTCCCAAGGGAGTATCGCTCGGAGGGAGAGCCCCCATTCTGGCCGCTCCGGAGAGGACCGGCCCTCCTCCCGGCATCCGGGGTCCCCTGTATCACAGATGTCGTAACATAGCCTCGGGGGTGGTGCAAGGAGGAGATGGGCAGAATCCTCCGTCCGTGGTCCTCGAAATGATCATGGAGGGCGGTTTGTTTCTGGCCCAGATGGGGGTCGACATAGCCGACGCCTACACTCGGGTGGAGTCGGAGCGATCGACTCTTGCTTGGGCCCTCAGCACATCCGACCGGAAGGTCGCTCGGCTCACTGCCGATCTCGAGGAGCTTCGGCGGGAGATTACCTCGCTTCGGGAACGGGCAAAGTCGAGCCAGGCGGAGGCTCGGGCATCGGCTGAGCAGCTGGCTCAGGCCCGCAGTTCGCTCGAGTTGAAGAGTAGGCTCCTAGAGCAGGAGCGCGCAACTCAAATCGAGCGTGATGGGCAATGGAAGGCCGAGCATGCGAAGCTTGAGGACCGAGCCGAGGGGGCCGAGCGACTTCGGGCGGAGGTTGAGGCTGCGCTGGCCGAGGTGGAGAAGAGGTCGGCCGTCCATTTGAAAAAGAGGAATGGTCTGCCATGGACGAAGAGCGACTCCTTGAGAAGAACTTGCAAATAATCCTCCTCATTATGGAAGCACAGTAGCAGATGACGGTTATCCAAAGCACTGATGATGAAATCCTGGCGAAACAAGAACCACTGGGAAAGGTGAGTGTGGATCTTCGGGAATGGCAGGCGACCCTGCGGCGTCCTTGCCACAATGGCAAATTCCAGTGGTTGGCATGACAACCTGATTTCCTCCATGGAGAAGTAAGCTGTCGGTTCTCCAGAGTCAGTGCGGGAAGGAGCGTGGGTAGAGAAGGGTAGAGAAGGTGAAGTAAGGGATTGCAGGAGCGCATGGGCATCCGACGGAGAAGATGTAGCTGGATGAGCGGCAGGGGTGGTTCCCACGGCGCCCCTTGGCCTGGTGGGACTGACCGGGCGGGGCTTCACCAGAGCAGAGAAGACAGTGGCATACGAGGAGTGGTAGAAGGCAGACGGATACCTGCCATGGGCGATTGAGGCTAGCACTGGAGGCGCCTCCGTTGAGGAGGGGACCAGAGTGACGGAGGCGTCACCTTCGATAGTGGGTAGAGGGCCAGCCCCGATGCTGGCTCCCTGCAGCAGAGGCTGGGGGGATGCCTATACAGAAGCTGGGGGCGCAGATGAGACCGTGGCCATACGTCCCTCGCCAGGAGTAATAAGGGTGGCATGTCGGGAAAGTGATGGGGAAGACGGCCGCCTGCCGCCAGAGGAGGGGACGGGGGCAGGGGACTTCCCACGGCGAGCACGGCGGTTCGCAGGCTTGTCCAAGATAGGGCGAGCCAAAGGAGCAGTGGAGGAGGGTGAAGGGACAACCGGAGCCGAGGAGGAGAGCGTGCCAGGGGCCTCCCTAGTGACCGCAATGGAGGTACCATCAATGGCAAGGGATGGGCAGCAGCTAGAAAGGCTAGGGGAGGGTGTTCCAGGTGAAGCAGTGACTCCGGAGGAAGAGCCAGGATGCAGGGGGACACTACCAAGAGTGGAGGGACCGAGAGGCCGGTGTTAAAGGATGGCAGTGGGAGGCACATCTTCCACGGAGGGGAAACCCTGGGAAGATACCGCCGACGATAAGGCCCCCGCGGAGGGGGCGAGAGGAGCTACGGTAGGTGAAGAAGCAGGCAGAGGGGCTTCGCCAATGGAGCTCTCAGGTGCACCAACCAGCGCAACGGAAGCTTGTGCTGGTGGATAACCTCCATCCATACCAACGTGGCTAACGCGAGGGGCGTTCGTGCAATGGATGTTGACCGCAGGGGATGAGGAGACACCGCCTGCTAGCTCTAGCGACAGTAGGGGAGCTCGTGGGGCAGGACCAGGCCGGCGAGGGGGTGCTTTGCCTCCTCTAGCCCCGACCATGGCCGGCAATCGGCCCAGGTGTGGGCGGGAACCCTCACGAACTAGAACAGTGTGGAGGGAAACGGGGATGAGGAGAGAGAAAATGATCGCCTACCGATGTGTCTTTTTTCAACCCCTCAGTTCTGACTGCACTGGACTGCAAAACTGAACCCAGACTGTTCTCACCTCCCACGCCCAGAACCTCCACTGCATGCCACCCCGCCTCTTCTACTTTATCACCCCACGACCCCCCACCTATCTAGAGAAAACCCCACCCCATTTGCCTCCAAGAAGCCCCAGTTCCAGCCCCAGTTCTAGCCCCATCTTCTGTCCCCTATCCTGTTGCCAACAGACAATCCAGAAGTGCAGAGGTCTGCTACAAAATTCGCCACGACTTCCTCGGTACTCCATTGCAGCCGCCACTCCACTGGCGTCCCTGGGACATCCCCAACAACATCTACGCCAAGTTTTGTGACCTGCAGATGAGCAGAAGGTGGTGTACCGGGCTCATCTTCCTGTTGCTTCCCTACACGCGTGTAGACTGGCCAGCAATCTGCCCACCTTTTGGTGACTCCGACGAGATGATTATCCAGCTTCCTCGGCTCTCAGCTTCTTCTAGAGTGGTCGACGTCCGTTGCTGCCCACCACCAGGGACCATTGCTCCATCGTGGACGCCCGGGGCTCGCCTTCCTCGCTACTGACTCCAGGCCGGCCGTGGTTGTAGCTTCATCCGACCAGTTCGCAGTGGTACCGTGGGCGACGAGCTTCATCAACCCGGGGCCCGTCAACCCACGTCACACACTCCCGGACCCCGCTATGTAGCCTTTTACCTCCCTACGAGGAGTGGGCTGTGTTTGATCTATACTTGTTTAGCTCTGTACCGGGTGGCTGTGTGACTTGACCAGGCTTCGTCCCCACGCCCCGAGCATGGAGGTACGTGTCCATTTTCTTACTTGGTTAACTTGCTAGTCGAGTATCTTCTCTAGAAGTCACTGCTTGAGGGTTTGCTAGGTTCTTAGCCAGTTATCATGTTTATTTCACTACCACGGTGAGAGAGTGTGACCGTCCCGTGACTTGTCCGAGTCACGAGTGTGGAGTGCCTACCCTAGACTCTCCGGTTTCTCAACTGTGCGGAATGACGCGCTTCCCTCTTTGGGGTGCTTGTGAGCATGCAGTTTGCTTGTTCTTTAGCATAGTTTCCACTTGGGTACCGTAGGTGTCGAGTCAATACTATTTAACCTATCGTCGCTGCTGGTCATCATTGTTGCTTAGTCCCAACGTCAGGTAGAGTCTTAGCTTGCATAGCGTCCCGCATCAATTTTGGTATTAGAGCTTCGGGAACCAATTTGTTCCATCAAATTGGGGTCCTAGGTAATTTGAGTCCTTAGTTTGTCTAGGGTGCATTTGAGTCATTAGGTTTGTCTAGGTTGCCTTTGAGTCCGCATTCCACCTCTTTGCATCACCTTTTAGAGTGGGTCTAGATCCTTAAAGTTTCCCTTTGTCCCTTAGTTGTCCTGCATGTCTATTCCATAGGTTCCCCCTCTGAGTCTTCCCATGGATTTCCAGTCCCCCGGGCGATATGACTGTCTACCTAGTAGGGAGGAAAGATACACCCATGGTCTTGGGAGCCATCCCCTCTCATTCATTAGGCCTGAAGCCCCTACCTTTGATGGCTCCCATGACCCAAGTGAATACCAAACTTGGGAAGCTACCATGGATAGGTATTTTTGGTGTTACCCCATGCCCGATGCCATGCAAGTCTCTTTTGCCAATGAGAGACTTTTGCACGAAGCCAAGGATAAGTGGAGTCACATTGAGAGCTTAAGAGACATTAGGTAGCAAAGACCCATCGAGTCCTGGTACGACATGAACCATGAGCTTAGGAGGACCTACCTACCCCACCCTTTTACCCCCAATCGAGCACATCATAGTTGGAGGAGCAGGGCTCTAACTGTGTATGAGTCTATGTCCGAGACTAAGTCTCATGATTACTAACAAGACTCCCTTGACGTCTCTTTCCCTAGGGATCCCACCCTCACCGAGCTCCTGCAAACCTTTAGGGAGAGACTTGCGAGGATGCGCATTCCTATTGGGTCATCGACTTCCCCTAACCCACGTCCGAGTCAGGACGAAGTCGTGCCAGAACCTATGGAGGTCAGGGCTGACACTCTTAGTCCTATACCCTTGATGGATAGCCATGGTCCCATTCACATCATAGAAGACTTTCTTGCCCCACCCGAGGGGGATGCTTCACCCTTTGACCCTCATTTAGAGCCATTCTTGCCTCCCGAGGGCAAACTTGTCATTGGAGAGTCTTTAGCGAGTTGGTTAAGGAAGGGTCCACTTCTAGATGTCTCGATTCCTTGCTATCCACCCATGGAACCTACACTCCTAGTAGTAACCCTTAACTCCTTTCATACCACTTTCCAGTCCTTTTGCTTTCTAGAAAATGTGAAGGACTTTCTTAGGAGTTTAGATTGTCAATGGGAGTTGACGTCTATGTTGGCCTTAGGGTATGACCAGCCCTGATGTGACACCACTCCTTGGACCTAGCAAGCAAGCATGAACCGAACGGCGGACTCACTCAAGCGGGTTCACCCGCGTCGCGCACACCCGGGTCCGTAGGTGGACCGGCGATGAGAATGAGGGTCCGAGGTTGGTCCTTGTGGTTCCAAGGGCTTGGCTAGATTAGGATTGAACCCCCAAGGATCCAGGGATGCCCACTTTCATAGGCGGCCAGCACGCCGAGGGCGTAGGATGTAATGGCTCTCTCGCAACTCGCCTACGGTAATCACTCAAATATTGATAAATTCAGGTTCAGACTCTCTCTTACTGCAGATGGCACTATGATGCAATACTAATTAAGCAAAGAAAACCAGCAAAGAGAAGTGATCAGGAGCTCACCTGATCGGCGTGAAGACGCCGATCCCGGCTGGAGACGGGGCGAGCAGGGAAGCGTGGGTATTTCCCGCACGCCGCGTTGACGAAGCTTCGGATGGCGACCTGCTAATACACTCACTACACCTCACATAGGAGGGGGATCTCGGGGTGGGGATTAACTTGAATTACAGCCAAAACTACCTCCACGCAGGGAGGGGCGCTAAGCCAGCCAGGCGGGGAATGGGAGAGCTTAAATGAACCAAATCGGTGAGCGATGTCGGTTCTGCTCGCCTTCTGGAATGGGGGGACAGGCTATCAGAGATGTAGCAGCTGCGGCCACTCCTGAATTTTTCTTGAGATGAAACCAGTGGGAGGGTCTTTGTAATTGGGTCAGGATGACGCCTGATTTTTTCAGAATTCTTCTGTCACTGGATCCGGTCGGGGGCTGGCCGTAAGTAGGGCCCTGGGTTTCTAGTTTAGTCTGTAGGAGTACTTCAGCAGCAGGAAGGAATGGTCACCACGAGTGCTCCTGACCTCTGAATCAAGCGTGGCTGGAGTCGTTGGAACCGTTGATGAGTCTTCTCCGAAACGGCACCTGCGGGGACTTCGGTGGAGGTTGGAGCAGTCCGGGACAGTCTGAGAGGTGAACGGGTGTCTGTTCAGTCTAGGAACGGACGGAACGGAGCACCTGAGGGAGAGAATTCAGCAAATGCTCCTCCGGATGCCGAATGGGATGCCGCTTTCTGTTGATGGATGTTGACTGGTGGTAGAAGCTCTCGAACAAGCGGCGCCTCCAGAAGCCATGGGATGTGGACGTGGGAGCTCTAGGAAGTCACCTTAGGTCACTGGCCAGGCCTGATCTGTGCAGTCGGGGGAGAACGGGTCCTCCGGGCAGCAGGAACGTCGGATGCTGGCAGGACCACCACGGCTGCGAAGCTGACTCGACGAGCTTTCCGGAGATGTATGGCACACCACCTGAAGATGCTTGAAGACTCCGGGGCAGTCTCTGCAACTCGTGCCTTCTCTGCTGACAGTGAACTGAGAACTGTAGGTTGAAGAGGGGAGGTGGAGAATGAGGTAAATAGGAGGGGAAAGGGGGTGGATGAGTGTGGGGGAGACCCCTGGCTGTGAGGGGGTCTGGGAGGGGGTGTTCCAAGGTGTGTCTGATCTTTGCGGCTCTGGTTTTCTGGCAGGTCTGCACAGGGGCAGTCTGCGCAACAAAAGAGCTTACAAAGGGAGGACTTGGGATTGGAAGGATACTTCTCCGGCGACTTTGACCTAGTGGTCCTGGCGGCATGTATACGTGGGACGGCCCCATGGCCGACCCTGGGGGGCCAGATGTGCCCCCCGCCTCCTCTGCCTCTCCTCCCCTACCACTTCAACCCTCAGTGTCTATTTCTTCGGCCGCCAAGATCAGGACCTTTGCGGAGGTTCTTTCTTCTTCTATGGCACCCCCGATTATCCAGGGCGTTGTCCATGACCCGGCCTTGACCGACAATGGCGAGCCTACCGTTTTCTTCAACCACGATGAGATTGCTGCTTCCCTCCGGCCTCTCTCTTATGCTCTGGTGGCTCGCACTCCACAAGGAAGACCAGCATTCTCCGATATCAGGGCACACTTGTCTAGCCGGTGTGGCTTAAAGGAGGAGTCTATGATAAGCGCCTTAGACAATAGGCACCTCTTGCTTCGTTTCAAGAATTATGATGATTACCTCCTTCTACTGCTGAAGGAATCCATGTTTGTTCATGGGCATCTCTTTCGATTTTTCAAATGGTCAATGGACTTCTCACCAACGAAAGACTCACCTGTTCTTCCGGTATGGATCGCCTTTCCTGCTTTGCCTGTTAATTTTTTCATTGAGCCTTTGCTTCGTTCCATTGCTGGTAATGTTGGTCGGGTCTTGAAAATTGATCCTTTGACCCTTAATCTATCTCAAACCACTGCTGCTCGGGTATGCATTGAGCTGGACATCTCTAGACCTCGACCCTCAAGACTCTGGATTGGATTTTCGGGAGGAGGTGCCTGGCAGAACATTCATTACTCAGAGTTACCTCTTTACTGCTCCCATTGTTCTCGGATTGGTCACAATGTTGATTCTTGCAAAGTTAATAGAATTCTGGGTCTGAACAGGTCACAGGATCAGTCTCAGCCAGCCCAAGCTCTAGTTGGGAAGGACAATAAGATCAAGGCTATATGGCAACCTATTATTAACGGGAACTCTACTACAAAACATAAGAAAGTTGAAGAAGCTTTGCCTCTGCCCTCTGCTGCTAATGTTTGTACAGCTAAGATATTGCCCTCCTCTGTTATGATTCCTCCTGCGAAGAAACCTGCTATTGATAGCCATAATCAGATTCTTTCCGGAGAGTGCTCTCAACATCCCATGGATATCTCTGTTAATCATGGTAGTCTTAATTGTACTTGTGACGATACTGTCAATGCCAAGGATGCTCTATCTAATTCAACTGAGCCACAGCCTACCTCTGAGATCCGAAATTTGGTTTCTAACTCTAATTCAATGATTATAAATCAGGAAGCTTCAAATCTTGCCAATCCCTCTTCGGTTTACTTGATGGAGCCATCAGCCACCCACACAGGGGAGCTTCCTTCATTCCAAATTCTGGCATCCTCTCCTGGGGAGTTTGCCCCGGTCTCCAATCCGGCCCTGGTGAGTCTAGACAAATGTATCACTGGAAATGAAATTGCTATTTTGGATTCAGATGCTCAATGTGACCAGTATATCATCAAAGAAAAATGTCTGAAGATTGCTGCTGATGCTCAATTAAATAATGTCAGAACTTTGCAGAAAGGAAATGCTGGAGTTATCACCAGATCTATGCATAAAACTAGATCTGTTGGAGACATTGCTGAATCATCTACTTCTCAATGACTTTTCTTGTTTGGAACATAAGAGGAATTGGCAATGAGGTGTCTCAATGTCGACTTAAGTTCTTACTGAAAAACTATAAGGCTGATTGTGTTGCTATCCTGGAACCCAAACTCAATACTTGTCACTTGGACAAAATTTGTAGGAAATTGGGGATGAAGAAAGCTGTTGCTAATAATGATCTGCAAGCGCACATCTGGTTCTTTTGGAATGATAATCTGGACTTCACTCTCATTAGTAGAGATGAATAGTAAATTACTCTTTTGCAAATCAACACTTCTTTACCTAGTTTTTATATGACTGTTGTTTATGGGTTACACTGAACCTTCTCTCTCTAGGTTTTTCTAGTGAGAGAAGCTCCCGTTTCCCGCGTCTCTGCTTCCTGTTCCTTCGTCTCCTCCCCGCTTGCCATGGTTGCAGCGGAGGGGGAGATCTCTTCTTCTCCGACTACGGTTGTGAACGGGCGTTTGAATGCTGCTCCGACAATCATCAAAAAATCTTTTGCTCGGACACTGGTAGAAGCTAAGGCCCGACCGCAAGTCTATTTCCCGGTGAAAGCTCCAACTGTTACGGAAGAAGGTGAACCTGCAGTCTTCTTCTCCAAGGATGAAATCCAGGCATCTTGTGAGCATCTAAAGTACGCTGTTATAGCCAAATGTTCATATGGTCGCCCTTCCATTCCGGAAATCAAATCTTTCCTCTCGCAACGTCTGCTCCTTATATCTGATTTCATTATAAGTCGGCTAAATGCGAGACATGTTTTGATCCGTCTCGGTTGTGAAGATGATTTGCTTAAAGTCGGGAACATTCCCTTCCTCTGGTTGGGGGTGCACTCTCCCTTCTGCCATTGGATGACTCTGGTTTGAATGAAAAAAAAAAAGTAAGGAGGATGGCCGGAGACGTGACACCACCACCGCCGGGACCGACGACCACCGTGGAGAGGACCACCGTGCCGCCGTCCGTGGTGGAAGAAGAAGCCCTGTCGCCCCCGCTCACGGCCGAGGAAATGCTGGCGATCATCACCGATGAGGAAGACGTCGATGCACCGCCGGAGGCGGCCATGGCGGTAGTGGAGAAATCACCACGGAGCACCGAGGTAGGTCGCCTAACCCCCCCCTTTCCTTTTTCAGATCATGCATATAGCTTTAGGGGATAGAATAGGGGTATACGACCTCTATAGGGCCGATTGGGAGGCCCTAAGGGCCCTCATAGCCGGCGGGAAGGATTTTGACGCCGTCGGGCACAACGGTAACTAAATGGTTCACCAGGAGCCGTGCACCAAAACAACACGGTTCACATAGAACCGTTCAGAACTAGCACAGCCCATGGGTGGCTGCTAAGGGACCTAGCACGGTTTGGGGAAAATCGTGGAAGACTAGGATGGGCCATTTCAGTCCGTTCAGAATATTAAACGTTGAGAACTGAGCGGTCCTCATCGGACCGTGGACCATCACACGGTTTAAGAAAGGCCGTGTAAGTCCAAAAGTTGAGGGGCTTGAGAAGGGAATGACACGGTCGGCTGGGGACCATGTGTTCACTAAACGGCTAAGGATTAGCAGTTAAGGGGTTGGGCACGGGAGAACTACACGGTCCGCATTGGGCCATCCATTGGGTAGAGTGGTCCATGGGTGACCGTGGATCCCTAAAAGAGTGGTGTTTGGAACGGTTAGGATCAAACTGTTGAATGAGAAAAATAGCCGATATGTGACCGTTCATTTTATTGAACCACATTTTCTTTCTTTTTCCTTGATTTATTCAATTAATGAAATGCATAAAATAAAATAGAATAATAACAAATGAATAACCAATGCAATTATCCTAAAATATATGTAGGGAAAGCGTAGGACCCAGATCTCTTGGCTACAGGTCCAGGCAGTGTACCTCGCACTACCGGACTTCCAGCGGGAGAGACTAGCGGCGATGGGATTCACTGAGTTCCTGAGCATTGAGGTCAGTCGGCTTGACATGCCGCTACTCTATGCTCTGCGCGATCGTTGGGACCCAGTGAGTCACACGTTCCTGTTCCCGTAGGGCCACATGGTCCCCACATTAGAGGACATAGCGCGCATCACGGGCCTACGCATGCATGGGTCTCTAGTCAGCGGGAGGACGTACCCCGACTACCAGGAGATGGCCAAGGAGCTACTCGGACTGGAGCTGCTGCACCTGCAGTGCCAGTCCACGACATTGACGAGGGTGAGACTATAGGATAGTCTCGGACTGAGGAGAGCCGAGATCGCGACTGGGGAGTGGCCCAAGCAGCACTTGGAGAGGTTGGTGGAGCGAGCCCGACCCAGAGTAGCGGCAGAGCCAGGACCAGAGGCTGACCGAGTGTTGCAGAGGTTCCTGATGCTGCTCTTCGGGCGGCTTTTGTTTGCGATGAGGGCTGACGTGATCAGCTATCTGTTCCTCCCCCTGCTAGAGGACTTGGAGCACGTAGGGGACTACGCTTGGGGAGCAGCAGCCCTGGCATTCTTGTTCGACACCCTCAGCTCCACCAGTCGGCGAACGATGCTCGGCGGCTTCTCACCCCTACTCCAGGTACGATTCTACCCTTAAACTAATCATGCAATTTGTTATATGATACCTATATGTGCTATATGCTGACACTCAATGAAATGCGATGCAGGTGTGGGCCTACGTGTGACTACGTGGGCTAGGGAGAGGCGAGGAGACCCACCCCGAGCTGCTATCGATTGCCAGACGGTGGACCGCACCTCGAGAGACTGGAGCCCTGTAGAGATAGGTCCACAGGATCCAGGATGACCTGGACACTCTACCTTACACCTCAGGGAGACATTAAACTCAAACTCTCTAATTAAATGTAATTTATATGCTTATGATGCTAATGTGACTCTCCTATTCTGACAGGTTCAGTGGACACCCTATGAGGGCGAGGGGCACGAGGGCCAGCCCTGGGTAGTGGGGGCCCTTGCCTTCTAGGGGCACGACGTGTGGCTTCACTGCATGAATGTAGTGGAGCCACTCTACTTTAGGCTGGTGATGAGGACGATCGGCATCCTCCAACCAGTAGTCGAGTTCCCGGCGCCCGAGAAGCCGGGGGAGCATGTCAGGTGACACCCTCGGGGCATGGCTACAGTTCTGGACTGGACCCTGTGAGCTGGAGAGTAGATCACGGACTGGACGGCACTCGGGCGGGTCGTGTCCCCCTGGGCGGAGAGCAAGGAGGCGTACTACATAGCGTACGCCCAGCACTACCGGGACCAGGTGTTCCAGGGTGCCCGCCGATCGGTACAACTTCTAACCCTAGCACTCTTTAATTATGCTTATGCTTTCTATATGATTGTGCACTGACCCTTAGACTTCCTGTTGAGCGACGTCTCCACCCGGAGAATACCACGGTGGCCAGCCGCCCGGCTTGCCTTAGTGTGCTAGTGCTGGCCACACGTCGAGTCCACGTCGAGTCCATCGTAGGTCTTAGCCCGAGTCGTCATCCGTCCCGCATCAATGGTGCACAGAGATTTTAGATGGTTCGGTCTGCTACCCAAAGACCTGCATCCATCCCCTACTCAAATCCAAGTGAGGCTTTTGCTGACTCATAGCTTGAACTGCTGAGCATCACAGCTTGCTTACATCGTTGAGAAACACAGCTTGCTTACACCGCTGAGCAACACAACTTGCTATTCGAGGAACTAATCCTCACCGCTGAGCAACACAGCTTACTGTAACAACAAAGAAAGTTAAGAAAAACTCACCAAAAGAAACTGAAATGCATATAGCTCTTACAGGAGCAAAACAGTTCTAGATCTGATCCAAGAACTGATGAATACACAGAACTTCAGTGACAATGGCTATTTGAACTCGATCTCACTCTTCCTCTCTATTTTCTCTTGCTCACACCCTTTCTTTTCCCTCAGACTTCTTCTCAACTTCTGATACTCTATTTTTCTCTAACTCTTTCCTTCTTCTTCCTCCAACGAGCTCTCTCTCTCTTAGCACTCTAGCTCTGACTCTTCTCATGAACTCTCTTGCTCTGATGCTCTTCTACTCTCTTCTTTTCTTTTCTCATTCTCTCACTCTTTTTGTCTTGCTCTTTTCTCATCTTTTCCTTTTTCCACTCTCACCACACTTTTCGATCGAGCTCTTGCCCTTTTTATACACGCGAACAGGAATCTTGTGGTCCCCACGAGATTTCGATTTGGGCATGTGGAAGGAATGCTCCTGCCAATGGATTCCTTCTAAAAATGTATTTCGAAGGTCCACGTGTCAGGAGCAGAAGAAAAGTTACTCCACATGACAGAAGATTCAATTTGCCCTACTGCCTTAGATCACGTGCCCCTAATCCATTTCTCTTTGAAGCCCACGTGTGAATCACGAATTCTGCTTCCAGTCACTCAATCAAGTTGCTCTTTATGCAACTAAGGTGTTCGAGCATGAATCTAGGTCATTCCTTGATGACCTTGTTCTTCCTGTGGGAGATGAGTTCTGCCTTTATGCAACCCAGGTGTCTGAGCGTGAATCTGGGTTATTTCTGATTTTCTGTCAAAGCGAAAGTAGAGATTTATTAGCATTCTTATCATCATAAGACTTATGATGCCAGTGATAAGTATCTAAAGTGCAGTCTCAAATGTTTCACAAGTTCAAGCAAACCACATAGATGAATGCACAAAATTCTGTATAAGCATCGATGCATAAACAAGATACAACATCCTGTATAGCTAACACATCTAGCAAGTTAGAATAGAAGCATCGACCTTTAAGTAACATGGATAGACCTTATTTGTCAGAAAGACTGTATATGTAATCAAGGTGCATCAACCTGTGTGTGCCCAAGCTAGTGCTTCATGAACAATGGCATCGACATGCCACTTAGGCAAGTCAGCCTATCCTAGAGATGTATAATGAAGATGCTTAAAGCATCAATGCAGGACCTTACTACACCGACCTAACCTCACAATAGATACATAAGGTGCATCGACCTTGAGGATGATGGCCTCTCTTGCATCAACCTTATGTTGCAATAGCTAGCTCACTAGCATCAACCCTTCTATAATTTGCACCGACCTTATGCTGCAAATGCTGACTCACTAGCATCGACCCTTCTATGATGTGCACCAACCTTGTGAAACAGCATCTAGCATATAGTGCCTATCAACATTGACCTGTGTATAGGTGCACCGACCTGATGTACAATGTGCACTGACCTGATAGCCCATGTAGGGTACTAGATGCACTGACCTAATAGTGTATACTATGTACACCCGCATTGACCTTCTGGACAATAGTGCATATGTGCATCGACCTTCTAGACTCAATCGATACATATGCATCGACCTGTTTGTTCAATGTAGTGGGAGATGCATCGACCTTATAATGCAACACTTATGCATATGCACTGACCTTTTAGACTCGGATTGAATATGTGCACTGACCTGACTATCTAAATGCATGAATGTGCATCGACCTTATTGTGTAGTAGCAAGAGTATGCATCGATCAGTCTTTTCTAAGTGCGTGAAGATGTGTTGGCCTTATTGTGAGAAAGCCCTATTCTGACTTGAGTAAAAACTACAAATCATCATAATGTTGCCAGTAAAGAATTGAGGTCAATCACACTGTTGCCAGCATCAAAACTGAATATCAAATCTTGAGGAGACACAACATTCTCCCCCTTTTTGATGATGGCAACACTACTATACTTGATGGCAACATAAGCAATAGGGGACATATTTCAGATTTCTCTACCCAAGCAATCTGTAGCACTCTCTCCCCCACAAATGACTAGATACTGGGTAGAAGACAGACAGGTAGGAAAACGGCTCTACCCCTTGACTCACCCCTTAGTCAACGATATGATATACGATGCAGACACACAGACAGACAAACACACAGACCAAAAAAAATTTCCCTCCTCCACATTGGCCGCCCTCCCCCTCTCCTTCCCCATAACCAGTGCACCCCCCATACCTAACCCTAGCTGCCCTCACAGCACCCCACGCCCATGCTCCCTCTCCCTCTGCAACCCACATTCACCACCCCCCTGCTAGTACGCCCACAGCAGTCCCCGAAGCCGCTCCGTCGTCGCTTCCTCTCCCCATGGATTAAGAAGCATTGTTCTGCTGCACTCTGCTACAAGCCTACAGTAGAGACTCGGCTGGCAGGCCTTCTAGCTACGTCCACAGCAAGATTCGGCTCAAGGCGTCTTCATAAAAGTCATCCACCTTCGACTCTCCACGATCCTGAAGTGGTCCTGCCTCCATTCGTCAACAGCATCAACCGCTACAGGCGTTTCTGTGCAACTGCATCCGGACCTCGCCTGTTTCTGAGTGCCACTTGGCAACACCGACACCGACTTTGCCTGTGCTAATCGGCCAGAACTCCCTTCACGAGAGTTCTTATTCTTCAAGGCTCCGACGAACCAGTGGTGGTCCCGCCTCCTTTTGACAACGCCTCTGCCCGGGGCGTCCATCTTCCCTCAGTTGCACCAAACACGGAACTCTCTATTTGCCCAGGACAGACTACCACATAGTCGGCCCCGATACTCCCTCCTCCACTTAGTTTCAGGCTGAGAAGTCTTCTGAAAAGTTGTGCCTCTCGACGACATGAAACCAACCCAGGGGGTTTCGTTCCATTACAACTTCAGCACCGGAAGTTCCACCACGGCCGTCGTCGACCTGTCCTGCTGTTCAGCCAGGAACCTGATGCCGACCATTTGGGCAACCATGACCGGTGAGCTGATCGGATGGCCACCAGCTTTCGAGGGTTTGTAGTACTCCCTGTCTTCTACGCCCACGAGTTGGTCCTGTCTCTTTTGGAGTTCTACAGCAAGCGTACCTGTCGACGCACCACAATCGCGCCATCCAGTCCTGCGAGGCAGAACTGCGTAGGCCATCGGCTGTGACCTCCTCCACCTTCCTGCGACATCGGCTCGACGTCGGACTTGCAGGCATCCCTCAGCATCCCTAAGCTTCATCCAGGCATCGACATCACCTCGATTGGACGTCAGAGCTAGGCATACGATTACAGTTTGGTTTCCCCTCCTCTCGTTCCCCCCTCCTGCGCGAGGGTAGTGCATGTACTGGTTTGCCCCATTCCCATGATCCCCTCCCTGCGTGGAGTGTAGTAATTGTAATAGCAGGGATCATCGCTAAGCTTCCTCGATGCAGCGTGTCTGTCGAGTGCGCACGCTCCCCGACTCGCCTTCGTCTCCGACCGGAGCCGGTCCTTCAGACGGGCTAGGTACGTGCGGCTGCCACTCTAATTTGCTTGTCTAGTATTAGTTCCGACTGCAGCGCCCGTGTGAGGAGTGCCCGGTCCATAATTCCACTTTTCGTGAGTTCTTGCTGCCGGTGAGTGAGTGTACATCTAAACCGATCCCCTCGGTATCGGTCCGCCCGGTTGAATCCGGTGCCCACGACCTTGTTCCCCGGGTGGTTCATCACCACTCTCCTCGCTACTCGGACCGTGTCCGACCCTCACGTGAGCCCCAGCTCGCCGAACCATTACTACGAGTCCTGCGGAGTCTGCTATTCGCGTGAGTGTTTGCCTTGTCACTTAGACGACCTGTGCTCATTGTTTGCTAGCTTAGGTCCCAGTGTCTCGATCGGGTTCATCCCGCATCAACGTTATAATTAATGGGCTTAGGTCTAAAAGCCTTGGAATTGGGTCTTTGGGCCTGTTTGAGTTGGGCTTAACCCTTTGGTAAATATAGGGCCTTTAAATAGATTAACTAAATTCTTAATTCTTCTAAATAGTCCATTTAGCCATTTAATAATTACTTAATAATTATATTTTACTTCTAAAAAATTCTTAAAAAATTCTCCGGTGTTACAACAACCCTCTGATGCTTAAGTCAACAACGGTCCCAAGTAAGAATAGAGAAGAGTAAGGGGAAAAAATGAGAGAGTTGGAGGTCGCTAATGTGGATCTGAGAGACGCGTAGGCCCTCCCGTTGAGTGCTCGCCGATCCCAGTGGATACTCAACGAGTGTTCGTTGGGTGGTAAGGTCGCACAGGAGGAGTAGCTCTTCTCTCAGGGGAAATGGCCGCGTATGACCTCTCTATCATTATGGCTCGATTCTCTGTGTAGGGTTTTTGGCAGAAGATCCATCGTGTCTGTTCTTCTCTGTCAATCTCATTTTTATATGGGGTTGTCCTGGAGATGGAGGCGTATCCCTTTACAGGGAAGGTCATGGATAAGGGAGCAACATCTCTCGCGATTGGGGCAGGAGTTTCCCGTTGGATGGTGAATTCCTCGACGTCGGTCGTTTCCGAGGCGAGTCTTACGGTGCTCGTGGGACGTGCTCGCCTCTTATGGATTAGGGGCCGACGTCGTGAGTGTAAGGTTTCGATCAGAGATGCAGCGAAAACAACGAAACCCTAAGAAGTGGATCATTGCTATCGATTAAAATTAATAACTATAGGGGGAGAAGTAGCTAGTCAGGTCTATAGTAATTAATAGTTTAAATTTAACAATTATACCAAAGTCCAGCCCAAAGCAAAGACGAGCAGTGTAGTCCAAGTACAGTCGATAGAAAAGAAAGACGTACACTGAGGTCGGGGGAAGCCTGACATAGGAACAGCTGGCAACTACGGACATGTCACACTAGGAACCGCGAAAGCAGAACGATGCCACCCACCCGAAAAGCAGGGGTGAGTCTCGTGTCACTGGCTCAGTAGGGGTCATGCGGATCCCCACTGAAAAATACGCAGTAACACGGAACAACAGCAAAAATAACAGGTGTAGCAAAGCAGGAAAGCTACACTAGAAAGCTGTAAAGAAGAGGAAGTAGGAGTAGGGAACAAGCAAGGAAGAGGGAAGAACTCGTATCAAAAGAGCATGGCTGCCAAACTAACCTCAGCACCCAAAGCTACTCCTAACAGCAACAGAAGGGCGAACTCTGAACTGGCGAAGTCAGAAGTTTTCGATCCGTTGACGCTGAAAGAACCAGTAAGATAGACAAAAAGTCTAGAAGAGATCTAGATAGACCCAACATGACTAAAACGTCATCCACACAACATAACACTGACCTTGTGCAAAGCCACAAGGTGACTGACCTGAAAAGGTCACGATGCTTGAGAAACACGAGAGTCACGCGAAAGTCACATGTCACGTGTCTGAAGTACTCCCCTTACTAGAAGAACAGCCAGCTGCATCCTCTGACGTCTTATGCTGTGCCCGTGTCATCCAAAAGCACGATCGAGACCAAGACACTGTCAGAACCAGAACAGAACTATAGTCGCGAGTGACTAGTCAGGGTCACGCCTATCGGTGCAAGTCCAAAACCCCTGACCACGTGTGCACACACTAGCTCTCGCCTAAGCCAGGCCTCTAGCTAGTATTCACCCCCCGTAGGATGCTACGGTCGAGGACACTACTGTCGAGTGCTGGAGCCCATGAAACTAGCTTAAAAACTATAAATCAGGAAATGCCCCGCCGTAAAGGCTGACACGTCGAAATGTGCCATAAGGCTACGACTAGTGGAGGATCACGAGACACAGACTCTAAAACGCGAGTGCTAGAGTACAGACAGGTAAGAAGCACTATCGCACGTACTACGAAGCACCAATGGCAGTACAGGAAACTGCCAATAGACTCAGGACAAGGCAACTAGACCTAAAACTACAACAATCCTTGAGTCTCACGACTCGGAGTCAAGATCATCATACAAAGTAGAACAAGCTGCCAATCGGTCTAATCCTAAGCCAGAGAAATTGACTCACCATAAGAAATGACTCACGGAGACCTGAGGGAACATTGAGAACCCTCAGCACACCTGGATACGTAGAATGATGTAAAACGATACCTCACTGCATCCAGAACCACGTCTCGAACTAGACAGAACTGTCGAGACACACACAAGGTCTTACGTCAACCATTGGATCTAACCGGGTTGACTAGAACCAGACAATGACATAAAAAGTAGTATATAAGACTGCCCACGGCAAGAACACTCTTGGCCATCTTATATCATGGTCATAGCCCTCATAGGACATCAAGAGACATCCACGGGATGACGGGCAAACCATAAGGTCAAGCCAAGATATACGAAAATCAGAATGTCGGGAAATGACACTCAGACACCGCCCTAGGACACGTACCTAAGACAGACTAACACGAGACAAGTCATCATGGCCAACGAACGAGACAATGGACAAGACTCACTGGGCGGTCAGAAGAAGGCTGCTCAGTGAAATGAACGGTCCAGATGGAAGCCGTTCAAGGAGGGATGAACTGTCAAGAACGGACCATTCAAGAGGGATGAACGATTGGGGGCAAACCGCTCAAACCTAGACACTAAAAGGGATGGATGGTTAGGGCTGGGCCGCCCAAAGGCTAGAGTGGTTAAGGAGTAGCTGCTCAAGCCAACTGACCAACAATAGCATTGGTCAGAATGGTTTTGACCAAACCACCTATCTCCACCGACACTAAACTACTGACCACTGGTCAATTGGGATAAGCGGGTAGGACCTGGCCACTCAACCTAACGAAAGAGATGAATGGCTGAGGACCAGCTGCTTACAGAGAGATGGGTGGACAACTCCTGGCTACTCAAGCCCCAGAGCGGTCTATCGACTGACCACTCAACTTGAAATCAAGACACGATAAATGGTTCGACACTGGTGCGGACACTAGAGCGAGCGAGAAGCATGAATCGACGAGCCCTCGGTACCGTACGAGGAATACCACTCGAGCTACATCGGCTTCCATATGGCTCAGAGATAGCCTGGAGTCTCCCTCTTAAGTCTTAGTATTTATAGTATTTATTGAGATTTTATTTGTGCGTAATGTGTGTTTATTTGATATTATTCAGATGTAATTCAGATTGCAATAGTGATGTATCTGTAATTTGGGACCACCTGGGTCCCGCAGGCCCCCCAACCCTTCTCCCATTGAGCCACCTCATCTCTTGGGCCCATGTGGGGTCAGTCAACTCTCCATGGTGGGCGTATCAGGTCATTCCCGGTATCCAGATCTTGAGTCGTTACACCAGTAGCCAGAGCCGGGATATGTCCTATGTACTTGTACTTTTCTTTCTGTTGACGGTACTTATTTTAGACATGAGACACGCTGGACCTTGTAGCTATTAGTGGGTTGTTATTTATTTCCTGCCTTGTTATTTAGATTATTGTGTTTTCTGCAGTTATTTTAGCTTCTTATATATCCTCGCACCATCCTTTAACCCTTCCGAGTCTTTGGACTCATGAGTGCCGGGACAAGGTCTGAGCCGTGTCAGTTCCTTTTCAGTACTAGATCTTGGGTCGTTACAGTTGGTATCAAAGTGGGGTTGTGGAGGTATATAAGAATCTGAGATGATTGTAGTGGTCCAGAAAGTCCATGAATGTCTGGTACAGTCGACGACTGACTTAGAGCGTCGTGTGTTTTATTGATTTTATTTGTTGTTTTATTGTTGCCAGGGGAGTGATGGCGTCGAAGAGGAGGACTCGCTCCCAGCAAGGAGAGTCAGGTGAGGGCCAAGAGGAGCATAGCAGAACATCGCTTCCAGGAGACACGGCTAGGGAGGTGCGAGTTCCTGGAGCGGAGGAGTTCTTTAGGGGCATGTACCAGTATGTTCTTCAGCAGCAAGGGGGTGAAGTTGGCGAGGGATCATCGTCTCGGGGTGGCCACGGTCCTATACTGAAGGAGTTTTTGCAGTTCCAACCGCCCCTTTTCAACGGGCAGCTAGATCCTGATGTAGTCAGAGAGTGGTTAGATGACTTGGAGAGGATATTCAGTTCTATGGAGTGTGCTGAGGAAGAGAAGGTGGTGTTGGCTACCCATCGGTTGCAGGGGTCAACCCGGACCTGGTGGACGGCGGAGTGGGGGGTAACATTCCAGTCTCGTCCCCTTCAGCAGATTTCGTGGTAGGATTTCATCGCAGCCTTTGAGCGTGCTTTTTGTCCATCCTTTATTAGATCACTGAAGATGAGTGAGCTCCTAGAGTTGGTCTAGGACGATATGGGAGTGATACAGTACCGATCCAGGTTCATTGAGCTGGACCGTTATGCGCCGCACATCATGGCAGACAAGGAGTTGAAGACCGAGCAGTTTGTCAGGGGTTTGAGGCCAGAGCTGAGGCATCCCCTACTCGCGTCAGGTGTGACCAACCTGGATATATCTTGCAGAGCAGCAACGACATTGGAGAGAGATTTACAGAGGACTCGAGGGCAGGGCAGCATTGGCCAGACTCAAATGGGTCCCAGTCAACCGACAGTCGTGCAGCAACAGATTACCGTCCAGCCCTCAGCTAGTGGTTGAGGGGCATCTCAGTCCGTGGCATCAGCGGCAGACTCGTCATCTTTTGGCTCGTAGCTCAAGAAGCTGTTCAGGGATGTCGATTTCGGCAAGAGGCATCAGGATCGCAGAAAATCGAGGTAGCAGTCAGTGAGCAGTGTTCAGCAGCCCGCTCCTTACTAGCGTCAGGGCTTAGTGAGTGGTTCTTGGAGCGAGTGTCCTCGGTGCGGCTATTCTCATCCATGCAAGCAGTGCTCGGTGCCTGTGATCTGCTTCAGGTGCGACCAGGAGGGGCACATGGCACATGACTGTCCTTAGAGACCGCGTCAGCCGTACGAGCTTCAGCAGCAATAGCAGTTTCAACCCCAGCAGTTACCACCGCTACAACAGTCATACCAGCAACAGGGTTAGTTTCCTCAGTTGACGCGGTCAGCTACAGTGGGGAGGTAGAGGTCCCGAGGCAGGGTTACGCACATGACCAGAGCGGAGGCTGAGGCGTCAGAGTTAGTGGAAGGTACTCTTCTGATTTTCGGTTGTGCGGCTCGAGTTTTGTTTGATTCTGGTGCATCACATTCATTTATATCAGAGGATTTTACTCAGAGTATTGAGGAGCCAGAGACCGAGGTGTCGTGTGATTTGACGGTGGAGTTGCCTACTGGTGGTTTCACGCATACCTCGTCTTATTTTGAGAAGGTGTCTGTGTGGGTTGAGGGGCAGAACTTGCCGGCCAGGCTTTTATGCATTATCGCTTCAAGATTTTGACGTGATTTTGGGTATGAACTGGCTTGAGGCTAATAGTTCCATGGTGGATTGTAGCTCGAAGAGGGTCTACTTCCAGCATCCCCGTAGGTTCACCTTCTACTTCCAACGTATCCGGTCTTCCTCTTCTCGCTTTCTTATTTCGGCCGTTAGGGCTCATAGGCTTAATGCAGGTTGTCAGGGTTTTCTCGCTTCGATGGTCGTGGTCGATTAGCAGCGTCAGGAAGTGGAGGATATTCCTGTCGTGTGTGAGTTCCCCAATGTTTTTCTCGATGAGTTGCCGGGGTTGCCACCGCAGCGGGAGATTGATTTCGTGATTGAGGTGGTTCTGGGTACGGCGCCTATGTCGAAGACCCCTTATCGTATGGCGCCAGCAGAGTTGAGAGAGTTGATGGTGCAATTGCATGAGTAGCTTGCCAAGGAGTATATTCGTCCTAACTTTTCCCCATTGGGAGAATATATATATATATATCAGCTAAAACACATGACTCAAATAAAATAAAAATTACATGACTAGACTCATAAAAACATGACGAATACAATGGCACAAGCCGATGAGTAATCTAAGCCTTGAAAAAAATTGTGGAGAGGCGAGGAATGCCCACATTACTTTGCCTCCTCCTAAAACATAGAAAATGGGGTTAGTCTTTCACCGATCGAGGCGAGCTACCCAAATCTTGAAGAGTTGCAAGAGAGGTCCTGGGGGCCCCATATTTACCTCAGTCACCGGAACTATGTGCTTTTCGATGCTATTTCCCCCTCCTCCAGAGCCTCACCCACTGGTATTGCAGGCCACACGGATGCTTCTTGCCGTAGGACCTCGAACAAGTCCGCCAGCTTCTCCAAGCTGGCATCGCCTCCCCCGGGTCGCTCTACTGATATGTCCGAGGCAGGTGCCTCCATGGCCTCCGGCTGGATTTGCTCCTGCAAGTTAACCGAATAACAGAAGACAAGATCAGAGGCTGGCCGCAAAGGGGGGCCCATGTGAATAGACTCACACTTATAAAATCCTTGCCCGAAGCCACCTCGTTAGAAGAGTAGTCATAGCCTACCTTCTCTCCCGAAGAAGACTTGGTCGGGGTAGGCTCCTCCCTTGTCGGAGAGGGAGCTTTCGTCTCGGACTCAACAACCTCCTCTCTGCGTGGACTAGGTGATGGTGACTTTCCGGATTTCAGCCTCTTCCTCGAGTACGCCTTCATCAACTCGGGGATCTTGCAGGCCCGCACCCACTCGGGGAGGGAAGCGACGGGCACTGCCAAATGAAGGAGCATTTCGATTAGATAAAGGTCTTTAGGCTCCCAATGAATGAAAATGTTAGCCACGCTAGTGAAAAGAATTACCCCGTTCGGTCCTCCCGGCCAGAGGTGGTCCGGGGATTGTCTCCTCGATGGAAGGTGCAGCAGCCTCGCCCACGTCTGGAGTAGGAGCAGGTGCTTGCTCCTCCGCGGGGCTGAAAGAAGAAACCCGCATAAAGGCCTTATCCTACAAGGCGAAAAGGTGTTAAGCGGCACCGCCGGCCGGAGAGTCTAACCTATAGGTTGGCTTGGCTCGGCCTGAGCGACCGCGAACGTGGCCACAAACTTCTCAGCCTCAGCCTTCCTCTGCTCCAACTCCTATCGACTGACTACCTCGTCGGTGACCCTCACAGGCTTCACGCACAATTCCTAACATGCCTCCTCAGCACCGGCTGAAAGGAAGAAACGTGTGTGTTATACATGCACAAGGATTTCACCCTAGGAGGTGACTAAGTCCTAAATAATATCAGTACCCCAGGAACCTTACTTGTGGGATGGCTCGGTTCAGTCCGAGCTACGGCAAACTGCGCAAAAGAAGGGACTAGAGGTGGAGGGGAGGCTGAAGCGGTCCGAATAGCCTCCACCCTCCTCCGCTCTATCTCCTTCCTCCCTGCTATTTTGGCGACCGCCAATGCCTTCTCTACTGGCGACCCCTTCTGAGGTCCCTTGGTGGCCTTGGGTGAGGGAGTTGGGGTGGATGGCAGCTCCGACCCGACCCAGGCATCTCCTTCCTCGGGAGTCGACGAGGGCATCAATTCCTCCCAAGTTGATGGACAAAAGTAGAAGCATCTAGGTGTCAGTGGCCCGTTCCGACACAGAAATAAATTTCACCTGAAAGATGCTTTTGACAGAGGAATCTCACCGGTAGGTTAGCGCGGCTCGACTTGACCGGCCTCAAATTCCTCAAAAGATGGAACCAGAGGTGGCGAGGGAATGATTTTGGCAGCCTTGGCGGCCTCCGTCTTTCGGCGCTTAGCCTCCTACCACCCTTCAGCCTTCACCTTGTCCAGAGACTTCTTCACGGGCGATTTTGCCCGGGGCCTCTTTACAGGCGAAGGCAGAGGAGTTGTAGTCAGTGCTGGTGGCGCTATTTCAAAATACGCCAGCTTCTCCGCCTGCCAGAGGAGGTTGCGGTAAGTTGACATCTGTGTGCTATCCGGATGATATATGAAGAGGAAGGACAAGAAAAGTGAAGAATTGATTAACATCCAGCACCCTAAAAAATGCAACAAGGATGGCAAAAGGAAGAGAAATGTCAAATACTGTGTGGGCTAGTATAGAGCCATAGTGATATTGGCCAATAACTGAGGGATGGCTCTTTGTCACGGCAGGCGGCCTCTCGGACCAGCCAACACACGTCCCCGATCGTCTGATAGCGGTTGGCAAGGATGGCCAAGTCTGCATGTCTCTTGGTGGATAGATGGCAGTATAAGTTAAAATGATCCATCCCCCATCCTTTGGGATAATGATAGGCCACGTGCAGATGCTGCCCTAAGATGGCCGCCGGCCGAGCTTCAATTGTTAGCCCATGCACCCGCAGGAGAATGTAGAACCAGGTAGTGTCTGCATAGTTCTGCGGCTTCCTCTCATCCCTCCTCACGAATGTGCGATAGGGGCAAATCAGGTCCTTCTCGGCCCGCCAGCTGGTTGCAAGGGTGCCTTCCTCTTCTGTTGGCAGCGGATAATTGATCAGCTCTAGGCGGTCCGATCCGATGCGGCAGAGGTCCCACAAGCTCTTCTTGAAGTCATCCTTTTCCAGTAGAGACAACTTGGCCTTTGGCGCCGGTTTACCCTCTCGGGCCGCCTTACGAGTGATCATGTAGTCGGCCACATCCTTGCTCTTGCCACGCCACAAGCATAGGAGGTGCTCTGGGTCGACGTCAAGGATGGGCAGGGGCTGTCGGCTTAAGAATTTTCTCTCTGCCCCGTCCCAGCAGTCGATCTTGTGAGACCGATAAAAGGCTGTGCAGGCGTTCCACCACTTCACGTATTTAGGTGTCACCCGAGGGACGCGACCAGGGGCTAGTACTCTAGAGGTGGCAGCGTCTGCCCAGTGGAAGAAGTCCCACTAGACTCTGGCATTCTCTACGACCAAGCCTCCTCAAAGGGTCCACGTCGCCAGGCTGAACTAAGCACTGTATACAAGAATATGCTAGTCGTAGCCAAAGTTTCAGCTAAAACGGAAGGGGTAATATGGCTCTAGCAGTAACGTCTCCCCCTTCCTGAATGCCAGCACGCTGGGACAGATGGACAATGCCCAATCCCTAAACTCAGGTTCCAACAGCGGGCGAATCACATTTGCCTGGCTAATTGGGTGGATGTACTTCTCCACCTGGTCACCCTTGCACTCTCTCTTACTGTTCACTAGGGGGATGGAGTGCGTAGCCAGTGCCCAGAAATGAATAGTCCTAGTGGCATCTTGAGGTACTATGGTCAATCGACCCCGAATATCTTACAGCCGTAGAGAGGTAGGTCCCAGCTCAGCACTGGAAAATTCAAGCATCCTCGACACGAGCCCCCAGTCCTGAATGGCACACGGGGTGAACTCCGGGAACAGAGAACAAACCCACGCATTGAAGAAATACAGCGGGCACACATACCAGGCCTGTTGCGAGAACTGATGGGTGCTGATATCCCCCAGAGCCTTGTATATTAGGCAGACGGTAGCTGGACATAGAGACAACTTAATCTCCCACGCCATCTGGCACGCCGGGTAGATTGCATCTGGCCGAATCACCGTTTCATCCCCGTACGGCATTGCAAACAAACATAGCCAGTATGTCAAATACGCCGCACAGTGCATTAGCGGGTCGACTGCCATCGGGTTGGGCCCACTCTACCGCCCCTTGAAGGGGATCTTCACGTCCGTCTTGGGCTTCGCACGCTTCTTGCGGGCGATGATGGTGCTGACGCACGGGAAGTCCTCATACTGCTTTGGCCCATCATAAAAGTGCTGCAGCCACAGGGTCATCCTGACCCTCTTCCTGTCCCCGCGGCGAGATTGTCTTTCACTATGGGTTGACTGATATAGCTCTCGATACGCCTTCATCAGGTGCCGATATGAGTATCCCAGAGAATAGTAGCCATCCCCGTCAGTTTCATCTTTGATCAAGTCCGGGAGGCACACCTCTTCATAAGGCTCCCTGTCTGTGGGCAAGCCGCTCAATTGGCTGAGGCTCCACAAATCTAATGATGTCTCGCCCTCCGCCGCATAAAAGGTGTTGATCTCTGCAGTGAAAACTTCAATCATCCTGCAGCAGAGCCCCTTTGAAATAGAATAGCCATAGCGTGAGGTGTAGACGCTATGGTAGATGCCGGCCCAAATGAGGAGTGGGGCGTAGTTGAACAGTACATATTCGATGAACTCTACGGCCCCTTCTCTGAAGCTGTGGGAGTCTTGGAGCTTCAACTCCCCGAACCATCCCAATGCCAACTCATGCATAAATCTGACGGCGAGGCAGTCCAAAATAAACGGCTCTTCTCTGTAACCCCGCTTCAGCGGCGCCAAGAACAAGCTGAAGCGGTGCTGCTCACCCTGGACCCGGCCCACAGCCATGTCCCACTTTGTTGGAATAAAGCCGGGGGTTCTTACCAATTTATCTTCTGCCGGGAGCACGGCCTCCAACCCCAATACGGGTTCCCACTCGCGGGCTTCGCCCACCAAGTACATTAGAATGCTTCTGGGAAGAACATGGGACAAGCTATCCTGAGCCTGAAGAACTGCATGCTCTATCGCCTTCACAACCCATGGCTCTTGCCTCTCCCGAGACCGTGACTACTGAAGAAAGCAGAGCAAGTGCTTGTCCTTTGGAAAATCTCCCCTGTAGCTCCCTGTGGTGCGGTCAAAGGTGAACCTCTTCTCAATCTTGGCGAGCCTCCGAGCGTCCATGCTTTCGGTGTCTGAGCCTGAGGACTCGGCCAGTACTGCCACCTTGGCGTGATCCCGGTCCAAATCATCAACATTAAGCCATGTGACCACTGGCACCGGAGGTGGAGGGATGCGGCTGGTACCAGCAACAACGGAAGTGAAAGAACCACTTGGAGCAGCCATTGATCTGCAAAGTGCAATAAACAAAGATCAGAACAAACTGTAGATAAAGAGAAATTAAAACCATAATGGGAGGGGAAAGATCCACTTTAAGAGAAAGGGAGGAGAAGAAAGAAGAAATAAACAAGGTGAAGACCCCACTGAACGTGTCTTCCCCGGCACGCCCTCAGTGGCCTTCGCCGGCACACCCATGGTGGCCTTCCCCGGCACACCTTGTGGCGGGTCTTCCCTGGCACACCCTGTGGCAGCCTCCCCTGGCACACCTTGTGGCGGCCTTCCTCGGCACGATCCTTGACCCTTCGCCGGCACACTCCCTGGCCCCTTCCTCGGCATGCCTGCAAAGGTCTTAGCCCAGCACACCCCATGTGTTGCCCGACACACTTGGTGCTCGTCCCCTGGCACAGTCTTGGCAAGCTCTACCAAGCGTTACAAACACAAGGACAAGGATGAGGAATGAACAAAGAAAGAAAAAGGGTGGGGGGGGCATGATGAATGGAAGAGATGGGTGATGAGGACTACAAGGGGACTCTGCTATGGTTGAAACAGGGTCGGTGCGTGTTCCTGTAGCAGGGAGACGAGGGTCGGTGCAGGTTTCATATTTTTGCCCAGCCAAGGTCGGTGTAGATTACTGTTGCTACCTAGAGAAGGTCGGTGCACATTTCACTAGCTTGCAACTAAGGTCAGTGCATTCTTCATATTTTCTCGCACTCAAGTCGGTGCAATGCACATGAAGGTCAGTGCAGGTTCTTGTTGCAGAACGTACAGGTCGGTGCAGCTTCCATACCAATGCACATGAAGGTCGGTGCAAGTTACTATTCCAGCACGTACTGGTCAGTGCAGCTTCCATACCAATGCACATGAAGGTCGATGTAGGTTACTATTCCAACACGTACAGCTTGGTGCAGCTTCTATATGAAAGCACATGAAGGTCGGTGCAGGTTACTGTTCCAGCACATACAGGTCGGTGCAGGTTACTATGTGAAGCCAAGGGTCGGTGCATGTTTTGAAACTTCTTCAGTTTCTTCAGTTCCTTGGGGTAGAGACCCTTAGTGAGATCTGTCTTGATTTCTATGCAATCTCTTGTCTTGATTTCTATGTAGTCTCTTGCCTTGATTTCTGTGCAGTTGCATCTTCGCCTGAAACTAATCCCTGGAGGCATCCTCAAGATCAATTAAGGCTTACAGATTAGACATGGTAAGACATTATCAAACCTCATAGTTAGACATCATCAAAACAACAACATATATCCAACACATGGTAGGACCAACTACTAGCTACTGTGAGTCCCGATGCCAAAAATCTAAGAATTGAAGGCTCATGCGCTTGTCTTTTCTATTTTTAGTTATTCTTTGTTTTCATAGTTTTCAGAAAACGGCCAAACTCTTGGCCTTCTAGTTTCCTAGGTGTCCAAATCAGTGGCCGCCCAAGCCACTTGTGAATGGCCACCATGGTGGCTGCCCACAGGGGTAGACGGCCCAGGCTTTGGCCGCCCACCGCCTCTCGAATGGCCTGCACATTGGCCGTCCAACTCCACTGAGTGGCCGTCGACCTGGCTGCCTAGGGACACGAACGGCCACTACCTTGGCCACCTTCTGCTTGTGTCCTGTTCTTCCATTCTGTATTTTGTTTGTAGCTTGTGTATTTGCATACACTTGGGTGTTTGATATTATCCGCAAGTCTATGCGTAGGTGGGCTTAGGAAGAGTCGACATCACACCTTTTAGGAACACCGTCCTGTTGGAATTGGGCCCTTCGTCTGAGGATTCCCAATCGGGTGCAACCAGCTTGTTTCAGTTGGGAACCTCTGTGAGTCCTCGCGAACCGTGGATTCCCACACATTTGCCAGGCAGGTTGTACCCTTTGTAGACCCGTGTAGTTGACCGTTGGGTTTGAGTGAGCTCTCACTAGATCCCCGGAGAAAACCTTTCACCTTAGTAGTTCTCTTCTTATCTTGAGAGAAACTAAAAGAAAAAGAAAAACAAAACACAAAAAAATTTTGGGCGTTGCTGTGTATAGCCTGTGTGCTTAACATCCATATCTCACCCTTCTTTCTCCTTTCACATCGGGCAAGCTCAGCAGAAATGGAGAGGGTTTTTAGCAATCTAGCCTTTGAAGAGGAGTTTGCTCCTCAATATGGGTCCGAGATTAGAGGCAATCCTCTATTTGAAATAGAGGACAGCTAGATGTTCTCAACTATGCCAAATGATGTCATCCATGCCGATTCGGCATCCTCCCATAGTGAACATGATCATATTAGCCCTCAGGCTCCCACTTTGTCACTGCATGAGGATCAAGAGTTGATCAACGTGCTATCCCGCTCTGCTCCCGAGGAGCTGGTCATGATGGTCTCACGGGATAAAGCCCCCGCCACTCTGCACATCTCCCCTCATGTTACACCTTCGTGGGTCCAAACCCCCTTCCAAGGGTCTTCTAGCCGACCTGCCTGAGAGAATTCATTCCAATCTAGCCACTTCATGGCTCCTCAAGGGACTTCTTAACCCCCAATTCCTCTTATATCGGTCACTCGGTCCAAGGGGGTAGATCCTATGTTCAAGCAGGAAATCCAAAGATACATTTGGCAAGTGGTGGCCGAAAGTATGTCAGCGTCACGCCCTCATTCCTTGGCGCAATATTGTAAGCTCCCTAATGCTTATTTTTCGCCAGGTTTTAAGGCTCCTAATTACAGGAGGCACGATGGTACCAACGGCCCCCACCATCATCTCTCGAGTTTCCTCATGGACTCCCACCAATGGCTATACAATCATGTATTATTGGTCCATCTTTTCCAAAAATCCCTCGAGGGTGCGGCCCTACATTGGTTCTCTTTGCTTCCAACTATGGATCTCCTAAATTTTGATTTAGTCTCCAAGCGATTCCTCGCTCATTTTGGCCACATGTCCTCAATTGCTCCCACTTTGTTTGATTTGGTTATGGAGAAGATGAAGCCTGATAAGGACTTCATTCATTTTGCCAACCATTGGACAATCATGGCTTCCAGGATGGAGGTACCTATCCCCGAATCTCATGCTGTCACCATGCTGGTGAACAATGGGACTCCTCAACTCAGAGCCGTCAAATAAATGACAAAAAAATGATGAGTAAAGGAATAATTGTCAAATAAATACCAAAAAAATTAATTAAATTAATAGATGCATGCATCTGATGTAAAAAAAATATAAAATAAATAAATAATGAACAAATAATGAAATGGGCAATGAAAAAGTGATGGCATAAACAAAAAATAAATAAGATGAGAATAAAGGCATTCATGCGTCTAAAATAATAAATAAAGAGCAATGGCCATGCCTGCTCCGGTACCTTCACCTTCCTCGATCTCCGGGTATGAGATATTAATGCCGCTCTGAAGGGGCTTGCTTGGTGCTCGGGACTCACTCCCATTTTAGCCGAAGCATGACCCTGTCCCGAGCCAATAACTCATTGAATTTGATTTGTTCCGATTAGGTTTCAACTGCATTTCCTCTCTTCTCAAATATTAAATTTGCCATGCCCCGGCATACATTGTCCCGGTAATCTACGAATTTGCTCGAATACGGTCATACTCGGCCCACCTCATGAATTCATGTGTGTGCACTGTAATGTGATGCACGACTTCAAAATAAACGATCAAACAAATAATAAGCGATAATACTGAATACTGTCATCTTGCATGTTTGCATGATCCGATTCCCCGGTATATTAAATAGTGATTAGCAGAAAGCCGAGTTGTGCTCGACCGAAAGCTATCATTATGCGTGATGGTGGTCCTCGGACCTAAGTTCTTCGCCTCGTACCGAGAGTCGATTTAATAAATAAATGCTACCATATGGTGTGCTCGCATGCAATTACATATCTTATTATATGGACCCCATGATCTTTATTTTGACGATTAATCAATAGTTGTCCCTCTTTTCGGAGGGACGTAATTAACGTCGTAGCCTTTATGGTACGACGAGTTTTGGGTCCTGACATGATCATCCATAATCACTTGATCAGTCAGATGAGCGCATAATAAATTATCACATTAGTTACTGGCACGCCTAAAACATGAAACATGAAATGAATAAATAAATATCCAAGAAGAGTAAAGATCGTTCCACCAAGCGGTGATCGTCTTTAGGAAACCCTTAGGTTACCTCATCATTTTCAAGGGGAGCGGTACTCGCCTTTAGGAAGCCCTCAGGCTACCTCATCATTTTCAAGGGGAGTGGTGCTCGCCTTTAGGAAACCCTTAAGCTACCTCATCGTTTTCAAGGGGAATAGTGCTCACCTTTAGGAAACCCTTAGGCTACCTCATCATTTTCAAGGGGAGGGGTGCTCGCCTTTAAGAAGCCCTTAGGCTACCACATCATTCTTAAGGGGAGCGGTGCTCGCCTTTAGAAAACCCTTAGGCTACCTTCTCATTTTCAAGGGGAGCGGTGCTTGCCTTTAGGAGACCCTTAGGTTATCTTCTCGTTTCCAAGGGGAGCGGTGCTCGCCTTTAGGAAACCCGTAGGTTACCTCATCATTTTCAAGGGGAGGGGTGCTCGTCTCTAGGAGACCCTTAGGTTACCTTCTTGTTTCCAAGGAGGGTGGTGCTCGCCTTTAGAAAACCCTTGGGTTACCTTCTCATTTTCGAGGAGAGCGATACTCACCTTTAGGAAGCCCTCAGGCTACCTCATCATTTTCTAGGGGAGCGGTGCTCGCCTTTACAAAATCCTTAGGTCACCTCACCATTTTCAAGGGGAGCGGTGCTTGCCTTTAGGAAGCCCTCAGGCTACCTCATCATTTTTAAGGGGAGTGGTGCTTGCCTTTAGGAAACCCTTAGGCTACCTCATCATTTTCAAGGGGAGTGGTGCTCGCCTTTAGGAAAACTCTTAGGTTATCTTCTCATTTTTAAGGGAGCGATGCTCACTTTTAGGAAACCCTTGAGTTACCTTGTTATTTTCAAGGGGAGCGGTGCTCACCTTTAGGAAGCCCTTAGGTTACCTTCTCGTTTTCAAGGGGAGCGATGCTCGCCTTTAGGAAAACCCTTGGGTTACCTTGTTATTTTCAAGGGGAGCGGTGCTCGCCTTTAGGAAGCCCTTAGGTTACCTTCTCGTTTTCAAGGGGAGCAATGCTCGCCTTTAGAAAGCCCTTAGGCTACCTTCTTGTTTTTAAGGGAAGCGGTGCTCGCCTTTAGGAAGCCCTTAGGCTACCTTGGCTTGGAGGAGTATGGCTGGTGACGATGACTACTCACTGAAAGAATTTCCTGAGGTTAACGGAGTTCCACGTCCTAGGGATCTCCTCCCCCCCAGCGTTACCAGCCTGTACGCTCCTTTGCCGAGTGTTTCTGCTATCCTGTACGGGCCTTCCTAGTTCGGTGTCAGCTTCCCAGTGGCCTCCCTTGGGTCAGACACGCTTGCTCGTCGTAGCACCAAGTCTCCAGGGAAGAAGTGTCGTTCTTTGACTCTGGCGTTATAATACTGAGCCAGCTTCTGTTGATATGCTACAAGCTTCACTTGGGCCTTGGCCCTGTCTTCTTCGAGTAGGTCCAGATTCTCCCACAGTGCCTGGTTATTTTTGGCCTCATCGAATTGTCCTACTCGTAGAGAAGGATTAGATATTTCCACCGGTACCACTGGTATCGGGTTATTCCTGGTATCTAGATCCTGATTCATTATAGCTACCTCTTGCTACCCTTGCCGCCTCTGTCCCCCACGTTCAGGCCACTCTTCACCCTTTACTTATGAGAGCATTCTCTCTTTTCTCTTACTCGCTTATTGACTTAAGCATCGAAACGTTCTTTAGGGATCCACCAACCGCACGTGAGAGCTTCTTTTCTTGTGTAGGATCGACTGATTGTTGTACCCAGACATTTTCTTAGAGAAAATGACAAGAAATAAGGGCTCTGGAATTTCCCTAAACGCCTTCAAGGCTTCGTCTACCCAGCCCCTTCTATGACGTGCTGGGCCCAATCGAGGGTCCTAGTCAGTTGGCCATGACCCATGGCGATATGAACTATTGATGGGGGCCACTCTCGATCACCCAGCATGCGGTTTTGCCCGCCCTCAACTAGGCCACCTGGGCCAACTCGGGGGTGTCCTGACACCAAGTCATGACACATGGCAACCAACAACGAGGTCGGGATTAATCCTCAAAATGTCTCTCTTCAGCTTTCCAAAGTCAAAGGAGTACCTTTCCTAGTCAACCGTGGGCTTCGGAAGCCCTTGGCACACTTATACGGCCCTTGGTTACATGTCTAAAATTTTCTCGAGCACCTCGTAGGCGCACATATCCTAGCCATTCTACGGCAAGTCGGGGGTCGACCCACGGCTTGGACGCACTAGCCGTGTCATACAACAACCCTTTAACAAGTTGGGGCCACCCCTAACTCTCAGACACACGACGATGAGTCGTTTATCTTTAGGGCACGGGCCAACCCGGGGCCACCCGTCAACCCGCCATACAACGCGGCATATCTCAACCCTTCAACTTCCCCTTTAAAACTCCCTTAGAAGCTCAAGGGGCAAATGCATGCATACAAGGATACTCACCTACAGGCGTTCAAGGGCTCAAGCCCCAAGGCTTCCGGCAAGGATGTGAGGAGCAATGCGTGTTGGGTGGCTTGTCGATCAGCTCATATACGTCGAGGGTATGTCAAATGTACTCCTCTCACATGGCGTCTAGGCATCTCACTCAAGTCCATTCCCTCGCATAGGAGGGGTTATGATAATGGCGATCACACTCGCATATCGGGACCACCCACGTATGTCACGTTATGATAACAACGCGCATGCCATAATGTCATATTTGCTCCCGCCATGGGACCATGTGCCCGCTGCTCACCCCGAGCAAGCTACCGAAGGTCCCGACCGCTGACCGGAGTTACCAGGACATTGGTGTGGAAGTAATATTTTTGGGACCGGCCCTAACTCCCTAGCATGAAGACACTCGCCTTCCGGGACCCGTACCCAACTACTCATCTTGAGTCGTGTCTGGCCTCCCTCTAGTGATCCAGTCTTCACCCCTACCATCCCTTGTAGCCCTCCCTTGGCAACTCAAGCATACCCTAGCTCCTTGTGGAGAGTCTCTGTAAAAATACGTGGATATCCACTTTATCCTACACTGACCCGGGGACCGACCCATGTGTCAAAATTATCCCGTGGCTTGCACCAGATATATTTTGGCCTTTAAGGCCCGCTTGTAAAGCCTGCATGGCATCTATAAAGAAGGAAACTAGTTGTCTATGCATAGCTATACCTGGGTTCCAATCTCGCCTCCACACCAACCGGTGTGTGGCCAGTTTCCCAGACGCCAGTCGACTAACCTTTCCAGTCGAGTGCAACAGTCACCCTATGGCTGCAAGGTATACCCGATCCTCTACCCATGGCTTCAGAAATATCCAGGCCCTCCTTCAGCACGGAACAAATGTGTTCGAATTCAATCCGATGTAAAATAAACATCGGCTGCTTGCGGTTGGTGGGGAAAGATGTCCTGTACACGAATCCCCGCAATCACCTGCACACTTGTACCCGTAGAACCTCCTTTCTCTCCACATGTTGCTCGATACCCTCATGCCCATGTGCCGCGTCTTGGTGGCACTTCCCCGATTAAAACTTAGTTCCATAGGTGATTGTCGAGAGATCGATTGGCATACCCGCATTTCACCCCATTACCCTGGTTCCATTCACCCAGAATGAGCAACCACCTTACTTTCACATGCCACTGCTATTCTTCACCTTTTCCTGAAAACCTCTCGTGCCAAGTTAACTCCCTCTCGACTTTTCATAAAAGGCGAGTGTACTGTGCTGCCGCAAGAAACATATGGCTACAAAGAAAAATACCCCCGATATAACATAAACTCCTCCATTTTCCTTTGTCCTTTTATTCCCCCTTCTCGTCACGGTCACCAACGACGTTTCTGCGTCGAAACACCGGCTCAGATGCTAGGTGCGTGCTACTATTATTTGTGACGCTTCTACCCACACTCGACGCCAATGCTTGGTATGGCTCTCTACCATCCCTGATCTTTCGCTCAGTTCCATTAAATAAATATAAGTGTAGCATACACTACATTTTTGAACAATTTAAAAAGTGTAATCAAATATCTCCTGCCTTGGCGATCCAGATTGAATTTTAAAACATTAATGTACAACTACCAATGTATGTCCGTGCACTTCGTTTGCTTCATTGCATTTAAAGTCCATGCATGTAGAAGTCCGTGCACTTTGTTCATACAAAGTCTGTGCACTTTTCTTACTCCAGTTGAAACAAAGTCCTTGCACGCGTCCTGCATCCCTTACACAAAGTCCGTGCATGTTGCACTTCTTCAAGGATAAGCCCGTGCAGGTTGTAAGCCCGTGCATGTTTTAGTTACACAAAGTCCTTGCATATTGCACGTTTTCAAGTTTAGTTTGTGCAGGTTGTAAGTCCCTGCATGTTTCAGTCACATAAAGTCCTTGCAGGTTTCCTGCCTTGGGACACTCACTTCATCGAATGAAGTCCGTGCATCTTTCATCTTGAACAGAACTAAGTCCGTGCATGTTACTTAATCCAAGCACATTTCGTTCAATTCAAGTCCGTGCATATTACTCATATGTACAGTTTGAGTCCGTGCACATTTTTATCTAGTGTACAAGGGAGTCCATATTGATCACAATAGCACTGGGATGTAAGGCCGTGCATGTTGCCTTTTCTCCATTCGAACCTCGTACAAACTAGTAATAAACGTACAGTTTCGATGCTGACTAGGTGTTCGATCAAATGATAGGGGCTTCCTGAGTTGTTGGAGTAGTGGTCGTGAAGGTAAAGGAAGTGCACGTGATCCGAGATACGAAGACTCTGACACGTGGCAAAAAGGGTGAACAATTTCTGGACGATTCCCTGGGCGGGAAGTGTAATCTCCACACTCCCATTCCTCAGGGAGCCTATGTAAATAGATGTTGTTCATACAAGAAAAAAAAAGTGGACTGAACCAGAGAAGAATTGAGCTAAGTGAAAAGGGAGAAAAGAGAAAGAAGATTCCAGTCCTCCATCTCTACTGAAGCCTCCACATCTGAGAAAGGAAGAAGAGTCCTGTAAGGAGAGGAGAGAGTCTGATTGAAGTACCCTGCTTCTACGGAAGCTACATTTCTCTCGAGTCTGAGAGATCGCTCATGTGTTTTATTTTTCATCTTCAAATTTTTTCTGTTCATTTCGGTTATACAGTCCTATTACCCTCTGAGGTCTATCAGAGGAAGGGAGAAGTTCTCCAGTTTCCCTCTAGTGTGCTAGGAGGAAGAGAGGAACGTTCCTCTAATTTGTAAGTTGCTGGGAGCAGCTTACGGGGTGCCCTTTGCAGGTTGCAAAGGGAGGTAGGTCCCCCAGTTGGTGCTTCTGATTATCAGAAGGTCGAGGAAGGTGTTCCTCGGGGCAAGCTGTTCGACAGCGGTTGTTGGCAAACTGAGTCTGCGGTTTGTCTCATTGCTTAGTGCAAGGAAGCCTTACTCCGCGGAGTCAGGGGTGGACGTAGATTGCGGGTTGCAATCGAACCACCTTAAAAATCCTTTGTCTCTATTTGGTGGTTTGCTTATTCCGCTCATCTATTGGAATCTGTGCACATCTATCGTTCGATCTTTTACCGCTTAGCTCAGCTCCCTGTTATTTCTCTTCTGCCTCAGTGCTTTAATTAGTGATCTTGTTAAGAAATTTTAATTGGGGTGATCTATTCAATCCCTCTGCTTCTAGCTCACCTTCCGCACAGTTTATGAGGTGAATGGAGTGACCCTCAGACATCATCCCCTTGTTGGCCATTAATCTGGATCTTTCTCTAGATCGTTAGATTTATGAAAGTTAGAGCCGTAGCTCTAAAACCAAAAGGTATCCTCGTACGGCCTGAGTGACAGCACTTCACCCATAGGTGGGGCAGCCCATCGGCGATGGCACCCTAATTTGTGCCGAGAATTCATAGGCAGGGCACCCTTGTTTGGACATCTCATCGTGCTTCTTATCATTTGGATTAACATTTACCCATCGGCCATGAGCTCGGAGGGCTGGTTTATGAGACACCCAAGGTGGCATCTCAGTCATCTCTTCTTTATCTTCTTCTCTTTTCGGAGCTGGGATCTGTGGCTTCTTCGGCACCCACACTTGCTTGAACTTTGTCAATTTTGGAACCGTCCCTTGCTTCTGTTTGGACCTAGTGTGGTCCACTCGATCCCAAGCCAGTGTTTGGAATTGGTTATGCACCTGCACCATTGGTATCACCGTGTCGAGCAGGATCGTGGCCTGGCGGCCACATACGTACACGAGAGCTACACCGATCATGACGGATTTTCCCCAGAGAGAAAGTCGATCTTGTACTACACTGGCAACCCGCTTTGCCATCTTGTTGGCAGCTGGAGTGTGCTTCTTTTTCACATCAATGTGGTGGACATAGCAGCCCACCACCTTCATTTCTTCTGGGGTTGCCTTTGCAGTGGCACCGGGCTTGTCCTCATGGATCTTCGAGAGGTTCACGAACATCACCCCAAGGAAGTTGGGGAACCCAACCACCGGGGGAAAGTTGTCGAAGCAGATTGGCATAGCCAAATAGCCATGCTCCGCATGGCTCACAACCACTAGAGGATGAAAAGTGACCACCATTATTTCTTTAGAAATTAATCCCTCCCCTGTAATTTCAAATTATGGAAGTTAGAATTTTGGAAAAGGCCATTGGGCTTAAACACTCGGTTCATTAGGTCCATAAATGCTGCCGGGGCATTCGTTAGACCAAAGGGTAGAACCAAGAATTCATAGTGCCCATATCTGGTTCAGAAAGCTGTCTTCGAAGTATCCTCCTCCTTAATTCGAAGTTGATGATATCCTGATCGCAAATCAATCTTCGAAAATACTGTGGCACCTTGCAATTGATCAAAGAGATCATCAATGCGAGGCAGAGGATAGCGGTTCTTCACCGTTACCTGGTTGAGCTTCTGATAACCAATACAGAGTCGAAGTGATCCATCCTTCTTCCTCACGAACAGAACTGGGGCTCCCCAAGGCGAGACACTTGGTCGAATGAAGCCTTTGTCCAATAGCTCTTGCAACTGTTTCCTCAACTCCGCCAACTCTAATGGTGCCATTCGATAAGGTGCTTTAGAATTCAGTGTTGTACCGGGTAGAAGATCAATAGAGAATTCGATCTCCCGGACAGGCAAAAACCCTAGCAAAACCCCCGAAAAGACATCGGGGAAGTCTCGAACCCCTTCAATCCTCTCTAGTGATGGCACTTCCTTGACTTCAACTGTAGTAACTACACAGGCTAGAAATGCACTGCATCCCTTGCACAATGATCTGGCTACCTTCATCGCTGAGACCACAAACTTTCTTGACCCAAACTTGGGTAAAGGGTGGAAGAACTCCTTCTCACTAGGAATGCAAAAAATAACCCGCTTCTTTCGGCAATCAATGAGAGCATAACGTCTCTCCAGCCAATCCAGAGCAAGAATAGCATCGTACTCCTTCATCTTCAAAAGATAGAAGTGACCCGACAATTCTCACCCTTCAACATTCACGAGCAAGGAAGGACAACTCTTTGTAGTGGACAATGCTCTCGTTGGCTTGTGCACTAGAAGGAGCACATCTAAGTCCTTTGCGACCAAACCCAACTCATCATGCAACATTTTTTAAAATTGGTCAGACATGAACGAATGAGTGGCACTAGTGTCAAACAGGACTCTAGCATAGAAGCCTGATATCAAAAGTGTACCTTCCGTCACATGATCTACTTGCTCCGCATCTTCCTTAGCTAGTGTGAATACTCATGCTGGCGCTCTGGACTTCCCCACTGGTTTCGCTGCTACAGGCACTGCGACTGGTGTCGTCGGGGCTTTAGTGGGTATAGACGACTGTGTCTTCGGACAATCCTTAATCTTGTGATCAAGGCTTCCATATCTCAGACACCTGCCAGTTACCATCCAGCACTCTTTGCCACCATGCCATTTCCCGCAATGCTTGCATTCTGCCTTGCCTCCTGACGATCCACCCGATCCACTGGCTTGAGGTGAAGCTAACTTTGCTGGTGTAGACTCCGATGGTCGAGAGAAAGACTTCTTCTTCTTGTGGTCTTGTCGCTGGAAGGACGATGATGGCCTCTTCATCAACGCTTTCTTTTCTTCTTGATATTGCTCCATCTCGCTTTCTTCTTGACATGCTGTACTAAGGGCTTCATCCATCGTCTGATGATTGAATGCCACCAATCTGGTCCTCAGGGATGGTTGAAGGCCCATTACAATCTTCTTCACCTTCCATCATTCATCGGTCGCAATATGAGGTGCATACCTTGCCAGCTCCACGAAACGTGCCTCATGCTCTAGCACTGTCATGGACCCTTGAGTCAGGGTAAGAAAATCCTACTCCATTTTGTCTCGGACATGCTCAGGGATGTACTTTACCTTAAACAAATGAACAAATTCCTCCCAAGTTGCTTCCACCGATCTGTCCTCTAATTGGTTCCGTAGAACAGAGGACCACCACACATCTGCACACTCCCAAAATCATGGGATCCAATTCGAGTGAGCACAACACTAAACACCCATTTCGTACAAGGTAGGAAAATACCCCCTTACCTCCAACATGAAAGTTGCCAGATTGACCTTCTCATTCTCATCACATCGAATGGTTTGGAACACCTTCTCTATAGCCCGCAACCAATGCTTCGCAACTAGTGGTTGCTCTCCCCCTTAAAAGATGGTGGGTTCATCTGTCGGTACCGCTCCATGACCGATGGCCCATCAATGACCCTTTGAACTAACTCCTGTTGCGGTGGAGCCAAAGTCAAGAACACCAAAGGTTACTTACCCGACCCACTCAAATAAAGCTACACACTCCAACCAATCTACCATACCTAGGCTTCCTGAACTTGAGCTTGCAATGGAGCTTGTGTGTCGGCCTGGGTTTGCATCACCCGTACCAATCCTTGCATGAACGTACCAAAATCCACCAATGGCGGTGGCGGCCGCACCGGCAATCCATGTTGACCTTCACCTCCATCTCTCCTTGGCTCCTCCTCACGAGCAGGGGCAGCAACACGGTGACCACGGGATGCCATAACCTTATCAACATAGTGGATTAGTGAGGTTGAGTTTCTTTATTTCTCTGTCATTCTCTATAGTTATATTTTTTACTCAATTAACTTGTGAAGCTATCTAGATTTTGGGATAGGAATCTAGCTGATGGATTGTTTACTTATGTAAATTCTCACCTCGCTAGGGACGTACGCGAGCTTGCTTAGAGTTCCAGGTGGCCTCGAGCCCTCGTCGTCTCCGTCCCGCATCAAGTTGTAAGTCTGTTTAGCTTAGTTTCAATTGGGTCAATATGTAAGATGTCGGTTTGAACTTGGAGGAGTTGAATTTTTATTGATTAATAAAGTTGGCAGTTTATTGAGTACTTTATTCTCTTGCATTTTTCATATTTATTTGATTACATTATTGCTCTGATTGTCATGAATGATTATAACTACTGCGTTCTGATTTTTCGCATCAGGACGTGACAGCATCCATGTCTGCATGGGTGATAGCGTCGACATCCTTCATGATCGAATCCTTAATTAACCATTTCTTGTCTGCTTTCCCTAACGTGTCTTTGGGTTGGACTCCTTCATTTAGCCCTCCAAGTGACTGATTCAAGGACTCTTCTATGATGGTAATCAACTTCTCTTTAATAGATGTCATCACTGACTCCTTTCTCACTACCATATTTCCATAGAACATCTGTACGAGACTTGGATAGATAGGGTTTGTTGCTGCACATACTTGTTAGCATCCTAATGCTCTTAGGAGTTCTTCCAGGTTGATTCCTAGGGTTCCAAGGCTCTGGAAGTCTATCTATTTGACTAGAAGAATCTTCCTCTTCTTGTACAGAGCCCTAGTTGCCACAGATGGATAATCCTAAGCACTCTAAGTAGCTCTAGTCGCCATCCCTTCTGCAGAGAAGATGTCTAGTTTTGCTAGGATATGGTTTTGAGTGGAAAGGTTGAATCTTTCCAATGGTAGGAGGTTGCTAGAGGGTGGAGAGAAGGAGAGAACTACCTTAAGTTGTAGGGGCGGGAAGACGAGAGAAGAAGATTTAGGGAAAATAGGTTTGTTTTTCGCGGCGGGATGTTGGGAAGGGGGCACTCGCACGATGGTCAAGGCACGGTTGGCACACGTACGGGGGTGTCAATGGGGGAGTTGTAAAAGAATGAAAGAAATGTGCACAGATAGACTACATATGGTCAATCGTTCTGGGCACACACGACACACGCGGGACGGACCGGTGAGGTGATAATGATGTGAAGGAGTTATTGGCTCAGGGGGAACTAGGTGTGGTGCAGGTGTGCCAGTCGAAAACTCGACAATCACCTATGAAGCCAAGTTTTAACAGGGGATGTGCCTCCAGGACACGGTACGTGGGCACAAAATGATGGGCGACGTGTGGATAAAATGGGGTTTTACAAGTACAAGTGTAGCAGGCGATGTGGGGGTCGTGTGCAGGATGTCATCTCCACCTACCGCAAGCAATCAGTGTTTGTTTTACATCGGATTGAATCCAAACACTTTTATTTCTACTGCTGAAAGAGGATTGGATACCCTGAAAGCCGAGACGTCGAGAGGGCTGAATTCACATCGTCATCATAATTCCATCGTTTAGCCAAGCAGACAAGGAATGGAGAGACTGGTCTCTAGGTTTGGCTGGGTGATACATGAGCTCGATGGAAAGATTGTGGACACTGACTCAACAAGGAGCTGACAGGTATTGGCCTAAAAGGATGAGCGGCTGACACTGACTCAACAAGGAGCTGGTAGGTACTGGCTCAAGAACTGAGCAGGACAGGGGCAAGAAGGCAAGGCTCGAAGATGAGTCGAAAAAAGTAAGGAACTAGGTTTCCGAGAAAACTTCATTAGAGGGTGCCGTAAAAGGCATTACAAAGGGGCACTAAAGGCCCGAATATAATAGATGCAAGCCACTAGACAATTCTGTCATAAGTGTCGGTCCCTGGGTCATTGCATGATAAAGAGGATTGTCGCTGTCTTACAGGGGATCCCTTATGGGACTACAATCACTGGTGAGCAATTAGAGGGTTGGCATGGACACAGGGGTGCTGACACCGATTGGCACAGATGCAACTCGAGCGTGGCTCAGAGTAAGCAGTCGGGCGCTGGCTTGGGGTCAGGTGTCAGCATGTCTGGAGCACCTGCATGTCCAGGATTTGACATGTAGGAGTGATCTTTGGAGGGCTTGCTAGGCTAACTCTGACCAGCAGGTAGGACTGTCAGTCATCGGCTCGGAAGGAGCAATCAGTGGCCAGTCCCAGAGTGTCGATTACAGGGGATTCTTCATGTGGGTATCTCCACCATTAGCATTACGCATCGTGCATAGGTGGACTCGGCATGAGGGTGTATTCACCGTTAGCATGACACATCACACGTAACAAGGGGATTGTGTAAATTGACTAGACGTCATGTGAGGAGTGTTGATGTGACATACTCTCGGCATGTATTTAGCCGAGCAATCAAGCCAACAAGCCAAGCCTTCATTACGTCATCCACGAACTCAAACTATATATGGCTGCCTATGTGTCTGGGGAGGTTAGTGTGTGTGTAATGTCTGCTGTGTGTGCCCCTTGGCATTCCCTAAGGGGGATTTTTATAGAGGATGTTGGAGGGGAAGGGGAATGGTTAGGCGGGTTTACGCAGACCAAGGTGATAGGGGTTAGCTTGGTCAGCGTAAAGCCCCCAGGGGGGTTTACAAGATCTTCAGCTCTACACCTGACACGTGGACTCTCGGTGGGCACTTTTCAGAAGAAACCTTGGGCGGGAGTGTTTCTTCCATGCGCCTAAATCAAATCTTGTAGGGACCACAAGAACTCCTTTTCGTGAGGATAAATAGAGGCCAGAGCTTGAGCATAAGGGATGAGAAGAGGAGAAGAGTAGAACCCTGCATCTGAATCTCTGAGAAGAAAATCCAAGGGAGCAGCTACAGAAAAGTAAGAGTTAGAGAAAATAAAGTATCGGAAGAAGGCTGAGAGAAAAGAGAGGGAGAGAAGAAGCTGTGCTTGTCTCAACTTCTGGATCAAATCCAATGTCGAATTGCTCTAGAGAAAGAGCTACATCTTTATTTCTGTCATCATTTTTCTTTGTTTCTTTCAATACGTTTTAAGTTTCATTAAGCTGTGTAATCAGCGGCTCAAGCTGTGAGGCAGCGGTGAGGATTTGATCCTCAGACAGAAAGTTGTGAAGCTCAGTGGGTTCAGCAAGCTGTGTAGCTCAACGGATTGTAGGGATTTCATCCCCGAAGCTGTGGATCAGTGGATTTGCAAGTTGTTTGCCAGCGGAAGCCTTACTCATTTGAGTAAGGGGTGGACGTAGATCTCAAGCTCGAGATCGAACCACCTTAAAATTACTTTGGCTTGTGTGCGATTGCTCAACTATTCATTCCTACAACTAGATGAATGCCTAGGAACGTTCATTGTAAATATTGATGTTTATGATATATGCATTTGTTGCATGTACTTGAGTCATCAACCAAAGGGTATAGAAAGGCGTAGCTGGAAAGATAGGTTACGCCTATCCGGAATGTCACCTCTTGTGTGATTAGATCTTAGATCGAACCTCCGTTCAGTACTGATCTTGGTTGATTGACTCCTACAACTGTGTGAATTGACTGATATCTATTTTGTCTTGATCTGATCTATAGTTTCTTCATCTTACATTTACTTGTTGATCGATAACACAATGGTATATCAAAATACTTAGTTGGAAGGATAGGTTATGTAATGTCTTAGATTTTTTAGACATTTTTCGGATTAGGATCCGTGAGTTTCGGATCACTTTCGGGGGTCTCGGAGCGCATTTTGTGATTCACGTGTGTTTTTCATCTGGCAGACCTGCGGAACCCTGTGTAGGGCAAACCGTTGCGTTCTCCTACTCCGGGATGGTACCAGTGTGACGGGCGTGTTCTGAGGATCGAGAAAATAAATTTTTCTAATTTTTTATATTATTTTGATTTTCTAGATTTTTTATAAATATCCGCCCTCCTTTTTTGTTTTTTATTCTTCTTCTTTCTTCTTCTTCTCCTTCTTTCTTTCCCATTGGAGAACCCCCCTCCCCGGCCGTGGCTTCTCCCCGTGTGTGGCCCGCAACGCCCGTTCTTACTCCGGCTACAGACGGCGGATCGACGGCTGCGGCGTGGTGATCGTGGCGGTGGCATTCTCGCGGCGTGGGACGTGGAGATCATGGTTTAAAAGCGTGATTTCGAGATCCACGGTGATCTGGTGGCTTTCGAGCTTCCTTGAGGTAGGGGGACAGATCCTTACGCTCTTTACTACTTTCCCCACGATTTATAGGTCGAGGAGAGATCGAGATGGGTGTTTTTGAGTAGGGAGGGTCAAATTCCATGATTTGGGGTTGAGCGCTGGATCTCTCGTTCCGTGGGGTTTTTGACCGATCTAAGGGTGTAGATGCATGCTAGGAGGCTTGGGGATGAATTCTCATTTGTTTCCCCATCATCAGGTGATGATCGAGTCGTGGATCGAGTTTTTTTGGGCTTTCCCGCCGGTTTCATGCTCGGATGAGCCTTGCGGCCCTTCCAGGGACCGCTAGGCTCCCTTAGCGGTCTCTAGGAGACCGTTTAATAACACTGTATTGTCGAAAGGCCTTAGTGGTCCTCCCAAGACCGCTAGGCTTGGTGTGGCAGTCACGCGATAGACCGCTACCCATGGGTTGGCAATCGCCAGGTGATCGTTTCCCTCGTTTGACTGTTGCGCCCTCAGGGTGTGTGTTTCCGACCGTTGGGAGCCACATGTTGGGTAATGGTCGGGGTACGATCGTTTCTTGATGCCTTGCGGTCATGGCTTGACCGTTTGGCTAGCTTAGTGGTCCAACGATAGACCGCTAGGCTCTCCCGTGGCCCATTCCCTTGCAGTCATGGCTTGACCATTTGGTTGGGCTAGTGGTTTGGCGATAGACCACTAGGCTCAACTGTGGCTCGTCCCTTGCGGTCATGGCTTGGCGGTTTAGCTGGGCCTTGGGTCCCAGAGGAGATTGCTAGGCTCACCTTGCAGTCCAGAGAGGACCGCTAGGCTGAGGGACAGTCCTGATTGGACCGTCGCTCCGTTTCCTTTTGCCTGGTAATTTTTGTGAGTGGGGTCTCACCTCTAGTGACCTATCCACTAGTCGTAGCTTTCCTGCACACGCTGACGCGGACCCACTCGGGAGTGGTGGAGAGCATGACCCGGTGAGAGACGATTTTATGCTAGTTTCCGCAGGGCCCCTTGCCTCTCTCTCTCTCTCTCTCTCTCTCTCTCTCTCTCACACACACACACACACACACACACGCACCACTTAATTTCATTGCTGCCCTAAGTGATCTCTCTCTCTCTCTTGCCCGCACACACACACACTCTCACACGTGCAGATCCCTTCCCCAATCAGACATCAATAGATGGTATCATAACCAACCAAAACCCAATTTCATCCCTGTTCGGACAATGCGCTTAGTGCAATGTGGACCTGTGATGCTGGGCCAAATGTTCATAGATCTTGCCAGACATCTCAATAACCAGCCTAAACTCTTTTAAAATGAAGGGGGAAATCCACTGGGCCTAGCATGCCAATTTCTGCGGCCCACCTGTAGGGCCCATCTCCATGACCCACCTCCAGCCAGCCCCAGTCTGACATGTAGCCTGCCGCAGCCTGTCGCGAGATTGGCCTGGGTCCAAGTTTGTACAACGCGTGAGCCTCTACCATCCGGTGCCAACAATGCATGCCTCCAACAAGCGTCATCGCATTAATGGCGGAGTAGCACTAGTCCGATGAAGAGATGATAGGTCAACATCGTTGCTACCCCCCTTTTGTTGGGCAAAGCGGCACCCACTTCTTCAATAAGTACTGCCGCATTAATGGTGGGAAAACCACCATGTAGCGAAGAGATGGCAAGCCAATGCCTACACCTCCAACAAAGGGACATATGGTGGGCTGGCATCCATGTCGTCCCTACCCTGTAAGGCCTACAAGCAGGCGACTCACGCCTCCATAGGTCAAGGCAACCCCCACATCACCAACTCATGCAAGAAAGGTCAACAGACAAGCTCGAAGAAGGCCATATAAATAGGCCCTAACTAGAAGGTTAGGGAGGTATGCAACCTCTGCCCTTCAAAATCCCTCTGTTCTCCTACGTCCGAGCACTCCCCCTCTCCATTTACATTTTACTAACTTAATCATCAGAGGTTTGCCCAATGGGATCATTCCCAGGGCTCCCTCTGATGCCTCTCTATCCTTGCAGGTTTCCCGTTGACGCCATCGTCTTCATCCCACACCAGAAAAAAATTCAGGGGTGTAGCCCATGGTTTGAGGTGAGTGATCTCGACCTCTACACTTCTTAGCGTCATCTATAAGAACTAGAACTAAAGGGTATGGCACCTCGATGGAACTGCCACAATGTCAACAATCGACGAGGCACCGTCAGCTCTTGCCAAGCATCCCGAAATAGACTGACGAGTGACCATCTGTCCTAGAGGGATCACTTCCAGCCCTCTACTCACTTAGAGGTGGAGGAACTGATCGATATGCACCATTAGCTACAGATGTAGATGGAGGCTTACCGGGGCCTCCTCAACTGGCTAGTGGAGTAGGACCGTACGACAATGATTCCTCTACCCAGAAGCTGAGACCAATTGGTGCCTGGCAATCGGGCGCCCTCAACCACTTCTGCAACATGCACCCTGTGCTGAAACAAGTACTCTCTGTGCTGCTCACCATGCCTCTTTCACTCCAATCCAGGAATGGTCCTCTACCTATGACGCTATGACGATGTCGATCGAGAGCTCAAAGGAAAGGTGCGCTACCTAGATGACATCATTTAGGTAGCTAAGATGAAGGTTATGGTCAATGACGACACAAACTTCCAAGCCTCCTTCTCCCAGGAGACTTTGCCACCGTTCACTCCATATGACAACATCACTAATTCGGCTGACTACCTTCATAGCTTCAAGTCCAACTTGGTCTTTTGTTGAGCCTCAAACGTAGTGAAGTTCTGGCCTTCACCACCACATTCTAAGAGAATACTCTGATGTGGTTCGAGTCCCTACCGGCGGGCTCGATAACCTCCTTTTAGCAAATGAAGTGGATGTTCAAATAGAACTTTCACAACTACAAGAAGGAGGTGTGAAGAACCCCTGTGGGACTTCATAGCAGACTTTCGCATGCAAGGAAGCCCTCAGCATCCCTCGCTTGGATGTGAGCATTGCCACCACTATCCTGACCTATGGAATGGGGGGCCATATCCTCTACCGCACACTGGGCCAGGTATAGGGCCCCACCATACTCATGGATCTCCTCGCACTAGCCTAGAAGTATGCTAGTTACGAAGAGAACATGGCTGCCCTCAGGTAAGCAACTGGAGGTGACCTAGCTGAGCATAAGTGCTTGTCCGAGCACCCCGAGTACAATCATGGAAAGGGGGAGTGCTACGATCACAACGCACCAAAGGTAAAGTCTACTTATAGGCAATACACTCCCCTTAATGCTCCCCCTGAGCAGATCCTCATGGACATCTATGAGGAGCCATTCCGCTAATGGCCCCGAATGTTGAAGGTTGATCCAGGCTAAAGGAACCCAAGGATGTTGTATCGCTTCCACTGTGACCACGACCACAACACTAAAAATTACATCCAACTATGGGACATGCTCAAGGACCTCGTTCGATGAGGACTCCTCGAGAAATTCATGGCCAAGGCCGTGGAGTGACAAGAGAGGTGGGATGACACTCCACCCATGTACAGCTTAGAAAAGAGATCATGTTGATCTATATACATCCTCAGAATCATCCATATTAGAATGGGTCAAATTATGGGGATTTTCCAATTCAGAAGGTATTAATGATTCAGTCTTCATTTCAACAATCTCCATCTTAGTCGTCAAGGTTCTGGATACCTGTTGATGCCCTTGGGGTTTCACCTCCTGTGAGGAATGGGATGGGTTCATTAGAGAAGCAGAGGCCAAGTGGCTTTGACTGTGGACTATAGCAGATGAAGGAAGATCGACCTTCATGCGTTTAAATGAAGACTGAAGATCGACAGAACTTTCTCTTGTTGAAATGCCCTTGCTTTGCATTGATCTATCGGCATCAGCATCATTCATAGTTTTCCAAGAAGCATTCCCCGAGTTCACAAAATCAGCACTAGGTGGAGGATGAACAGATAGCTTACGTTGTTTTGTTGTGTAAAGACGTACAGGAACACAAACAGGGCAATCCCCAGCTCGGCAACTACGATAATGCTTAATAAGGGCCTTTGACTGACAACAGCGAGGATACCCACATTGATCAACTTTACAGTTCCGCATATGAGATAACAGATGCTGTACTGTTATGCAGTTAACTTCTTGGCATTTTCCTTTTGGAGATGGGCAACAGCGAGCATGGAGCAAGAACAGCAGCCATCTTTGTTGATTTAAGTATTGCCGTTCACGCAGTGATTTTTTCATTTCACATCCCCCGCAGGTTAATTGTGGTACCGTTGCACTAGTTGCAGCAACAGAATGACTGGTGACAGATCCCTCTGAAGAGAAATGAGGTTGCTGAGCTTCATCTTGTCCTGTAATTCTTTGGTGAAAATCCTCCTGAAAATGCTGCTCGAATGATGAAACATCAAGTGTCTGGGATTTCTGGAGTGCTTGAGGATGCCACTGTCCCCGCAGAAGTTCAGACCGTGAACTAGTAGACAGAGAGTTAACCTCGTTCTGTGACTCAGAACCCTGATTCAGTGGATGAAATATTTGGTGCATTCGTTGTGATCCTTGTGCGAAAGGCAAGTTAAAACCCTGAGACTCAGAAAAATGGAAAAAAGCTCCCTTGGAATGATCCTCAGCTGTGTTATTTGGCTGGTGTTGACTCTGAAATTCAGAAACTTGAAACTGTTCAGGTGCCTGTGTGGGTAAAGGTTCAGGACAAGCATTCATTCCCTGATCACTTGTCATTTGTCCTTCAAAATTTGATGCCAAAGTGGACTGTCTCAGTGCATCATTCTTCAACATATGTTGTTGATGTTGCTGAATTTGCTTTTGCTGTTGCTGAAGCTGGACAACCTGTCCATATGGCTGATCAGGTTGTTCCTGAAATTGCTGCTGTTGTTGAAATTTTTGCATTTTCTGCTGAGACTGAAGATGATCTCCAGTGGTGTGGACAGAATGGAAATTCATTTTTTGTGAATGATCGAAGGATGGAGGCTTCGAATGTGAAATTTGCTGCATTAACTGCAAATTTTGTTGATCACCTTGCAATGGATACATTTTGTTTTTAGGCTGCAAGTTCATCGAATTCATGTTTTGCCTGTTTATTGTAGTTCCAACAGTTGTTGCCATGTCATACAGATTCCCAGCTCCTGATAGTTCAGCAGCATTCACCCCATATCCATCCCTAGGCACCGGCATCACCTCCCGGGATGATGACACTGATAAGATTGGTTGATGTTGTTGCTGTTCAATATGCTTTTGCTAGGGCCTTGGGGAAGCACCATAAAGAATTGCACTCAGATACCCATCAGATGCCAGAGGCCCATTCATGATTTGTGCATTTTTACCAACTAATGCTCCCCCTCCATTAACAATTCCATTTGAGGATCTGTAAGAGGAAGGCCTCTGTTGCACATCAGGTCTCAAATCCGCTCCTATGTGTGTTCTGATGCCATGCAACATGCTGCTGTTCTGATTCTCGAGATACTGTTTATCTTGTTCATGTGGTTGTTGTTGTAGGTGATGCCATGGCTGTTGTTGCTGCTGCTGTTGCTGTGATAAAATTGATGATTGGACGCTAGGAAACCTACCCCCAGTACTACCACATTCAGCGTTCATAGGCAAAGATTGTGGAAGATTCAACCCAGGAGTAGGAATCATCTGACTTGAGAGCTGTGGTACACCTCTAGATGACATCATATTTGTTCCACTGGACATAGCAGACACATTCGCAGGTGCCTGCCGGTACCCACTAGATAAAGAACCTGCAGGGAGCAATACAGCAAATTGCATTCAGCTGGAAAAAGTAATGGCACAGGTAATCAGAGTTACTAAAGATCTGCACTTGGATGAGTAATCATCAGATGTAGCGAAAGAGACACCGTGCCCAGTGTTATTTATACCATTTGCAGATGACAGCATGTCGCCTGTGATGACAACAGTTGGTGCTGTACTACCAGAGCCACTAAAAGTAGATATGGAATTATTCAAGGAACCGGGCACTACTGTGTTTGAACCATTGCCATGAGATATGCCTGGTGTGCGTATCATCGTAGTGACAGGTGAGGAAGATGATATTGGATGGGCTGGAGGCTGGTTGTTTCCATACATTTATAAAAATTCACAAAAAATTCAGAATAAATGATGACATTGTTCCAGTCGCTACTTAATTTATTGACGGCCGTGTGGAAAGGCATCATTTCTGTATTCTTGAACAAAGATTCTTATATTTCCATAAATAAATCTAGGAAATGACGACTGTTTACAAAGGCGTTATTTTAAATAGCGACCCGTCTCATGTCGTCATTTGAGTTCCGTGTTCGTTTCGTCTGCAACCTTCCTCGGAAGAGTCCTTCCGTGTTTTAACTCTTTAGGTTGATTAGGGAAGGGAAGTTTGGCAGGATAGGGACGATCGTTGTTCTAATCCCTTCAGAACAAGGTTTATTAGGTGTGTTCATGCCCTATAAATAGCTGGTACTATCCTCCTGTTAAAAGGTTAAGAAGAAGAAGAAGTACGTTGTAAAAGAGGCTTTTGTTGAGTTTCCACGGCTAGGGTCCCTTCTGTCTGCAGTCGCCCCCTGTGGCTTTGGTTCTTCCTCTACTACTGACAACAGCAGCAGGAAGCTTTGAGTTGTTTATTATTATTATTTCTTTTGTTGTTTGCTTTTGGGTTTAGGTCACATCATCATTTGCATACCTGTTCTTTTGTGTTTTTCATAACATATTCTCCCTTCCTCCCATATTTCTGTTAGGGGTTTTAAAACAAAAACAGAAGGTGTGTTCATGCCTATGTTGTGCATCTTTGTTTCTTTTGAGCATTGATTCTGCACGTTGGGCTAATCCATATTCTTTTTTTTTCTGGTTTTCACTTGTTTTGCAAGGTAATCAAAGTAGACCCCCCTTCATCGGCCGACCGATTGGAGGAGGAAGAAAGAAACCCTCAATCTCCCCCGCTTCTTTACAAGGTACATGCGATCATCCCTTCTTTTTTGAGGTAACCCCTCTGGTGATCACCCTCCATATTAGCACCTCGTGCTTGTTTCTTCTTTGGTCATATTTCTCCTTTCTTTAAAGTCTAAGTGACACGTTCACAAATTGGCGATCATGGTGGGACTTCTTTTGACTTTATTTTGATTACCCCTCCTTCGGCACCCTCGTGTGCCCCTTCCCTTTGGCACCCTCGAGTGCCCCTCCTTTGTCACCCGCGTGTGTCCCTCCTTGGCGCTCTACGTAGCACACTCCCTTTGTGCACCACGTGCACGTTTTCCCACTAGATTAGCCGATTTAGCAACTGTTCTTAGCATAAAGAATTGGTTGCTGTTGTTTTCTACTCCCAAGGTGATTAGCAGCTTACATTAAGTCATTGTTTCCATATTCAGCGACTCCTTGCACGGGCGCTGTTTCAGTTTTATTTTTGGTATTTTTAAAATTTTCTTAATTGACGACCCCCATAGAGGCGTTATTTTTAGATTACATGCCTAACACCAAGGCGTCATATCTGCGCTTGCATCCCACTGTTCACAGTATTTAACGCCCCTGTATAGAGGCGTCAGTTGTCTATTTAGCGCCTACTTCTAAGGCGTCATTTATCCTCTCGAGCTTCTGCTTCAGGCCTCCAGATTCCCTGTTCACAGTATTTAACGCCCATGTATAGAGGTGTCAGTTGTCTATTTAGCGCCTACTTCTAAGGCGTCATTTATCCCCCTGAGCTCTTGCTTCTAGCCTCCTAATTTACTATTCACATATTTAACGCCCCTTCGCAGAGGCGTCATTCATATATTTAGCGCCTTTCTTCAAGGCATCAATTTTTTATCACTGTTCCCTGCTGTTTCGCAGTGAGTCGCGATTGTCACACAGTCGTGTTTTATTGATTTAGCACCCCCTTACAGGGCGTCATTTATCTCTGTTACAGCAGAGCTTTCCTGTTTACTATTATTACTATCTGCGGTTGCATTATATTGATTGCTTGATTGATTATTGCTTGATCTGTCTACATCATATTGTATCTTTGCATCAGTTTGAGAGACCTCCTCTCTCTGCACCCCTAGGATTCCACACCCCCTCTTAGATTTGGAAGGACCCTCTATTGAACATTCCGTCTCTTTGGACTGAAAATTCCTCTTCCAAGACCTCCGTAAGTCCACGCACCCGTGGATTCCCTCATGGACGCCGGGCTGGTTGTACCATTGAAGACCCAGAGTTTAGATATCCCATCCGTTGGTGAGGAGAGAGAAAGAACTTAGAAAACCCAGAGATTACACCCCAAATTGAAACTAGGACTCACTTTGAAGAAGAGAGAATCTGATACCTATTTAAAACTCACTTAAATCTTGAGATTGAAATCCTAAAATCTTGAGTTCATTACAACTTGTGTGAACCGTTTATTTGTTTGGGTGTTACTTCTCTGTTGCTAGTTTATAACATTATTCATTCCTTAAAGATGCAACTCCGTTCAGATAAAATCATCAATATGGCCAACTACGGACACTCTTATGATGACTATGAGGAGGATTTGTTCACACCGTCCCATGAGGATTACCCTCAACCTCCTCCCTATTATGAGGGGAGTCATGCTCACCCTTACCCTCATTACTCACAAATTCACATGGTAGACACCACTGTCCAAGAGGGTGAACTTCCCTCCCAGTCTTAACCTACCATGCAAGAGTCATCTGGGGCTGCTTCCCCGTCACTCAATGTCCAGGATTTAATTCAAGCCCTGTCTCAATTGGACGACTCCCAACGACAGGCAATCCAAGTAGCTTTAAAAGGGAAATCTGTCCCTTCGTCTTCCAACCCTCCACTGGTCGTGGGTGGCCATTCACCTCTTCATGACCAGGTGGTCTTGCATAAGCCTCATTCATGCCCCCCAACCCCCGTCATGGTCACACCGCCCCAGATAGCAAGCCATTCAGTGGCTAGGCCTCAATATCCCACACCTCCCCAACTTTTAAGGAGGCCTATGTTGAGTACGTTCCCGTCATATCCAGCCCCGATCGAGTCTGACCCTAATACTGTTCTCCTCCAGAAGATTGCTAGCATGGAGGAGCAGCTCAAGAAAGTCACGGCACCAAAGAATGCTCCTGAGATTGCTCTCCCCACCTTGCCGGTATTCCACTTGCCACCATCTGAGATGCCAAACTTTCGGCATTATAACGGGACGGGTAATCCGTTCATTCATTTGAAAGACTTTATGTATGAGACGTCATTTTGGCAAGATAACAAGATTTCTTTGGCATACCTCTTTAGAAGGTCGCTGGACGGCCCTGCACTTGAATGGTTTTATTCCTTGGAATTGGCCGAAGCCAATGACTTTGATATAGTCCAGCGAAAATTTTTGCAGAAATATAGGGACCGCGTGGGTCCGTCGCTATCAGTAACCGACCTTGTTGCTGAGAAGATGAAGCCCGAGGAAGACTTCATTTTGTTTGCTGATAGATGGAGAGCTATGACCGAGAAACTAAAAGATACATTGTCGGAGCAGGAGCAAGTGAAATTGATCATTGCTAATGCAACTCCACAATTTCGGCACATTCTGGCCATGAATGAACTCTCTACAATGGAGGAATTATATGAAAGGGCACGTTATATCCAAACTCAAATGAAGGATTCGCCCATCATGGGCATGTTTGAACCAAAGCCCAGGCTCATAAGAAAGACCAACACTGCAAACCCAAATAGTGCCACTACCGAGGGAACAGTCACAAATGAACAAGTGGGAGCAGTGGGCAACCCTCCGCCCTTCCGCCATCCATATAATCCCAGACCGCCCCAACAACTAACCTCCTTCACTGCACCACCTCCGCTTCAAAGGCCACCACCCGCTCAAGCCTTCCAACCTCCACCGCAACAACCTACTCAAGCTTTTCGACCTCCACCTCCACCACCAAACCAGAATCTATCTCACAATCCCCCTGCTCCCCAGCAATATCACAATGTCCCTCCACCCAATAACTACGAGCCGCAGCAACCCAGAAGGCCCATGGGCCCCAGAAGAGCCGAATACCCTCCATTACCAGAAACTCTCTCAGATATTTTCAATGCCCTAATGGCCGCCAACTTGCTCTACTCACCAAAAGAAAGAACGGTGTGGCCACAGAATGTTGATACCTCCTGGTACTGTGTTTTCCATAGGCAGCCCGGTCACAGCATAAGCCACTGCTTCCATTTTAAGGATTACATATATGATTTAAACGATCAGGGAGGTATAGACTGGGATGAGATGAGAAAAGTCATAGCTTCCATGAAGGCAAGAAGACCACCACGGCAGCAACAAGGGCAACAACAACAGCCGCCACAAGGCCCACAACAACAACAGGCTCCTGCACCCCAGCCTAATATGGGGATAGTGAACGATCCATTATCGGAGCACCCGGTGCAAAATCAGCAAGTAAACCCTATTACCTCAATCCCTGAAGTGGAGAGAGGACAGTATTGGTACGAAGAAAGCGCCTCTGTCGGGGCCATTACACAAAACACCGATCAACCAACCCATTTGTCAAGAACTCTTCAACCAGCATCTCCTCAACCTCCACGTCCCCTCATACACTCCACTACCCCAGCACCACTCAACCCTAACTCCACCCCTCCACGACCCCTTCTCATCCGCCCACCCAGGAGTTGTCCTCCACAAAACCCATCAAATAAACCTCTCCTTATCCACCCCTTGCTTGCGACCACCTCCCCTCCAACTTCACCACAACCAACTCCACAACAACTAACACCACCTACGACTGCCATGCTTCCGCGATCTCTCCTTGTCCGTCCACCAACCACACGACCTCCATCTTCACCTTCCAGCAATCCCCCGCCGGTAAGGCCTCTTATAATAACCCCTCCTACCACCAATCCTGCACCCTTGGCCGACGCATCCTCCACTGTTCCCTCTACCTCCACTAACCCAACTCCTACTTCGGCCCCGATAGAGGCATCAGAAACAATGGTGCTCCGAAGTGGATGAATGTTTCAACGAGTATTTCCTCAGCGGGAGCAGGAGCCCGCACAAGAACAAGCGGAGCAAGAACAAGAATCTGTGCCGGGCACAGAATATGATTTGCTAAAACATCTAGACAGAATGCCAGCCCAGATCTCAATTCTGGAATTAATCAAAAGATCTGCCACACATCAGCTGGCTCTAAAGTAGTATCTGCAGAGAGTGATGGTGAATGAAGATATAGCAGCCGAGTAGATTACCACAGTTTTAACTCCAGTCGGTAGCCAACCATCCATCACCTTTTATGAGCACAAACTGGCTCCACAGCCGGCCAGGAAGTATGCCCTATGCATCACAGTGGACATCAACAAGGTGCTGGTAAAGCAATGCCTAGTCGACACCTGCGCATCAATTAATGTTCTGCCACCAAGTACATTGAAAATGTGTGGCATACCAGAGAGCCAGATTCGGCCAACCATTATTACTGTGACAGCTTATGACAACACAAAGAAGCCGCCTCTGGGCATGATTACTTTGAAGGTTGGATTGGGTCCTGTCACTATTACAGCTGATATATATATATCTAGACATGAAAATTTTGGTGTCCACAAGCAGATGGACCAATGCAGCATAATAGAATGGAGAACAACTAGGTGGTTGGCAGAATCGAAGGGAGGACACACAAACGTGTTCATCTAAATGCACCTTCCGCCGTCCACGGAGGGAGAGGAGGGGTCCCGGAAGCGTGCCTTCTATTGTATCCTCCCTTCCAGGAGACGGGAGAGGGGGTCTCCCCCTCCCATCCATTCTTTCTCCCTCTTTTGCTTTTCGTCTTTTTTTTTTGTTCTCCTCTTTGTTCCCATCATCTTTGCCGATGGTAAGGAAGGACACGACTCTTCCTCTTTTTTCTTTTCTATTTTCTTTTGGCGTGCATTAGGGACAAGTTCGGGCATGATCAGGGCTTCCGGTCCCATCATCTGAGCCAGTTTCCACACTCGGTGGAGTCAGTGGCTCGAGGTGAAGCTGCTTGCTCCTTTGTGTGCCCAGTTATCATTCTATTATTGTAAGGGCTATTGCCCGCTCAATGTACTATTGATTGTAATGAATAAAGAAAATTTATCTTTATTTCGTCTATGCTCAATGGTGCACAACTCAGAACTAGAATCTACGTAATGCTGTAGCATTCCATGTTCGCGGGATCGGGTCTCCCTCCATGGTCGCCAACTTGTAAGCTTCTTTCCCGAGTGCCTTGACCACTCGGTAGGGGCCTTCCCAGTTAGGGGCCAACTTCCCCGCCGCTTCTAGTGGTCGAGAGGCCTCGGCCTTTCTTAGGACTAGATCTCCCAGGAGGAATTGTCGATCCCGAACCTGGGCGTTGTAGTAGCGGGCCATGCGTCGCTGATACTCCATCGCCCGGATTCTGGCGGCTTCGCGCAGCTCTTCAATTAGCTCAATATTTTCCAACAGCTTTTGGTCATTAGGTTCGGGCTGAAAGTTGGCCACTCGGAGAGATGGGCAATCGATCTCCAATGGAATGATGGCTTCAGTGTCGTAAACCAAGTGGAAAGGGTTTTCCTCTGTTGAGGCCCTTGGAGTGGTGCGGTACACCCATAGTATGCTAGGCAAATCCTCCAGCTAATTACCCTTGACCTTGTCGAGTCTAGTCTTTATGCCTTTAAGGATAGTCTTATTAGCATTTTCGACCAAACCATTAACCTATGGGTGGGATACCGAAGTGAAGTGATTGTGAATATTTAGATTGGCACACCTATTCCGAAAATAAGTGCTGTTGAATTGCCGATCGTTGTCGTTTACTATCAGTCGGGGGATGCCAAAGTGACATATGATAGACTGCCACACAAAACTCCATGCTACAACTTCTGTCATCTTTGCGGATCCCTCGGCCTCGACCCATTTGGAGAAATAGTCACTGGCGATGATGATGAACTTCTTCTGGGCCTGGGAGACCGGAAATGAACCTAGGATATCATTTCCCCACCTAACGAAGGGGTACGGCTCGGTAAGCGATACAAGTGTTGAGGCCAATTGGTAAATCAAATGATCAAACCGCTGGCAGCGTTTACACCCCTGAACGTAGGTCACGCAATCACGTTGCAAGGTTGGCCACCAGTATCCTTGCCGCAGTAGAATTCTTGCAACAAACCTTCCTCCTTGGTGGGCACAATAGATCCCTTCATGAACCTCCTCGACTGCTCGCCGAGCTTCCTGAGGGGCAATGCATTTGAGGAGGGGTCCGGTGGAAGATCGTTAGTAAAGCAGTCCGTCGAGTAGAACAAAACGACGCACTTGATATTTGAGTTACCGGGCTTCTCGTGGGTCGGGGGGCTCCTGTCCATCGGTTAGCCAACAGATATAAGGCGTCCTCCAATTGCCGGGTGATGCACTAACAGTGGCTACGAGCTCGGGATCCACGCTGGGGCGCTCAAGCTCTTCGAGGACGATCGATTGGGTCCCACATGAGTTGGTAGAGGAGGCGAGGTGAGAGAGTGCATCTGCTCGGGAGTTGTCCTCCCGAGCTATTTGGATCACCTGGAAGTTCTCAAATGATCGAGCTATCTCCTTTACCCGTTGAAGATATTTAACCATTAGCGGCTCCCGAGCTTCGTACTCCCTGTTGATCTGGCTGGCCACTGGCTGTGAGTCGGTATAGATCTTGACCCGTTCGGCTCCCTGACGCTTCGCCATCCGAGAGAGTGCATCTGGCCGGGAGGTGTCCTCCTGAGCAATTTGGATCACCTGGAAGTTCTCAAATGATCGAGCTATCTCCTTTACCAGTTGAAGATATTTAACCATTAGCGGCTCCCAAGCTTTGTACTACCCGCTGATCTGGCTTGTCACCAGCTGTGTGTTGGTATAGATCTTGACCCGCTCGACTCCTAGGCACTTCACCATCCGAGCCCACGAAATCAGGGCCTCGTGCTCGGAGGCATTGTTGGATGCCGCGAACTGAAACTTTAAGGCGTACTGTAATTCAATCCCCTCTGGGGAGCTGAGGAGAACTCCCACCCCACTGTCGGCCGAGCTTGAGGACCTATCAACGAAAAGTTCCTAGACCGGGCCAGCCGCAGGTGGGGGGACATAGAGAATGAGGCGCATATCTGCATTGGCTTTTTGGAGTTTCATTCTGTTATCCACAGTAGGATTAGCATCAAAAGACATTTGTGCCTGCTCAAGCTTGTCTTCAGCATCATATTTCGCCTGATTAATGTTACCAAATGTGTCTTTGTTCCAAACTTTTAAAGCAACCTTCAAAGTTTTGAGCTTCACCTGAAGGACATGAAAAGGATGGCTCTCCATATGATTAATATTCCTCCACTGCATTTTAACAAAATCTAGGAAGCCTTCATGTGTATGCCACATATGTTGATATTGGAATCTCCCTGGGACTGACTGAGATGGTTTCAGTTGTAGAAGGATTGGAGCATGATCCGATGGGCCTCTTATTAGATGTTTGACTAGTATATTAGAATTAGATTGCAGCCAATGTGAATTATACAGAATCCTATCCAATCGGGCTCTGATGTGAGAAGGCCCAGCTTGATTATTTGTCCAGGTGAAGGCAGAACCAGAGTAACCCGCATCAACAAAACCAGTAGCAGATATAAAGCCCTGGAAGTCAGTCATGGCAGCCATAGAAGAGAAAGAGCCACCAATCTTTTCTTCGGGAGAAGCAATGCAATTAAAATCTCCCCCAATGATCCAAGGGATAGACACACCTTGAATAATTGCCATGAGAGAATCAAACAAATCCCTACGATTCCTCACTGAACAAGAAGCATAAATGGCAGTGAAATACATTGTTACTGAATTGTTATCCATGCAAGCAACTGTCAGGTACTGTGGGTGAAGCTCTATAATGTCCAGGCAAATATTGGACTTGTGGAATAACCAAATTTTGGAGGTTTGTCCATTATTGCCTATGTATGAATGAAGATTAATGCGTCGGGCCACATTTTGAGCACGATTAAAACTTATGTGTGGTTCAGATATGGCAGCTATACAAATTTCATGATCTTTAATAATCTGGGCAAGACTTCTAACAGTAGCTTTATTACCTATTCCTCTTACATTCCAAAACAAGGCTGAATTAAACATGAGCTAATGAAGAGTGTGAGTGAGCAGCCAGTACCTTGGCTTTGGCCCTGGTCAAACGGGCATCACTGAAGAGAACCCCTGGTAAAACTGAAACCTCAGATGAGTTTTGGTCTTGGGAGTAAATCTTACTGTCATTAGCTTGACATAACATTCTGGAATTTTCCAGTGTTGACAGTTTTAAAACAGCTTCCGAACTTGTGTTCTTGGTGATATTCAGGTCTGAGCATTGGGATACTGGGAGCTGAACAGAGTTCTTGTTCTAAATTGCATCATTACTTATGTGGATTGAAGGAAGCTCAACTACTTCTGCATTATCCTCTGAGCTAGACATTTCTGTTGTGATAGTCTCTTTAGTGACATTCCTACAAACAGGTAAAAGGGGTCCAGGTATACCTTTTAATCCCAAAGGCCCTGCTGTTGGGAAAGAACTTTGAGAATATCTTAAACCTTCAGTAAATTTGACATCCTTATCAATAAGTTTATCTTGGACAAAAACTTCCGCAGATTCTGAATCGTCTGATGTCTGAGGGAGAACTGAGAATCTGTTAATTTCCTTATCTGTTGTCTTTGAACCAAGAGCTGGCATTGTTGACATCTGAGGCCTATATTCCTGGCGAATTGCTTTCTATGCTTCGGTTGGAGGGGCACTGATTGGGTGCTTCCGCACTAAATTCTTGCTTCATTTCTTCTTACAGTCCTCCTTCTTGTGCCCGATATTGTGACAATGAGAACACAAATGTGGCACTCTATGATAGCTAATTCGCTGCCAAAAACCACCGCCATCCGTACCGATCCATAAACGCTCCTTTCTCTGCATAGAGAGGTCAAGCTCGACGCACACCAGGGCCTCCGAGGTTTTAGTCATGGCTTTAGTTGAATCATGAATCCGCATAACTAGACCGATGTTCCCTACAATGGATCGGAGCATATCCTCTTGATAAAAATTGACTGATAGCACTGGAAAACCAATCCAAACAGGGATGGCCGAAGGATCATAGTCGAAGTCAAAATCATGAGACCATTTGAAAAATCTAAATAGAAACCCCTTGATATAAAGGTTCTTTTGAAGTAGAACTTTAAGGAAATCGACTTCGCAACCCATCCGAAGCAGGACATGTCTTACATTCATTCGACTAATGATCAAATCAGTGTTGAGCTGTAATCGTTGTGACAAATAAGCTTTGATATCCGAGATCGAGGGGCGACCATATGAACACTTAACAATTATAGCATGTTGAAGGTAGGAGCAGGATGCCTGAATTTCTTCACAGGTGAAAAAAATAGTAGGCTCGCCTTGATCAGTGTATGCGGGAGGCTTCACCGGAACCGAAATTCGAAGCTGTGGCTGTGATTCCATAAGAATTTGGGCATAAGATTTCCGATAAGGCACCACTACATCATCAGGGCTATCAGTATCGTTGCTCTTTGGAGAAGTCGGAGCCTCCCCCGCCATGCCAGCCATGGCCGACAGGGAGGGAGAATCACCGGAGGAGGAGGAGAAATGAGCATTGTTGGGAGACAGAGATCCCGAGGTAGAGTTACTCACATGACCAGAGCAGAGGCTGAGGCGTCGCAGTTGGTGGAAGGTACTCTTCCGACTTTGGGTTGTGCGGCTCGTGTTTTGTTCGATTCGGGTGCTTCTTATTCGTTCATTTCGGAGGATTTTACTCAGAGTGTAGAGGACCCGGTGGTCGAGATGTCCTATGATTTGGCGGTAGAGTTGCCTACCGGTGACTTTATGATCACCCCATATTGCTTTGACAAGGTGCCTGTATGGGTGGAAGGGTGAAATTTACCGGTCAGGCTTTACGCGTTACCGCTTCAGGACTTTGATGTGATTTTGGGCATGGATTGGCTCGAGGGTCATCATGCCTTGGTGGATTGCACTCGAAGAAGGTCTACTTCTGGTAGCTTCGTGCACCCACCTTCTATTTTCGAGGTATCCGATCTTCCTCTTCCCGCTTGCTTATTTCGGCTATTAGGGCTCGTCGATTGCTTGATGCGAGTTGTCAAGGTTTTCTCACTTCAATGGTTTTGATAGATCGGCAGTGTCCTGATGTGGAGGACATCCCGGTTGTGTATGAGTTTCTCGATGTTTTTCTCGAGGTGTTACCAGGGTTGCCACCGTAGCGAGAGATTGATTTCGTGATTGAGGTGGTACTAGGTACAACGCCTATGTCGAAGGCCCCTTATCGTATGTCGCCTGCGGAGCTACGAGAGTTGAAGGCGCAGTTGCAGGAGTTGCTTACGAAAGGGTACATTCGTCCTAGTTATTTTTCGTGGGATGCACCGGTGTTATTTGTGAAGAAGAAGGATGGTAGTTTGAGGCTGTGCATCGACTACCGACAGTTGAACTAGGCGACTATTAAGAACAAGTATCCATTGTCTCAGATTGATGACTTATTTGATCAGCTTTAGTCAGCCCAAGTGTTTTCGAGGATTGATTTGAGATCGGGCTATTATCAGCTGCGGATTCGAGAGTCTGATGTGGAGAAGACTACGTTCCGATCGAGGTACGGGCATTATGAGTTCTTGATGTTGCCATTTGGGCTCACCAATGCCCCCGCAGCATTTATGGATTTGATGCATAGGGTATTTTGTCCGTACTTGGACCAGTTTGTGGTCGTGTTTATGGATGACATCCTTGTGTACTCGCGGTCTGTTGAGGAGTATGTGCATTATTTGAGGGTGGTGTTGTAGACCCTGCGCGATCACCAGTTGTATGTCAAGTTCAGCAAGTGCGAGTTCTAGCTCCGAGAGGTGCACTTCCTTGGGCATGTGATTTCTGGTGATGGTGTTTCCGTGGACCCGGCTAAGGTCAAGGCCATGGTGCAGTGGCCGAGGCTGAGTTCTATCACGGAGATTCGAAGCTTTTTGGGACTTGCGGGCTCTTATAGGAGATTTATCTAGCATTTTACTCGTATTGCGGCCCCGATGACCAGGCTTACATGGAAGGATGTGTCGTTTGTCTGGATGGAAGGGTGTGAGCAGAGTTTTATGGAGCTGAAGAGATTGCTCACTACCGTTCCGGTGTTGGTGTTGCCTTCAGGATCGGGAGGTTTCGTGGTGTGTACGGATGCTTCTGGGGTAGGTCTCAATGCTGTGCTGATGCAACATGAGAAAGTTGTGGAGTATGCATCTCGGTAGTTGAAGCCACATGAGGTAAACTACCGTGTTCATGATCTTGAGTTGGCAGTGGTGATCTTCGCCCCAAAGATCTGGAGGCATTATCTGTACGGCGAGAAGTTTGAGCTTTTCACGGACCATGAGAGTTTGAGGTATGTGTTCACCTAGAATGACCTTAACCTCAGGCAGAGGAGGTGGATGGAGTACATGAAGGATTACGATTTTACTCTGTCTTATCAGCCTAGCAAGATGAATGTTGTAGTTGATGCTCTGAGCTGGAGAGTAGTGGTCAGTTAGATGTTGTCGAGGAAGTGGAGGCTTTGGGAGAAGGTGCCGGCCATAACTTTTAGGCTCAAGATCCCTCAGGATCAGGGTTCGACTATCCTTGCGAGTTTGACTGTCACGCCAACTGTTCGTCGACAGGTGACTGAGGCCCAGTGCGTAGATCCCGAGCTACCCCGTATTCCGTTGATGGCCAAGGTGGAGCTTGATGAGGATGGAGCTGTGAGGTTCAGAGGTAGGTTGTACATCCCGACCGAGGCACAGGTGAGGCATACGATATTGCGTGAGGCTCACGGGAGCCGATATGTCGTGCACACCAGATGGGCTAAGATGTACCAGAACCTGAAGAGGTAGTTTTGGTGGCCTGGCATGAAGAGAGATACGGCGGAGTTCGTGGCCAGGTGTTTGACTTGTCAGCAGGTGAAGGCTAAGCACCAGCGACCAGGAGGTGCACTTCAGCCCTTGGAGATTCCTGTGTGGAAGTGGGACCACGTGACCACTGATTTTGTGGTAGGGTTACCGAGGACATCCAGTGGGCATGATAGTATTTGGTTACTGGTGGATAGAATGACGAAGATGGATCGGCTATTGCCGATCAAAGTCAGTTGGAGTGTGCAGAAGTTGGCCCACCCAAAAACAGTAATAGACAAAATAAGAATCAGGTAACTTGAAAATAAAAAGCATAAAAACAAATACTCACAAAGTATAATTTCAAGGAGCTGCATTCAACAACCCAAAAAAACCAATAGAACCAATAAATTACAAATAACCAAACGGTCAAATTGTGAAAAATAAAAATTGGAGTGAAATCACACATATTTCAGTGAAACACCTATTTTTCACTAATTTGAATTATATCCGCCAATGTATAAGACTTTTCATTTCTTGAGTTTCACAGAATGTGTGAATTGCATGCAGTCAAAGCATTTAAGGCACCAGTATTATTTATTTATGACATGGACCAGTCAAAAGATAACGTGTGACCTGTGCTGATTACCAAGTCGCGGGGCGCGTACTGCTCAACTTGGATTCGGATCAGTTTTTCTCTTGCCGGGCCATTCTGCAACGAAACTGGGTCATCCTTCGCGTGACACAGGACACTCCTACGAACCCAATTAAGATACCCGAACGTAACCCGAAACACCAGAGCCGTGCTCGTACGGAGTTGCTTTGTTCCTCCGCGAAAGAGCGACCGAGCGTCCGACTCTCCTCTTGCGGACACAGACAGACAGACAGCTTCAGCGGTGTCGTAGCGATCCCGACAACAAATAAAACAGAGCCACGTTACCAATCTCTTATTACGTTCTGATCCAGTACACGACGCGACGGAGCAGAAAATCAGGTCTCCTAGCTGACCTTTTCTCTTTATCCTTTGTTTGCTTCTGGTTCATGGGGGGACCGGATGAGGAGGGGAAATCCTTCTTGACGCCTTGTTCTCCGCCCTTCCGCCGTTTGGCCGTCCACTCGACGGCCGCACAGGAGCAGTCGGCGTCGCCGTCACGCTATCCCCCCACTCTCTCTCCCCTCTTATCGTTCCCCCACTACGATACGACTGGGTGGTGGGGGCGGTGGTGTTGGCTTGGCAGCGGCCTCGGGCGGCTTGTTCTCTTCGCCTTCGGTGGAAAAGGAGGGGGGGTTGAAGGCGGGGGACGATCGAGCCTGAAGATAGGAAGGAACAGGGAGGTCGATCCATGACGCTTGGTGGCTCTGGATCCGGCGTCGTAGGTATTATCTTGTGCTGTTCTCCCTCGCCACCTTCTTCTCTGTCTCTGTCTCTGTCTTTCTCCATCTCTCTCTCTCTCTCTATGGCCATAAATAGTGGGTTTGTCGCTGTCGATGTTTCTTGTTGTGATTGCTGGTCAGTGCTTTGGATTTAGCGGCGCAGCCGATGGAGTTATTATAGGACATTGCTGTTGCTGTGCTTTCTCCTCCCCTATTATTGTGCTTCTTGTTATTCTTTCTCCTCCCCCTCCTGCTCGTCCGCCACGGTCTTCTTCTTTGTACGAAACTGGTAAATTTGTGTGCTTTTGTTGAAACAGACGATTGTAATATGCTTCCGGTGTAAACGTGGGGGAAAGTTTGAGGTACATGTATTCTTAAAAATCCTTTGTTTGGTTGCTGTATTGGTGGTTATATCAGTGCGAGTTTTGATACGACTACCAATACTGGGGGTTGGGTTAGCTCTAGCAATTTTGGTATTCATACATTGGTATAATCTGTTGCCGTAACAAATTTGGTATGAGTGTGAACCTGTATTGAAGATATAACCTTTCAATCTTTTGAGAGTCTCAATACTCCCCGCCCTTTCCCTTCCTCACCCTTAACTATCTCCTTCCCCTTCGATTGTTGTCCACCGTGTTCCTCCACTCTCAATTTCAATATTGTAGGCGTTAAAAGGATTAGCGATAGAACTATATGTACATTTTGTTAAGGATTTCATTAACAAATTCCATTTTCTATATGTAAACCTTGTTGTTCAAGTGTGGGGCCTAATATTTCTTTGTACCATGTGCCACATGAAAAATGTGGAACTGAAGACTAGAAAAACAATTGTAGGCTTGTGCGAACTTTTGATTAGGAGGATGGACTCCATTGGCAGAGAAAATAACGTTTGGTATATGTAGCACCTTTCTTTCTTGTTGGGGGTTGGGTTTAGGTGGGTGGAAAATGTAGAGTGTTGGGTATATGGCTCATATTCAAAGGGTGCCAGATGGCTAGAGCAGAACGGGAAGGTTTTCCTATGTGGCATCATTATGGCATGCCCTTGAGCCTAGGGCAATTTTATCACATACTAAAACCTAGGGAGACACCATCAAAAGCTTTGTAATGGTTTCTTTCAGAATAATGTGGAGGAGGCAGTGTGGGAGGGGCTTCAGGGACATTTGGAAGTTCTATAGCTTACTGCAGCCCGAGGATGAGATGACCAATATTGAACTTGAGCGAGTTCCCTTTGTGAGCCTGAAACAACTGAATTAAATTGGAAATTCTTATCCATGGGATGTGACCCATAAACGATGACAATGGAAAGCAGCCAATGCCTTCTACCTCAATGTCAAATGTCAATAGGCTTATGAACCTGGAACAAGAATATGTGCAAACTTGGATATGTGTATAGTATTGAACATATATGGAGGAAAATGAGAATGTTTAGGGATGGGCCGTGCTATGGAGAAGCAAGCTTCGAAGGGTCTTGGATGAGGAGAAGGAGGAGAGAAGAAGAAGGAAGCAGGGATTAAAACTGAGAGCACTGAGTTTGCAAAATGACCCTTCTTTTTATTCATCCACACAAACGGGGGAAAGAGATACATGGGGATTTTATCCCGAAGGAAAGGGAGAACACATTGGGGGGAAGAGGAAGGAGATACGTCGGTGGGGGAGAGGGAATGGAGCACGAGCTCCTCCCCCCTCCGGACTCACCTTCCCTCTCTCACACACTCTCTCTCTTTTTCTTCACCTTGCAGGCACTGGGGGACCAAACTCCTTCTCTCTTTTTCTTCTTCTCTTCACTACACACAGTCGAGAGCCCTTTTCTTTCCCTTGCACACCGCTCAGCCAAGAGCCCTTTTCTTTCCCTTGCACACCGCTCAACCTAGAGCCCTTTGTTTCACCCCCCCCCTCTTTTGTGCCTTCGGTTGATGGTTATATGTCCCCCGCCGGATGTTTAGGTTCTTTTCATTCGAAGAAGAGTGTGCCCCGCCGCTTGCCCACGTCGTGACCATGTTGTTGTCTATCCTTTTCGCGTGCCACGTTGCATTGCCATCACTTGCAGGGGCATGGGCGGGCGGCCGATGGAGCGAGGGCTCGGTGGTGCAGGGCTCGAGAACTTCCATTCACGGAATATGTTTGGTTGCCTGTCGGTTCGACGCAACTGCTTAACCATTTCAAGCCATTGGTGGTTGTGCCGTTCCCAGAAAATAGGGGACCGACATGATGATGAGATGGCTTGTTTGCGTGCCAGAGAACCGCTTCAAAGAATAGCTTGTTTGCATCACCTAATCTGGCGTGGGGGAATAGTGACCGCGCCGGAATAGCCTTTTCTTTGCTTTCAAAATGAGCACGCCGTTTTAGCTTCCAAAATGGGCAAACGGGCACGCTGTATTAAGGCGCACCGCATTAAGGCATCGACAAAGGGAGGGCCGTATTAAGAAAAGTAAGGGGTGGCGCCATTTTAGTGCATTCAAAAAGGGGGTGCCGTTTTAACCAAAGTAAGGGGGCGCACCGATTTAAGGCCCTTCCACGCCGTTTTAAGCATCAAATGGATTCTTTTAGAAGTCGCGGCCATTTATATAAATGCTGGCATTCCCGGAATGTTCTAGCTGCAATGTATGGCCTCTGTAATATTCCGTTCACAGCCTCTGGGACTCGGTCTCAGACTTTGCGTGACTTTCGATGCATGCTGAGACTGTGCCAGAGTTCTCGACTTTTCTTTGATTTAGCTCTCGACATGGCCAGTTGGAGAATTGTGTCCATATCTTCTGCCTGAGGGGGCTTCCTTAACGGGTAGCATACCACCAAGTGAGTTCTCGTCCTGATCGGGTGAGATATGGGTTTGTTCGGCCTTCCCGTCTTCGAGTTGCGCTTGAACGCGTAGACGCGGGTGTCGTGTAATCATCATCATCATTTTTTTGACGTCCACACCACTATATTTGAAATTTGTATTACATTTGTTAAAAACATAAAGCCATTAAAATGCATTGTCTCAATCGCTTGTGATACTATCGATAACATTATCAGAAAGATTCTTTGTTGGGATTTTATTCAATTTTTCTCCTCTATTTTGCAGCACTTGATGCAGCAACAAAAGGAAACCGATATATAAATTCATGCCTGAGGTTATTGTTTCTCTTGTGTTTAACCCTGTCTGCATATCGTCAATATAATAGCAGTATACTGATTCTCAGAGTAATTATTGTTTGTGGAATCACCAATACCTTTTATGACATAAATACTTTGCATGATTTTTTTTTCTCACCACCTGTTTTCTACAAATTGAATGAAGAAATGAAGGGCATGGAAAGTCTAATCGTACAATTGTATCCTTTATTCATCTCATGCTTAACATTATGGTGCTGAAAGCAATCTTTTTGTGGCATGAATATGGTTTTGGTGAGTCATAAGGTTGTGGCCAAAGTAGTACATCCATGATCACGTTTAATGAACAATATTTTGATCTGACACTAATATTTTTGATCTGACACTATAGTGTTTGCATTTCATGATTCCACTTGTCCTTATATTTATCAGTTCTACTTACCAGTGAATTATGTATTCGTTTATTTCCAGTAGATTGTTTACTTCAAATTCTGATCAATTGTCAATGTAATGTGTTTTTCTAAATTATTATTTGTATGATCACATCCTTACCCAAAATCATCATTTGTTTTATTGGTTATGTAAAGCATAGTTCATATAGGGTCAGTGATTAGGAAATTGATATTAAGATATGTCAATGGTAGACAATGTGCATACAAATGGGCTAAGATTGATCAATTTTTTGTTTGATGGCTTTTGCCGATGGTGACAGGTGGAACTAAAGGTTTATTTGCCCAAAAAACTCTGGAAATCATTGATGAAGTCCTTTCAACCTTTAAAAATCAAGGTTCTTCTAAAATCAAGATATCTTCTTTATCCAACTTTTTCATGTTACCACTCTAATATTTTATGCCTTGTCATGTGAAAGGTGATTTTACTGACCGTTTATTGGTAGAAAATTGTCGAAAAATTTGAACAAAGTCTATTGCCGTCCCCGATGCTAATAGACCTACATGAAAATTTTGTTACTGTTAGAGACAGAGAAATAGGGTGTGCATGTGTTAGAGAGAGAGACGGAGAGGGAGACAGAGACAGAGGGGCTCGGCCCCTTCATCTCTGTGACTACAGGCACAGTTAGAGAGGGGAGATAGAGTGAGGGAGAGGGAGACGGGGGGATCATTCCTCCCCCTATGTGACTGCTATCATGTATTCGAGATAGAGGGAGAGGAAGAGGGAGAGGGAGAGGGAAAGGGAAAGGGAAAGGGAAGGAGGGAGATTGAGATAGGGAGAGGGTGAGAACGGCCAGGAGACGGTGAGATTTAGGACAGGGAGAGGGAGACAGTGAGAGTGACAGAGGGAGACGATGAGATAGGGAGAGTGGGAGAGGGAGATGGTGAGAGAGGGAGAGGGCCGGAGAAGGAGAGTGGGAGAGGGATCTGGTTGCCGGTGAGAGGGAGAGGGCCGGAAAGGGAGAGTGGGAGAGGGTCAGTGAGAGAGGGATCTGGTTGCCAGTGAGAGGGAGAGGGTGCGCCGGTGAGAGAGGGATGGTGAGAGAGGGAGAGGGCTAGAGAGGGAGAAGAGGGCTGGGGAGGGACAGTGGGAGAGGGATGTGAGAGAGGAAAAGAGCGCTGGTGAGAGAGGGACGGTGAGAGAGGGAGAGAGCCAGAGAGGGAGAGGCCGAAAAGAGATCGACGATGAGAGAGGGAGAGTGGGAGAGGGATACGGCGAGTGTAGCGACCCAGGATCCAAGTACCCGAAAGGAACCGGCGCAACTAGAACATCGGTCCGCCGCCCATGAGCCTGAAGACTCGGAAGGGCTAAAGGATAGGTGTGGTGTACATAGAAATAGGAAATAAAGTAGGACAATAGATATAATAATAGAAATAAACAACTAACTACAATAAAGTCCAGTCCAATAGAAAGTACAGTTTAAAGTAGTAAAATGTACCACACGCCAAGTGAACACTTGACCCGGTAAGCTAGCAACTAGGAGCCTCCATGCAATGCCCTCGAATTTAAAGGAAGAACCACCGCACCTGAAAACCAGGGGTGAGCCTCCTATCACTGGCTCAATAGGGATCCTGCGGAACCCCAACCGAGAAAATAACGGCGGAAGGGAAACAACTGCACTAGCTACAGAAAGAACAGCAATAACAGTAACCTATGGTGGCCGGTAAAACCTCGGCTCTACAGCTACTCCTACTGTACCAAAAAAACATGACCCAGTCTCCCGTCGGGGGACAACCAAGTCACGCACCTGACATCCCAATCCCACGATCGGGGAGCAACCAGACACGAACCGCCCTAGTCATGCCACTAGAAAAATGCCACGATGCCTCAGTCGTGAAAATCTGCCCTCACAACGGGGCCCAAGCCGAAACTACATAGTCCGAAAACACAATCACGACCTCACTGTCGTGAATTCCACGCCGTCTAGGAAAAACCCTCGGTGATGCTCACTGGAAACCCTAGACCTCGGCTACGGGAATGCTCTCGAAACAACAGTCGAATCCCGTCTCGCAGACGAGAAATGGAAACCTGGGACACGACAACTCACATCACGGAACGGGAGCACCACCCACTAGAAGAATGACCAGATGCATCCCCTGATGTCTTACACCACGTCACAAGTGTCTAGCTACAATGCCCCGGGCGCGAGACTCAGACACACCAAGTAACAAGAAGTACCACAAAATAAGGACTAGCTGAGGTCGTACTCGTTAGCGCGGGTCTGAACCCTCAACCTCGTGTGCACACTCAAACCATACGCCTTTGGTCTGTCCTCTAGCTGGTAATTCCCCCACCAGCCCGGACTCGGTGGTACGCGGGGGCCCCACGGTAACTAGCCTACTCACCGTCTAACTCAGGTATGCCGCTCCACCACTCCCGGGTGGGTCAGCACGCGCGTGCCGTAAGAAGGCTGCGTCTAGTTGAGGGTCACTGACGTGAACACAGAAAATCACGCACGCACCCATCGCGAGTAACGCGAAGTAACAGATGGCTCGAGGCCACCAAACTCTAGATAACCCACTAGACCTATTAACCCAACGGTCCTTGAGTCACGAGACTCGGGATCAAGACCGTTGAACGTGACGTCACAACACTGTTAATCTAGCCTAGTCCCTAGGTCTGAAACCACGGTAACATGGAACCCACGGACACCTCAAAATACGGACACGAAATCTCTGGGGTGTCTGGGACACTCACGAGACCGAAAGCTGACCATTGGGTCACAACCGGGTCGATCGGAGGCCAACACAACGCTCAAACGGTCACGGGACAAGCCACTAAGGCAAATCGATAACACAACGGACAAGACCCACTGGACCATCACAATAGGGCCGCTCAAAGGCATGAACGGTCCGGGATGGGCCGCTCAAGCGTCAGATCCTAAGGGGGATAGGCTGTCAGGGCAGAACCGCCCAAGGGGATGAGCGGTCAAGTCTTGGCCGCTCTAGGGAAGGCAATTAAATCATCAATGCATAACGTACCTGTGAGTCTGTCCCCGGATCTGCATACAGATTTTATGCATAAAACTCAAAAATGGAGACAAGATTTAACTATGCAAACATGACAGAATGCCTGTAAATGATATATGAAAATGAAGATAATACAAAGGGGAACAAGATGGGAGCAAAAAATAAGCAATCATATCTCGGGAAGCCAATCAAATCATCATTCAAAGACGTACCTATGAGTCTGTCCTGGATCTGCCTACAGGTTTCTTGCAGAAAACTCAAAACTCAAGATAAAATTAAGTTATGAAAACATGATCTAATGGATGCAAATGATATATGGATCTAAAGATAATACAAAGGACTACCCACAAGAACCAAAAACGGAGCAATCCGACCCCGGGAGAGGAATTAAATCGCCAAAGAACAAGGCCCCGTGAGCTTGTCTGCAAGCCTGCCAGAAAGCAAGTAGAGGTCTTCTGTATGACCGTTTCTACCAAGTTGCGGTCTCTTGGAAGACCGCTGCTATAGTGGCGGTCTTATGATGGCCGCTAACTCTATAAGACGGCCTCAAAGAGGACCGCTACCTCCTGATAGATTTGAGAACACCCAGAACAGTAAAAAAATAGATAAAAGACTATTTAAACATGCACGTACACACACCCAACCTACAAGAGAGCATTAATAACGTGATGGACACTAGTCATCCCACCGTGATCACCAAAAAAAAAGGTTGTAGATGTTTATATCTATCCCGCCCAAACTATAAACAAATATGCATGAAGTATGGACAAAAGCAAAGGGGCGATAAAGATGAAGAACGTACCATGATCGCCACCCAAAGATTAGCAATAGGAAGGAGATACTATAATGAGTGAAAACTCATTGCATACATTGGGAAAGGAAGAAGAAAATCACGGCCAAAGGTGACCGCTACAACGTGATCGCGCTTGAAGAACGGGACACAGGGAATGATGTGGATGTCACCTCCTCTCCTTCCAGTTGGCTAGAGGAAGTGGGCCCCACGTCATACTCATGCTCTCCTGTAAAATAAAGATCAAACACAAGAGGAAAAACCTATTAGAAACTATGCATGTAGTACCAAATCCCACAGTGATAAAATAGGGTGATAAATTGAAGGAGAATGCATCGGGGGGAGGTTTTTATCCCCTATAGAATGGTGCAAATAATAGGTGTGTGTGTTGTGATGATAATAGAACAAATAGAAGGGAAAATCATGTAGCACAACTGCGGGAATCATGCATGAAATATGGAGAAAAATGCATGTGTAGCAGGAAATGCAGAGATTGTGATAAAACAGAGAATTGGGAGGGGAATAACTAAGAGATGGAATGATGAAATCAAGCCATTGAGCATGAAAAACGTAGCCAATACTTCCCTCTTCAAGCCAGGGTAGAAGATACGAGTCGGAGATGCGGCATGACTTCGCCCCGAATCGAAGAAGAGCCCCTCGTCGCGCACTGTGAACTGGGTTCTTTATATAGAAGTTGCAGAAAACCCAGGGTATAAATCCGAGGATAAACACCCAAAATAGAGATATAGCTTGATAAAACTCATGGATAATAGTGGGAATATATCCCCAAGGTGGATTAGAATTGATCTGGAGGGATAATCTCGCTGAAAGTGGATCAAACAAGGACTCCAAAGAGTCCCCGGGTGAACAAATTAGAGTTCAGGAGGTTCTGGACTCTCTACTGATGAAACGGTCTATCGCAGGGCCGTAACTGGAAGAAACGATCATGGGAGGGACGCCATTTGATCAAAAATGGTCACATGGGTGACCGCCATGGGATAGGGGCCGAGCCGGGATGATTTGGAGTGAAAAACTGAGGTAGCGGTCTGGGATAGACCGCTACCAAGGCCGCTACTTGATGATTTTTTTTTGAAAATAGGTAGGTGGCCATCAAAGGTTGACTGCCACCCTCAAGGTAGTGGTCAACCCTTGATCGCTACCTTAGGTAGCGGTCAAAGGATGATTGCTACCAGAAGGGGCTATGCGACTCGCCTCTGGTTGACCATTTATGCTCCGAACTCGCCCGAAATGGGGCCGAAAGTGGGAGAATCAAAGATAAAATCTTCCAAAGCTCAATGGGCTTGACAAGTGGTCAAGAAATGGGCTTGAAATAGGCTCAAACAAGGCTCTAAAATAATAGTTAATTCAAGGCATCACAAAGGAGAATAAGAGAAATAACTTGACTTGCAGGCTAAAAATGGGTGTCAACAGATGCCCCTCCTTGATGTCTACTTTGCAAGGGAGCGAGTAAAAGTAGCGCAGAGGCGAAATGGAATGGAGATGGAACAAAAACAACAGCGACGATAAATGGAGATGATGCAGAGATGAGGCAGAGAGAACTAAAAAGTGGGCATCAAGGTAAAAGACACACGTCACAACTAACAAGTAACAGAAATTCTTCCAAAAATATCAAACTAACCACCAGGAATGAATGACAAGGATGAGACATGTCTGGAGAACTAAACTACAGGAGAAAAAAACATGACCAACCTCATTATTTTAAATTACAATTTAAATCGATTGTCAGGTATTCACAAATTCTTATTAATTTTCTCCTTATTAATTTATTATTGTTTGTAATTTATTCTATTTTTACTTTTTTAAATATAGGTATATGTTGAAGATTTGTGGATATTAAATTTTCTATTAACTAAAGATAGAACTTATATGCAGGAAATGTATAGTAGTAGTTCTCTTGCAATGTACTTAGTTATATAAACTAATCTTCGCGTAGGCGCCTTGTCTTGTCGCCTAAGCAGTAAGGCGGTGGGCCACCGCCTTGGTCGCCTTAGACGCCTTAACAACCATGGGTGTACCTTTGCTTGGACCCATTCAATTTTTCACTTAAGTACGCCACTAGATAACCTAATGCCTGATGCCACATGCAACTTCAAAAACCTTAGAGAAATCAGGTAAGCACAATACTGGAGCATCAGTCATTCCATCCTTAATGTCATGGAATGCCTTGGGGTCCATAAAAACTCTCCCTTCTTTAGGTAATCAGTGATGGGAGACACGATGGTGTTGAATCCTTGAATGAGGTGACGGTAGAAGGTGGCGAGACCATGAAAGCTACAGATATCGTGGATATCCATCCTGTGGTTCACGCCACTTTACTATTGCTTTGACCTCCTGTGGGTTGGCTAACACGCCTTTTGAGGAGACTATGAACCCCGAGACAACTTGATTGGTCATAAATGAACACTTCTTTGGGTTGGCATACAATTCATCTCCCGTCAGGGCAGGAATACTTGATGGAGGTGGTCTATATGCTACTCCTCGGACTGACTGTCGATGAGGATGTCATCAAAATAGACGACCACAAACTTGCCCATAAATGGTCGAAACACTTTTGTCAGCACCCTCATAAATATATGACGAGGATTTGATAGGCCAAAGGGCATCACAAGCCACTCACAAAGATCATCCTTCGTCTTAAATGCCATCTTCCACTCATCACCTAGGGGGATTCGAATCTGATAGTAATCACTCTTTAAGTCAATTTTGAAAAAGATTGTGGCACCAGCCATCATATCAAACATATTGTCCATTCTGGGGATGGGAACCTATATTTCACAGTGATCCTATTGATGGCTCGACTATCAATGCACATCCTCCATGAGCCATCTTTCTTTAGTGCTAACAAGGCATGTACGACATAGGGACTCATGCTCTCCCTAACAAAACCTTTGCCCATCCACTCTCAACTTGCCTAGCCATCTCAGCATGTCTAGCAAAAGTGGTGCGATAAAGGGGCAGGTTTGGCAATGTTGTCCCTGAGACCAAGTCAATTGCATGCTGGATGACATGCAAAGGGGGAAGTTTATCTAGAAGATCCTCTGGGAGCACATCTTGAAATTCAGTCAGAACAAGTTTCACTTCCTTAGCGGGTGGGTCAATGGACTCCTCAAATGACTCTCTAGCTACAAGAGCAAAAATTTCAGGGTCAGGTTCTTGGGCTATCTCTCAAATTCCCTAGAGCTGATAATGTACAAGCTTTTGTTGGCCTTGTCACCCTCCTTGGCTGGCTGCCCCACCTTAGGGGGTAAATGGTTGAGCCTTATTTTCTTCCCCTAATGCTAGAATGTGCAGGAGTTGGTCCGACCATAAATAGTGACATCGAGATCATAAAGCCAAGGTCGACCCAAAATGATGATGACTCTCTAGCTACAAGAGCAAAAAATTCAAGCTCAGGTTCTTGGGCTCTCTCTCAAATTCCCTAGGGGTTAGGGCGGGGTATTGTCTTCAGTCCAAGTCGCGAGACGGTGGCTAATGACATTGCATTAATATAGCTCCCACTATCAATGATGATCTTGCAATTCCTGCCACCAATTTTGACATAGGTGTGAAAGATGGTGCTTCTTTGCCGGTCATCGCACTCCTTTGGTTGAGTTAGGGCACATCTCACTACACCGAACCTATGAGAGTTGGAATTGTCAAGAATACTCCGGATGCATGCTAAGGCAATCTGATCACTAGGCCACTCATCATCATTATCTTCATCATCAACATTCCCCAGGTCTAGCTTATAGACATCTTCCTCTTCAACTTCCCAGGGATCTCCCCCCTCTTGCCCTTCAATTTGGAGTTGGCGGGTTGGGCATTGACCAATAAAGTGGCCAAACCCTTGGCATCTATAGCACTGGTCCTTCGGAAGGGGTTTTGAGGGTTCCTTCGTTATTACCTTCCCCGTTCCATCCCGACGGGGTGCTGGAGGGGGGGCCTTGGGGTGAGGTTGGGAGGAAGGGGTTTGGTTCTAGAAGTGGACCCTCTAGTAAGGGTATCTCAGGGTCCGAACCGCCTGGTGAAAGTATGTCTCTGAAGGTCCTCTAGGCTCTGGACAACTTGGTAGGCCTAATCTAACCTGGTTATCTCTAGCACATTCAACTCCCTCTGGAGGTCCTCACGCAGACCAACCCTAAAACGGGACACAACCACAGTCATGTCTTCAACCAACTCACATCGCATAAGATATTCATCAAATTCTTCGATGTATTCAGATATGGACTGTTCCCTTGGGTCAGCGCTCTGTCTATGTGTGTCAAATACACTTATACTCTGATTGACATGATTGATATAACTCGTCACGCGTCTCTGGGTTCCTTCCGTGCTCGAGGCGTGACAATCTCAAACTCCTACTGCTGCTCGCAGCATATTACAAACATAACAGGGTCGTATTGGGAGAAATCTGGAGCGTGGCTTGGACCACTATCTTCTGTTCCGTTGTTGGGCGGAGATGGCGGTACCCAATCATCATGACTATCTGGGACCGGCCCCTCAAAAGAGGGTGGGACCTTCCTTATATCCGTGCATAGAGGTGGGTTGTAGAGGAATACTTCTTCATCTTGAGTTTCACCGATCAACGGCGCATGTTGTTCCTGGCCCTCGGCTTCTTGTGTATCCAGATTCTCTGGGGGGTCGTTGCCAACCGAAGCCAAGATAGGTATCATATTTTCTTCATAACATCTCTCATTGGTCGAACTGGTGGCCTTCGTGGTCAGGGGTGCGGTGCCAGCCGCCTCTCCTTTGGATATTTGCCGCCCAGATAGCTGCTTCTTGGTTCGAGGCTTGTTTTGCTTGGCCTTTGATGCCTCTTCAGGGGTCTGGTAGTGGACCTAGACCATGTGGACTCCCTTTGTATAAATGCACATGTCATGCGGGCGAGGTAGGTTCACTTCATATTCTCCCATCTTCAGCTCATCCCTCCTGATCAGGCCTTGAGCGATATTTTTGAATACATAATGATTTTCGATGGGATGCCCTAACACTCGGTGATAGGGGAAAAATCGGGGGTCATCACTTCGTCTAGCATCTTCTAACCTTTTGGGATCTTGCAAAGTAATCTTGTCATAATGACAAGCCCATTCAAAAATCCTCCATGTCTTGTCTCTCAAGAAGGAGTAAGGCCTTCTCATTTTCTCCCGCAATGATGCTGATTTATTAGTTCAAGGATATAAAAGGGGTTGCTCACATGGATAAGCTAGGAATGCCTAGCATCCAATTGATGTAATTCTTTTGTATCCCTTCACATCAATAAAAATTTTCATCCTAGTAGTGGAATGTTGGAGTGGTTTTCTCTCTACCCCTGGTAGAGGGTGCACTCTCCTATTGCACCTAGGTAGGATTTTTTTAAAAAAAATAGTTGAAGGATCGGCCTCCTCCTTCGTATTTTTCTTCCTGTGCTTAGGAGCGCTGAGGTTGCCATCTTCGGGTTTGTCTTCTTGTTCCGCCAGGGTGGTGGCAGAGCAATATTTTGCCAGAGAGGCCTCAATATCAGCTGCTATCTTGCTCAATTGATCAAGGGATTAGATGTTGATGTCAACCATCTGTTATTGAATTTCTTTTTTTAGACTTTGTCTGCAAATCCAGGTGGCGACCTCCTAGCTTAGCGGAGGTTGGCACCTTGCATAGAGGTTTCTCCACCTTTTGATGTATTCCCAGACAGGTTCATCATCTCTTTGCCTGTGACTATATAGTTCTACCATGGCCATAGGGGGATGCTTCGGGTTTGAATGACAGCATTGCCAAGGGAGGATGCCCCCTATCTTATCAAAGCGACGTATACTTATTTCGGCTAGTTGTTTTTCCAACTTTCGATCCCCTGCTATAGCCTATGATGGCTAGCTAGGGTTGGTTCCCAAACAATCGAGATACTTGGCCCCACTCCCTTGCGCGAGGGCGGTCGCCAGAGGTGTATTCCTTCATCTTGTGGTTCGCCATTCGGGGGCGTGTATTGCTCCCAGGCTTTCTACATATCTAGGCTTTCTGGAGGATCCTTGCCCGTGGAAGCAGAGATTGAGATCATGTCTACCTCATAGAATTCTTCCATCAAAAAATGCAAGCCAAGGTGTTGGGTAATTTTCATAAGTTCTTTGTTCAAGTTGGGTGGGTGCCACAACTTTTTGAACATTTGATTTCGGCTGGTGGCCTGGAAGAAGGGAACTTGTTGGTTCCTTGCCATCTTCACCGCTTTGCCAGATATGTCTGGGAGCACCATGATTGGGTTAACCGGGTCATAAGTTTCTTCGGGGAATTTACAGTCATCATCGCCTTTCACCAGCTGTTTATTAGCTGCATAGAATATTGTGGGTTGACCCTCAGGATTGGGGACATCCAAAATCTTTAGTAATTTGACCATCTGACAGTCTGTATTTGTAAGGGACTTCACGATCCCTGGAGGGACCTTCATGCACCCCAACAACTCCTTAAGCTTTGGCATCGCTAGCTCGGGGTACATGTCAGATGGGATCGCTTGAACCACCCCTTCAAGTTCAGAGATGTGCGACACCTCCTGTGGAGCAACATAGTCGGGCAGAGGTGGAGGCAACCAGTCATCACCCTCTGCTATCTCTTTCCCTTTGCTTTGAGCTTGCTAGGGATTTGGCTCTGGTTTCTCCAAATAGAGGGATGCGTCAAGTAGATGACATTCAAACACCTCAAAAGGGTGCAAGTCAGCAAATATACTTTCTTCTTTTCCCTCCTGGGAATATTTGATGCATTGATGCAAGGTGGAAGGTACCACCCGATTCTGGTGCAACTACGGTCAGCCCCCGCCACCGCACAACATAGACACTGACACATGGCCTCGCAACTGCGGGGCCGTTTCTTTTCGGAGCACAGCATGGCCGATTTCCGACAGATGGGCGGCATCCCCGAGGGGTATGACCAACTTCTCAACAGCGCCAGGCAGCAGCTTGTCCGCTTGCCCGACGGCACGCTGACACTGGCACCGCAGTTCGGGCAGGCGACGAGTCTGAACGAGATTTACGGCGGCATTCTCCCGCCTCCCGTACCCAGCACGCCTCTGGTCTCCCGTTCCGTCAGCACCGTACCGGTGGACATGAACGGCAACCCGATCATCACGTCGTCGACCGGGCCGGGGTTCTCGGCTCCGTCTGCTGGCGCGACGATGGCGGAGCAGCGTTCGGGCGCACGTCCCGCAATCACAGTGGGGAGTCAGCCAGCGGGAACGGTGCAGATGCCGCCCGGCGCCCGCCCGTCGAATATCCCGCCCATGAACCTGCCGCCGATGGGGCCGCCGCCTGTGCAGACGGCAGCAGCGCCCATTCCTCGCCCGCGTCCGCTTGGTGCCCCGGTGTGGGACCCGTTCGGGACCAATGTCGCCAAGGACGAATCCCGCCTGCCGACCAATGACGGCGGCGAGGCTGGCTTCATGGCGGCGTTCTATCCCGACGCGACGAACCCCGCCGCCGATGCGGCAGGGCAGATGGCCGGTGGCATTCCCATGCCTCGAGCCCGCCCGATCCCGCCGGCCAGCATCCCGCTCACGTCGTTGACCGGAGCGTCGCCATCGATCCCGATGCCTCTCAGGGCGCGTCCTCAGACGCCCTACATGACCTCTCCGTCGTACATGACCACGCCGGGCTCACCGTATGCTGCGCCATCCGGCACGCTCGGCCCGATCACGTTCCGCAAGGGCGACACAGTTTCGCAGCTCGCCCGCGACCGCGGCATGACGGTCAAGTCCTTCGCCGACCTGTTCGGCATCAAGGACCCCAACAAGATTTACGCCGGGCAGACGGTTGTGCCCTCAGTGCCCATGCCTCGCACGAAGCCGCCCGCTCTTGGCGGTGCGCCGCAGCAACCGTCCGGCCGTCGCCAGTCCATCTACGTCGATGAATTCGGGATGATCAACTGATGACAATCTCCGCTTTCTCGCAGTGGAGCACCACTGCCTCCGCCAACGTCGACCTCAATAACATCCCGCTCGACAGCGCGACGATGATTGCGTCGGAGATTGACGACGCGTTCCGGGAACTGATGAAGCAGCTTGCTACCTCCCGAACGGATGCCGCTGCGTTCCGCGCAAACACCACGGGCAGGCTGCTTGATACCGATGGTGTCTGGGGCGCTGCTGCCGAGGTGACGCTGACGGACGCCGCCACCATTGCGGTGAACATGTCGACGTTCCTCAATGCGAAGGTGACGCTGGGCGGCAACCGCACCTTGGGCCAGCCGTCGAATACGAAGGTGGGTCAGTCCGGTTTCATCCGCATCATTCAGGACGGTACGGGATCGAGAACGCTGGCATATCATGCCGACTGGAAGTTCGAGAGCGGCGCCGACCCGGTGCTCAGCACTGCGGCGAGCGCCACAGACATTCTGCTCTACCAAGTCATTGCCGCGAACTACATCCTCGCGTCGCTGGTGCGAGGCGTCGCATGACGCTGCCGGGTCTGATGTCATCGCTTGCGGGTGCCCACGCGGGCCGGCTCATCGACACCATCGGCAAGCTGGGGCTGGGTACAAACCTAAAGTTGTGCCTCGATGCTGGAGATAGCGCTTCCTATACGTCGGGGCAGAAGTGGCTTGACCGATCAGGCAATGGGTACGACTTTTACCGAGGCACTGGCAGTGGGTCGGAAGGCTCGGACCCGACGTTCAATGGCGTTGCCGGCGGAAGATCGCGCAACGAATATTTCTCTTTCGACGGATCGGATTGGTTTACCTACGACACAACCAATGAAACGTGGATGGAGAGCCTGCACAAGAACAGTGCTATCTTCTCATGGGTCGCGATTGTCTATCTTGGCAGCGGATCGTCGGGGATTTTTGGCACGGCTGGTAACTTCTCGATACCAAATGACGTTGGAGTTGCGCTGTACGCGAGTGGCGGTACTAGCGTGTCCATCGACGTCGATGGCGGCAGCACCTACACAACGACCCAAGCCGTCGGCACTGTCAGCGGGCGATGGAACGTCATCGGCGGCGCGATAAATGAGGCGGCCAACTCCCTCATCTTGAACGTAAATGGGACGGCATACTCGAAGACGTGCACGTACACTTCGCCTACTACGACGAACGCCAACGAGACTTTCGCCATCGGGGCGATCGGCAGCGCAGGGAACTTCGCTATGCCCAACGGTAGCCGCTTCGCTGAACTTGCCATTTGGCAGGGCACTGCCCTCACCGCTGCCAACCTCGCCGCCTTGTTTGCCGCCCGGCGTGGCAAGTTCGGGGTCTAGGCCGCTACACAGGCGAGCGTCACCGTACCGTCGCGGTAGTGGGTCTCTGTGCAAATCCCGTCGCCGTACGGGTAAACAATCACCCGGGGCCGGTTCCTTCTTTCAACTATACCATAAACCTTCTCCAATTAACCTTCCATTGCTGCCACCTCGGCCCACCACTATACCTACGACCCCAAACTCGACTTTGCCTATCCCTCCACCTACCCCGTTACCCAAACCCATGGCAGATCTGGAGTAGGGTCCACCCCTTTTTGCACTCGAGTAAATCCCGTCCACTTCCGAGTAAAGGGAGAAGCTCGACATGTTTGAACCTCCACTCGCCCTTCCTCCAACACCTTCCATTACATCTCCACCATCTACTAAGCCTACTACTTCCACTCCGCCTTCTGCCTCTGCTCGGAGTGGGTGTGTTGTTACAAGTATTTATGCCGAAGAGAATGTTTAGGAGCTGGGCAAGAAGGATTTGGCCGTGGTTATGTTATTCAAAATGTAAGACTTTATTTATCGGATGTCGATCCATGTTCTTGTACCGAGCATGGTTGAAAAGGCCAGGTCCCCGCCAATGCTCACTAAGAGAAGATGTCAAGCTCCGATGCCATATAAGTCTACGCCCAAGGGCCGGGCGAGGCACCCCTTGTTCCAACCCTCCAATATCAAGTCCATTCTTCCATGCAAGGGGCGGATGCCCACTTTATTCATTGTACTTCATACCCCAGGATCCTTGGGCAACACAAAGCTTCCCATTCCAACTTTCCAACTCTCTCACATCATGGCTCTTGGCCCTCCAAGGGAGTTATCAGTCATTGTTGAAGTTTCGTCATGGACATTAATTTTACCTGCTGGGTCGATTGGTTGTACACTTTCGTTGCTATGGAGGGGCGGTTATCCTTTTGCCAAGGGGCCTTCCGCTACCCTATCCACTTTCGATCTCACCTCATCCACATCTTTGTCAATCACCAATTTCTCTTTATGGGTCACCCGTTGGGTGAGGAGGGAGTTCTCATCCTCTCACCACTCGTGTTCTTTGCATCTCATGCATTTCATGCACTCCATGCATCTTCTACATCCATTGCATCGCATTCATTTGAATTTCTCCTTCTCCAAGTTTCTGAACACGTACCTTCCCCACCTTTCGGAACCTCTGGATCCTCCACATCCTCCTTATTCACCTCTATCTTCAGGATCTATGACTCCCTTTATGCTTGCCGGGCATCGCGCCCCCTCTAATTTTCTCTCAAGGCATCACGCCCACTCCCAACTCTTGTATTTGGATCCTCCGAATTTTTCTCTACTTGCTGGGTATCGCGCCCTCCTTCTCTACATCCTTCCGGAATCTCCGGACCTTTCATGGCATCGCACCCCCTCCTATCCTTTACCTCGGAACCTCAGGACTCCCTTTCTGAGCATCACGACCCTTTCTACCTTCTTCCTTCGGAACCTCCGGATCTCCTTGGGCATCACGCCCATTCCTATTTTATCCCTCCTGAACCTCCAGACTTTTTTCAGGGCATCGTGTCCCCCGGTATTTTCTTCCTCCAAAACCTCCAGATTCTATATCTCATTCTTTATCCCTTCTCCCAGGGCATCGCGTACCTTCTCATCCTATTCCTCCAGAACCCTTGGATCCCCCTAGGCATCACGCCCATTCCTATGTTCTTCCTCTGGAATCTCCAAAATTCTATGTTTTCCCAGGACATCAGGTCCCTTCTCATACTATTCCTCCAGAACCTCTGGACTCTCTATCTCATTCCTTATCTCTTCTCCCATGGCATCGCATCCCTTCTCAACCCCCGGACCTCTCATCTTTCTTCTAATTCCTCCTCCGAGACATTACGTCCCTTGTTCTCTTCTTCCTCTTAACTTATCTTTTCCCATCCCTTTTCCCGGGGCATCACCCCCCTTCCTACTTCACTCCTCTGGAGCCTCCGGATGATTCTCACTCCCATCGTGATTCTGCTCCTTTGCCTCCGGACCCACCAGATCCTCCACTTTTAATTTACCAATTTTTTCTCATAATTCCTCCCGATCCCGGGTCTGATACGACTTCTTCCACATCCACTGCTTTGGGCATCTGTCCATTCTCTCACTATTTTTGAGGCTTCAGTCCTCACTCCTCCCCTTAATTTCCCTTTCCCTCTGTAGACCGTTCATGTGATTAGGGTCTCCGCACCTTAGTGAGAGAGTTCTAGCCCTCGTCTCTTTTCCTTTTCTTTTTATTCGTCTGAGTCTGAGTCCGATCTGGACACCACTCCTTCTCGTTAAGCCACTTCCAATCCTTACTTCTTGATTCCTATCTGTCAATCGAGGACAAATCCCATGATGGTCAGCCTCCGACAACTGCTTCTACAGAAGGTCGCATGGTAACATGTTTACGTAAGTGCGCATTTTCAATATCTTCTTCTTCCATGCACGGGTTTTCAAAATGAAGTGCTTCTTAACTTGATCAAGAGTGGTGGTATGGGCCTTTATCCTAGGTCTTTAATTAAAGTCAATGTCAAAAAAACACAAAAAGAGTCAAAAAAAAAAACTTGAAGCTGGCATGGTACGTAGGCCAAGAGAGACCCGAAAGATCAAAATATCTAATTTATTCTTCACTCTTAGTAGTGTAACCTTGGTTTTGACTAACCTCAAGAGCCTTGGCAACCTTTCCCATCTGAAAGACAGAATCTGAGATGTTTAAAAGAATACATAGAAGAACTAGTGCATAATTAAAATTAAATGTAACATGTTGCCAAGATGCTAACACAAAACTCAAGGGCACTATTTGAACCATGACAGGAGGCAGAAAAAATAGAGGTTAATCAGCAGCATCATAAACTGCTTACAGATTTTGATTCCTTTCAACAAGCCTCTTCTACAACAGGAAATTTAACAAGAGAAGTAGTACCTTTGTGTACAGGTTAATGAGACAACCATAGCTGATTATTGAAGGCGTAAAACCACATTCCTGTAATGGCATGCCAGGCTATGATTTTAGTAAACATGCCATTGAGTCAATTAATGTAATGCATGGTTAGACAACATTTCCACACAACCAGAAAAACTGACGAGAAATTGGCCAAGAGCTTGCATTTGAATGCATAACCTATCAAAATATTTTTGAATTACCCTTTTTTGTCCTCTGCAGCGTGCGTGTGCGTGTGTATGAATGCATAACCTATCAAAATATTTTTGAAATACCCCTTTTTGTCCTCTGCAGCATGTGTGTGTGTGTGTGTGTGAGAGAGAGAGAGAGAGAGAGAGCGAGAGAGAGCAGAAGCTCATCAAAACAGATGCTTCAAACAGGAATTTGGGAATCCATATGTGATTATTACGATTTGATTCAATTAGTAAAGGACTGGTTTCTTGTATTGGGGAAACAACAAGAGTGGAGAGATCCCAGAATCTCCAAACTCTGCTGGCAACCGAAGAATTTGCAACAGTGGTGGATCCTGGCTAGACAAAACAAAGGCACAGCAGATCAAGCCAGGTTCTCCCAAACTCTGCTGGTTATAGCTTTGGAAGGTTTATGGAAAGACAGGAACCTCTGCACATTTGAATGAAGGTTACAAGACCCCAGGATCATTAAATCTGAGATGCTTGCAAACTGTTATGCTTACCCCTCTAACAACTCTGATGATCCAGGTAAACTCTTCTCTGGGGGAAATGCAAACCGGAAGCCTAGAATCGAGGTGTCCAACCCCTCCTGGGCTCCACCCCTAAGGAGACAGTGGAACGTCGTCTCTAATATGGAGGCCGCATTAGCAGGTGGGGGAGCAATCCTCAGAAACTGGAAGGGTGACACCATCGTAGCAGGAGCATTCTTCATAGGCACTCTTCATGATTGAAAGGACTCCGTGAAACAGTAGAACTACCAGAAGTGGAAAATATGGAGCTGTGGATCGAAGGTGACAAAGGACAAGTGATTCAAGCTGTGAAACATCCAACTGATTGCCCGATTGAATCAGAGACCTGGTTTTGAAGATTGCCAAACTAATTGATAAATTCAAGATAGTGAGAATTAGCCATACTGACAGAAGCTGTAATGCTGCCTGGTTGGCGAAGGAGGCCAGACAAGCCAGATTCTCCATCACATGGAAGTCAGCATTACCAGAGGAACTACATAATTTAGGCAGGAAAGAGGCAGGAGGCCTGTTCGATCATGAGGAAGCAGATGGCTTGTCAAACCCGCTAATTTTTCTTATTAATTAAGAAAAATAAGAAATAAATCGATCCAACGACAGCGCAAAATTGGTACAAAACCAGTGCCATGTTTATGGATCATTTACACATCCCGGATATTCCGTCAGACATAAATACACGGGAATCCGGAGTTGTTTTACACTTCGTGGTGGGCGGTGCCAAATAACGAACCTTTGCTGCAAGTCTTTCCCATCCTCGCGGATCGTATGGGATGCATCAGGATGTGATCCTTGATGGGCAGAATCTCCCCCCAAGGACGGGTCGGCATAGGAAAGAGACAAGGCACAAAAGGCGTCACTTTCCTCCATGTGGGCTGCAGCCTGGTCAAAGGAGAAGAATAAAAAAGGGGGAAGGAAAAGACCAAAAATAGGGTTTTCTATATCCTTGGGAGCCGTGCTCTCTCTCTCCTCCCTCTTCTTAACCAGAGGAGATAAGGAAAGATGGAGGGAGGGGAGGGGGGCGTGAACCCTCCACCCTCTCTTAACCGGAGGAGGTATGGAGGTAGTGAGACCCACGCGGACGTCTCTCCTTTCTCTTCTCTCCACTTTCCTGTTGGTCGGACTATGTGAGAAGGAGGGGCGAACCCTCCACCCTCCCTTCTCAACCGGAGGAGGTGTGGAGGGGGTGGGACCCACTGCACCCTCTCTCTCCCTCCTCTCTTAACCGGAGGAGGTGAGAGAGGGGACGTGGCCCACTGCAACCCCCTCCTCCCTCATCCTTTACTGGAGGAAATGCAGAGGGGGGCAGGGCCCACCCACGACCACCCCTCCTCTCCTCTTAACCGGAGGAGTTGAAGAGGGGGGTCACGGCCATCTTCTCTCTCTCTTTCTCTTGGCTTAACTAGAGAGGGTGTTGGGTCAACCCATTAATGGGGGCTTGGCTTAACCAGAGAGGGTGTTGGGTCGGCCCATTAATGGGGGCTTGCAAGGCCCAAAATCCCTATAAATACACCCATTGGGTTCTTAGTAAAACATGCATGGACTTTTGTTGCAAAGACTATCCATGCTCAGGCTTATATTGCAAAGACTGTTCATGCATGGGGTTTTAGATGAAACACAGACAACAAAACATCTAAGACCAAAATGTGCACGGACTTTATACATGCATGGATTTTGTAATGTACTGACTTAAGACATGCATGAGACGTGGACGGACATTACTTCGTGCCTGAGCAACATATGTATGGACATCTATATGCTGGAACAGACATGCATGGACATTGTACATGCATGGACTTTATGGACAGAATAAGGCATTAAAGGTTGGCCATCATCAGACCAAGATTGTTGGCCATCATCAAAACATCAAAATAAGGTTTACAACACCTAGTTTGTTCATATACATATCACTGTTGCGGCGAGAGAGAGTGACCGTCCCGTGACTTGTCTAAGTCACGAGTGTGGAGTTACCTACCCTAGACTCTACCGATTTATCAATAGTGCGGTACAACAGGCTTCCCTCACTTGGGGACGATTGCGAGCTTATGTTACTTGTTTTAGGCGCGATCCCTCTCTTGGGAGTCTTAGGTGTTCGAGCCACGTTACTCAATCTATTATGTCATTGCTGGTTTAGTTGTCTGTTTAGTCTTATCATCACATAGAGTGTTAGCTTGCATAGCATCCCACATCAAATTTGGTATCAGAGCATTAGGTTTGTCTAGGGTGCATTTGAGTCTGCATTACACCACTTGCATTGTTGTTTAGAGTCGTGTCTAGACCCCCATAGAGTCACCCCTCCCCCTTGTCCTTTGAATCTTGCATGCCCACTCGGCGTGGTACCAATTACCAACCCCCTGTCCCTATGGCTGACCCTAGGCATGGGTGTTCTAGTGACCTTTCCCTTCGGGAGATGATGTGGGCCCTCATGGATAGCATAGATCAATCTGATAAGAACCTTAGAGATCATACTGCATTGATGGAGGGCCAGATGAAGGCCATGGAGGACCGGATGGAAGCTTCCGACCGAACCATCCAAGGTTTGGTTAGAGGGCTCAACCCGGGTTGAACTCTACACGGGGATGCCCCCATGCAGGCCTAAGGCCCACTTGAGCCTGCTCCTCGACCCGTGCCCCCTAGGGTCGATGATCGGAGATCACGCGTCCAGGAGTTTGAGGATTTTAGGTATGATAATGAGTTTGAGGGGTATGGCCGTGCCCGGTGTGGCAATCGGCCCAATAGGGACGAAGAGGATGATTGTCTCCTTAGGTCCGTGCGTGCGGATCCTCCCACCTTTGATGGGTCCTTGGACCCTAAAGCTTATCTTGATTGGGAGGTGGGCATGGACTGCTACTTCGAGTGGTATGAGATGACAGACCACCAGAGAGTCTGATTCGCTAAGATGAAGTTGCTAGGACAAGCACAAACTTATTAGAGGAACGTGGAGAGCCTATTGATGTAGTGACATCAACCCCAAGTTGAGACATGGGATGACAAGAAGGTAAAGCTTAGGCAAAAGTACCTTCCTGTCATATACCGTCAGAGGCTTATTGATAGGTGGAAGGGTCTCAGGCAAGGGGATCGGACTGTGACAAAGTACATCACCAATTTTGATGAGTACTTCTTGCGATGTGGGGTTGCGATGGAGACTGCCACGACCATCTCTCAGTTTCGTCGGGGTCAACGGCTGCATTATCAGTACGAGTTATTTTGCCATCATGTGATGACCTTAGAGGATGCTTATTAGGTCACTCTCGAGTTGGAGGAGTTTGAGTCTGAGTTCACTTCCATAAAGCGACCGGCACTCACATATCATCGTGGATTAGATTCTCGTGTTGTGCCTGGACCATATCCTAGGGGACTGGTGGCTTGTCCAAAGGAACCCATTCACCAGGACCCCATTGCTCTTCGGTCCTGTCCTCCCCCTTCGAGAGACTTTCCCCCTCGACCCCAGGTAGTTGCCCCTGCCCCTCGGCCCCAGCAGCCCCTCCTTCCTCGACCTCAGCTTTCGCCACCCCTGGCCCGTCGTGATAACATGGGAAAGGGGCCGATGACCAGTGGAGCACCTCAAGGCACTGGGTCTCGTCAGGAGTGTTATAGGTGTGGTGGGTTTGGTCATTAAGCCGCCAGTTGTCCCACCCGATCTTCTTTGGTCATAGGAGATGTTTCAGCTGGTGAGCCTTCATCTCAGATTGTGCCAGTCAGTTACGAGGTGGACCAGGAGCTTGTGGAGGAGTTCTTTGATGAGCTGTTAGATGATGAGCAGGTGGATGTCCAGGGTACGCAGTACCAGGATGATGTGCAGCTGGGCATTGTCAGGTGTATCGTGACCCAACCTCAAGTGAGTGATGACTAGCGTCGCACCACCATTTTTCATACTTTCCATATGCCAGGCGGGAAAGCCTGCAAGGTGATCATCAATAGCAAGAGTTGTGTTGTGTATGTGATTTTGATGATTACAAAATGATTATGTTTGCTTAGCTTTGTGCTTGAATAGAGCTTTGTGCTTGAATGGTTCTTCATGGTTTCATGTGCTTGAATCATCCTTGTTCGGGCTCTGCGGAGCCCGAATAAATCGTCACTTCGGTGACTGGCACGCCCACGCACTCAATAAAAATCCCGGGAAAACCCCATTCCCAACGAACAAACAAATAAATAGTTAGAAGAAAAAGTGCGTCCACAGCTTCTTTAAACTGTACTGGGATTTCAGGAGTGCTTCAAATACCATGACACCCATTTCACCCAACGCATTGTCTAAAAGGTTCAGATATTTCAAAACACAGCCTTCCACGGCTGACACACATCCTCATCACTTTTAAAGCTTCTTCTTCTGGTCTTCCTGCAACAAAATCTGATAGATCTACCTCAGTTAGCTGGCCTTCGAGAGATGCAAGGATATGCACCCTTATCTGTTAACCCATTCCCAGACAGATTTAACTTCTTAAGGCACTGGTTCACAGCTACACAAGCAGACAATGCAGGAGCAGCCTTCGCTGTGATGTCATTTCCAGCGGGCTCTAACACTTCAAATGAAGGAGCAGATCCTTGTAGGGAATTGCAGATTGGCCTAGCCCCTCCATCTTCTAACTTCAAATAACTGAAGTATGCTTCGGTAATACCAGCAAGCTTTTCAAGTGTTTGCTCAGAACTTTTCCAGTGCCCATGCCAAACATATTATCTTGCAGATCGAGCTTCTTCAGATGAGTACAAGTCTTCAATGCCTTTGCCAATGCAATGCCTCCTTCAGAGTCCACACGTATTGATGAGCATCTGAAATCCTTCGATGCAGGTGAACGTTCTAAGACTTGAGAAATAGCCATGGCTCCCTCATCTCCTCTTTTCCCTTTTTGTCTGGTCTCATGTTAAAACCTTTCAGATGCTCATTTGTAGCATCATCATCGGCCAATAACAACCCCAGTTCCGCTCCACTAGCTTCTCTTGTTTCGTCTTCCTTGTCCTGTTCTTGAGAATGTCTTTGATTCTTCTTGCTGTTTTCGGTTATATCCTTCAATGGACCTTTCCTGTTGCCTTTCTTGTCATCCTTTGAATCACAGTCTGAGGGTTCCTCAACAAAGAAATCCACAGGTTGATGTGACGCCTCATTATATTCAGAATCACTGCTTTCATCATCTGATGAGACTTTCCTATTTTTATGTTTTGCCTTCATCTTTTCATGTCTTTCCTGAGGTAGGTATCCCACACTCCTCCCTCAGACTTCTTAAGCTTGCTTTTATCAATGTGCTTGCTCAGATTCTCTACCCCAGGTAAGAATGTGACCTCTATTAATCTTATATATATATATATTTATCATTTCCTTTTATCCTTTTTTTTTTAGAATTATGATCAGTCCACCATTCATTTAGTTATTGGTTAAACCTCTGATGAGACTTCGGCAACATCTCCCCTAGACCCAGAGTGCTGGGGGGGGGGGTTGAGAAACGGGTATTCGTCCATGGAGCATCCAAGACGGTCCCTTAATTATCAGAGTGCGCCAAGAGCGGCAACAGCCACAATGGCATCACTGCATGTCCCGAGGAAACAGACGGTTTGAATCACGATTCGGATTGTCCAAAAACTCGGAGCAAACTGAAAGATATATAGGTTCGGCCAATCCAAAGGACATAGGATGCTGAGTGTGTCTGCAAGGAGGCTGCTGGATCACCCTATGGGTGCTGTCAGGTTAAGGCTGTGTAGGGCCTACCGGATCAACTATGCGGCGCCGGATCACCCATAGAGAGGGGGCGCCGGATCAATGGCGGAGGTGCCACGTATAGGTTTTATGTAGGCTGCTGAATAGGTTAACTGGGGGTCATCAGATTACTTGGCGGGACAGGGAATGGAGAGAAAGGCTATGTCCTTCACCTTAGGACCATGCTCACTATTCAAAACAAGCTCTAAGTGAAAGGTTTCATAAATGGGAAGCACCGGATCAGTCCGGTAATGGAGCTGCCGGTTCAACCATGCGGCGGATCATCCATGGGAAAGGGCGCCGAATCAGCAAAGCTGCGAGGCTGCCGGATGAACCCAGAAAAGGGCTACCGGATGGGTATTGCAGGGAATTGCTGACTAAACTTGAAAGGGCTATTGTTTGGAATGTCAATGGGAATGAGGGCTGGTTCAGGGAGACCCAAAAACAGAGAATCAGAAATTCTTAAGGAGCGTAGTCCTTGTAAGGACTAAGGCGGGGTGGGAGGCACGAGCATAAAAACCCATTCCCCTACCACCGATATGTCCTTCCTTAGGGACTCATGACACAACAGAAAGGGAGCATTGCCTCTCTCTCAGGACAATCCCTCCCCATGGATTCAGAGAGAAACGGGTATGTAGAGGACATTCCATGAAACCATCAGTACTGCCCTCCCCTTTTCCTTTCTTCCCAGGGCCATATCCATAGCGGAGGATAGGCTCCGAGTTCAGGCTCTTGAGGGGGGTAGCAAATACGTTTCCAGATTAACGAATTCGCATTCATTCTCAAGGAAAGAGTAACAATCGCGATGCAAACAATGGTAAAGGGGAGAAAAAGGAAATTAGGTGGACAACAACCACGAGGATTGAGGAATAGCCATTGAAGCTAAAAAAACTGTACTTTCTGTTGGACTGGACTCTGTTGTAGTTAGATTATTTATTTCTGTTATTATATCTGTCATCCTGCTTTATTTCTTATTTCTATGTACATCACACCTATCTTTTTAACCCTTCCAAGTCTTCGGGCTCATGGGCGGTGGGCCGAGGTTCGAGCCGCGCCGGTTCCTTTTCGGTACTCGAATCCCGGTCGCCACATCAATAGCCTTGGATGATGGTATGTGTTATGACCTGGGTTTTCAGATCTAGTATCTATGGATTTCAAAGTAGTTCTGCGGGTCTCGGATCACACTTTATGAATAAAATGATTTTTTTCTAAATATTGGGCCTTTAGATCCCCAAATAAGAGAAAATAAAATATTTTTAGGTTTTGTGACGTAACGATAAAGTACGTATTTTTTAAGGAACGTTGGGATGATTTTTTTCTCATTTTTTATTGTCTAGAATTTTTAAACCCCAAAATGATTTCTATGTAAACCCCCACCCCTCTCCCTCAACTCACTCCCTCGTTCTCTCCCTCTTACCATGTCGTTTCTCTCCCTCTCTCCCCCATCTCTCTGACAGCCGATGGGGGACGTGTGGGCGCGGGGAAGGAGGGTGTGGGGGACGTGCAGCGAGGATGGACATGAGGAATGGGAGGCATTGGCACGGCACGGTGTGCTCGCAAGTTCAGGATTTGGCTTCGAGAGAACGTGGCGTGTTCTAGACAATTCTGCGTCGGATTCTTGTGGTTTCTTCGTGAGAGGTAGGGGGATGGATCCCTGGCCCTTGCGTGTTAATTTCCTACGATTTGTAGGTCAAGGTGAGGCCAAGAGAGAGTTTTCTTTCATGTCGGGGTGAAAATCCATGTTTTCGCGATGAGCGACGGATTGGCTAATTCTAGTGGATTTTTATGGATTAAATGGGACCTCTCGATAGTTTAGAGGCTGGAGAATGATTCCCCCATATTTTTTCCCTCACCCTGAGTGAGTGGGGTGTGATTTAGAGCCCCACAGATGGGGTTTTGCTTGAGTGTCGCCTAAATCAGTCGATCGATTGGGCAAATTGGTCGACCAATTGGGCAAATCGGTCGACCAATTGGCCATTCGTCACGGAAGGGCTATCTGCCCTGGACCGATCGACTGACCCGGAGGGATCGGTTGACCGACCCAGTGCAGTGGTTGACCGACCCCTGAGCTAGCTGACCGTTCCATGGAATAGGTTGACCAACCCAGAGGGTTGGTTGATCGATGGGTTGGTCGACCGATTTGAGGTCCTGCTACCATTTTTGGCCGTTGGTCGATCAGGTAGGGACCCATTAGTCGACCTTTTGCCTGGTGGATGTCCCGGACACCCCATGGGGACTGAGTTCCTGTTCTTGGGTGTCTGTGGAGGTCGTGATATCTCGAATAACATGCACGAGTGGTGCGGAGGTCTGAGTGACCCCGTGTGTTCCAGGTTTCTGTATTATGCTAGTTCGAGTCATCGTTTTCCCACATATGTGCGTAGGGTCGTCCCAGTAGAAGGTGGTTTCTGTGTAGGCCATGAGTATGGCCAATGACCGTGAGTTCAATATCCCAACCAGGGGTGTTGGGGGTTCCTTATTTACCCTTAGAGAGGGAAAACCCCGGCGATGGCAAGCCACCTCGTGAGTCCTTTTGACAGTGATTTCTAGGTTCCGTCTTAGGGTGATTAAATGACATAGAGCCGTATTGTACAACGACCTTGGGATGAGTCACGTGACTCAATGGTCGATGGTTTAGTGGGTCTAGCTAGGTGTATTGAGTCTGTTGGCACTGAGTTGCCATGTGTTCTGTGATACTTACGAGGGCTGCGTGCGTAGCCCGACCGTACTTCGGTGTTTCCTCTACTGAGAGTTCCCACATTGAGTGACCCCCCACTAGACAGTCCTTTCCTGGGCACTCATGTGCTTACCTATTGGGGAGAGGTGGAGATCAGATCCAATGAGATAGTTTTAGGTTGGTTGCCGTAGGGCCCCTTGCCTTTGCGCCCGAGTCCAGGCTGGGGGGAAAACCCGCTAAAGGACCTAACTTAAAGTAGTGAGTCTATATGTGCACACGTGGTTGGGGGCTTCAGATGCGTGCTGACAAGCACAACCCTAACTAGTCCTTTTTTTGTGATTACTTGTGTACGGTGTCACAGTTACCGTGTTGAAATGAGTGGGTGACACCTGATGCTGTAGAGTAAGTCGTCAGTGGACGCATCCGACCTTGCTTCTGGTAGGAAGGTTATCTTGTCACGCGACACATGACTTTCCTGTCTCGAGGTTATGGTTTCCCGATGTTGAGGTCGCGAGTTTCCGACGGAGTCGGTGTGGTCTTCCTGGTACACTTAGTGTTGACGGCGGAGAGGTCGTGATTATACCCCTAGATCGCATGGTCTTGTTTATGGCCTTGTCGACAGAGATGCCATAGCACCCTTTTTCAATAATATAGCCATGGTTTTGTCGGTGATTCGATGTGTCCAACCGCAAGGTCAGAACTTACTTTGCATTGACAGTAGGAGTAGCTTCTAGAGCTGTCTTGTATTCCTTCAGCTCGACAGGCCGGACCTCGGGCTGTTCATATTCTTCAAGTCCGTCAATGATGGCCTGGAGTCTTTCAACCACCGGGCTAACTTTCTTGTGGATTCGCACCGGGACGTGCTCTTTCCTGTTGAAGGTAGGCCACCTCATAACCAGTCGAGGGGCCGTATCGTGCCAAACAGGGTTCACCGGCGGCAGTGCTGGCCGAGGAGTAACACCCCTAACATGAATCGTCGGGGCGGGCTGAGGAGCCGGTCTTCTTCTATTCCTCTTCGGCGCAGGCAGCCAACCTACTTGATCCTGGGCGGGCGCTACCACGAAGGCTTCATAAGCGGCGTGGGTGCTGGCCTCCGCCCATTCTTTCGGTAATTCTTGATATAAGGATATCATGTTGGTCGAAGACAACGTGTTAGGCATCTAGTGTGGCTGCGGCGTTAAAACTCGGCTCTACAACTACTCTTACTGTACCGGAACACACGACCCGGTCTCCCAGTCGGGGAACAACCAAGCCATGAACCTGACATCCCGATCACATGGTCGGGGGACAACCAGAACACGAACCGTCCTAGTGACGCTACTAGGAAAATACCACGACGCCACTGTCGTGGAGGCCCGTCCTCATAGATAAGGGTCCACACCGAAATCACGCGGTCTGGAAATACAGTCACGACCTCACCGTCGTGAACTCTACGCCATCTAGGGAGCAGCCCTCGGTGACGCTCACCGGAAACCCTAGACCTTGACTACAGGAACGCTCCCAAAATCACACACGAAGCCTCTGTCTCGCAGATGGGAAACGAAAACCCAGGACACGACAACTCACGTCACGTGACGAAAATATCGCCCACCAGAAGCAAGGTCGGATGCGTCCACTGATGACTTAGTCCACACCCTAGGTGCCTGCCTACAACGCCTCAGGCGGAGGCTAAGACACCATACTAGTAACACAGAATAAGGACTAGCTGGGGTCGCGCTCGTCAGTGCGTGTCCTCTACCCCCAACTACGTGTGCACACACAGACCATCTGCTCTAGGTCAGATCCTCTAGCTAGTTTTTCCCCCAGTCGGACTCAGGCTGCAAAGGCAAGGAGCCTTACGGTAACCAGCGTAAAATCATCTCACTCGGGTCACGCTCTCCACCACTCCCAAGTGGGTCCGCACCCGCGTGTGCAGGAAAGCTACGACTAGTGGGGGCTCACAAAACGTAAACACTGAAAACCACGCACGCACCCCTTGCGAGTAACACGGAGTAACAGGTGGCTCGGAGCCACCCGACTCTGGACAGCCCACTAGACCTACTAAACCCAACAGTCCTTGAGTCACAAGACTCGGGTCAAGACCATCGCACGTGACATCACAGCACCGTCAATCTAGCCTAATCCTTAGGTCTGAAACCATGATTACATGATTCCCAAGGCAGCTCACAAGTCATCGAGTTAATCCCTCATCCAAGGGACGCCCGGGAAACTCTAGCCCCTGCCTGGTTAAATGGACTCACAGTCCAAGGCCACACACATGGCCTACTCAGAAACCACGTTCCGGAGAAACCCACGTCGTCCGGGGAAGCCCCACCGCACTCATGCCGACTCACGGCAACTTGTTCAAGTGAAAGCACTAAACTCTAGAACACATGGGGTCATCCGGACCCCCAAGACCCATCGACATGCTAATCGAGGTAACTCTGTATCTTCGGACACCCAAAAATATAGTCACGGTATCCATGGGGTGTCTGGGACACTCACGGGGCCATAGGTTAGTCATTTGGTCTCAACCGGACCTACCGGGGCCCAAAATGGGCCTCTCCTCTGCATTTCGGTTGACCAACCCATGAGGGGTCAGTCGACCAACCAGTTCGGTCGATTGGACTGGGCACAGATGAGGCAGTTCGGTCGACCAGAATGCTCGCATTGGTCGATCGAAAATGGTGAAACCCCAAATCGAACACTGCTGTTCGATGCCGATCCACGCCCAATCACCCTCGGGTGATGGGGAAAACATGGGGAAATCATTCCCCAGCCTCTGGACCACCTAGAGGCGCGATCAAAACCCCAAAAACATGGTTAAAATGGAAGATCTGTCAGTCACCTCAAAATCGATCATTTTAACCCCTGACGTGAAATAAACTCACACGGCTCTCCACGGCCTACGAAACTCATGGGAAATGAAGTACGTTGGTCAGGGAACCATCCCCCTACCTCCACCGAAGATTCCGCACGCTGTGGATGCTGTTCTACACGAAATGCCTCACAAAACCCTTATCGGGCACCCGAACGCGCCACCAAGCTTGTCGCGCCTCCACTGCCTCGATCCTCGCACTCCTCGCCCTCACGCCATCCCTGTCTCGCCCACCATCACCCCCATCGATCGCCCGGAGGAGAGGGGGAGAGAAAGAGAAGAGAGCGAGTGAGAAAGATAGAATGAGAGAAAGAGAGGGGGTTAATGGGTTATATATAGAAAATCTAAAAATCTTGAAAAATACAAAAAAATTACCTTCGCAATCTTCAGAAAGAGCACAACGCACCAGTACTAGCTCTTAAAGGGCACGCAACGGTCACATAGATAAGTCTTCATCAGTTGGTCCGAGCATATGGCGCTGGCTCTAGGGGGTTTTTCGGAGTGATAGGCGCAAGGCTCGGATGGGATGCATGGGGCCTTGAAGGGACCTCCCGATCGACCTGACGCTCAGACTTTCGAACCCGAAGGTCACCTAGGAAGCACTTAATCTGAGTGAGTTATTGGGCTTAGTGGGCCCCAAAGGGGCTGTCACTCATAGGAGCTGGGACTCATTTGGTCTGGCAAGACCTCGTTTGGCCGTTCCTTTCTGGGCGGTAGAATTCCCCCTCTCCAAGACCCATTACCCACCACGCGGTATGATTTGTTACAGCACTTGGACCGAATGCTGGCCTAGATTTCAGTTTTAGAGTTGATCAAGCGATCTACATTACACCAAGATGCTCTAAAGGCTTTTCTTCAAAAGGTCATGTTCAGCGAGGATATAGTGGTGGACAGTCTACTATCGGCCCTAGCAACACTGACAAAAGGGCCGGCCATCACATTTTTCGAGGCCGAGTTGGCACCACCAGAGTCCCGCCAAATGTCACTTTGCATCTCCATCACCTTCAATAAGGTGGCCACTGATGTGGTTCTAGTTGACACTGGGGCCTCTATAAATGTCTATCTACTCAGCACCCTACACGCCTGTAATATTTCAGAAGAACTGCTGAGGCCAACCCCAACCACCATAGTAGCCTATGACAACTCAAGGAGAGCATGCCACGAGGTGATCACCGTTCAAGCCAAACTCGGGCCGCTGTCGATGCCCATCGAATTTTATGTGCTAGATGTTGATCCGATGTTTAAGGCCATCTTGGGTCGTCCATGGATCGACAACCTTCATGCTGTGCCTTCTACCGCCCACCAGTGCCTCAAGTTCCTGTTCCAGGGGTGGGTGGTAAAGGTCAAGAGCATCTCCACGGTACACTTTGTTGAAGCTATTTCTAACAAGGTTCTGTCGACCCTCTGGCCAGGCAACAAGCCAGTCCTGCCTGTGATGGATAGATTTTCCATGGGCATATGCGCCACGCAAGCCCACTATTGCACCAGTCAGCATTAGAGTGAAGCCCAAAATGAGAGATCCCAAGGGGTGGAACATGATACTAAACTTGGGTTATCAGCCAAGCATGGGTCTCGGTGCTCAACTACAGGGGCAGACCAACCCTATCCCAAGGGGTAGAAAAATGAATAGAAGAGGCCTCAGGTATCGAGAGTCCTCGTTATCAGTTTTTGACAACTCGGGGCCACTAACCTGGAACTACTGTCAGCATTTTGTGAAGGGACCGCTACAACCTGGTACTCTGAAGACGCCACCCTTCCAGGATAAGAAAGAAAGTGCTACTTGCACCATTTCCGGATCGCCTTTGTTGCCGAATGGGCCGATTGATGATGTTGATGATTGTTCTGAAGCCTTTTTCAAGCTGTTTTATGAAGAAGATTTGAGGAAACCTGAGGTGTGGGTTGTGGAGTATTCACACGGGAAGCCAGCCCAGTGTCTGTGGGAAGAGTGGAGCCCGACTATTATTTTCGATTGGTCTCCTTCCCGCCTGATTTCCATTTTTTGGGAGCTGAATTTTATTCCCCACTCGCCTCCTATTTTTGTTGATCCGTTGATGTTCCAATCTCCACTTCAGCTTGAAATACTGACTGAATTTTTGATTGTTACTTGTCCATCTGGACGTTGCCCACCAATTGATCTCTCCACTCCATGGTTCTCCTCTTCCGATCCTCTCCTTGATATCTTATGTCCTTCTATTTACCCTCTTGCCCTTCCTCCTCCTCCACCAGCTTCTTCAACATGTTGTGTACTCTCCACTAATCTCGAAAAAAAATGCCAATTTTGAAACTGAGATTTCATTGGAGGATTACATTGTATTCTGCCCACCTTCCTCCCAGGGGCACAAGGCCCCTGCTTCTCTTTCGTTAGATTTCCTATCTTCTAGGATAGATGTAGAGTCCACTGAGTCTCCTATGGAAGTAGAGTCAGTTGGAGTAGGGTCAAGTTCTAGTGTTTCTAGCCCTTCCACGCCTGCGGCGCGCCCGATGACGTATCATTCTAAATCTATCCCCGATAGGTTCCCCCAGGATCTTGCTCAACACTGCCACGCCCTCCTTAGATGTCCGGAGTTTGTAGCAACAGCCATCATCCTAGAGGATGATGAGGAGCAAGATGGGGTATGGAGCGATGATGGGTTAGGTGTTTATGAAATCATAGATGAGAAGGACCCGATCGATTATGAGGATAGTGACGTGGATGACACTGCCGATTTGTACGCGCAAGGTTTGAAGAGGTTCGATGAACCGTCATCGATAGTGGATGAATCTACGAAAGAAATTAATCTTGGAACGGAAGAGGATCCCAGGCTCATAATCATCTCCACTAATCTCCCTCCTCAGGTCGAAGAGGAGTTAGTCAAGGTTTTGAGGGAGTATGGTGATTCCTTTGCCTGGTCCTACGAGGACATGCCGAGTCTTGACCCTGCCTTAGTGGAACATAGAGTCCCACCACCCCGCCCCGCTCTATCCTTCTTCCCCTCCTCCGCGCCCTCTGCTCCTCTGCCCCCCGCCACATCCCCCGCCTCATCGGCCTCCTCCGACGCCTCCGTCGCAGCCCGCAGCTCCCCGAGGACGCCGCCCTCGGTGCCCTCAAGACCCTCTCGCGTGGCCGCATGCCCGATGAGGCCGTCGAGGCGTTCCGGTGCCTGCCGGGGTTACTCCGCTGTGGGCCCGGCGTCCGCTGCTACAATGCCATCCTAGACGCCCTCGTTCGAGCTCGGCGGTGGGACCAGGTGGACTCTTTCCTTGCCTACTTTTGCTCCGGCGGCGCGCCGGTGGTGCCCAACCTGGAATCTTACAACATAGTGATCAGGGGCCTCTGCGACCGCGGGCAACTGGGGCGGGCAGTGGAGATGCTCGAGGTTATCCGTAGACGTGGACTTCAGCCGAACCGCGTCACCTACGGCACCGTGACTGATAGGCTGGTGAAAGCTGGCGATTTGTCACATGCTCTCGAGCTGTTCGACGAAATGTGTGAGAAGGGGATCACCGCTGATGTGGTGTGCTACAACGTATTGATTGATGGGTTTTTCAAGAAGGGTGAGTTTGAGAAGGGGTCAGGGGTTTGGGAGAGGCTGATGAATGACCCATCAGTCTGCCCGAATTTGGTAACCTACAATGTTATGTTGAACGGATTGTGCAAGTTTAGGAGGTTTCAAGAGGCAATGGATATATGGGATAGGATGTTAAGGAATGGCCACCATCCCGATCAGTTTACGTATGGGAGTTTGCTTCATGGGCTGTGTGGGGCACGGGACGTGGATGGGGCTTTGAGGGTGTATTTGAAGATGGTCAAAACTGGGTTAATACCTGACAATGTTGTTTGTAATTCTCTGCTCCACGGTTTCTGTAAGGTAGGTAGGGTTGAGGAGTGCTTTGAGTTATGGGAGCGGCTGGGGAGGGAGGGGAGACGGAATATTATTAGTTATAATGTGTTCCTTAAGGGCTTGTTGGAAAAGAGCCTAGTGGAGAAAGCAATCTCAGTCTGGGAAAGCTTGCAGGAGGATAGCACTAGCTTTCCAGATTCTACCACCTATGGAATATTTATCCATGGTTTGTGTGAAAATGGTTACATTAACAAGTCTTTGCAGATTTTGAAGGATGGAGAACATTATGGAGGAAAGAATTTGGATTTGTTTGCATATTCCTCATTGATAAATGGCCTATCCAAACACAAAAGATTGGAAGAAGCAGTCTGTATCTTTGACCAGATGGTCAGTCATGGTCACAAACCTAATACTCATATTTACAATACACTAATAAATGGCTTCTGCCGTGAATCTAAACTTGCAGAGTCCATCCAAATTTTCAATGAGATGGTGATCAACAGCTGTACTCCATCTGTTGCTACCTATAACACGATTATAAATGGTCTATGTAAAGTGGAGAGATTCACTGAGGCTGCTTGTTTTGCAAAGGAGATGGTAGAGAAAGGTCTTAAACCAGATGTCATTACATACAGCACCCTAATGGATGGTCTTTCTCAGGATAAGAAACTGGATGCTGCCCTTGACATTTGGAATCGAGTCCTTGATAAGGGCTCTGGGGCTGACATCATTACACACAATATCCTCATCCACGGGCTTTGCTCTGCTGGAAAAATAGAAGAAGCTTTGCTGGTGCATTTAGGGATGAAAAACAAGAACTGCACCCCAGATCTAGTAACACATAACACACTTATGGATGGACTTTACAGGGTTGGAGACTATGAAAGGGCATCAGAAATATGGTCTGAGATGTTAAAAGCTGGGTTGAAGCCAGATATTATCTCTTACAATATTGTCTTGAATGGACTTTGCTCTCATAATAGGACCTCTGAGGCTGTGGAGTTTCTAAACGATGCCCTAGCCCATAACATTATTCCAACTGCCATTACCTGGGGCATATTAGTAAGGGCAGTAATAAGTACTAGTCTAGTAGAATGATCCCAATATGGTTCAGGGTAAAGGCCCTTGTGTGCAGGTGAGAATTCTTATTTTTATTTACATAGACGTTATTATCTTCACAGAATACTTTCCATACTCAGGAGTATGATGCCTGAACTTGGCACTTACAGATGCCATATACTAGCTTCTTCTGGAAAATTGTCAAGCCCATTCAGTGTTTAACATGCTGTCAGATTGTTGAATGGACGTGGGATTGTTAGATATCTGCTGATCATCCATACTCATTTGACGGATGTAGAGGTACTTGTGGTGTTACCACACATCTGTCTTTTAGTGTCCATTAGGCATTACTTTCTTTGTATGTGCAAATAAAGCATTGTAGAATAACCTAGTTATCTTTCCATGTGGACAGAGTGATGTTCATTTTCCTTTTGGATGAAGATTTGCAATCAACAGTTATCTCTACACAGAACAACATGTTGATCTTGTGCCCTGTCCTGCCGATTGGGATGACTGTATGCGACAGGTGAGACCTTATCATTATTATTCTAATGCTTGCTTACTGTATCTTAGTAGTTCCAGTGCAGGAGATAATCCAAGTATCATGCATCTAAACACTTGTTATGTCATCTTACGGAGAAATAACTCTATTAAAATTGAGCTTTTATGTGTTACACATTGTAATATATCTTTGCATAATGATCTAATACAAATAACTTTCTACCAAATTTCAACTATTTAATTTGATGTTTCTGTTGTTGAACTTCAGTCAGGTTTGCCTTCAGTTCTGGTAGCCTGGGCATCCCATTCTTTCATCATTTTTGAAGATGACTAATTTTTCATTTAGAGGCATTTCCTTTTTTAGCTAAATGTAAGGAAGCACTCATAATGACAAGGTGTTTAGAAGGATAAAGCAAAATATTTTGAAAGTTATGTAATTGTACAATATGAGAAATCAGAGGGCTCTTCTGTTCTGTTTGTATTGTCTGTTTGCATTATCCACTGCTGTCTGGGTTAATACATAATCCTTAAATTCTTGATTCTTTCCGGATACAGGAAAACTGCATAATCTACAATGGAGATTTGTTATTATGGCTTGCCCATGTACTCCTGTTTTAAGAAGAAACCACAACTTTTGTCCAGTACCAAGTTTACCAACAGATTTCCACTTTATTTTGTTCTTATAATGTGTCATCACAATTGTAGAGCTTTCACGATACAGGAGATAACTTCCAGGAAGAGACCATGCTGCGAAATTAATGATTCTCGATGTATCACATCCAGGGGCAAATACCTGTCTGGGTTTTGTCATCTTCGGCGGCAATGTTGGACATATTTCTCCATGGCCTGAGAAGATACATATGGAAGTATGTCCCTTTAATACTCGATAATTTTTTGTATATCCATAGAAGCCCCACTCTCCGACAACCTATGTTTCATTCCTCATCTGTTCCATTTGTCTCCAATTACAGCCAAACCTCACATGTATAGAAGGAAGGCCAATAGTATGAGCCTGCGGCTTCAACCTCCCACCGCCCCATGTCTGGAGAAGTAAACGTGGAAATTTGTGATCATGGTTCCTCACAAGGCTGCTGATGCTAGGTATTTAATTCTCTGAATTTTTTATCCGTCCTTTTCTTTTGCCAATTTTGTTCTTGAGAAGACAGCCTAATTCTTCTCAAATTGTCCTTCAACTCCTCCAGGACCTCCTGACTTTGGTGTTGCTTGCCTGCTCATTTCTGCAGTCTAATTGAAAGGCTATCTGGTTGTCCAAGTTCCCCTTAGTCAATGGAATCACAAACAGGGACTAGGGTTGTTCAACACTGAGGGGACTTCACCAGCAGTCTGAGTATCTCTTTAATTCTTGCTGGAGGTTTGGTGCTAATGATTTTGGAAGACCGTTGCTCTGTTCTTTGTGAGCATCATCCCCTATCCGGTTGCAGATTGCATTCTCAACCTTTTCAAAGTGAAATTGGACAGGTGGGCTGTTCGGTCCATGTAATTGGTGGGGCAGGCGATTTGAGCTCAAAGCATGACTGCTAGTTTTAGTTCTTGATGCATCTCCTTCAGATGTTGAACAGCAAGAACCGGTTACCAGACTCAGGGCTACGGGCGAGGATAAAAAATGCGTGGCAAATTTCTTTCGGCTGGAACATCCCTGATCTGAGGGGTGTGTGTGAGCGCCTCGCTGGTTTACACTCGGCACATAACCGAAGCACAGAGTCCTTGTTCTTCTGTAGTTCAGTTACATACACATGCCTAGTGGCATGACCGAGTCCTCACAGTCCAGGAAACACACCATAACAAGAACTAATGAAGGAGGGACACGGAGGCAGGGAAATGAATAGGAATAGCGCCTCCTGTCCTCATTTTTGGACGAAATAGAAATGTCCCTGAGGTAATATGTACATGTATCCTGTAGTTCATGTGACTTTAATAATACATCTACTTTTCTTTGTAATTTTGAAAAGAAAAACAATATATAATCCACGAGAGCATCTTTAGATGAAAAGGCGTGGTTCAATGTTGACCTTCTTAGCAAAATTATGCAGATTTTGGAGCTTCCGTCGGAACGACTTCGATGGACTCTCCGTAGCGAATTTTTGAAAGAGATGATTCTCTCTCAAAGGGACTCAGATCATTATTTCGATCACGACCATGCTTTCACGGAAGGAGGAATACTCATTTTTTTAGGATCGAAACAAACAAACAAAAGAAATGAAAAAACAGTTGAGGTTATCACCTGGACTTCTAATCTATGCAGGCGTTGTAAACTTTTATTCGAGTTGCTCATTTGGTCAAACAAGTCCTCTTTATTTGTGAGAAATTTATTCATGGGATTCTCATCTTTTTCTCTTAAGTTTTTGTTAATTGCTATTATGACTATTCCATTTCTTTAAATGGTTATTGAGTCGGAAGATCTTATTACAAAGAGTAATGCCCTTTATTGGTCATCCGCAGGAAATGGGAGTGTCAATGGATCCGTAAGATCCGAAACCTGATCCGAATCCAATATTATTTTTGGATTCAGAGCTCCTCGCAGTGTGGTCTCTGTTTGTTATCCCGGGCGTAATGTTTTGATCCGAAAGTAGAAATATCGGATCGATTGTCGGGGCGCCATAAAACTTATCCTTTCGGGGAGAGCAACCCCATCTCCATCATCGGCGGATTCGGTGCATCGCGGCCACCCTCTAGGGTTGGATCCCGTCCCTCGTGGGAGCGACGGCCAGCGGGAGGGGGAAAAGGGCCACGGTGGCCTCAGGTGGTGGATGGGCCAGGGTGAGGGCCGCCGCTGGCGTCTAGCGCGGTGGTGTCGCGATCACGGGGGTAGCAGGCTTGCCACGGCGGCAGCGCGCCGGAGGGCCAGCAAGCCCCTCGGCGGAGGCGGGTGCAGCGGCACAGGTAGAAGTGATAGATAGTGTTCATTTTTCTATTTTTGTTTTTTGTTTTTGCATAATCTAGTGGCACCTCACCTGGTCCGTTATATCCCCTCATAGGTCAAGTCTATCACCTCATCCACTGACTTCCTCATCGTCTCAGCCGCCGTCTCACTGAACATCTTCAGTTCATAACGGATCACCTTCCATCCATTATATCTTCACTATAACGCCCTTGTTTCAGTCCGTTATATCCTCCAGAATCCTAAGTCCGAACACTTCGCTTGTTGTTCTTATCTTTTGTTGGATAAGGTCACATAACGGACTGTCTATGGCACGCTATGTAACTATGGCGGTCTATCGTGGATGCGTTATGTTAAGCAGAAGAGTTTTAGTAGAACTGCTCTTCTCTGCTACTCCGTGGACAAATTAAACAGTTTGATTTCTTGATTTCTCCCATGAATCTGATCCTTAGAACCTTCTGTTTGTTTCTATCGGTTCTTGAGAGTATTATCTTCAAGAGTTTGTCCATAATCCTCCTACTTTTTAGCTGTACTCTCTCCAACTCGTCACAAGACTTGGAGGGTCTATAAATAGAGCGCTTGTCTTCATGGCTAAAAGAGGAGATTTCTGGAGTTCCCCACGAAGTGCTGCTGAATCCTAGAGCTAGATCCACCCAAGGAAGGCTGCATCCCACATCCATCTTCTTCCTAAGTATCTGGAGTATAAGCTTAAAGGGGCTAGTTCAGTCAAGTTCATCTTTTTAATTCATTTCTCCCTCCTCTAGCAATTATGACATGTTCCCTCTTCCTCTCCCACGCTCTCCACTATGTTGCATACATCTAAATCTCTTCCCATCTTTTAAACACCCCAGAGGGGTTTAAAAAAACCAAACCTTCCCGGTATTCTCCAATCCTTTTGATGTTCTTCAATTTTCTTTGTGGATAGCTGCTACACTTGAAAGAAAGCTAATCTGGATGTTTTTGTTTGTGGTCTACACGTTTTTGCAGGTTTTATAGACTCAAGGCACGAGGCCCAAGCTTCCTGGCCGATCGGGAGGCGTGGAGATTAAAGTTTCCCACTTTTCTCTGCAGTAGAAACATAACGGATCAGTCAAGGCGCGTTAAGGTCGTTTAACGCATCATCACCAGGCCATTAAGTGTTCCTAAGTTGTAGATTTCAAGCTCTGGTTTTCTCTCTCCTATGGGCGGGTGCATCATCCTCCTATTCTAAGGTATTCCCCAAGTCTTTGGCTTGTTGTTTTTACCTTAGTGACGATCACGTTTCCTTAGACAATAGCTCTCTCTCTCTCTCCATTACTTTTTTTTTACTTGTTCCACCCTAGCGGTGTGTTTACTTCCTTTGCTCCACGCTCCGACGTGTATTTTTATTTTCCTCTTTAGCTTAGTTATTGATTGAGAGTGTTTTCCCATACCTGGAATCATGATGATTGCATAGGTAGTTGTTACGCTTGTCTAGTGGTGGATTGATCACTTGGTTTATTTCCGCATGCTATCCATCATCATCTTGCAATTAGAGAATTTCTCATCATTCATCACACATAAATAAAAAATCAACACCCGCGCTCCCGTGCCCTTTGGTAGCACTCCTCATTGTCCTTCAACCTCTGCTCTGCAACTCGAAGGCCTAACTGGAGCTCCATCACTTGGGCCTCTAGAGCCCTCCTCTCATCCCAGTCCCTCTGTCGCTCTGCCCTCCTATCCTCTCTCTCCCTCTCCTCTCTCTCCCACTCCGCCTCTCTCCTCGCCACTTGGACAGCAACTCTCAACTCCAACATGTCTAGTGGCAACTCTCACGACATCTCCAGCTCTACCACGGTGGCTGCCCGAGCATCACACTCCTCCTCAGTGCGGGTCAGCACATTTCGGATCTCCACCACCTGCCAAGAGCCGACAATTTCACGAAGTCAGTAAAAGAGAGGAAGTGTGTAACAAAGGTTCAAGGCAAGCAACACTCACTCGAGCCGCAAGCTCCCGCTCTGCCTCCTTGGCGTGAGCCACCACACCAGCCAGATGCTCCTAGAGAGGGAGGAGACCTTCGGAGGAGGAGCCTGGGAGCTGGAAGAGGCTCCCCCGGTCACCCCTGCTGCCGCCCCCTATTGGGCACGCTAAAACAAGGGAACAAACGATAGTCAACGACTAAGCATCAGGAATCCAATAAGTAAAAAAAAAATGGGACAACACCGTACCACCTTGTCCCACCTCTGGTGACTACGGTGATCAAACCCCTCATGTCATACATTGTACTATGTGATGCTTACACTACTAGAGCATGTTAAGGACCTTGCGGTTTAGATAAATATGAAATTTGATTTCCCCTCTAACAAAAATAGTGATAATTTCATAGGAGTTTGGGTCGTGCAGATAGGCTGTTAAGTTGTGATAGCTTGGGGATGATGGTTCCGTTCAATGAGGCGGTGCGTGGATAAACGGGCTCCAGCTCTGTATCGGCTCATCGAATCGGTATCCTGACCCATGATTAACGATTTAACAATATTATCATTGATTATTTTCTATTTTAATTTTTAAATTTTTTCTTTAAACCCATCATGCATTCATGTAGGGTTTTGATCTTATTGAGGAAGATCGTACACTAGAATTAGAGGTGGCCAAATCACAGGAAGGGATCAATATTTGCCGGAGATAATATGTTCTAGAGCTAACGGCCAAAATGGGAAAATTGGGGTGTAAACCTACACCTACTCCAATTGAACTTAATCATCGTCTGACTGAATAGGATGGTGAGAAACTTTCACCAAAACAGTGGGTTGTATCAGAGATTGGTTGGCAAGATCTTGTATCTTTCCCTGAGTGGTAAGTCAATTGTCATATGAAAGTTGTGGAATGCATTCTGAGATACATGAAATTTTGCCCAAAAAAAGGTTCTTTTCAAGAAAACCAATCACCTGAAATTGAAGGATATTCTTATGCAGATTGGGCTGGTTCTAAGGATGATAGGAGGTCAACAACTGGGTATGACACTCTGCTTGGTGGAAATCTAGTCACTTGGAGAAGAAACAAATTGCATGTGCCAGCTGAAAAGCAATGGCACATGTTCTCACTGAGTTGTTGTGGTTAACTTCTTCTAAGTGATCTAGGTGTTCAAGTAGAACTTCCAATGAAACTCTACTATAATAATAAAGCAACAATCAACATTGTTAACAATCCAATGCAGAAAAAAGCACATTAAAATTGAATGGCATTTTATTCGAGAGAAGTTGGACCCTGGAGAGCTGTCTACCGTATGTAAAATCTAAAGACTGTGTAGCAGATCTTTTCACCAAAGCTTTGACTAAGGCTCAATTTACTTCTACTTTGTGCAAGCTAGGTATGTGTGACATCTATGCTCAGCTTGAAGGGGGAGTGTAGAGGAGTAAGCGATTAGAAGGGGCAGTTTGGGAATGTGCCCAATTTTTACACTTTCAGGGGCTATATTGCAATGTTCCCTTTCTTTGATGGGCAACCTCTCAATGAGTATTTCTATAAATCTTTTCTCTTAGATTGTATATATAGATGAGGGAGGAGGGTCGACCTGCTCTCTCTCTCTCTCTCTCTCTCACCCTCTCTCTTGTCCTATTTCTCTCCCTCTCTTGTTCGCTCGCCATGTCCATGGACCAGAACCCGGCTACCCCGCGGGCGTAGTCCTCCACCACAACCTTCAGGAAGAGAACTGTCTCCAGTAGAAGAACCAACTACGCAGCCGTCACCATGTGTTTAGAGGCGAAACTGATGTGGAGGAGATTGATGGTTGATGGCGGAGGAAACAGCGTATAGGGGTAACTGGAGGTACCAATCTGAGAGAACAAGAGAAGGGGCAATCAGAATGAAGGATTTTGCAAATTGGGTTTTGCTTCAGATCTGACGAAAAGGAGAGTGAAAAAAAGCTCTCTCTCTCTCTCTCTCTCTCTGATTAGGTGAAGAGGGCAGCCATCAGGATTGAACAGGAGGAAAGCATGAGGGATCTGCTTGTGTGCTTCGCCATGCTGCTTTCTTCTTCTTCTTCTTCTTCTTCTTGGTTCAGTTCTGTGGATTTCATCTTCTGAGAGATGGGTGTTGACCTTTATATGAGAAGAAATAGATAGATCACAACTTATTTAGAAGACAGATTCTACATATGAAATGGAAGATGACAGAATCTCAACCTTATTTTAACTCATGTTAAGGGAGTTTTAATCCTAACTCGGCTTGATCTGACTCTCAACCTGACTCTTCTTATTTTTAATCTATTGTCCTCGGCTTTATCCTGCCCTCTTCCATCTTCTTCGCCCTTCCCCTGCTTGCTAAGGAAAGTTATTCGCCAAATATAACTTGGTTGGTTGGCATTCTGCATTCATCATCAGGATTTGTTTGAGAAAGAGATCTAGCAGCTGTCAGGACACTTCAATACTAACCAAGGTGATGTCGACACAAAGATGGTGTGATTTAATGTTCCATCTTCTTATCTTCTTGATGATATCTTATCCAATGATGGTGCCTTTCCTGAACCAAGCAGGGGACAGTCATCAAAAACACTTCTATGTAGTTTGTCTCAAAATAGAGTGATACTCTCTTACTATTTTCTGATGGGTAGGTGTCATGGCTGAGCAAAAACAGTTATACTTGGTTATAAAAGCAGTTTGTTTCTAATAAGTGTTCATAGTTAATAGCTGTTTTTTTAGCATGAATGCAGGGTGCTGAATTTTTTTATTAACGTGATTTTAGGAGAATGTATCACTTGAAAATTCATGTTAATGAGTTAATCTACTTCCTAAGACACATTCTTGAAGTTGAACAAGGTAGACCCAAAGCTTGCCATGGCAGAAGCTGACAAAGTTGAGGATGATGAAGACCTAAGGAAGAATCTATGGCTTATGGATGCAAAGCATGTCATTGAGCAAGAAAAAGGTGTCAAAAGGAAAAACATAAGGAAGGCAAAAGCATTTCTCAACAAAACTGATGGGCTTCTAAAGATCGAGGATATTTTACCTTTTTCCCCATATTGTGCTCTGATTGATGATCTCAGGGCAACATATCTCATATCAATTTTCTTCGCGGCTATGATGTTGTAAGTGTTGACACTGATGATTAATGAATATTAGTGATTAAACTAACAGGATAAGCTGTGATGATTTAATGAATGTACTAGGCTGATTAATGGTATGTTGCTGTGATGTGCGACGATCTTGACTTGAGTCGTGTCACTCGAGTATCATTGTGTGTAGGTCTAGTTGACTATCCTGAGTCTCGTGGCAGTTTTGTGTACTGCCTTGTGCTTCATGGTACGTGCGGCAGGTGAGTGCTTACCCTGTCTGTACATTGATGTTTTTGTGTTGAGTCTCTATGTCTAGTGAGCCGCCACTAGTCGTAGCCTGACGACACTACAGCGTGTCGGCCCACCTGGGAGTGGTGGCGGGGTGAGTTCCCAAGAGATGGTTTTTAGGCTAGTTTTTGTGGGCCCCCTTGCTTTGCAGTAGCGTCCTGCGGGGGGGGAAACTAGCTGGAGGCCTCGCTTAAGGCATTAGGCTTGTGTATGCACACGTGGTCAGGGGCATTGGGACGAGTGCTGATGGGCTTGACCCTGACTAGTCACTCGTTACTTTTGTTCCTTGCACTTGGTACAGTGTCTCTGTCATCGTGTTCGAGGTGAGTGTGAGACGCTTGAGGCACAGTGTAAGACATCAGTGGATGCATCTGGCTTTGCTTCTAGTGAGGAGGTGCTTCCGGCACATGACATGTGACTTGTGATTTTGTGACTGGTTCTCCATCATAGTTGACATGGTGCTTTGGGTAGCCTGTCTCTGGCTTCTCCCTGGCTTGTGTAGCATACACGACGGTGAGGTCATGTGCGCGCCAGTGTTTTGGGTAGTGTTTCCCACGTCTGAGAGGTCACGATGTGGAGCCTATACGTCTCTTGTAGTAGGACGTGTCCTGGCAATGTAATCGAGTTTCCTTGAGGTTAGTTGGCAACTCCCTACCAGGTGTGTGGAAAGTTGTGCCTTTCCCGATTAGGAGTAGTTTAGAGGGCCGAGGTCTTTTCGACTGCCGTGGTTTGTTTAGTATGACTTTCCTCTTTACTTCCATTGTTGTTACTCTTGCTTATTGTTGTTGCTCTTACTGTTCTTACTACTTTGGTTTCTTGGTGGGGATCTGCGAGACTCCTACTAAGCCAGTGACACGAGGCTTACCCCTAACTTTTCAGGTGTGATTGCTCTTCTTCCTCGTGGTCTAGTGGTGCGGTTCATGGTTCTTAGTTGCCAGCTTTGTCAGTGTCGGGCTTCCCTTGACTTGAGGGTACGTTCCCTTTTTGGTTGGACTGTACTTGCCTTTAGTTGCACTGGACTCTGCTAGCTGTTGTACTTATTAGTTTTAATTTGTTATAGAAAATATAATTTTATTTCTACTATTTTAGCAATCTTGATCAAATATAGTAATTGTTTACTGCCTTATCTGAAAGTTCAATGTACTCTCATGCACCTCCGCACACTCCTTTTATCCCTTCGGAGCCTTACAGCTCTTGGGAGGCCTCTCAGGATCCAAGTGGTTTCAGGTTTACCCGAGCCCGGATGCTGGGTCATCACAGCTAGTATCAGAGCGGGAGATATGTGAAAGTACATGAGAATTTGAGATATTGCAGTGCTCAGAGTCTGTAAGGTCTAGTACTGTTGACAGTTGGCATAGGTTTTATATATTCTGTACCGCTCAACTTCTCCCGTGAGCACTTACCTGTGCTGTATTAGCACTATGCGAGGTAGTTTTTGCTCTCGTCAGGATGTGACAGAGAGTGTTCTTTTGTTATGGTTTTGTTCTCGGTTGTGCTGTGCTGGGCAGAATTTGCCAGCATATGTGAATCTGTGGTGCAGCATTTACGTTTTTCCATGGTGTGTTCAGGTGGCTAATGGGATTTGTCATTGGTGCGATAGCCGTGCATGTTCTCCCGAGGAGATTATGTTGTTTTGGTTGTTCAAACTTGAGGTTTGTTTAGCCCCTGAGGTGTTCAGGTTGTGTTGAGGTGGTCGTTTGGATGCCTCGTTGCGAGAGTGCTCAAGGGAACCTAGCATTTACCTTCCTGGGGAGTTGTTGATAGACGAGACTGATCTTTCTCATTCTGTTTGTGGCATCTTTTCAAGGTAAGCTTTGGAAGTGTTGTCTCGGTGAAGTCTTCGTCATGTGTCTACTTATGTGTGGACTGTGTTAGTTCTGAACCTGATCTGCTCTTGTTTTGACAGTAGCCTGACTTTGGACCCAATTTGTGAGATGGGGGCCGTTGTACACCGTGTTCGACGTGCCGTGTTAGGCGACTATTGTGCTGTGAAGGTTCAGTAATCAGTAATCATTTCAGGATGTGAGGATGGGCTGAGATTTGTGCTCATTGTTGCTTGTGCTGTGGCTCTTAGCATGATGGTTTGCACTATGGCGACTTGTGATCGACTGTTAGCAGGATCAGTACTCGAGGCGTGATACATTGTAGTTTGTGAGTTGCGATGGCGCTGAGAGGTGTACTGAGATGCGGATGTCGAATTGTCTTTTTTTGCCTTTGTGCGTTGTATAGAGTGCGCAGCGGAAGCGTGTGGGCTTATAACCCATTGGTCGAGGATCGTTGGTTGGAAGATTCTGACCTGCCGAGAGGATTGTTTCCTCGATGTGTCTTCATCTTGGCTGTATGTGCCTCAGTGGCCTCCACGTGTTTGACATGTTATTTATGTGTCGATTTAAATTTCTGCTCTGATTGACATCACTGTTTCATTGTCACGTTTTGAGCAATACTTCCCGCTGCTATCAGTTTGGGGCATGACAGAACTCCGGAGAACAGATCTCCCTTCCTTTGATGGACTCAGAGGGAACCTAGAGGAACACCTCCACACTCTAGTTTCCTAGAGCAAACCATACACAGGGTAAGACCTTGCATGCACAGAGCACCACAAGGTAAAGACACTAGTTGAAGCGAAAAGGAAAATAACAAAGACAAGAGATAAAATGTTGAACAGAACAACACAAAGAATAAAAAATAGAAGCACAAAGATTTGTTACTTCCACTAAAAGCACTTTGAATATAATTCTGGTACTCTACTCCTTTTGCTCTCTCTCTCTCTCTCTGAACTGGCAATCCTTCCTTTCTCTTCTTCTTCTAAAATGGAGCAGATCTCTCTCAAACTCTTCTTTCTTTCTTCTTCTTCTCTTGGATTTTCTCACAAAATTTTCTTCAAGTTGATCTACCCAGATCTTTCTCTTGAATTCACAAAAGCTATTTCTCCTCTAGCCCTTCGCGCCCCCTTCTCCCACTTCTCTCTGCACTACTCAGTTCACTACTCTTCCACTCTTCTTCTTTCCATGTCTCTAGCAATTATTTCCTTTTACACGTGGACCCCACAGGATTTTTCTTTTTGAGTGAGGGAGCCAGGGAACATTCTCCTGCCATCAATTTCGCTTCTAGGGAGCTCTATCTTTGAACAGACGTGGGCTCAATCATTGGGATGAGCATCACGTGCTGATTATCACTTGAGTCCACCTTAGATCAGATCTAGAAATAGGTCTTCATAAATTGGTTCAGGTACACTACTGCATCGAGGCAGAAGTTCATTAGGTCGATGTAGCTCAGAGCAATTTATCCTAAGAACTAATGCGTCAGGTCACTTACTACTGTTTCGACCTGCCTTTGTAGCATATTTGCTCAATAGCACCGATGCAACACTTGGTGCTTCGACTTGTCATATGAAAATTATTCCCCAGTTGTTCTGCTGCATCGACATAACAACCTGATGCTTCGACTTGATTACATGAGATGTTGTTGCCGCTAGTTCTATTGCACTGATGCAATGCATTGATGCTTCGACTTGTCTCTTGGAACGTTGTTTCCATGTATTCTACTACTTTGACACAGTCCATTGCTACTTCTACATGTCCTATTGAGACGCATTAGATATCAAGTGAATATAACACATGTTCAACATAACTAGAGATTAGTGCTATAATAATTTCACACTCATCATGAATCATAGTGTGTCATCATCAAAACTAGAGAACTAACAATCTCTCCCTTTTTGATGATGGCAACTATGAGTCATTAGAATAGTTTGCTAGTCATAGAAAATTTCACCCACATCCAACCATAGAGTAAATTTGTCAAACATCAAGAAGCAAACAACAAATTTCATTCATTTAAGAACCAACAAAATAGTGTTTAACCAGACAAAAGAAAATGTATGCTTCACAAGCATAAAGACATGAAATGTACTATGCAGAAGAATATGACTCTCTGTGACTCAGGTCAATCTCCCCCTTTGACATTAGCAAAAATCTTTGGGGTTTGTTGAAGCAGCTAAAGATCATCTACTTGAGTGGAGGCTTCCTGGGTGGATGAAGGACGATGCATGATTGCAAAATTCTGAAGTGCCTCCCATAACTCCACAGCATTTGATTAATTCTCTAAGTTACTGATCTGAGGTTGTGATATGTTAATAGGTGTCACTCAAGTAGAGCATCCTGAGAGAGATCCATCTTTCCACTTAGCACAGTCATGAGGGTGCGTATCATATTAGCAATGTGGGTGAGCTGGGCATGATGCTGAGATGCATGGATTGGGACAACAAATGAGGTTGTAGGATCTGCAACCGGATGCCAGCCATCTTCTTGATCCTCGGGAGTGGATTGTGGGTAATGATCCTTAAATATGTTGACCATGTATTTGATATCATCAGTGATCATATGTAGTTTCTCGGTGATCTGTGCATAATATCTTGTCAGATGATCATGCTGAGACTTGGTGTCACTGAAGTACTATGCAGCAGTGGTCAATTTTTCATTATGGCTATTGAACCTGTCACTTATCCTCCCAATCTAATTTCCAGTCATAGTAAGGACACCCTGAATATCTTGTACCAGTTTGTTAAAATTCTTGTCAGACAGCATTTTATCCCTCTAGATTTCAGCAATTCTACTGTTGACCTCCATTTTTAGCTGAATTATTTACTGCTCAAAGTTGTTTGACATTTCTTTCATGGAAGACTGAATTAACCCAAATTGGGCCGACATGTACCAGTATAAACTAGTGGACTCTTGTGCAGAAGAAGTGAATGCTTGAGATGTTTGTGGACGAGTTGCTGACTCTTGGACCTCATGGAGAATGTTCTATTCTTGATGTTCAGGAGAGGAGTGAGATGAAACAGATGGAGTTCGTGCCCTATTTATAGTGCACCTTCCTTTCCTCCCATGTACTGTAGATGCCTAATTTTGGACGTCCCGCGGACCTCCAGTTAGACCGTAATATCAATAACGCTATCATTTTCTTCAAATTGATTGATGCCAAGTGTTTAAAGTCCAACCCACCTTACCCTATTAGGCCTTGATCAAAGCAAACAAGGGTTGAAAAGCCCATGGGCTGGGCTACCAGGCCGATGTCCACCTAGGTTGGTTGGACAGCCAAGACTTTGGCCACCCAAGTGTGGTAGGGCAGCCAATAACTTGGCCATCTTCTACTTGTGAACAGCCAGTGACCTGGCTACCTAGCTACAACGTTGGTCAACACCCACATTCCACACTCACATCCCATGGTTTGAACACTCCCCCCATTTGACCCCCACTTTTGGCCTCGTTTCCCATGATCTAGGCATGTAGCCGGAAGATCCTAGAAGGAAGACCTAGAGATAAAACTCTTGGGGGTAGTCGACGAAGGGAATAGAGAGAGAGAGAGGGAGACGGAGAGAGATAGGGATAAGTGGAGAAGACAGAGAGGATAGAGATGTATGGAAGGAGGGTGGTGGAAGAGTGGTGACTAGAAAGTTATCAAAGATGGGTGTCTCTGGATGTCTAGAGCTAGAAAAGTTCCCCCGATGTGAGAGGGGCGATTGGTCAGTCAGCTTTGTGCTCTCTCTGTTTGCTAATGTTTTCCAGCTCCATGTTCCCCTAAGGATGGACGGCCATCGACCTAGCTGTTCAATTTGCTGGGCAGTCAACTCTTTGGCCGCCTCCTGGTTTGATCCCCTCACTGCTTTCTGATTTTCGCTTCCGTATACCTATGTGCCATCTATTAAGTGAATATTTCATTGCATATTGGAAAACTCTCTCTTAGAGTCCTTATCATAGAGGTTTTAAATTAACCAATCGGGAAGGCTAATGGTTGAAAGCTTCCTAACCATCCCCCCTTCCTTACCATCCCTCTTGGTAATCTCACCATCAACATCTTTTGAGCTTATATTAGTCAGAATATGTACTACGCTTCACAGTCCTAACTGATGTTTTTTTTATTTATTTAAACTTTCTATTGCTCTTAGGACATTTAGCACTCTAGACTACGCAAGGGTCTCTGTCCTTGGCTAGCCCAGCATCGAGATGTCGGGACCCTACAAGCTCCCTCCCTGAGACACCTTCGCGTGATCATCTATCTTGTGGGAATCATGTAAAATTCTCTGGTGATCACATTGTTATGTTTTGACTACATATTTAACATTTCAGGTTACCAGTAGCATCGGAAGGGGAGCTAACGTCGTAGAGGGGAGCCGAGCGTGGCGAGCCCAGCCCTATCCACTGAATTCTCGATGCCTACAACTGTATGGTGATCACAGTGGGACCTACTCTAGCTTATTGTGAGTCTATAGTGCTGAAAGTCTAAGGTTTCTGAGCTTCGATTAATTTCCTTTTTGTCATAGTGGAACAATGTTTGTTGGTAGGAGACGGCCAAAGTCTTGGCCGCCCAAACCTGTGGGTGGCCTAAATAGTGGCTGCCTACGCCATCTGAGAATGGCTAGGATTGTGGCCGCCTTTTTCTCTAGACGGCCCAAGCGTTGGTTGCCCTCACTGTTCTGAATGGCCCAAGCATTGGCCGCCTAGCTCTCGTGGACGTCCATCGTTCTGGCCGCCCTGGCCCTTCAACGGCCACACCTTTGGCTGCCTCCAGCCCAATTCTATCTTTTGTTTTGCTCTTCATTTTTTGAATGGTTACTTGTTATTTGTCACATGTTTTAGCTCTTATCACAGGTTATTAATGCGTAGTTGGGCCTAGTAAGAGTCGGCATCACAATTATAGGAACACCCTCCCATTGGATCAGACTCTTCACCCAGGGATTTCCACTCAGGTGCAACTAGTCCTTTTCAATTGAGAACCTTTGTAAGTCCTTGCGAATCGTGGGCTCCCACATGGTCGGCAGGTAGGTTGTACCAATGAAGTCCCAGTAGAAATCCCTAGGGTGAGTGAGGGTCTCTATTAGGTGCCCCCGAGTAGTAAACTTGTGCCTTAGAATCTCTTTCCTTCACTCGAGAGAGCTCAAAGGAAAAAAACAAATAAAAAAAGAAAGTAGAAAAAGAAGAAAAAATGGTTAAAAACTGTGAGCGTTGTTGTGTAAACCTTGTTTGCTCTAGAGATTGCATCCTCTCAATAACATGCTTAACTCATAAGGTTAAACATTAAAACCTAGTAGGATTCTTTGATTAATGAAGTGTGTCTTTTCAAACCCTTGGATGTGGAGGAATGCACTCCTCAATGTGAGTCCGAGCTTAAGACTAACCCTATATTTGAAATAGAGGATAGTCACCCAAGTGCCTTCATAGGCATGTTCTTGGCTTCACCTAATGATGCTGCCCATGTGGACTCGACATCATCCCATAGTGATCATGATCAAGCTGGCCTTAGGCCTCCTACACTATCACAACACAAGAATCAATAACTAATCAATGTTCTATCCCATTACACTCCCGAGGATCTAGTCACTATGGCCTCTCGGGGGAAGGTTCATCTAGTCCTGTCTTTTCTTATTTTCTTGAGTCATTCAATGTAATTTTCTTTTCTTGAGTCAGGAGCGTTCTTAGTTCCTTTATGGAAAAACTATGTAATAGGATTATTTTGATGGATATTATGAATAAAGGATTTGGTTCTCTCTACTTGTGCACACTCTGTCTTTGTGTCGAATACACTTATGCTCTGATTGACATGATTGATGTATAAACTCGTCGCGTCTCCGGGTTCCTTTCACGCTCGGGGCGTAGCAACAGGTCTTCCTCTTTGAGACATAGCAACCTCAGTGCCCGCCGTGGGTCCTCTGCCCCACACTCCTACTACGCCAGTGCTCTACACAGCTTCACAACCTCGGGTTGCTGGCACCCCAGTACCTTCTGCAACATTGGGTCTCAGTGCAAGAGTGTCTCCTCGAGCATCGGCAACCCCTTTGTTGGCTCGTGCAAGAGCTTACACCCGAGTCACCCAGCCATCGGCTTCCGATAAGGGTCTCATGCCCTGGAGGTCGATCCCAGTACATATGACTGACGACCTCGTTCTGTCAGCAATGGGAGATCGGGTCTTCTCGGTCTACCATCTCGGAGCAGGATCTTCTTCCTCTCCCCAGAAGAAGTATCACCATGGCTGTAAAGGCAGGCGACTCGCCACTACAACCAGTAATTTTGACAAGACCATTCTTGTCGGCAACCTACAGATTCACCTCAACGGGGGCCAACCAATCATACCCCAGGAGTAGACTGTCCCTACGGTCCCCACTAGCAACCGCTTCAGCCTCTTGCAGTGAACGCGAGAGGATAAAGTGGAGCTTAGAGAAGCAGGCGCCTCGGCATCAGTCCAGGGGCACTCACACCAGCCCGATACCTAGCCTCCCAAGTCTCATCGAAGGAACAACGACAAGGGAGATCAACAACTTATCCTGAGAAGAATCTAGGTTACTCCAAAAGAGGCTCAAGCTGTTTGGAGGGCGCGTACCAAGAACCCCCTTCGAGTGCTCAGGCCTGGCATCGGATGAGACATAATCGAGTCTACATCGGCACAGCCCGGTGGCACCCAGCCACTCAGTGTCTCCCACCTAAATAAGCGAAAACAAAGATGGGCTCGTTCTGGGCCCCCCAGCATCTAGCCCCAAGCTCTCCTCGGGTCGACACCACAGCGGAGGCTCCACTTCAACGGACCTTGGTCTTTAATAGACTGGGGGCACCAGTCCGCTCTGAGAAGCATTCCCAGAGGAAGGGAACTGTTGAGTTCATCAACGACGTGGTTAGGGTGTTTACGTGTTATGCTACTGGACATCAGCCTGACACCTAGTCTGATGACCTAAACTAGCCTTTGGCCTAGCTCAGAAGGCCTCTTCACCAGACTCAGCCTCCGACCCTAGAAGGTCACGTCGACACATCTGTCGGGCTTCAGGCATCGAAATGTGCAGAAGAAGTTCCAATCGAGGACCGAGCCACTCCTGTCAACATGAAACCAGTCAACAATGACCCTCCAACAAATGAGGTTCAAGCGGTGAACCAGCATTTGAAGGTCCTCTTGTAAGACTTTCTTTAGGAACAAGACCTCACCCTCAGCCACCTGCTAGGCCTCCGGCCGAACCACCGGCTCTGTCAGTTGGGCACAATGATGCCAACACCTTAGCAGCAGTAGTTTCCTAAATCTCGATAGTAGTCGAGTTCGGCATGCCCCCAGTCGAAGCTCACCCACAAGCATCCAACACGCCACCACCAGAGAATCTCGTGGTACAACGGTAGATGATTGAGTGGATTGTCGAGATGAAGCTGGCCCAGCATGGGAGGGGGTTGCAACTATAGATCTCTATAGTGTCCCCTACCCACTACATCACTAGTTGAAGAAGCTCCCTCTAGAGTACGCCAAGCCCCCGAAGCTACAGAAGTTCGATGGGCATGGATCTCCACATGAGCACTTGGCCTACTACAGCATGGCCATGGGTGAGTGTCATGTCGTCGGGGATCCGGTGACCAAAATGAGGAGAGGAATAAAGTGATAAAGGGAAACACATGAGTTTAATATATCTCAGGTATCCCCCTTTGTAGCCGTATTCTCCTCAAGGTGGTACCGGGCACTCGCATTTTACGAAAAGTCGAGGGGCAATGGAATGGCACGGGATGTTTTCGAGGTTAAGGTAAGTAGACCAGGGTGCAGGTGTAACATCTCAATTTATCTGAAACTTAAAAATAATTAAATATTTTATAATTAGAGCCCATGAAAATTTTAGGTTCTCTTAACCAAAGCCCAATACCTTGAATGGTATAGTAAATATGAATTTAACGAATTTTATTAAGTAAATTAAATAGATATCTCACCTTAATAATATGTAACTTTTCATAAAAAAGTTAGAATGGGGTCAATATTAGACCCATTGGAAAGAGAATTCGAAGATCTACAAATTTCATGTTAAGCACTTTTTAAAAATTTGTCATTTGGTAGGCCAAAAATAAGATACAATGAGCTAATACTTTGGCATATCATTATTGCTCATTTTTTTGAGGGTTTTTGTAAAATTTTATACATTAATTTCACTATCTACATGAAAGTTTTCCTTTGACTATCACAATTTGAACAATCATGTGAAATTAGTAAAGCTTGGTTATTAACCTTGTAATCTAGAACCATGCTATTCATAAACTATTTATATTATAATTCTGATATCCTTGCTTGACAGTCATGCCACTCCGGTGGGATTGACTGACCGCACCGTTTCTATTTTCTGTGTTTTAAATAGCCTCAATCTTGTAATAGTTAGGACTCTCCATCGGATATTCCTTCCGTCGGACTAGGACCACTATTATGAGACCTCTGTAAGTCCCCGTGAGCCTGGGATTCCCTCCAGGATGCCGGGCAGGTTGTACCCCAAAGACCAGAACCCATGGACTCGATTTGATTCATGTTTTGGGCCAGTCCAATGTCCAGACTGTTCTGAACCCCTAGCGGCCCACCTTGAGACCGCTAAGAGATCCTTCGCAGTCCATGGTTAAACCGCTAGTCTTTCCTTGGCCTGGTTAGAATTGGGCGTGGGTTAGTCAGATTATTCTTGAACCCAGTCAATTCTAAGCTGACTAAGTCCTCTCTATTGACTTTGGCTTCATGGGTTGAACTCTGGTTTAGACCCATCCTGTCTTAGGCTGAATTGAGGACCTTCTCCTGTCCAATTGAAAGTCTTGTAGTACTCAACCTTACGCAGTCTATAACTCGACCATCAGTCTCACCTAGCGGCCCAATTATTGACCGCTAGCCTCGAGATTGAATGTGTTTCTCCGTGTTTTTGTTGTGATAGCAGTTGTTTCAAGGATGGCCTTGGACTACAAAATCTTGCTTTGATTCATGATCACTTTGGACTTTCCAGTCATTCCACATGATACCTATTCCAATTTTTTTCTGGAATTTCTCTTGATCTTAGAAGTAACTTTCATGAGCTTAAACCTTGGAATTCTTGGCCATTTAATGTGATGAATGTCTAGATTGAGATCTCTGATCCAACCTTTCAATGCCAATGCATCATAAGGGCCCGGTCTGGTCTTGAGAGGAGCGCCCGAAAGTACTTGTGCCTCGGAGAGTTTGTAATGACAAGATGTGGCATTACACCGAAGTGCATGACTAGCATGATTGGTCTATGACATTCTACTTCACTCTAATTGAAATTCTTGCGTGACATGACATGCATGCTTATTATGGCCAATTCAGATTAAAACTTACTCATAACCTCATAGAAGTTCTTGTTATACTTATGCTTGTTCCTTACATGAAATCTGTCTTTCCTTTTTCCCATCTGTTATTTATCACTTGCCATTTACTTATTATTGTTCTTTTCTCACATTATTATTCATGATAAAATGATTAATCACTTAAACTGTGCCTGGTGATAGAGATATAAAATCCTACTGAGCTTTTTGCTCACTCCTACTTTTCAATCCTTTTCAGGTAGTTTGGATGAGGACGTGCACACCAATGGGGATGGGAGCGAGTGATCGTGGAGTGAGCCTTTTTAAATTTATGTTTGAGTCGATGTCCTAGTTAGTCATTGAGTTCTGTTGGTACAGAGTCTATGTAATTTTCTTTCATTTGATTGATGTCAGAGTTAGAAAGTCCACAAGATGTCGGGTGTAATAAGTACTTTTCTTCATTATCATCAATAAAGTTTGAGTTACTTGTACTTTTAATTATTGGCCTTGTGGTATGGTCTCTTGTGGCAATGAATGCTCTGATTGACATGAATGATATAAACTGCTGCGTTCCTATTTTTCACATCGGTCAAGAGTTCGAGAAGTCTGCCATTCTATGCTTGATGACAGACGTGGTCTGAAACCTCATGGGGGATCCATCGTTCCACATTGTACCAAAGCATAGTCAAGAATTTGGAAAGCCCGTCATCCCGCATTAGGCGGCAGGCGGCCATCGAAAAGCTTAAGGAGTATAAACTCTTCACGGTTTTTGTTATAGAGGAACTCCGAGTTTATACGCCCAAAGTTATTAGCCTCCGGCAATCTACCTATATTGCAATAGTTGTGGGGGCAGCATTGCCTTCTAATCTCATAGTTGTGGAGACCTGCAGCTGCATTAACACACATTAGTCAAGTTCATAAATGATAATAGTAACGGACAATGAGTATTTAATGAACTATGAACATGACAAAAGGGCACATCATTCTTAAACAGGAAAGGAGTGCAGCCACGTCGATGGCCTCCCTTGAGGGCTGGGCGGCCATATATGTGGCCGCTCAAGGCATGATGGAAGGCTAGGGATTTGGCTTTCCAGCTGCTCTTATCCCGAACTGAGCGGAACTCCAAACCATACAGGACTCTAGTCTTCAAAAACCTAGGGTATTCCTCCTCTGCCGTTAAACCAAGGGTTTGAGGCTGAAAGAGAAGCCCTTAAGGAAGAGATCAAGCATGGCATCCTCTTCCACTCTGTCGGGAAACCCCAAGCTAGGTGTTCTCTCCGACGTGCCTGTCCATCTAAGTGGCCTTGTGAAGTGGGGCGAGGTATGGTTTGTGCGTGAGAGTTTTTTTTTTCGAAGGATTTGATTTATTTATTTCAGATTAGCTCCCTGGTTTTTCGATCTCCCCTCACGGAGGAGAAGAAGACTATTAATAGTGGAAGTAGCAGACCCTTATCCCTATAAATCTTTTGTACTTTTGAATTAGTTTAGTCACTCCAATCTAGATAGGTCGCAGATGTTGGAAGCGACGAATAAATTATCTATGGCAAAGCAAGGAGAACAGGTTGCTTTCTTTCGTACATATTCAAGAGAATAAATGCATCACAATATTTAAAAACGAAAATAAACTGCAAACTTTTTTGCTTTGGCAACAAGCAAATACAGAAAAGGTCCATGTCTGGAGACATGCAATCTACTGTTTGGTATTATTCCATGAATAATGTTCTATGATCCTTACACCAGATCTCAACCTTACTATCCGATAACATGAGGAAATACAGATTATCGTAGAATGGTGATTCACATTATGTAACACATATCCTTCGCCTTCCCTATATGGGTATGTTTCCCAGATTGTTATAGTACATCTACTAATGCCTCCTTTTCCTGTTAGGAACTTTTCTGAATGAGCTACCATTTGTAATTCTCATGTCAGTGAAAATCCTGTGAAGTGTTTCTCTGACTTCTCTACTAATTGGAAATGATTTACCCACCATTAGCTACCAGAATTACATGTTGATGATTCACGAATATCAAGTAAAATTACATGTAAGAAACACTCCATGGTCCATCATTGTTGCGACCAGAATAGCAAAACACATGGAACAAGTTAATAGCAGAAGTGAAGATCCTATGGCATGTATAACAAACAGATGTCATGCTTCTGCATAGGAGAGAAAGCAAACAGGATGCAAAATATCCTATAATATGGAACTAACCAATGAAAGTGCAGAGATAAGCTTGTCCCCTGCTTTAATCATCTCACGTAGATCAAGAACCTAAAACATCACAGCGAAGAATGTGAAAGTGATCAGTAGATGAAAGATAATTCTTCAAGAACGCCTACCCGCCCACACACAGAAAGGGGAAAAAATCTTGCAACCATGTGATTAAAGGTTGTAGGCAAGAATAAACCTATAACGTACTCTGAAATGCGACTCATTCTGTATAGGCAGGAAGAGTGCAAAACTTAAACTTGAAAACAATTAAGTTATCTCTTCTTCAGTATTGCAAGCAAGCCGGAACAAAAAAAAGGGGAGAAAAAATGCCCTCTCATATTTCTACTTCCTTTGGCATGTCACAGTCACACTAGCATCATATGTTTCAGACAATTAACAACCCCAGAACCGCAGAAACAACTGCTCCCTTTCTGAGTTCCCAATGTTGGCCTCGAATTTACGAGAACCACCGAGACCATGTCGATAACACATCATATAGTTACACGATTCCGTTCCTTCCGCTCAGAGCTACTCGATCAAGGCGGCCAAAAAGCCAAAGAAAAGGACATCAAGCCCGCGTAATGGCACAAACAGAAAGAAACCAGTGAAGTGAGATCAGAAGCGGGCGAGAGGCGGGAGATGGACGGGAGGTGCTACCTGCCACAGAGTGGGGTGGGAGAGCAGGGAGCGGTAGCACCACGGGCTGACCAGCAGCAGAGAGTAGACGTCCCGCAGGCGCAGCGTCGTGCTCACTAGCGCCGCGACGCGAGGGAACGTCTCCTTCCTCCACACTTCGTCTTCCTCCTCCATCCCCTCCATCCTCTCCACCAATCCAGCACAAACCATTTAACACTTGTTTGCCAATTGAAAAGAAGTGAGAAAGAAGAGCCAATCTTGTAAATCCAAATACCAAGTGCATTCTTTCATTCATTTTCATTATCTCAGTGCAGGGTACAAAGAATGCAAGATTCAAGGGAAAATGCAAATGCAAACACATATGCAAACTACAATGCGATGACAAACACTCATGCAAGCATGCAACACACATAGCATATTAATAAACCTAATGACTACTCTACTTCTCCCCCTTTGGCATCATCAAAAGGGGGGAGTGGGATACAAAAAGTGTTGACAACGAGTGACACTAGGCGACGCAAGAGCAGCTACGTGGCAGGGTGATCCGGAGTCCCCGCTCCATCATCATCGTCAGAGCCAACATCACCGTCAGAGCCATCCTCAACAGCAGGTGGAGGTGGAGGTGGAGGTGGAGGTGGATGTGGACGGGGAGGGATACGGCTGTCAATGTCTCGCAGAATATGCTCGACATGGAGAAGGGTACGAGTGGTGGTCCTATAGGCACTGGTGGTATCCGCATAGTCAGTAGCAAGAGAGGGTACGTGTACAGTAAGATCCTCCAAAGAGTGACAGAAGGTGTTCATGAAGGTGTCAAAACGACCAAGAGTCGAGTCAAGGCAGGCTTCCATGCCTGAGATACGCCTATCTAGAGCCTCATGGCCCTCCCAAGTGGGCTGCCTAGCACCCTGAGCGGAAGACTCCCCATGAAAGAACTGCGGCAGTGGAGGTAGATCCATTGGTGGAGGCAGGTTCTCTACTTGGACAGGTGCCGGGGCTTCTCCTTGCTATTACTGTTGTTCTTGTTCTTCCTCACTATCAAGCTCTTCCCCATAGATTGGGACATCACGACGAAGGTCACCATTTCAATCCCGATAATATCCCATATCTAAAAAAATCTTGTGGGAATTGTAAACATCATCCTATCTAACTCAAATGTACTGTTCATCTCCCAGTTGAATCCCAACTTGAGTAAAGACGCCAGCCAGTTGAGAAGCATAAGGCAGGGACCTCCTTGATTGAGTGCGACATTGACCTATCAAATGTTTCATGATCCAACCCATATTAACTACATTACCATTCATAACATGGAAGAATAAAAATCGGTGGATCTCGGTCACCTCATCTCGGCTTCCACTTTTTGGACAAATGAGAGTGATAAACATGCGGTGTAGAACTCGCTGCAGTGGTAGAAAATGATATGCATTGAGTTCAATTAAATTACTGATACCATGCACATATTTACAACTCGTCATGGCCGTAAAACTATCTGGAACCTGACCATGGCCATAAAGCATAGCAGCGCCCCAGTCTGATATGCCTAAGGCACGGGCAAACAAATTTGAGGTAATGTGAATCTCGATGCCTTGAACCACTGTGTACGGTTGTCCATTTCGATCTTCCAAATTGCCGTAAAGTTGCTATACTAGATAGGGATAATATCTGGGGTAACTAGTGACAAAGTCGATCCAACTCAGTTGCATTAAAAAGATTGTGTAAATATCGGGGAGGCTTTCATTCATCTCACTAAAGTCGACAAGACGTGGATCAATGATGGGTCTTGGAGGTATCTTGGGTGCCGGAGCCTGCCGCGGTGGAGGGGCCAGAGCTTCACGTCTCTGAGCGCTAGGTTCCCCCTGGGTAGAGCACCAAGACCTCCTTCTAGGTGGCATCTTAGACTAGGAAGCCCTTGGAGAGGAAAGCCTCAACCTTGGAATGAGGAGAGAAACACCGGGAAGACTACAACACACTTTCCCCACGTTCTGGAGCTCAGTGAGGAGCTGCACGAATGCATGAACAGCCGGTGAGGTGTCATCCCGAATCTGAGACAAATCATCTGGGTTGTGTGCGGAGGGAGGAAGTGTGAGGTTTTGAGGGCTTGGGAGATGGGGTTTTGGTGTTTTAGGGTTAGAGGGGTGTATGGGAGAGAGAAGGGGTGAAATGGAATGAGGAGGAGAGGGTGAAAACCCTCTTAAAAAGGGGTTCGGTCTTGGGCAGACCGGACTGGTTCGCCACAAACGGTCGATCGAACCGTGGCGGACGGTCGACAGAAAATGCTAGAATCCCCCTTTCCAAAAGCCAAGGCAGTGTATGACCCTCCGTCAACCCTCCTGTGAGAGAAATGAGCTCTATTGACTTGTTGGCTCCCTTTTCTATATTTCAAACTCTTTTTTTTATATTCATTTTTCCTCATTTTTTTGATATTCTTTTTCTCCTTTTTTTGTTTGAAAAGAGGTGACTTCTAACATGAATCAGTTAAGGGAAAACTTCTGAATCTCCCCCTCGGTGACTGCCTAGAATCCCTAGATCACTAGTCCACATTTATTTAACAAGGAATGTTGGTCTTAGGAGCATTGCAAGAAAAGGTACATATAAGTATATAGGTACAAGCACACATGCTAGATATTGTCATGCACAAAATAAAAAAAATAGTACACACGATGTATGCATGCATTTCACACACCCTACCCTTCATGCATCTGAATTTTTTGTTAAAAGTAAATGCACCACTCATCCTAGTGCAGACCTAAATATGTATGCCCTCGCCCTTACACATGCCAAGTTCTCTCCAGATTTTATTGAGTTGACCCTGATTTAGGGGTTTTGTGAAGATATCTGCCAATTGGTTGTGTGTATCAATAAATTTGAACTCAAAATCTCCATTGCCTACATGACTCTCAGAAAATGATGTTGAATGTCAATCTGTTTGGTTCTGGAGTGTTGAACAGGATTTTTTGATAGATTGATTGCACTTGTATTGTCACACAAAATTGGCACAGAATTCACTTCAACATTCAAATCAAGCAGTTGATTTTTGATCCAAAGTACTTGGGCTCCACAACTTCTGGTGGCTACATATTCAGCCTCGGCCATTGAGAGAGCTACTGAGTGTTGTTTCTTGGAGGCCCATGAAACTAGGCACCCACCAAGAAACTAGTAGTACCCACTTGTAATTTTATGATCTACAATACATCCAACATAATCTGCATCGGTGGAAGCAATTAGGTCAAATGAACTACCGATGGAAAATCACAAGCCAAAATCAATTGTGCCAATTAAATATCTAAAAATACGTTTAATAGCCATTAGATGAGATTATTTTGGACATGACTGAAAATGAGCACATAAACATACACTGAACTGGATGTTAGGGCGGCATGCTGTTAAGTACAGTAGTATCCGATCATACCTCGAAACAGTATGGAATCTACTGTTTTACCATTTTTGTCCTTACCTAGCTTCGTGGTGGTGGCCATTGGAGTAGATATGGGTTTTGCTTCCGCCATTCCGTATTTCTTTATCAGCTCCAACGTATACTTAGCTTGGTTTATGAAGATCCCTTCTTGAGTTTGTTTGACCTACAATCCAAGAAAGAAGGTTAGCTCCCCCATTAAGTTGATTTTCATCTCTCCTTGCATAATTTATGTAAATTCATCACACAAGCTACTGTCAGTAGCTCCAAAGATTATGTCATAAACATATACTTGAACGACTAAAATATCTTTACCTGATTTTCTTGTGAATAGTATTTGATCAACTTTACCTCTTTTGAAGCCATTCTGAATCAGGAAAGATATGAGCCTTTCATACCATGCCATTGGTGCTTGCTTTAGTCCATACAACGCCTTCTACAGCTTGTAAACATGCCGTGGATGTTTGGGGTCTTCAAAACCTAAAGGTTGTTCTACAAAGACATCCTCTTTGATAGTTTATTGGGTTATTGGGTTATTGGGCATTGAATGGGTTCACAAGTGTGAATGGCGATCTAGTGTGAATGGGTTCGCAAGTGTGAATGGGTTCACAAATGTGAATGGGTTAACTAGTGTGAAAGAGGTCATGGCCAGGTGTGAAAGGTTCTTAGGCTTGATGGTGACTCCTCCCCCCCTTTGTTGACCTTTCCCCTTGAATCAAGGGGAGGAAGGTTCGCTTCCCCTCTCCTCTCATATGTAGCCCCCTTTCCCTTGGTCCAAGGTTGGCCACCTTCCTTCCTTGACTTGGCCACCTCCCTCTTAAACCATTCAAACTTGGATACCTTTCCCACCACATGACCCAAATCAAACTTGGCAACTCCCCTCCCCCCTTGGCTTGGTTGGCCACCTCTCATTCCCTTGGCTTGGTTGACCACCTCTCATGACAATGAGAGGTGGCCATCCCCCTCTCTCTCCTCTCCCCATGGCATTTCCCTCCCCGTCCCTTCCATTCTATATAAACCCCCCATGTAAGCTAGTGAAAAGGCTAATGAAATTTTCAGGTTTTGAATGAAAATTGAGTGTTCTTGAGAGAGTGATTCTCTTGGTGTTCTCCCTTGAGTGTGATGCTCAAGAGCTAGTCTTGTGATGGGATCTAGCTGGGGTGCGACTCCCCTTTCCGAGGAGCAATGCTGAGGCTCTATTTTTGCTATGTTCGAGTGCTGCTTCCAAGTCTGTCCTCCCAGATCTCATCTCCACATAACGAACCTCTCACAATCAACTCCTCTTCAGATCTGAATCTGTTGATTTTACTAGAGGAAGATCTATGAGTCAGGAATGATTCAGCACCAATTTTACATCAATCGGAGCTCGGGATCGCCAGCAACAACTCCGACGGTGAAGCTATGCATCGTCATCTATTCATGTGGACCAGATCCACTCCTCCCTGATACGAAAATCCCCTAGATCTACCCTCAAACCCTTTGGATCTAAAATCTGGAGAGGACGTACCTCTCCTTGTCTTCTTCGTAACACCACCAACCTCGCATCGTTCAGAGATCCGTGCTGATCGTGGCGAATATTTTCGTGGGACTGCACTGACCACCCTGTGCAAATCTGATCCAGAACCAAAAGCAACTTGCAGAAGCTGCCCCACCTTCCTCCTCTCAGATCTGATAGGATCCATTGGTCTGGATCTTCTTCCAGATGTCGCCGACGCTCTCCAGCAAGCGGAGATCCGTTTCGACACCGAAGCTATTTTTCCTATAATTTTTAGTTTTCCTGTGCAGTTTTGTACGAGTAGAATCAGAGCCTTGGTGCAGGCGCTATCGCACCAAGATCTGATCAGATCGCGCTACCTGGCCAAGGTGTTCTTCATCCAGTCATCGACCTTCCCCAACAAACATAACCCTGATCAGATGTCGGATCTAGCTGTACCAACCTCTGTAATTTTTCTACGTCAGGTGACCAGCGCGGGCAGAACCACTCGACTTCCAATCAGCTCACCCGAGCGACTCTGACTCGTCTCCCTCGTCTCCTACGAGGGCGGCCTGTCAACTTGTGTTCCAGCAGCCCTGAAATTTACTATTGTAGTCCTTTACCTCCCTGCATGGAGTGGGCCATTATCTTAAAATTATAATATTAATCATTTGTTGTATATCGGGGTTGTCGGATTTGGCCGAAGTTTTCTTCCCCACGCGCTAGTCGTAGAGGTATGCGCGACGTTCCTTACTCTCACATTTGGTTATCTAGTATGCTGTGATATATGCTACGTTTGTAAGAATAGGGCCGTATCCAAATTACAAGTCACTATGATTGTGAGAGTGAGAGCCGTTCCTTAGCTCCAGTCAAGCACCGAGTTCAGACTATACCACCCTAGGCGACAGTGGTTCCTTAACCGTTGTAATCCCACGTTTCCCTCACAAGGGATGATCGTCTGGCTAGTTAGAGTTCCTATTGATAGACGTCTCCCCCCAAAGAACGCCATGGTGGTCAGCCACCTGGCTTGCCTTTAGCGTGCTAGTGCTGGCCGTACATCGAGTCCATCGTACGTCTTACCCCGGTCGCGTCATCCGTCCCGCATCAGATAGGTATGAGAGTGTGGTTTGAGTCTAGGGTAGTCTTGTCTTAGGTTTTGCATTGTATTCCTATATTTGGTCTATTAAAAGGTGTTCTTGGAAAGATAGGTTATGCCTATTGGGAAGGTAGCAACCTTGCGTGAGTTGGGTCTTTGGATCAATACCTCCGCCACGTACTGGATATTGGTAAAGTCTAGGTTCATCATTTCGCTTTGGTCCATGAACTCCAATCTTTGTGTCTGCATGTCCATCTTGTAAGTTCTCCCCAGTTTCCCATGGATTCCCAGTCACCCAGGCGATATGAATGGTGGCGCAATACCCAAGGGCTTGGAAACCAACCCCTCTCCTACTGTAGGCTTGAAGCCTCGAACTTTTATGGCTCCAAAGTCCCGAGTGACTACCTACATTGGGAAGCTGCCATGGACAAATATTTTGAGTGTTACTTAATGTCCGGGGCCATGGAAGTCACGCACTCTTTACATTCGTGACTGCCCCAAGCTGAAAGAGTTGCCGCCTCTCCCTCGCTCGCTAGAGAGTCTGAAGATGAGGCACGTGGGGCTGACTCGTTTGCCGAGACTGGTGGGATGCCGTGGTGGTGGTGGTGGTGGTCCTCGCCGAGATGGTGATCACATGTCCTTGTCTGAGTTGTATATTGGCGACTGCCCAGCACGGGAATCCCAGCCTTTGCTACCACCGATGCTAACCCATCTACATCAAGCACCGCTGCTGCATCCGCCACCACAGGCAACTATTCTGGCTACTCCATACCTGCAACCAGTGCATTTCTACCCAGAGCCAGTGGACCCAATTGTACTGAATCGGCTCATGGTCGAGAAGATGATAGAGATGAAGCTAGCAGAGCAAGGGGAAGGTGAATATATGGCTTTTGATGCCTACCGGGTTCCCTACCCACCTCACCATGCTGCTAAGCGGCTCCCTCCTGTGATCCTTAAGCTGCCAAATTTGACAAATTCAATGGGCAAGGGTCTCCGAAAGAACATATAGCTTACTACATGACTGTCATGGGTGATTTGGCTTCAAATGAGTCATGTTCGCTGAAATTCTTCGAGTTCTCTCTCACGGGACTCCCATTTGATTGATACTCTAGCCTACCAGTAAGGTCAATCAACGACTGGGTAGACATGCAGAAGAAGTTCAGAGAACGGTTCCACGTGAGCGAGAGAGAAGTCACCATGGCTGAATTATATGCAACTAGGCAGTGGCCAGATGAGACAACCTTAGACTACATTAAGAGGCGGAGAAAGCTCAAAATGAGATGCAAGTGGCCCTCGCATCAGGAGGACGCTGTGCATATTTGCAAACAAAACCTCGGAAGAGAGGTATTAGAGAAGATGATTGGCATGGAGATAAGGTCTTTCGATCACCTCAACAATATGGTAGCCGAAATTGAAACCTTTTTGCCAAAGCATTCTTCAGCTGCTTCTTGTGCTATCCCACAAAAGGCAAAGACAACCGGGCGGCGCCCTACGCCCAAAGAAGCAAATGTTGTTGACCTCAAAGCATTTGAATGACAAAGAGGCAAGGATGAGAAGGTGACTGTACCTCCATCCGATAAAACAGAAGAAAAGAAGGATGGTCTCTCACTCAGGGATAAGATGAAGAAAGCCTACTCCTTCCCCAAGGAGAAGACAAAAGTGTTGTTCGATTGGGTTACCCAGTACAATAAGATTGCTCTGCCCGAGCCGAAGAGGCCTGAAGATTTAAGGAAGAAAGACGACCCAAGGTTCTATCCTTATCACCGGATGCTGGGACATCCGATTGAAAATTTCTATGTCTTGAAGGACATCATTGAAGGCATGATAAGAAAAGGTGAATTGGACATGAGAGAGTACAAAGTTGATCCCCCATAACCTCATGAGGTGTAGATGAACCGAGCAGTAGCCAACAAAGTGTCACTATACTAGGCATTGCCAAAGGAGGTGGTAGAGTCTAGCACCCAACATGCGTATGAGGCATGTTTCCTAACGCCTCTAAACGAGCAACATGGATGGCATCAGGTCCTTGCTAAAAGGAAGAAGAAGCCTCTTCCCCACCCAGCAACGGGGGCACACATCCATGGTGTGACACCACGACCAGCTCTGCCAACTCCAGCACCGGTTTGGTTGGACCAATCGGCAGTGATTAGAATATCCACTCATAACCAAAGGAAGCAAACTCCGCTGGTAATAGATAAAGAAGTCAACCCTGCGATTCGGCGACTCCAAGCTCTTATAAATGGGCTAGAAGCATATAAGCAGCACAAATTTCAGCCACTACTGATAAAAGATCACATCCCATGGGAAGAGTTGTAGCAGTTTTCCTTGGGATAGAAGGAAGAGCTTGAGAAGGCTCAAGAAGATGACAGTCTATTCTGGGGGCAAGCGCCAGTCGAGAATAAACAGAAGAAGAAAAGAAGGGCCAGAAAAGCCAAGAAGGAGACAGCGTTCTCCTGCAATACCCTCTCGGCTCTTTTTAACTTGCCTAGGGAATAGGAGTATGAAGACATCTACTTCACACCTACGCTGGAGGCAAGCCAGGCCGAAGCTACGAATACTGCTCATGCGACCCTCTCGGGTCAAAAATGGGGGTGCCCATTGCCTGCCAACCATAACATCATCTTTAGAGGTGAGCAACCCTATAAGATACATGTGCCAATAGTCAAGGGAGTTCAGATCCCTCCTCTACCAGGGTTATACAGTCAGACTTGGGGCCGTAGTAGCACTCCCACCTTCTTGGAATTTTTGAAGACATCTAAGGGCAAGTAGCCATGTCAGAAGGTCAACCCTTCATCCGGTTGCACATCCTCTCCACCTCATCAACCTTCCAGCCAGTCGAAAGAACAAAAGGGAAAGCCAGTAGTGGATATCAAGGGACAGTCAGGTGACGTTGCCGCACTGCAAGAAGAATCGAACCCGAGGTCTAATGAAGCAGCTCCATCTAGAGACGTTGCACAAGACTCCTCCAAACCAAGATGGGTGGAGGAGATGAACTTGTCATGTTTCGAGAATCATCAGGTAAAAATTTGAGAATTTTCCCATTTCGTTCGAATTTTCAGTGAATAAAAGAAGAAGACGAGGAAAAAAGAGAAAACAAAAGAAAATAATAAAATTTCTTTTATTTAAAACCCCACCCCCTTTTCTTTTCTCACTCTCTCATGCCCTCTTCTTCCCCTCTCTCTCGTTTCACTCTCCCCATCTCCCGTGTCTCCCCCTTCCTCTCTTGTTCCTCCCCATCTCCTCCCCCATTATTCAGACGACCGTCGGAGGACGTCGAGGAGGAGACAGCAAGTGATGTGGAGCGGCGCGTGGCGTGCATGGGGGCGAGAAGTGTGAGGTGGTGGCGAGATGAACTGTGCGTATACTTGAGAAGAACTTTGGCATTTCGACATGGATCGATGCCGGCCTTGTGTGGATTCTTCGATCAAGGGAGGGGGATGGATCCCAACCCCTTGCACTTTATTTTCCCCTAGTTTTATGCCAATCTGGGTGAGTTTAGAGTGGGTTTTCTTTTGTTGGGAGAATATGCATATTTTGGGGCGAGTGGCGATTCCCACCGATTTGGGTGGTGTTTTCTAATTAATCTAGTGGCTTTGATGTAAGGGATGGTGGGAAGTGACTTCTCCTTATTTTTTTGGTGTTTTTGTGTGAGTCGGGGCTGTGGTAAGGCCAAGAACAGGCTTTGTTTACATTTCGGGGAAAATATTATACTTCGGGGTGAGAAACGATTTCCAATTGTTTTTATGTGTGAATGCGGTCTATTGGTGTGTTTTGGCCTTGTGGAAAGTGGGGATAGGTTCCCCAATATTTTTCCCCATGTTCAGGGTGAATGGGGCCTGATTCAGTGTGTAACGCCAGGTTCCCGATCATTTTCGGTCGACCAATGCGTGGGATCAGTCGACCGGTAGGTGAGTGGTTTAGAACAAAGGGCAGTAGGGCTCTCTGGGGGCTTTCGGTCAATCAAACCTAATGGGTCGGTCGATCAATTTGGGGAATCGATAAATCGTTCTCTACTGTGGACTATTAGCCCTGCTAGGTCTGTTAACTGGTGCCTAGGTCGGTCGACCAACCAGGGGCAGACCGACCATGACGTTGGTTGGCCGATTCTTGCTTCGTTCATACTCTGGATGGTCTGGGAGATGTGACTTGCATTTCTTGGTCTTTGTGTGGGCCGTGGGACCTCACTAGGTGTATCCTTTGGGGGTTTTGTGGCCTAGTAAATTGGAGTGTATGAGGGGTTATTTTCCTACATGTTCAAACCCTATGAAGGGTATTTTCTAGGCTGCGTGGCTTGGTTGGTTGAGGCTCATCCCCACATGAGTTAGTGGACCAGAGATCGCTAGTTGTGATATCCAACTTGTGACCTGGCCTGGGGCGAGGTATTCCTTAGTGACAGGTGAACGGGTTCATTCCCATGAGTTCACATGGACGGTGCGACCATGGTTTCACTGAGTTAGCCTTAAGAGCACGGATATATATATGTATTTGTGGATACAATAATTAAGTCAGGTGAAGACAACCTTCATCTGTGGATGGACCAGGTGAAGACAACCTTCTGTGCATAATGCTTAGTGTTTCTCAGGTGACGATAGCCTATTGCCGGGCGAAGATAGCCCCAGCGTGTGTGCCTTGGTTAGGATAAGTGTACGTCATTGAAGGGTGAAGGGGTGCGTATCCTGTGTCTGGTAGCAGGACATGACAGTGCTATTGGGCATAGAGGCACGGATCCTAGACAATCTCAGGGAGAGGGGGATGTGTGTGTCTCCGCCCCACTCACAAACAGGGTGTGGGTTGTGTATAGGAGACTTGAGAGTTAAATCTACTAGTTAAGGTTGAGTTACTAGCAACGTTGCCATGGCCCTTTCGGCATGCGAGCTAGTTTCCCATGACGATGAGGTCGTGATATTTCCTACTGGTTCGAGATCAACGTACTCCAATAGTGAGGCAGTGATCCTCCCGTGATAGGAGGTTGTGTTCAGGGCCCTGTGGCCTTAGTTAAGATTCCTTCTGAGAGGTTTTGTGAGCTAGCGCCTTCATGATAGCGGCGTTGTGAGTCTCCGATGGGTAGCCATAGTCCCGAAGTGACTCTGTGGGTCCTTTCCAACCTTGAGGGAGCATGTGTGAGCCACTTAGTAGTATAGTCCATGAAGTTAGCGAGGATACAAGGAATTACGAGTAATTTAGTAAATTGTGTTATCTTTCCATCGATTACCTATTGTTGTTACTTTTATTACCATGGTTATTATTGTCATCCTTATGGTTATCGTGCTGTTTATTGTGGTTATCAGTGGTGGGGATCCATGGGACCCCCACTGAGCCAATGAGATGAGGCCCGCTCCCTATTTTTTAGGTGCGGCGCTCTCCCTCAAGCTTAGTGCATCACTCGGTCAGTCGCTAGAAGCCAGCTTGCCAGTGTCGGGGTATGCTTCGCAGTAGTGTACGTTCTCCTTTTTGTTGACTGTACTGATGGACTGGACTCTGTAGTTAAATTATTTAATTATAAGGTTAAATTTATTGGTGTTATTATGTTGGATTGAGTGATTTAAGCTGGTCCAACATGGACCCTATGATAGCGGGGGAATTACTACATATCTACTTTGAGTCAATGTAACCCCGAGGGACATATGGCAGTAGCCATGCATAGAATCATTGGCTACCCTTTGTGTTATTGTCTTCTACGGGGATATCCCAAAATGTTGTAGCTTGTGCGAGGATAGGCTCCCAGGACTTGCGCCCTATGTTGGTTTCTTGAACTGCTCGCATTAGTAGTTGTGAAGGCGGGATCTTTTCAGCTCCAGAGACGGTGTCGGTAGTTCTATGCTCCCCCAGTTGTGCACCATGCACTACGTGTAGGGTCTTCATTTGTAGAAGACACTATAGGGATTACACCCATTTCATGGTATTCTTTTCTTGCAGGAAACTCAGTTCCGGGTATAAATCCATCTAGAGTAGCTTCCCCGAGAGTGAGAAATCTCACTCTTCTATTGAAAAAGATGCATTAGATGGGTCTTCTGAGTGAGAAGCTTGAAATCTTTAGCAATTCAACTGTTCAGCATTTGCAGCAAGTTGTCCGGCTCCTGGTGGGACTTTGACGCACCCAGATAATTTCATCATCGTCATTTTCATCAAATTTGTTGTGCCCCCAGGCTAGGGTAGATAGTTGGAGACTTCATTCTTTTCCTTCTTCTTCCTTTTTTATGCCCCTGGGTTGGGGTAGATAGTTGGAGATTTCATTCTTTTCCTTCTTCTTCTTTTTTGTGCCCCCACGCCGGGGTAGATAGTTGGAGAAGAGCTGCTCGGAGTACTTCTTTGCATTGGACAAGTTGCTTTCTTTGCAAAAAGTCATGTAGATAGTAACGAGGGGATCTAGTCACTAGTCTCCACCATCTTCTTTTCTTTATTTCTAGATCCCTGGGCAGGGACAACAATGACAATTTTTGTTTTCTTCCTTTTTTTTATTGGTAGCCCTCAAGCAAGGAATAGAATCCTGTTGTGCTCAGAGGCACTTAAAAATTTAATTGTAGCTAAATATCTTTTCATTTCTGTCCCTTGTCTGATGTATATAGCTTTTCTATTGATCCTGGGAAGGAAGCATGCTATTGAGTGTCTCCCAGGTGAACTAGCCCCGTTTGACAATTGTTTATTCAGTTCCCCCCTCTCACGTGGAGTGACCTATGAGGGGCTTGTAGAGGGCGGGAGTACATCCCCCCATAGAGAGAGTTGAACATTCCTCATCATATGCTGGAGCATGCAAAGTAGTGGTTGCATTGCGCTGGGTCTTTAATTCTAAGAGAACACTTGTCATAGATTCTCCTCCATATCTTCATCATTTTGTGGTAAGCCCCGACATTGGTAAACTTCATTAATTTATCGACTTAAGTGAGGCCGACAGCATATTGAGCAGTAGAGCAACATCTTTTCTTTTTATCTTTTTGCTTATTTCTTCTCTTGTTTTTAGCATTTGCCCCCAGAATGGAGCACCATTTGCATTTTGCTTGGCATCTTGCATTATTTTGTTCAACTTCTTGCCACAATTGAGAGAGCTCGAAATGCATTTCAGAGGATGTGCTGCTCCAGCTGATATAGCAAGGCCGTGTTGGCTGCCGTCTTAAAGACGGGCATTTGGTGAGGGTGAGGTAGGTCCACCCCATATTCACCTATCTGCAATTCACCATTTTGGATCAGCCTCCATGATGTCTTTAAATACATAGCAATTCTCAATGAGATGCCACCCCTTTGATGATAGGGATAGAATCGAGGATCATCTTTTCTTTTGATGTCATTTGGTCTTTTGAGTTCTGGGAGGATGACCTTGTTGTATTTGCAGGCCCACTCGAATAGGATTTGCGTCTTGTCCTTTAGGAAGGAGTATGGTCTTTTCATTCTTCCCCTTAGTGAGGATTTTTGCTCAGCGGGCTTGGTAGAAGAAGGGCCAGTTGCCTCTTTTGATTTCTTCAGTTGACACTCGAAGAATTGAAAATTGGCAATGCTTATTTCTTCTTGCGTCAACTGCTCTTCAGTTGGCCTATTCTTCTGAATTGTGGTAGCAGTAGCTGGGTAGTACTTTGCCAGAAAGGTTTCAATGTCATTTGCAATATTGTTTAGTTGATCGAAGGATGTGACTTTGATGCCAATTACCGTTTGTAGGATTTCTTTCTTTAGATTGCGCTTACATACTTGGATAGCATCCTTGTGGCTTGGCAGATGTTTGTATCTTGCACTGAGATTTTTTCAACATTGAATGTAGTTCGATGTGGGCTCATCATCTGTTTGTTTGATCATATATAATTTCACCTCGGTGACTTCTTCCTCAGGGGGCTTTATTTCATTTGCTTGATTAACCTCTAGCTTGTTCATTATTGTTGGAGTTGACAGACTTGGGTGCGAGCCAGCTAGTTGTAGAAGCAGGTTTATTAGCGGCACCGCCTGAAGTGTAGAAGTTACCCCCTGACATGCCTGGAAAGCTGAAGGGTACACGGAATCTGCATGATGTAGCTACCGAGGGAGGGTGCTCCCTTCACGATCATGTGTTATTTGGTGCCTCTTCAGTTGTGCACTTTACAATTTAGTTTCTGATCTTTGCTGTTAATTACTGATATTACCCTGACAGTTTTACTATAACTTTGTTTAGGAGGAAGAGGCTTTTGGGTTGGGGAAGGGGACGGGGATAGAGTTTATGTAATGGAAAATTAACCTTGGCAAGAATGGGGCTGTGTTTGTGTTTACATCCTGCTCAATGACTGTCACCAGCTTTGGCTGCAAGCTTTTTACCATCCGTAACAATCGGTCTCTTTGGTTCACGGTTGATACACTCTCATCCGGCATATGATGAAGCTGAAAGGCAAAATTGACCACAAGCGCCTCACCAGATCGGCAACCAAGCATTGATGGTGTTACATCCCCATTATTAGCAGCTACAGCTCGGAACTCAAATGTGATCCCAAGTGCTTCCGCCAGTTTCTCAAGACGCTGACCTATAACTTTCAAGCCTCCAACAGCACGTTGCACTGACTCAGGATCATCCACTCCTGTTAGTCTCAACTTTGGCTTGGTTGACCATGCTGACAGTGCCTGCATCAGTGTAATGTACTGGCTACCTTGATTTATGTCAAAATCTATAATGTGAACCTTTTCCTCATTTTTGAATACCTCAGAAGTTGCTCCGTTAGCTGCTATGAAACCGAACTTGAAACATGGGCAAATCTCAAAGAGGATCTGCATGGCTGAAAGACGGTCAGATGTTGGGGGTTCCTTGCAACTTAGGGCCTTGTAGATGCCTTTGCCTGAGGATGCTATTCGAGCTGCAAGCCCTTCTACCATATAGGCTGCAAGCCTCTGACAAGGGTCACCTTGGATTGAGACCATCTGCCGTAGTTCTGCTATCATACCAGATGCTTCTTCCAAGTTGTCTTCTGATATAGCAACTGCACAATCAAAAAGCACCTGCTTGGACGTTCGTGGTTCTTTAACACTATCAGCACTACAAACATTAGAGTCCGAGGAAGATTCCTTTGGTGAATCTAGAAGTAGAAGATTTTTCATAGGCTGAACCCAATCCTCGTCAATGCTTAACTCTTCTACTATGTCTAGGAAGTCTTCATCATTATCATTTAGAAGTTCTCTTTCAAGTTCTAGAAGCTTTGACCTGATTTCATCTTCATCAAAATCCATTCCATCACCTGGACTTTGATCATTGGATATAGAACTGGAGTTCTGATGTGAAAACTCTACAAATGTATGCGAGTCTCTGATGGCAGTAAAACGGGAGTTATAAGGACTTTGTGTGGTGACAGAAGATCCAGAATCAGCTATCAACTGGCATGCAGAATCATGGGGATAAAAGAAAGGTCCTGAAATGGCAGAACTGGATGGGTGTTTGAACTTCATCTGTTGAGCAGGACCTGTGGAAGTTCTTGAAAAATATTGTTGATACTCAGAACAGTAGGATTCAGGTCCATAACCGAACATTCTTCTGTCTGAAGTGAATAATTGATTGGATAAAGTAGAGTTATCACTGCTCATTGTACGTGCATAAAGGGCGGATTCAGCAAATGAGTTGGCAGAAGAATCTGCAGATCTGACCAGAGACATGATAGGCTTTTCAAGTACACAGATAATATTTAACCAAAGTACAATACCAGTAGCAAAAATTGTTATTTGGTTCTAAGGGCAAAGCTACACCAGCATTTACCAAGCCTACCACATCAACTTTTCCTTGTCCACAAATACTGTAGGTGACTGAGAGTTTGCGTCAACTCTAAATTACAAGAACTTAAGTTCTTTATAAAAGCACGCATGCCTACAAGAGAATAAAGAGAGTCAATATGTAATGGATTGCCATCATCAAATATGTAAAAACAATAGTTAAAAAATATAATCTTGTGTTAAATGAGGCTCCACATAATTAGGGAAACAGCTTGGTCTCCTTTCTCTAACATGACTACAGTCCTATACTAGATGCATCTGCAGCGATGGACCCTGCCTTGTCAAAAAGACTGGGAGCAACTGTAACTGTTCCTTAACAAACCACTAACGTTCCCCACAGAGCTGGGCCACAAACAGTTAAATGCCATAAGATGAAGTCGTCATATCTTCCTCACAAAGGGAAAAAGCATTTGACCACATCATGGATGTTGGTATCTCCTAATCTAATCATAAAGACAACGAGTACGAAGTAAGTGATGAATCTGAAAAGATCTACTTGCATTTTCCTTTTGAGTGGTTGTCATACACATGACTCCACCATGGCCGGTCCCAAGTTTGGATGACAAAGGAGGGTCGTTTGTGTTAGGTTGATAGCCAACATAAAAAATTTGTCACATCAACAACATGAATTCTGATTTACATATTTTAAACAATAAAACATAAAAGAGATATTCAAAACTACAATAATTATCATGGAATTAAGCTTATGAGTCATACCATGAAACTTTGGGAAAGAGTAATCCAAAAACGCCTTTGACGTGCGACTACTATATCAAAAACTCAGTTTGATTTTATGCCGAAGAGATCTACAATAGAAGCTATTTTCTTGTTACGGCAGTTAATGGAGAAGTATAGAGAGATAATGAAAGATTTATGGCAAGAATCACTGCTTTCATTATCGAACCTTCATGTCATGAACAATAGTGCACGGATTCTAGCATAAGCACGGCGGCAAGCAGGGGGGCGGGTTGTCGCCTGAGTCAAGGACGGCTCCATGCAGCGATCCAGTGGTCTATTCGCCGGTGTAACAACCAGTGCTGCAGAATATGCTGCCGCAGTTCATCGCCGCGCTTTACAATCTCATCCGGCGCGTTGATATGCTCGCGTATGGCTTTCACCCATTCTTCTGTCTTATTGGCGACCCGGGTGACCGGGTAGTCCCCCTGATACGGCAGGATGTCGGTACAGATCACCGGTATACCGAGTATGCCGTATTCCAGCAGGCGCAAATGGCTCTTGCCCTCGTTGAACGGATGCATCTGCAACGGCGCCAGGGCCAGGTCCAGGTTCAGCGCAGCCATCTTTGCCGGGTACTCTGCAAACGGTACGCCGACATGCACTTCCTTCACATAAGGCACCATGGATTTCAGGCACAATCCCATGAATACCCACTCCACCTCGTCCGCCAGCTCACGCACCGTTTCTTCTATCAGCTCCAGATCGCCCACATGGCTGCTGCCGCCCACCCAGCCTATCCTTGGTTTGCGGCCCGTGCGGCGCTGCGGCTGCAGATCTTTCCACAAGTCGTATTCGATGCAATTGGGCACGACCACGATATCGTCGTGCAGATCGCGGTAGGCGTGCTTCAGGAACTCGGTGGAAACCGTAAGGCGATCGCAAGCGCCCACGCCTTTGCGCAATATACTTTTGATATTGCTGGGGATTTCTCCCGCATGTATGTTCTTGCGCGGCAGGTTGATGAATAAGTCATCAAGATCGTAGACGATGAACTGACGGCTGAACCTACGTAAGATAGTCAGCATCTCGGCCTGCGGCGGCGTGATCTGGCGCTGGAATATCAGGCTATCCGCTTGTAATGCAGCCAGGTCCGCCAGGTTGGGATATACCGTGCCGTTCCATACCTGTGCTTTGGCTTCGCTGTTCATCACGCGCGTAGGCGCCAGTATGCGGTACTGCCCGCACCCGGAGGTATCTGCATTAAAGCTCAATATGCGCGGCAAAGGGGCCCAACTCAGCACATTCCAGTTCAACTCCGGCCTGTGCTCCAGCGAAAATACCGCAGAGCGCAGCGACAGATTGGGGTTATAGGCGACATCGCGGCTGAGCGCCGCTGCCGATTTTGCCCATACCTGCTGCTCCTGCTGGGCGGCGAAGGAATTCGTGGTATCTGACGTATAAGGGCTAAGCCAATTTAAGCTCGTACCGCGCGTCATCATGTTGACATGGGGCGTCCAGATCAATTTACCACCTGAGCTATGCAATCGAGCCGTCATTTCTATGGTGCAGGCGCTATCGTCCAGTATGCTCTCGTCGAAACCGCTGACCGCCTGGAATGCCGACGCCTTGACCAGCAGGCAGCCCGGCGCCAATGCCGAGAATTGTTGCGTAAGCTGCGCACGGTTCATGTATCCAGGAGCTTTCATGTTAAGCCCGGCAAACGCCGAATCGCCTATGCCGTGCAACCCCGGTATCACCCCGCTGCAACGCAACGTACCGTCCGCCAGCAGATAGCGCGGCGCAAGCGCAGCAACATTTGCGCGGCGACACAACTTGACTAGGTCGCCTAACCAGCCGGGCATGAGCGCGAGCGTATCGTGATAGAGGAACAACAGCAGTTCGCCGCGCGCATGGCGTGCCGCCTCGTTATGCAGTGCACCCAGCGATGGTTTTTTATCGCATCTCACCACGCGCAATTGGGTATTTTGCAGCCCTTCTATCCCGTCCAGATAAGCCAGCATTTCGTCGCTGGCGCTGGCGGCGGCCAGCACCACGATCTCGAAATTCCGATAGTTATTGATATTGATCAGCGACTCCAGGCATTCTTGTAGCGGCGCAAGCTGGTCTTCCACCGCGATCAGGATGGAAACGCCGGGCTCGTCCTGCCACTGGTAATCAATGCGGAAACTGCCGACGACCAACCCCGGCTGGATATCGGCAGCGATGCCGACCTGCGTGAAATAATCCCTTAAAGCGATAGGCGCGTGCCCGACCACATCCTGCAAACTCGGCCCAGTGCGGGCGGCATCGCGATGATGCAGTACATAAGGCAAGTGGCCGATACTTTCCTCTCCTGCAACCGCGATCACGCGCAAGGCGAAATCATGCCGCTCGACGCCAGGAAGCGCACGCAACCCCGCCAGTTGCGAGAATATCCCGGCATTAAAAAACAAGGCGTCGCCCAGGTAAGGATAAGCCAGTAATAGCTCCAGATTCAGGTCCGGTTTAAACAGCGGATTGCTGAAATCGCCGTCCGGCTCCAGGGTATCTTCATCGGCGTATATCAACAGCCATTGCGGATGGGTATGCACGGCTTCGGCAATCAATGCCAGGGCATAAGGCGATAACGTATCTCCCGCCGACAGTACAGCTGCCCATTGTGCTTGCCCATCCTGCATCAATAAGGCATTCACCGCCTCGCTCCAGGCCGATCCCGCGGACCCCTTGTATTACATTTCACTTGGGTATCATTGTGATGGATGTACACTCTGAATTTGTTTACATTCACAGTCTATGAAGTACCTCTAGCATATGAATGCACAATTCTTTTAGTTATGCTTCATGCTTTGCATTTTGACTCAGAATCATCTGCTCTTTTCTTAACATGTGCTCCATTCTGGGAGAGCTACTACTAGTATTATTTGCATGCTTGATAGTTGTGCTTGTGTGCTTGCTTGTTCATACATTCCCCATTAGTCTTGTTTTTGTTGATAACAAATGGGGAGAGAGAGTCATATTGTTGATAACAAATGCTTGATAGTTGTGCTCATCTTGACATGTGCATCAGATTTTGGAGATAGTAATGTACATAAACTTTGCATTTGAAGGATAAAAGTCATATTGTGCATATTTACATATCTGGTATTTTTAGCATTCATATAGTGCATACCTTGAACTGCATCATTTTGAACAACTTGTACATCTCTTAAGGTCTTCCATGTCTATATCATTACTAATAACCCCATTGTTAGTCATTTTTTGTTGATGACAAAAGGGGGGAGAATAATGTGTGTTTGCATTTCAGTCATAGTGCATATGGTCATAGTGCATATTCATTGCTCTCAATTGCACATACTCAGTCATATACATACACACGTTTTGTCATTTGAAACTACTTCCTTTTAATCATTTGAAATTCACGCACACATCATTTTGTCATCATCAAAAATGGGGAGATTGTTAGATCTCCTAGTTGATTTTGGTGGTTGGATTTTAATGATAACAAATCGAGTGTGTGTGTGTGCCTTTGAGCAAATTTGGTTCTTGAACGGAAGTATTGCCTTAAGTGAAGTTTCATGAAGAGAGTTTAATTGGGTGTTTGTAAATGAGCTCTTGTAGAGCATATCAATTGAAGAAGTCTCAGTACTTATGGACATTGTAGGAACAAAGTCATGGTGGACATCATATGGAAGTCAAACGAATGCTTGGATGAGTCCCTTGCCATCCACAAATCAAAGTAGGTGGTAAATCACATTTACATTCTTCAAGAAGAATTGGTAAGGCCTTACATTTCTCAAATCTATCAAATTGGCTCTGGGTTTGCTTCAAGTCGACCTGAGCAGAAGCCAAGTTGACTTCTGATGGGTCTTCTCATTTTTTACTTTTGGAGATTGATACAAGTTGACTTGCATCCTTGGGAAGTCGACTTGGTCCATTTGGAATGGGCTTTCATGTACTTGAACCATGTTACTCTCTTGCTATGAAGTGTGGAATTGTTTTATGTTGGTGAGAATTGGTTTGATAATACTCAATAGGTTAAAATGCCCTCTAAGGAACCAAGACTTTTGGTTTTAGGTAAGGTGGGATCATTGAGTATGAACACTAATTGATTTCACTCTATTTATGTGTTTTGCAGGAATCTCGGTCAACCAGTAGGGAATTCCGGTCGACCAAAATTGGCTAGTAGAAGAAACCTACAGAAAATGGGAACCCAGAGAAATTCCGGTCGACCTAAGTAGGGAATCGATCGACCGATTGACGGCAGTGCGTGAAAAAGAAAAACATAGGAAATTTCGGTCGACCTATGGACCAGGCCAGTCGACCGAAGCTTGCCAGCCCGCCCCTGGTTGCTCACATGGCCAGTCGACTGAAGTTCAAAATCGGTCGACCGATTGTCTCACGCGGCGCATGTGTTTCGGGTGAACTACACGTGGGGTGCTCGTGTGGCCTTCCTATGATCTTCAAAATTATCTTTTGTGCCCTCCTTTCATGGTCTATCATTGGAGAAAAGGTATGGGAAGGTTCTAGAAAGGGTTTGATGGTCTTTTGGTTCTTGAATTATCTCTTCTAGGCTTAAATACGAGTTTAAGAAGAAAAGAAGCTTAAGGAACAAGAAAGAAAGAAAAAGGAGAAGGACAGAACATCTTGTGGCCATAGGTGGAGAGGAAGAGGGATTTTCTTGAGTGCTCATCTTATTTTCTTCCTCTTGTAGGGGAGATCCAAGTAGGGAACCTTCAATCTTCATCCGTCTTCAAGCTTTCTTGTTTCAACGAGGTTGAATCTCTGAGGAGGAGCTCATTTGGCTTCCTATCTTCTGAAGATTGACCTCCCACCATTGAATGCTTCAAGGAAGAATCATCTACAGGACTTCGTCTATCAGAAGATAATCTGAAACTTCTTTGATATCTCTCTTTAATGTTGTTCTTTGATCAATCTTCAACTTGAGCATGTATTGAACATTTGTTTTCATGTTACAAACTCAGAAATATTTTGTGGGTGGACTATCTGCGCACGGTCGTGTGTTAGTTGCTACGACTGTTCCAGTGTGTGTGTATGTTTGTTGATTCGGATCGTGTTGGAGACACCGTCTCCATGTGTGTAGAGTTGTAATTCTGTGTGTTTTGTTTAGAAGCGAGTGGATCCTCACCATTTTGGTGAGGGGTGGATGTAGGAGGACTACTGAACCACCAAAAAAATTTGCCTCGCACTGTGTGTTTGTGAGCTTGCTTGTTTATTTTGCATATCCTGATCGGGATTAGCTGATCCATTTCAAAATTGGAGGGACCAGTACAATTATGGCCACAACAATCAATCCGTCAGAATCTGTTTTGTCCTAAAAAGAGTCTTCATTTGGACAAGAATTGACCTGAACTTTCTTAACCAGACTCAGCCAGTTCTTTTATCAATTGATTGATCTTGGATGATTTTAATTGGCCAAGGCTGTCCTGGCCAGGCTCGTTCTCACAGCAAAAAAAGATGGGGAGGGGGGATGTTAGGATTCCCCTTTGGCGAGGAAGAAAATTTACTAGACATTACCACTCTGTTATTGTCCTATTTGACTGACTATTGACTGATGTTGTCAACTCTCCTACCTCCTTGCTCTCTTTCTTTTTCCTCTCTGATGATTGGGAATGAAAAATGAGAAATGTGGGAAGGAGATGCTCAAGAATTAGAAAAAGCTTGTAGTTTTATAAATGTTAAAAGATGTATGAAAGGAAAATATGAAAGCTTTTCTATTCAACATTGAGGCTATAGCCCAATATATATACAAGTGTACAAGATGTTTCTCAGTGCAAACAAGAATAGGATATTTCTTTGATACTAATGTAACTAGGACTTTTCCCTAATAGTAATGCAAGTAGGACTAGGATGTCTACCTAATACTAGTCTCGCACATCCACTATGCTAATTCAAGAGTTTAGTGACCAAAGACTTGGAATGTAGAGCCATTTAAGAGTTGATGAAGAAGGCAACAACCTATTCAACAGGCGTAAATGTTCTGGAGACTGGAGGGGTAGAGTTAGCAAACAAAGAGGCGGCCATGTGGATATGCATCATCTGATAATGGAAGGCTGTGGACTCATTTGATAAGCATAATATAAACATTTAAGAGTTGGGAAAGCTGCGCCAAGATCCTGAAGAAAACATTGCAACCAGACAATGCCAGTGAAAAGAAATGGAACCCCCAAGTAATCAACTAAGCGTTTGCAGAATCTGTTGGACTTGAGCTTATTGAACAACTAATAAATCTGGAGCCATAATAGAAGCAGCAAAACTCAAGAATAATGAAGATAAAGGCTCAAATAAAAAATAACAGCTGTAAGGCATGGACTATGAGAGCTTCAAGAAGGCTAAGAATAGTTTTGAATAAGATGGTCCCATTATTGGCAATAGCAGAATAGTGGACATTGTTTTGGAGTGGAAAGAGTTGAATTGAGCAAGAGATAGATCTTTTTTGGTTGTAAAGATTGCCATTGATGGGAAAATGACTGGACAGAGAAGGAGCCCAGTGGAAGGAAGGCCCACAAATAGCTCAAGGGAAACTCCGAATCAAGAAATAGAGCTCTCCAATGAAATCATCATGCTGAAAAAGCAAGGATGAATTTTCTGAAAACGTAGGATCATATGGATGGATAGAAGACATTAGAAGCTTTGAAGGAAGCTATGGGATAGCAAAATAGTGCCAAACAGGCAAGGAGATAGTGCCGATGCAAAAATGTGCCTAAGTGCATGATGAGCTGATGCATGACAAACAAGAATTGGACAGGGAAACGACCATCATGATAGCAGTGGCGGTCAGCAACATAGATGATGATGAATTACAGATTTGGAAGGTGGCAGACATTAGTGAGGAAGATGACGATGGCATTGATGGTGCCAACAACAAACGATGATCACAAGAATGGCTGAAGCAATTCTAAATGACAACCATAGGAATGGTGAGGGAGGCCAACGATGATAGCAGTAAGGTGGGATGGCAGTGGCAGAAAGTTATAGTAGCAACAATGGAAAGACTGACAACAGTGATTGAGATTGATGGTGAGGCTGACGATGGAACTCTAGTGGAAGGCAACAAAAGGCTCAGCACATTCTTTACCATTTACAATGGTAGTAAACGATGTGAACATTCTACAATGGTACCAAACCCTGGTACACACATCATAACCTTTTTTCTTTTGAACAACATCAAGCTGTGTTGTTTGCATGCTGGACCTGGCTCACTGTGTCAAATGAGTGGCATTTTTTTGGTTGGCAACCTGGAAAGTCAATAATTTATTGTAGATGTGGATTTGTGATATCCACTCCTAGTGGGTGAAGTGGGGAATTGACAGCCAAGAGAAATATAATTTGAATTGTGTTCCATATATTGTGTTTCAAGTTCTTCTGAAACATATATACTACTAAATGCCTAAACCTCAATTGCATATGCTTGAGACCAAAGCTGTGGAGAGTCCTAGGTCACACATAGAAAAGTTTGTAGGGTTTTTAGGAAAAGCTAGCCTAATTAGAAAAAAGCCCCTGTAATCCTTCTGTTTACTAAAAAACCCCTAAATTCTACTAATATTTATAAAAACACCTACATAGTTAACTTTCGTTAAAATAAAGGATTATTCTGGGGAATATTCCTTCCACCCAACCATTAAATCTTTGCTTTCCTAAAATGCTCTCTCTCTCTCTCTCTCTCTCTCTCTCTCTCTCTCTCTCTCGCCGGTGAGTGAGGGGGGGGGCCCACTGACGCTCCTCTCTCTCTCACACGCTCTCTCGCTCTCTCTCGCTCGGGATAGAGCGGCCGCGCGTTCTCACCTTCGCTTTCCATTCAGCGACAACGCGGGCTTGGGCTTCTGCCTGGAAGGGAAGAGCGTCGGTCATGCCGCGATCCTCAAGGCAGGATCATGGAAGACGACCCCATGCTGGGTGCCGAACGCGATAATAAGCTCAATCAGCTCCGACATTTCCCCTTTGCTGAGGTCCGAGGACGACCGACCAAGATTGACGAAGCCGGTCCCGTCGAGATTGGGCACGATGTTCAATTCACGCTTGAGGCCATCGAGGAAAACAAGCTTCCAGTCGTCTGGGGCCATCTTGCGACCATGCCACGCCAGTTGCGTTGCTACATCTGTCAACATCGCCCACATGCGGTCATTCTGAGGGATCGAGCGCTTCATGGCTTTGAATTCGATGCGCATGCCGTATGGCGCTTTCGCAACCCAATTCGCTGCGCGCAGCCTATCGGCGTCCCTATGAACGGTGATGACGTAGCGGGTCATAGTGGCTCCTAGAACGGGATATTATCGTCGATCGGAACGGTGCCGCCCCCAGCCCTTGACGGAGCTTGGCGATCGCGCTGCTGTGGCGCGCTGGCTTCGCGGGCATCTTTCGCGGGTCGGATGATGAAAGACACGCGCCCGTCCTTGTCGGGCAGCGGCAGGCTGTCCAAGATGACATTCATGCCGGAGCCTTCCTTGGCCTCAAATGCGGTGCCGACACGGTGCCAGAAAGTGCCTCCGTCAGGCTTCGGGCGAGGGGTGGTTACGTCGTATCGTGTTGCCATTATGCTGCAGCTTTCATGGTTGCTGTCCGACGAGCGGCGAAGGCCTCTTTGAGGCGGATAAATGTGGGATTGTCCTCGAAGGCCAGATTGAGCTTTCGTAGCTCGGCAACCACGCCCTTCCACATCGGCATCAATTCGTCTGCGTCCGTCGTGGCGAGCGTGTTAAGGACTTGCTCGACATAAGCCTCTACGGGCGATTGCTCATCCTCGGCCGGCATGGAGACGACGTTGGCCTGGGTCTTGTCATAGAGAGCGAGCCCGAACGGATTTCCGAATGTCATCAACGCCCGCTTTCTGGCGTCGGTCTCGGCTTCCTTAATCGCGCTTTCGTGGGCGAGGCCGAGATCGGCATCAATACCGTGCCCGGAGCCAACGCCTTCGCGCACAACGCCGTCAATCGTGACGCGGACCTTGGCGATGTATGACACGCCGAAGCCTTGGCGCTTGTCGCGTCCGATGGTCCTCGGATTTTCGGCAACGCATTTGATTTCGCAAGTCTCACTGGACCATGCGTCGAAGCCGAAAATGCGGTTGGCCTCAGCGATAGCGTGCCATCCCTCGATATACGAGAGCGTGCGGCCAGACTGGTCCCGCTGCTTAACCGCGCTGCGATCAAGGGGGGCATCAAGTTTCTGAATCTGGTCTTTCGAGAGTGTCATATCACGCGCTCCGTGGTTGCCTTGACGCCAGCCGGAAGCTTACCTTTCAGCTTGCGGTAATCGCGCGATGCCGACAGGATGGCGTCACGTATCTTGTCGGTGACGCCGGTTTCGGCCATGGCCTTGGCGGCATCTTCCAAAACGAGCGTTTCCTTGGTTCGTAAAGTCGAGACGCGGCCAAGTCCGCCGCCGATGCGAACATGGGAATCGCGCTCAGCAAGTTCGGCAACTCGATTGGCGCGTTCGAACTGGCTGAATGTCGTATCCGCCGTTTCAATCGCGGCGCCCACGTCAACGCCGATCTCGCCCTGGCTAGCGTTTTCCTTCGCTTCAGCTTCCGCACGCTCTGCCTCTCTGGCGACACGTTCGGCTTCCTCCGCAACCTTGCGGGCGGCCTCAGCAGCGGCTATGCGGCGATCTTCCTCAGCGCGGGCGAACACAGTCAGACGCGCCTTAACCTGATCGATAATTTTCGTCAGATGGTCGGTGGCGGGCTTGTATTTGGCAATCGCACCTTTCCATGCCTTGTAGAGCGGGGCTGTCTCGGCTTTCTCGGCCGTTTCCAGTTCGGCAAGCGTGTTTGTCCCGCGATCAAGAAACAGCTTCGCCTTACGAGCGTCGTCCTCGTTCTCGATGACAGGGTGCGCAGCCAAATATTCGGACAGCGATTTGCTGCATGTCTGCGCATCTTCAATGGCGGATGGCGGCCGGTTGTGCCCTATGTCAGCACCACCAACATCAAGGGTGAAATCGTCAGGCGGCGTCGCGATGTTCATGATCGATCTCCAGTGGGGAAGGGTTGCGGGCGTCGCGAAGGCGGGCGATATACCAGCAGGCGCGTTCTCTGGCCCTGCGAGCGTCTGGCAAACAGCCCATGCGGATGGCGTAGCGCATGCAGTCATGCGCGCCTTCAACGCCTTTGCGGAGAGCCCTTGTCCATTCGTTATCAGGGATCACTTGGCAATCTCCTTCCTGAGTTCATCATTGGTCTGCCGCTTCAATTCGGCGCGAAGCTGTGCGGTCGCTCTGTGGCGGCGTGAGGCGGTAGCCAATTCAGCCATGAGCTTGCGACGCGGGGCAGGGACCATCTTGCGGCGGGTTAGACAAGAACTTGAGACAGGCGGTCTTTTACTAGACCGTTTAAGGCGAGTCGACACCAGAACCAGAAGGCTCGACACAGAGTGTGGATGCGATCATGGGCTGACCATTTAATGAAAGAAGCGATCTCGGGTCGACCATTAATAGGCCTTAGCGGTCATCTGAGAGCCATTTTTTTATCCAAGACACAAAAAAACACCGAAGTGTAATTGCTTTCTAGACAATGGGGCTATGAGGGTACAACCAGCTCGGCGTCCTGGTGGGAATCCTAATCTCACGGAGACTTACAGAGGCCTTGAAATAAGATCACCTAGTCCGGTGGAAGGAATATCCAGCGGAGAGGATCACAAGTCCAAGAAGTGTGCCTATAAGTGTAAAGTGTAACTAATGACCACGCACCGAGGTACGCACCATATACTCAAGAAAGACTAGAGATGAGAAGGAATCGTGATAAAATAATGATCAAAACATCACTTAAAGCAAGTCCACTTATCATTTGAAATATGAATTTAATAAAAAAGTATATGGTTTTGACATGAAACTAACATAAGTTCAAAATAAGTATTTCAAATATGCGAAATATGGAATCTCTCAAGAATGATGTCCAATATAACCAATATTACGAATATGAAGTTAATACTAGGAATAAACCAAATTTATCTAGGTTTACCATATAGTTATTAGGGTCAATTTGTAATCTATTTAGAGTTAATAGAGTGCAGAGTATAGAAAATGAATAGCGGTCGAGTGAGGACCTCATGGTGGCTTTAGCGGTCTATCGTAGGGCCGCTAAACAATCCTAACGGTCTGACGAAGCCTGTTTCTTCTACTGTAGCAGACAGAGCAAAAATTGAAGAACAGGCCTAATCGTAGGCTAATAGATGCTTGGAAGAACATGCCAATAGGTAAGTAAGGCCTAATACCACTGTGTTAAAACATGAAGAAGCATGGAGGTGCATAATTTAAGCCAAAGCTATAACTATTTTCTTAAGATGTAAGGGTAAGCATGCAAACTTAACCTAGATGCACGGTCATGATAAAACATGAATTACTATCAGTAGAAAGCATGAAATAGAATGAAGCCATAGGGCTTTTATTTCTAACACATTAATTTAGCCTTCTCATGAAATTACCAACCTCTGGAAGTGCTCTTACGAATTGATTTTCTGGCTAGAAGGAGATCCTAGTTTGTGCACGTCCTGGGCTAAACTAGCAACTTCTTGCCACTCGTTCTACCTAATCTCTTGATCTAAATTCATGAAATTTAGAGCGTAGGTAGAAGATAGAAAGGGAAACAAAAAGTTCCAAAGACAAAAGTCGAACTAACCTCATCTAGGGCTTCTAATCTCTTGATCTTCATTGGACAGACGTACTGCTTCCTGTGCAGCCTATAGCAAATCAGCAACTTACAAATGCCCTAACTCTCCAATAGCTGGGTCTTCTAGCACGAAAATTGGAGGGGAGTTAGTTAAAACTTATGAGATCATAAAGTTCTAAAGAACCAACATGGAATAATGTCTCCTTACCATCAAACAACGTGAGCCAAAATAAGGGTTCGCGCAGGTCAGACCTAAACTCTATTTATAGGGTTCACCTAGGGTTTAAGAGATTGGACCGAACCTAGAGTCCTAAGTTGGGTTAGGGTTGATCACTAGAGAGCTATAGAGAGTCTTACATGCTAAGTAGCTTCGATCCAAGATGATCAGGTTGCCAAAGATCCAAGCTTTTCACGTTTCTCTAACTCATGAAATCAGGATAGCTTAGCGGTCATGGCCAGACCGCTACCATGCCTTAGCGGTCACACGATAGACCATTTTTAGGCTTTTAATCAAAATTTTTCATATTTTCATATTTATCATCCATTTAGCCTATTTATCCCCTTTTAAAATTCTGTGATTAACCTTAATTACGCTTCTTTAATTGGGCTTGGGCCTAAGAGGTTAAGTTTTGAGTCTTGTGGGCCTATTTGAGTGGGCCTAAGCCTACTTTAATATCTGAGCCTTTAAATAATTTATTAATTAGGCCTATCTTCTTTAAGTAGCCCATTAAGTCTATTTGTGACTTAAATAATTATTTTTACATTTTAAAAATTCTTGTAAATTCAAGAAAGAATTCAGGGATGCTACGATACCGGACAATCCAGTTGTGGCAAAGTACGATGGGTGGCAAGGTCGATACGTTGCCATGCTGTAACTGTTCACAACAGACTCAACGATAGCAGATGATGGTGATGGTGATGGCAAATCACCGATGTGTCATTTGCCATGTATTACTCTTCTCACCAAGTACGATTTGATACAACTGATCCCCATCAATACACAGTGACACATCAAACCATGTCTAGTTAGGAGTAAAGTTTTAAATAGTAACTGATAGATTGATTATTTAAGTAATTAATGACTAATAAGAAGAGTAAATTAACATGTCAAAATCTCTCTCCCTATTTGGTCGATCATTCTTGAGTCATATTGAGATAAAAATTAGTCATTAGACCAACCATTTGGATATTTTTGATAGAAATATTAATTAAACTTCCCTGCGGTGGTTGACATTTACATAGGCCCTGCCCTCGTAGACTTTTTAGACTACGTAGGGTCCGAGTTAATTCTCATTTAGCTTACCCTTGGGGTTGGAAGCCATGACTTCTCTTCGTTTGACCATGACGAGGGCACCCTTCTTGAATTCGCGCTCCTTGATGAGCTTGTCGAAGGCGCGCGCTATTCGGGCATGATAGACTTGAATGTTCTGTTAGGCCTGAGGCCGTCTTCCTTCTAAATCAAAGAGCTCTTCGAGTCTTCACTCGACATTGGTCTGCCTCTCTCGGACCAGCTCGTGTTGGATGGCGACCCTTAGGGAGGGTATCTCCAACTTGATGGGGACAATTACTTCTGAGCCATACACTAGAGAGAAGGGTGAGCAGCCTGTTGGAGTCTTGTATATAGTCTGGTATGCCCATAGTGCCTCGTACAGCTTCTCTTCACAGTCTCTTTTGTTAGAGCTGATAATCTTGGCTAAGAGAGTGTAGAGGGTCTTGTTAAAAGCTTCAGCCAGGCCATTGGCCTGTGGGTTATGAGGAGTTAATGTCCTCCAATCAATCTTGTACTTTTTTGCTAGCCGGTAGACTTTCTGGTTACGAAAGTGGTTGCCATTATCTGAGATAATTCGGTAAGGAGTGCCAAACCAGAATATGATGTTGTGGCGGACAAATCTGACCACGATCTCCCCGGTCACCTCCTTCAGAGCAACAGCCTCTGCCCAGCAGGAAAAATAATCCGTTGCCACCAGAATGTATTTGCACCCTGCAGATGAAGTGGGCAATGGACCCACGACGTCTGTTCCCCATTGGGTAAATAGCCAACTAGATACTATTGGATGTAGTGGCACAGGCGGTCTTCTAGGCACCGTCGCGTGCTCCTGACATTTCTGGCATGACTTAGCATACGTGCAGCAGTCATCAAACATTATCGGCTAGTAATAGCCAAGCTTTTTTATTTCAATTTTCATCTTCGGTCCCGCCTGGTGTGCACCAGCTGTCCCAGTGTGGACTTCCTTCATGACTCTCCAGGCCTCTTCAGTGGATAGGCATCGGAGGAGTAATTTTTATTTGGCATCTGCCATAACTCGAAATAATATCCCATTTCGGACCTCATAGGAGTCCTTTGTTCTGATCAACCTGATCTTTTCTTCTCTCTGCTTGGGTAGTTGCTGGTATCTAAACCACTGGATAAGAGGGTCTCTCCAGTCAGGTAAGCCGATGGCCTCCGCCGTGGCAACCTTGAGCTCCTCTTCTTCCAATTCTTCTATCATGCTGGGCACTTGGCGCTGATTTATCACTCGGATATTGAGCGATCCATCTGGCGGCACTGCCAGTGAGCTTGCCAATTTTCCCAGTGTGTCGGCTTGTGCATTTTCTCCTCTGGCGACGTGGCCTTTTTCGATGAGGTAGATCCGCTCCATGAGCCACTTTGCCTTAGTATGATAAGGGAGTAGCTCGGGTTTTTGGACATCAAACTGTCCCTGGACTTGCTTGACGATCAGTAACGAATCACCAAACACTTGTAGCATTTTGATCTCCAATTGTAAGGTGACTTGGAGGCCAATAATCAGAGCTTCGTACTCTACTTCATTATTTGTGCAGGGTTTATTGATGCATCATGAAGTGTGCATCACCTCCCCATCTGGAGATTTCAGGACGATGCTGGCTCCAACCCGCACCTTGGTGCGCCCAGACAGGGTTGTTTCTGTTCTCGAAGCTCCGTCAAAGTATAGCAGCCAAACGGCCTGCTGGACTTGGTCCACTTCCAGTGTTTCATCTTCAAGTAGTTCTATGACCAGCGGAGAGTCTTCGGGCACAGGGTGCGCCGCGAAGAAATCCGCGACGGCTTGCCCCTTAACGGCCTTCTGTGGCACGTAGGTGATGTCAAATTCCATCAGTAGTACGGCCCACTTGCCAAGCCGCCCCTTCGAGCCTAGTTGGGAAATAATGTGTTTGACCGGATCAGCCCTGGATATCAGGCTCACTTCATAGGACAGCATGTAGTGCCTCAGCTTCTTGACTGCGAAGTGATGGGGGCATCATTTACCCCCTCCACATTTTTCGAAGCACGGATGAATCGTCATCATGTACCATCGTGTTCTTCACATTTCTTTGAGTCATGGCATATAGTTTGGATATTTTATTTGCATCTTATCATTATATTTTTCATTTTATTTGAGTCATGTCCCTAGGTCTTTGGTTTATTTCCCTATGTTTGTGTGTCATTATGTGGTTTAATGTAACTAATGGGCCCAATTCATTGGGCTAGGCCCAGGGGCGCCCCCTTCCTTTGGGTCTTTGTCAGTGTGTCAAATGTCAGGGGCTTTTTGTAAAATGTGGGTTGCCTATATATAGGACCCCATTCCACCATTTGAAAAGTAATGAAGAAATATTATCTTTGAGAGTCATAATTCCTTATTGCTTTGGAGTGAATCCATGGAGAGAATCCATAGTGAGGTGTGAAGCCTTGGGAGAGAATCCCACCCCCTTCTCTCTCTACTCTCTCTCTTCCCAGAATACATGCTTGATATACTTGTTCATCAAATCTCTATTGATATCATCTCTTGATTATGATTATACACATTCTCTCTATAGAGTCGTTTCATGCGAACATGCATAGCTTATTGCATTTCATGATAACAAGTAAATTACTTAAAGCAATGCTAGTATTTGAGATTTAGCACCTACTGAGCTTTCGCTCATATAGTTTTTCCCCTCTTTTTCAGGTAAGTCCGATGAAGAAACAAACACGGATGGAGATGAGTAAGAGTGAAGTCATAGAGCTATCCACGTGTCTAGAGTTTCTTAGCTTTGTTTACGCTTGTAGTTTCTTGAGTCAAGATTGTATTTTTCTCTTTATTTTGAGTCAAACTATTGGGAAATGTATTTAAGGATGGTTATAAATAAATAAAGATGATATTTGAAATTTGGGACATGGGTTCGTTATGTTGCCCGACATAAGGCTACTACTGTTCACTCCTCAAATGGGGTTTCCCAGGAGCCATGCTATGAGGAAGCAAGCTCCTACGGGCCCAAAATGATCACCGTAAAAAAAAAGGAATAGTAGCACCTCACCTTGTGAAGGAGAAATATGAGCTCTAATGGATTTGAGAGAGATGATGGAGCCCCCACACTTCATGGGTGTGAGTGAGAGGGCAACCGTCGTCTCCATAGAGGCATATTACAAATTCATAGAACAAGGTAGTATACATCCACAGAAATGGGAAGACCCGCTTGGGCTAGAGAGGGAGGGGACAAGGTAGAAGCTACAACATGCCACGACTTAAAAGCTTTTATTCATCGCAAGGTAAATAGATACAAGAGGGGTATATCGTGTAACCAGGAAACATAGCAAGAGAAAAAGGGAAATACAATAGAGGGGGGAATAGAGCATTGGCTCCCCCCCCCCAACCTCACCTCTCTGACTCTCTCTTCTCCCTTTTCTTCACTCTATGTATGTAGGTGCCCTTGGACCTCTCCGACGACGAAGATGGCAAACCCATTTTTTTCTTCTCTTCAGAGAGCCAGCCCTCTCCCTATTTTTCTATCAGCCAGCCAGCCCCTGTTCAATGGGGCTTGAGTCCTTTTTATAGGGACAGACCCGGAGAGCCTTGAACTTCCCACTCCTCCATCACCCTCTTCTCTCTTGTCCCTACTCGAAGCCATCATGAGCCTGCATGCGTAGGGGACGTATGTCTTCCTGAGATTGGTTGAGGCTGACTGACGACGACGTTCACGCCTTTCATTGCTTGAAGGTTGCAATTTTTTGGGGGTTCGAAGTGATCGGAAGCTTTCTCCCACTGGTCTGTCGATGAAGCCCAGGCTTTACCTGTTAGTTAATGAAAGCGTGCTTCGATCGTCAGCCGAATGGGCATTAAATGCCCTCTTTCTCTTTTCTTTCTCCCCTATTTTTGATTCGCTTGAGATGATCTAGCGTGAAAATAGAGTCCCGTGTTTGGATAAACAGTGATGAGAAGTGAGACTTCTTATTTTTTGTCTTTTCTATCACTGACTCAAGAGGGGCATGGGCTGCGTCGTATCAAGTGGAGAGGGGGCCTTGGCCGATTCATGTTGGAGGGAGCTTGGATGATTCGTTGACTTTGAGGGGCCTACACTAGTTTGCATGCATTGAGGGGCCTACACTGGTTCACATGCATTGAGGGGCCTGCATCGATTCATGAGCCATGGGGGGAGTGTGGCCGATTCAGGTGCCCCAAGGGGCCCTGTGCCGACTCAAGGGCGTGTGTAAGCTCAGCCTGCTCACATGCAAGAAGGATGAGGCTAGTGACACCATATCACCTTTCAAAAGGGGCCAACTGATTCAAGTGGAAAGAAGGTCCCTAGCGCCGATTAAAGTGGCATTGGGAAGGACTTGGCCGATTCATCTTGCATAGGGCTTCTTAAGCTGGTTCAAGGAGCCTTGAGGGGAGATTGGCCAATTCATGCCAAGGGGGAAGGGTGAAGGGGCCTTGCACTGGTTCATGGGCCATAGGGAGGCCGCTGGTTCATATGCCACCAGGGGAGCTGGCTGATTCATGTGCCCAAAGGGGCCTTGCACCGATTCAACCTTCCCCCACCCCTTGGCTCCTCTTTTCTTCATTTTCTTATTCTTCTTCTCTTCCTTTTTTGTTGTGCATTTACATGTGCGCCGACGCAAGGCCGAGAGTGCATCGACACACCCTTGTTGCTTCCCTGCTATATTGATGATGTCATACACTATTTGTCAAGTTTAGATGATGTCATACGCTATTTGTCAAGTTTTGATGATGTCATACGCTATTTGTCAACATCTTATTTCATCTTGTTTGATCTGCCACTTAACTACCTTTAATTGATGTGCTTAACTTTAGAGTCATTTGCATTAAAATTCAATGCATATTTCATTATGTTGGGTTTGATGTGCTCCCTCTTTGTCCTTATTGATGGTTTTGATGATAACAATATACTGTGTCCCAGAGTATAGTGAAAATTGCTAAGAGCATATTAGTCATTCTGGAGCCTAATGTTAATATCTTGTTTTTGCAGGTGGTTCGGTTCAAACGGATCGCGCCGATCCGAACATAAAAGATGTCCGAAACGAAATTCCAGACACGACGGAGCCGAATTCCTCGAGAAAACAGATCCGAGACCCGAACACAGGATCCAATAAGACCCAATAAGGATCCGGGACATTACAGCCCTCCCCCCTTAAAAGAATTTCGTTCTCAAAATTTAGGACAAGCACCAAGCGATAAGGGGAGAACGCCATAAACCAACTGACAACACTGTCAGAGCCCCAAGCAAACCTCGATATTCATAGAAATCACGATCTTGAGGGATGCGGCCAGGCAATGATCACGGATAATGTCTCGCTCACAATCCAAGACACAACGATTGTCAGAGCAGGCACATGCAGAAGAGCACAAGTCTGGCGTCACCTCAGCCAACACGAAACTAACCATGACACTACAGACACCACTACGCTTACAGAGAAAACACACTCGTTGCCACAGAAACCAACACTAGTTAATGCCCACGCTCGGTGGACCAACCAAATGCCAGCTTCACAACCAACTAAACACCATCTTCACCGGCCCAACAAGCACGCTCCAATTCACGACAGGCCATCCGCTAACTCTCCCACAGACCATTACCACAACTCGAGCCAAAGCTCGCTCAGACACACAACCGATCTCGAGCCTCACGCCAACTCTACCCTCTTAGGGGAGCACGATGAAACCACATGATAAGATCTCCCCTCGGTCCTCACAGACAAGGGCCCACACTGAAACCACGCAGTCTGGAAACACAGTCACGACCTCGTCGTTGTGAACTCAACGACGTCTAGGGAAAGCCCTCGATGACGCTCACCAGAAACCCCAGACCTCGACTATGGGAACGCTCCCGAAACCAGACACGAAGCTCCGTCTCAAAGATGAGAAACGAAAACCTGGGACACGATAACTTACATCACGTAACGGGAGTACCACCCACCAGAAGAACAGACCAGATGTATCCCCTGACGTCTTACACCGCATCACAAGTGTCTAGCTACAACGCCCCAGGCGGAGACAAAGACACACCAAGTAACTAGTACCACAAACAAGGACTAGCTGGGGTCACGCTCGTCAGCACTGTCCGACGCCCCCAACCTCGTGTGCACACTCAGACCATACGCCCTAGGTCTGTCCTCTAACTGGTTATTCCCCCTAAGCTCGGACTCGGCTGTACATAGGGGCCCTACAATAACCAGCCTAACAACTGTCTCTCTCGGGTCAGCCACTCCACCACTCCCGGTTGGGTCAGCACATGTGTGTCGTAAGAAGGCTACGACTAGTGGGGGCTCACAAAACATGGACACAGAAAACTACACACGCACCCATCGTGAGTAACACGAAGGAAGAAGTGGCTCGCGGCCACTAGACTCTGGACAGCCCACTAGACCTATTAAATTCAATGGTCCTTGAGTCACAAGACTCGGGTCAAGACTGTCGCATGTGGCGGCACTGCATCGTTGATCAGGCCTAATCCCTAGGTCTGAAAGCACGGTGACACACAGAAAATCTCCAGCCCCAGGCTGGTCAACTAGACTCACAGTCCATGGCCATACATACGACCCCCTCGGCACTCGAAACACACACGGTCACTCGGATCCCAAGAATTATGAGCATGCTAACTGAGATAACGCGGTATCTCCGGACACCCCTAAAATACGAACACGAAACCCACAGTGTCCGGGATACTCACGGGGTCATAGGTCGGTCTTTGGGTCTCAATCGGACCGCCGGAGACCAACACAATGCAAAACGGACACGACAAGCACGAAAACCGCCTAGCGGCCTACCCCTAGACCGCTAAGCTCTAGGAACTCGCAAACCCCTATCGGTCACTCTTCGGACCGCACGACAGAGTGGCGATCTTTTGCCTGACCGCTAGGCGATGCCTAGCGGTTAGTCGCAAGACTACTATCCCACTGACCTCTAATCGACCAAATCACAGTCAAACGGTCACCCCTCGGACTGCAAGGCAGAGCCTAGCAGTCAATCGCGTGACCGCAAGCTTGAACTGACATACGGGGACCCTAGCGGTCCCCTATAAGACCGCCTGACTCCCTAGTGGTCACTGGAAGGACTGCTAGGGCATCCCGAGTGTGAAACTGGTGAACTACCTAGAAAACCCCATTCCACGTCCCATTCACACCCGTGTGAAGGGAAAAACAAGGGAAAATTAGTCCCCTACCTCTCTAGCACCGAGAGGACACATTTAAACCCCAAAAATACGGTCAAATCACTAGATCGGGCTCACACCCCAAAACATGCTCTTTTTTCCAAAATATGAAAATAAATCCACTCGGCTCGCCACGGCCTACAAAACTCATGGGAAAGGAAGTACAGAGGTTAAGGATCTGTCCTCCTACCTCCACCGAAAATTTCACGCGCCGTGGATGCCGATCCATGAAGAAAATGCCGTTAAACCATCGCCGACGCCCCGAACTCGCGGTCGAGCTTTGCCGCGCCACCATCCCTCGATCCTCAACCCGTCCTCGCCATCCTCGCCCCCGTGCCATCATCGTCTCACCACTGCCTGTATCCGGCTCACTATGCCGCAAGGAAGCTACCGGCTGGCATCACCAAGCCGCCGAAGTTTGAGAAGTTTAATGGGCAGGGGTCTCCTAGGGAGCACATTGCCTACTATGTGAACGTCATGGGAGATCTAGCTGCCGACGAAGCTTACCTCTTGAAGTTCTTCGGCTCGACACTTACAGGGTTAGCCTTCGAATGGTATTCGAGCCTGCCACCTGGGTCCATTGCCGACTGGCCCGACATGCAGAAGAAGTTTAAAGAAAGATTCTACATCGTCGAACGGGAAGTCACTGTGGCGGAGCTCTACGTCACGAGGTAGAGGAGTGATGAGTCGGCACTCGACTTCATTAAAAGGTGGAGGAACCTCAGCATGAGGTGCAGGCACCCCCCGCACCAGGAGGATGCAGTGCAAGTTTGTAAGCAGAATCTAAAGAAAGAAATCCTCGAAAGAATGATCGGCGCTGAGGTCAAGACCTTCGATCGCCTGAACAACATGGTGGCCGAGATCGAGGCATTCCTCGCCCGATATTCTTCCACCCCTGTAGCACCAAGCCAGAGGGCGAGGCAGGCCGAAAAGAAGCCCATGCCACCGGAGGTCCACGCGTTGGACTTCCAGGCTTTCGAGAAGCAAAAGGAAAAGGCCAAAGCGGCTACAGGCCCTCCACCGCCCAGGTCCACGGAACGGCGGGAAGGCCCCTCACTGAGGGAGAAGATGAGGAGTAAACTGTACTCCTTCTCCCGGGATAAGTCCCGACTCCTGTTCTAGTGGGCGACTAGTTACAACAAAATCACGTTGCCAGAGCCGAAGAGACCCGACAACGTGAAGAAGAAGGATGACCCCTGCTTCTGCCACTACCACCGGATGCTGGGGCATACCATCAAAGACTGCTATGTTTTCAAGGACGTCATTGAGGCCTTGATAAGAAAGGGGGAGCTAGACATGGGAGAGCATAAGGTGGACCCTCCGTAGCCCCACGAGATGCCTAGCACGCCGTCTTCGGCCAACATGATATCCTTATATCAAGAATTATCGGGAGAATGGGCGGAGGCCAGCACCCACGCTACTTATGAAGCCTTCGTGGTAGCGCCCGCCCAGGACCAAATGGGTTGGCAGTCTGCACCGAAGAGAAATAGCAGAAGATCGGCCCCTCAGCCCCCCCCGACAATTCATGTTAGGGGTGTCACTCCTCGACCGACACTGTCACCGGTGAACCCTATTTGGCACGATACGGCCCCTCGGCTGGTCGTGAGGCGGCCTACCTTCAACAGGAAAGAGCACGTCCCGGTGCGGATCCACAAAGAAGTCAGCCCGACGGTTCAAAGACTCCAGGCCATCATTGATGGACTCGAAGAGTATGAACAGCCCGAGATCCGGCCTATCGAGCTAAAGGAATATGTTCCTTGGGAGGAGTTTGAGGGCCTCAAACTGGCCCCCGAGGTAGAGACCCGAGCAGAGGAAGAGCCTCCCTTGTGGGGCGAACTCCCCCAAGAGCGGTCTCCGACCGTCGCGGAAAAGAAAAAGAAGAAAAGAAGACCCAGAAACAAGAAGAAGAAGGAGGTCGTTGTCGCCTGCAACACTCTATTGGCGTTGTTCGACACCGCCCTCTCCCTGGATGAGGAAGAAGAAGAAACGCCTTACAACTTACCGGAAGCAAATCAGGCCGAGGCGTCCACCTCCCAACACGCTACCCGGTCGGGAAAGAAATGGGGATGGTCCTCCTCAGGACGGCCGCAACATCATGCTCAGAGGCGAGCAGCCGTATCGGATCCCTGAACCTGAGGTCCGAGGCGCCGAGATCCCTCCACCAATGGGTCTTTACCCCGACAAGCCGAAGAGCCAAAGCACTCCCTCATTCGCAGAGTTTCTGCGGTCACGTGCAGAAAGGCAGGAACGCCTGCAGGGACCCCGACCAGCTGAGGGAGTCAGCGACTCTCCAGCCCCACCAGTTAACAAACTCTCGGCTCTATTGACAGTGGCCATGTCCCAGCCGATAGAAGAATTTGACGGCATCCCTAACCTCACCGAATTCATGCAAGAAAAAGGGGAGGCCCGGCAGGGTACTCCGGTTCAGGCAGCTGTACCCGATTTGGCAGGGGAGCCACCTTCCGACTCAGCACCCCAGGCCCAGGCTGGAGGCAAACGTGGCAAAGCCGAAGAGATGAAGCTGCTCAAGATCCAGGCGGCCGACCGAATAGTCAGACATCTCAAGAAGATCCAGGCCTGGTTCACCGTTTGGGAAATGCTGTCTTTGGACAAAGAGACACGACAAGCCATCATCGCCGCACTCCAAACGCTGGCGCACCTTGAAGCCTGCTTAGTGGAGATGTCACCAGAAGTGGTCGTGGCCTTTACTGAGGATGACATGCTCCTACCCACCTGCAGTCATAGCAGGCCACTCTACATGAAGGGGCAGCTGAATGGACAGCCCATCAACAGAGTCCTGATCGACCCGGGAGCGGCAGTCAACATACTCCCTTACCGGGTGTACCAGAAGCACTACTTCGACGTGCACTTAGTTGAAGTCAAGAATCCGGGTACAACAAATGCCCCCTACGGGGCATGCGTCGAAGGTGGAGACGAGGGCGTACGGACCGTGAGCCCCTCATTCTGGGTTGTTGTAGTTGTATTTTGACACTTCATGTGTCCTTATTTTATGACATTGCATATATCAACTTTTTGATATGCTGACCAGTTTCGTGCTTCGTCTTGCAGTTATGGCCCAATTTGGCAGAGATGAGTGGGTCCCGAGGCGTGTGGCTAGGGAGGAAGATCACATGGTATGAAGGACTGAGCGGCCCATGCCTCCCTTGGGCATGCCAGTTGTTACTGTGGCGGGTGTAGATCAGCTTGATCTGGGACGCACGACGGTAGCTGAGGGCCTAGTCGACGAGAGGGCGAGCGAATTTGGGGCCATGGAGTTGGCCCTGATTTCAGGAGTAGGTGGATTATACACTTACGATCGCAGTGGGGGTTACCCAGTAGAGTTCCGCTTGGACCACCACTTGTTTGAGTTCATTAGGATCTATGTCCCTCCCGACATGGAGGAGGGAGATTCGCAGGTTGCTGGAGCGCGTCACCGCTTGAGCGGGAGATTTTGGTAGGCAGGGACAGCCCGCATGGGGTCACTCTCTACAGTTTTTTGAGCTTCTCTGGAGATTACTGGAGGCAGTGTCAGTTTCCCAATGTTGAGTGCCTAGGCTTCTTTAGCAGAGCAGATCAGTTTGGAGTCTGGGTCAGACCAATGGGTCCTGCTTCCTGGGACTTGCACGGCCACCACCGGACAGAGACAGAGGGCACAACTGGGTTGGTGCTGGAGTTGTCTAGACTATAGTATGCTGGAGAGGGGTATGATGACCATAGTCTTTTGGATGGGATCGTGCGGCAGACCGCTGTCAGTTGGTACGATCATTGGGTAGTGATTTCTTCACACCGATACCGCCAGGGAGCCACAGAGTGGCTGATGGAGATAGTGCACCACTACCGGGTGCTACTGGATAGAGCCGGCATCAGGTATGCCATGACTGCGGTGTTCTATGCATACCCGTGCTATACGGGACTATTGCAGGCATTGCTGGAGTGCTTCAACTACCGATGGAACACAGTAGCGATGACTGAGGGAGAGACTTCACTTGACTTGTGGTCTCTGTTTAGGATCTCTGGGTCGTCGATCAGCGGCGAGGGATATGAGGAGGTTGTGCAGGATGACCTTTACCGCAGCCACATCGACGGGCAGGGGCGATACCGAGTTCCTCACGGTTATCGGTATCTACTAAAGACCTGGAGGGATTTAGCCCTGGATGGGAGAGATAGAGCGACACCGACTCCTAGGGTGCCGTTGAATATGTGGGTCTGCCACTTCTACAATAGGCCCTTTTGCTTCTACCAGGAGTTCATGAGAGACCAGACTCCGTGGGAGGAGTATACAAAGGTAGAGCTACGGTTCTGGACGTAGTCGAGGTACATCTACGCACCACGAAAGGGGTGGAACCCCCATTGGCTACCAGATGTAATGCACATGGTAGCCTACTTAGCTTACTGGTTGGTGACATTTGTCGTCCCACAAGGGAAGGATGGCATACTCAGAGGTGAGCTGCTATGTCCGGCATGCTTGCTAGAGGAGGGATGATGATTGGTCCTGGCTCCTGCAGAGTTGGCCACTGTGTACCAGAGACTGGGAGCACTAGCGGCACATCCAGTGCCGCAAGAGAGGAGTCTGCCTCTGCCGACCCATTATCTGAGTGCGTGGGCCAGCCTGCTATTTCCAGGGTTGGTGACTCAGGGGACCGTGGCGAACCCGGTGCCACCTTTGCTGTTCAGCTTCACCGGCCAGCCAGACAGAGATGTTGAGGCACAGTTGGAGGGGGCTAGGAGAGCCCTGTGTTACCTGCCCGGCAGGGGCGGGGAGAGGTTACCTTTTGACTATGCCACGAGGGATTCCTACCTAGTTCTAGTGTCATCGATTGGAGGGGAGACTAGTGCCCTCCCCTACCAGAGGGAGCTGGACGTGTCATTATACACAGAGTGGGTGATGAGCTCCTGACTAGCAATCTTGGCATTGCACCGGTCTGCGACGAGTTCCTTGGAGTCGTACTACCTGCACAAGTTCACGAGTAACTTCGACTACGACCAAGGGATCCCGCCGAACTGGGAGTTTCCTTTGATGAGCCAACACTACAGAGGCCTGGAAACCCACTTGCTGGCTGCAGCATGGTGGGATTTCTACTATTGTCGGGAGCTGAAGTGACTGTCAACACTGGGAAAAGGGCGTTGAGGATGGTTCGATGTCCACTATGCCAGGTGGTGGTTCGAACACAGCCACCTATACCGACAGTGGGCCTCAGTGATCAGGAAGGCTGAGGAAGGTCATCTTTTCAGGGAGGATCTGCCTCCCATCACACTAGACGATGGGCACTTGAGGACTCATGTTGCCTGGGTCTACCGAGATGTGGAGCGGATAGCACAATAGTGCCCCCAGAGTGGCCGGGGTTCGTTGTCTGTGGGTCGAGGCAGCAATGGGGCACTGAAGCCCCTAAGGTAGGTGTAGGCAGCCCGACCGAGGTGTCAAAGACTTGGTGGGCCCAATTCCTAGCTGATTGCGGCTTCAGGAAGAAGGGCTCGCTGGACTAGGTGCTCCTTGAGTGGAGCTTTGTTGATACGGTGACCGACGATTGGAGCGACACATCGGCCACGTGATCGGGTCAACCAGACCCGTAGAGTTTATTTCCCATATTGAGTGCGCCCACACTCTGAGGGACATTCGGGAGGCAATTGCGAAGGCTGCCCAGGTGTTGGGGCTGAGGCTGGAGTAGCTGGTTCCTCTACCGTTGACCCCTTTCGGGGCCTCAGGTAAGATCCTTTCCTTAGTATATTGTCTCAACTTCATTACTTTCTAGGAAATGTGACTGAGGTGTTGTGTATTGCTGTGCTTGTTGACAAGCTCTACGGCAGAGGGTGATCACCCCTCCATGGAGACATCCTCAGGGAGCAGAGATGGGTCCTACAGCCTAGACCGAAGTGCCCTCAAGTGGATCTAAGGCACCTGGAGCCGACGAGTCCTCTAGGCGACTCAAGGCTGGGGAGCAGGTCGAGGCAGAGCCAACTTTAAGTAAGCATCGCATCCACCTCTTTGCTTCTTGATGGTTTAGCCATGATGATTGACTCACCCTATCTTGCTGGATTTATTTTTTGTAGCCCCACTGGAGACTGGCATAGAGGCGACCTTCTTGCCCCCCTAGGAGATCGACCCTCTACCAGATGATGGGGCCATGTACAAGATAGATGTGTAGGGGTTCCTCCATATGATGGACGAGATTGCCCCCAACATCGAGACATTCCCCGACATCGAGTCGTGGAAGGCTTCAGAAGAGGCCCATTCAGGTGAGGGCTGAACATATGCTGGCTGTGACTTTGCCTGGTCCTGGCCACTGAAATAGCCATTTGTACTGTGTAGGGGTAGCAGAGGTGTCGAGGGCCGCGGCCCCTTCTGGGGCATAGGGTGGAGCACCCGGACAGGTGGGAGAGCAAGCACCAGTAGTGGTCCGAGACAGCTCGGGTAAGCGTCGAATTACTGTGAAGGGAATCACCCTGTGTTTGTTGTGCTTTTGACGGGCTAGAATTGCTGACTGGGTTTGTGTTGTTTGTTTGCCAGGTGAGGACGCGGCTGACACTTTGGAGATGATCCAAGAGTTGGCCAGTGCTGGCCCGTCAGTGGCTCTCCCATCCTTTGAGGGCGAGTCTGAGCAGGTGGCCCACTTGCGTCCATCTGGTACTGGGGATGCACTGAGCGCACTACCACAACTGCTGGAGAGGATGCCTCTCTCACCTTTGCCCACTATAGTGTCAGCCTACACCATGGGACTGGTTGTGTCCTCTAGTGTGGGACCCTCAGGTATGCGACTGAGTACTTAGCCATTTGTGGTTGGGTTTTCTGGTATGCCCATTAATGCTAAGCTCCCTTTGGTATTGGTTGTAAGTACTTCTGCCCCTCTAGAGGAGGGTGAGCTTCCTCGTGACATAACCGGGGTAGCAGGGGACAAGCCTGCTGCTAGAGCTTCGACTGGGAGTGATGAGGAGATCATCGATATTGAGGGGGTTTTCGAAGGGGGTGCCCTAGCTGGTGAGTTTCTTGTCCGAAACCCTAAACCAAAAAGTCATCTCCGCAAGAGGTTAGATTGCATAGTGACCTCACTTGGCTCATTGATCTTCAGGTGCCTCTAGCTTGCCTGTGTCTAGGGGCTCATCGGAGGCCTCATCCTGCTCTTCAAGTAGCGGTAGCACTACGATGGAGATAGAGGAGAGTTTGAGCTTGAGCTCCTCCTCTTCTGAGGCGTCTTCTGCAAAAGAAGTTGAGATGGAGGCTACTTCAGGAGGTATGTGGGGATCCCCCCTTCCCCATTATTGGCACCCGAAGTATGTTAAATGGCAATCATGCCTGAATGACCAAAGAATGCGGCCCCGCCAAAGAGCAAAAGGCCGAAGAAAAAGTGATACATGACAGTCCTCTCGGACTACTGAAGCCTTAGGTCACTTGACAAGCGCGGCAGGGACTCCACCTTAGGATGGTTGGAAGAAATCCACAACAAACTGGTAATGCCATCTGGCTTGCCCAACAAACTAGTATCGACTCGGTCGTGCCGAACAAACCCCCATCTGTCATCCGATCAGGATGAGAACGTGCCTGGTGGTCCGCCACCTTATAAGAAGCCCCCCTGCGGTCAAGGAGCATCATTGATTACTCAGAACAAGGTGCCGAAGGCCGTATCAGTGGAAAACCTGAGTGTCTGAACTGAGGACACGGATAACGTCAAAGTTGGTCATTTAGTGGCTTGAAGGCTTTCCCAACACTTCTCATGTCGGTTCTCTACGGCCACAATATGAGGTGAAAGTTCAAGTCAACTCTCAGAGTCAATCTGAGATCCACAGACCGAGATCGGCACGAATAAACACAATGGGGGGTTAATCCGGCCCGCCCTTCATCCGACGCATTCCCCTGCCACTGGTGCCCTCCAAATTCATCATGCAAATAGGATATCAGCGGCCTTAACCGACACACTCACCCCCGTGTCGAGTTAAGTCATGCAAATCGAGCCTATAAGAAGAGGAGCTTCATAGAGAGAAGGCGTAGAGAGTGAGTGAAGGAAAGAAGAGAGACTGAAGAGGGAAGACTTGGGGGGAAAGAAAGAGAGTGAGGGTTTCCCTGAGCCATCATCTTCGCTATTCTCTTGTAGAGGAGAAAGGGGTGAAGCAAGCAGAGGAGCCGTCGTTCTGATACTCTATTTTGGTTGCAAAGGATAGAGGTGGGCTCCGGCGAGCTATTTCTATCATCTCTTCCCCCCCCCTTCTTACCAATATCTTTGTTAACCTCTATACCCAACTGGCCGATGATATGAGCCCGCAATTCCCCTTTAGTTTTTTTTTAAACTTTGCTTCTTGTCGTTCACGTCGTGCAGCACCATTTCACCGACCTTGAACGGTTCGGCGCAGATGAAGCACTTCTCCGGCTCCTCTGTTGCCCAGCGACCAGAACTGGCGACCTCCTCTGCCGTTTCGTCAGCGCTATAGCCCTTCTGAGCGCAGTAGTCCTGGATCAACGGAAGGATGTTCGGATCGATAACCGCCGCAGCCGCATCCACCATCTCCTCCGTCACCCCCATTCCAGTGGGGGAGGCGAGTGCGGCGCGGAAGTTCGCTACTACTTCGGTGAACGCACCACAGTTTCCAAGGACCCACTCGTAGAGCTCGTCTGCCGTGTCCTTATCGCCAAGATCGTAGGCGACCCGCATCGTCATCAATTCGCGGTACCGCATCTGCAGCCACTGATCGAACGTGGCGAGATCGCTCACGCCGGCATGAGCATGCCACTTTGAGAGCGGCGCTTCACCGCTGAGCAGCGTGGACAACGGGATCATGCCCGCTGCTTTCATGCGCTCGTCCAGTGTCGCCACAGGCACCGGCTCCGCCCCATCGGGGAGGGGCGCGAGGGCCGATCGCAGGCGACGTGCGAGAGGATTGCTGTTGTCGATGTCCGTCACGAACCGCAGGGCGTCGCGCAGCAGTTCCGTATGTTCACTTGCGGTCATTGGTGGGGTCCTGAGGCTGAGCTGCCAACAGCGCGTTGATCTTGCCAGCGATGTACTCAGCCACATGGACGGGCATCGCGTGGCCCTTGAAGACGCTCCACGCGGACACATCCATCCAGTCGATTGGCGTCTCGATGTCAGCCGTCAGCTTGTCGAGCCGATCGCGCAGGACATTGCCTTGGTTATAGATCGCCGGGTGATCAGCGCATTCGTCCTGCCATCCCTTGATCATGTCTTCGACTTGTTCGACGTGCACGTAGGTCATTTGCTGTCGGGCTCCTGAGGGGAAAGGGTGGAGAGGGCGTACAAGCGAGACAGCTCGGCAGCACCCTCCCGCAGGTAGGTCGCAGTCACAGAGCGCATGTCGAAGCCGCGCGCTTCTACGTAGTCGGCGTGAGCGGCCATCGTCTCGTGGATGGGCATGTCCGAAACAACGGCGCTGTTTCTCGGCCTCAGCGCCTCCCTCATCCTCTTGATCTCTGAAAGGATGGGGTCGAGATTCAGGGCGGCGATAGCGTTGGCGGCGCACCATGCCTCCGCGAACTCGGCTTCGCTGATCTCGCGCAGCGTCGGGGTCACCGGACCGTCAACGGCCATACATCTGGCTTCCACCTGATGCACGATGCGATCGATGGACCTTGCTTCTGCGACGATCTGTTCGAGCTTCTCCAGCCCGTCTGATAGGGAGGTCATGGGCGACCTCCGCGCGAAAGCGACCAGCGATTACGGTAGGCCTCGATGAAGTCGTCCGGGAAGGAGGACCGCCAGCCGCAACCGCATTGGAACTGACCGTTGACGAAGTGCGTCCTGGGGTGGCCAAGGTGGCACTGGTCGCCGCCGCAATATGGCGAGTAGCCGGGACGGTTCATCAGGTTGTCGCGGACGATGCTCTTGACCTCCCCCACGGATGCATCTGCTTTCACGATTGGGGCTCCGAGGCTGCAATGGCACGATCAAACAGGGCCATGATGTCGGAGTGGGTCGTTGACGGCCAATCGTTGAACTGCGCGATGTGGTCCGCGCGGCTGGGAAGGTGTAGTTTCAGAGCGACCGTGGATGCCGCGAACGCTTCCCAGCCCTTCGGGCGAAAGATGGCATCTGTTAAGGCGTCAACAGCGCACTTGCACCCTACGGGCCGCGGAGAGCCCTTTCCCCACTTCTCCGGCGTATCGATCAGCGCCTTCGCTGCGATGAGGTCGTCTCTAACGGTCACTTGGTATCTCCATGCGCTCGAGCGAACTGGCGGACGCGCTTTGTGGGTGGGGTCGTGGCGGTGTGCTGGTGGTTGCCGGTCCCGAGAGGACGGGAAGCCCACAGCGACTTGGTGCGGATGCCGGCATGGCGGGCCCGGATGCGGGCGCCCTTGGCCTTGATCGCAACGTCCTCAGCGTCCTTGAGCGGTTTGCACCACTCGCAGCTGATGGCCATGTTGTCCTCTGCATGGCGTCCGCCATTGGCGAGGGCGATCAGATGCTCAATGCTCCACTTGTCGGATGGAGTGAGCTTGCGACGGCAGCGGTGGCAACGACCTTCGCAGCGCTCGAACACGCGCAGGCGAACGCGCGGCGGAATTGCCGTGTCGTGCGTCTTGCCGATCCAGGTGGGGACAGCGCGGCTCATAGTTCGGCCGCCTCATCTGGAGTACGGCCGGAGGCCCACCAGCGATGCACGAACTCTTTGAGGAAGATGGTCGCGCCACAGGAACGGCAGTCATGGGACGCGACGGACTTGTCATCATCACCCCAATAGGTGACGTGATGCTGGTAGTTGTCCGGGTCGTCCATCAGGACCTGAACGCCGCAGTGCGGACAAACGGGCCAATCGTTTGTGCTACTGCTCATGCTGGCACCCCGTTCACCGGGTTGAGCCACAGCCCGTATTGTAGCCCTGTCTCTCCCCGTGACCTGGTGCTGAGGGAACAATAATGCTGCCCCTGTAAGCCGGGCCTGAGTCTCGGGAATTAGCCCAAAATGGTCACGACCTGACCTTACCTAAGGCCGACATTCTGATTAAATCAAACCCATTTGCCAAATCGGATTCTTCTCAGATCACCATTAAAATTACCGCGTACTCGGTAGACATCTGAACGGATTTATTTCGATTTTCACCGCATTCTCGCCACGGACTCCCGTCCGAATATGAAAGGGTCTATGAACGACCGATATGCCCGATTGCTCGTATCTCGACATAGGCCCTTGTGTGATTCATTCCTACCTCTTTCCTTTGCAATTAGCATTAATTCTTTTCATCGCAGGGCACCTAGTTTCGGTAATTAATCAAGAGTGTTCCCTCGTATGGGGGATGTAAATGACGTTGTGACCTTTATGGCATGACGGGATTTGCTCCTGACCCGAACCACGTAATCACCTAACGAAGTCAGATAGAGTGCACCATGGGTTCCTCGGAGCCTGAATAAATCATCACCTAGGTGACTGGCACACCTACGCACTTAATAAACTAACAAGATCAACAAATAAATAAGGGATCCGAATTTTAAGAAAATAAGTGCATACACAAGTCTGGCACGCCCGGTGGGACGGATCCACCCTTCATCTCTTTGCCGAAATTAGGGACCATGCGGCCCCCTTCTTGTAATGCTAATTGTTTCATCTTTGCAAATGCAGGGAAATCACACTTCAACCTCGAGAATGGCGGTCTCCTTTGGCCCAAAAGTTGTAGAGAGCCACGTCCGAGAAGGCTACCTCCCCGTCCCGCTCTGCTTCGGGAGCTTCCCGTCGGTCGTGGGCTTCCCAACTTCCTTGGGGTAGCCTTCATCAACATCCTGGACGTAGAGGCGTCCGACGAGCCCGAGCACAACGCTCCCATCCTGGGAGCCACTGGAGCTACTACCGACCGAGCTATGGCCAACAACAATAGTAGCATTCTAGCAAGGACGTTGAGTTGCAACGTGCACCATGTGCACTAGGCTACCGGTCCATCGCACCAGGGGTCAATGTCCCATAGGAGGAGTCTCCGAAGGAACAACGCTGGCGTTGCCACATGGCGCCAAATCTCCAGCGCCGGCAAGTCTATGACTGTCAGGACCATCTGAGTCCATTTGAATGGATAGAGGTCCGAAGTGGTCCTGGACCGCATCGTGCCAACTATTCCAGTCCGCAACTCCTTCTAGGGACTGGAAAAGATGGAGGAAAAGATGGCGCCCGCCGTTCCGGCCGCAGCACCGAAGGACATGCCGGCTCACAAGCTAGCCAAACTGAAGCAAATTTGGGTTCCCAAGGAAGCCCAGCCCACTGCACCTGCCCAGGTGGGGCCCAGCTACACCCTCCGCAGAAAGGGCCGAAGAGATGAAGGGGTCGAGGTGACGCCCATGAGCCACCAACCAGTAGTTGCTGCACCAGCGCCACCCGAAAATGCCGATCGCCAACGTCACAGGCGTCGTCACCATGCTGACTGCCCAGCGTTCGCAACTTACACTTATCCCGCTGTTGCCATTGACGCATAACCACTGGCTGCTCTCCCCGACCAGGAGTGGGAAGGGATCGAGCAGGCCATGAGAAACTACCTCCGGGGCCCAGGTAGCACCCCTATGGATCGTCAGAGACTGCTAGGGGCAGTGGCCTCCGCCTTTCGAGGAAAATAAGAAATCCAACCTGTGCCCAGCGCAGAATCAAGGAACCGATCGGAGGAACGATGCCAGTCCCCTGTGTGGGAGGAAGCACTGCCCTGACAGTCAATTTTTGACAGACTGGTGTTCCCAAATGAGTCGTCGAGGAGGATGACGAAAAGAAATAGGAATTGGAGAATTTTCACCTATAATATGGCAGGAGTCCCTAGTCGGTATGCGGCTTTGCCTACCGACCCCGAAGAAGTGGCCAGGCTTACCGCCACGCCCGATCACCTCACCAGGAGAGGAAGAGCAGCGAGTGAAGCGACGCAGGCGAGCGTCGAAGAGACTTCCTCCGAAGAACCTTCAATGGCCCTAGCAGCTAATGTTGTCACCACCGGGGGCTTGAGTGGCAGACCCTCCACATCATCCGAGGATACCCCGGCCGAAGAGACAGGGAGCATGCCCGCTCCCTCCATAACTGACCCCGCTATACTATACATGATACAGCAGTACCAGCGGGAGATTGAATTGCTGAAGAAGCAACTCAATGAAAGGAATTCCCAACCCTCGACGTCCAGACAGACTGAGGTTCTGCTGGAAGCGCCCGGGGGCAACGGGCAATCCTCCAAAGTGACTCTGTAGGCTGCGACATTCCCATCAACCCCCAGCTTCCCTGGGGGCATGCCCCTACAACAAGCACAATACTTGGCACTGGCCCCGTCGTAGATCTCTAATGTGGGCATTCCTCGCCTCTCCACATTTTTTTCAAGGCTTGGATTACTCATCGGCTTGTGCCATTGTATTCGTCATATTTTTATGAGTCTAGTCATGTAATTTCTCTCGGCAACCCCATCCACAGTTAGCTCGGTCCTGGTCAGAAATGATTCGGGAGTCGAGAGACCGGTCTACTACACCAGTAAGGTGCTCAACGAGGTTGAAAGAAGGTATCCCGCAACCGAGAAACTCGTGCTAGCGTTGGTTACCTCGGCCAAGCATCTTCGGCCCTACTTCCAAGGGCACTCTATCATAGTCCTGGCCGGCGAACCACTGAAGAGGATCCTCGCTCACCCTGAAGCCTCAGGATGCCTTGTCAAGTGGGCCATTATGCTCGGGGCCTACGATATCTCGTACCGGCCTCGCTTGACTATCAAAGGACAAGCACTCACCGACTTCATCGTAGAGAGCACCATCCCAACCGAAGAGAAATCTCCATCCGCGCTCGGGCCAACCTGGGAATTATTCATCGATGGATCCTCCAATTCGGTCGGGAGCGGTGCCGGCATCCTCTTGAAGTCCCCCGAAGGAGCAGAGCTACAGTACGCCTTAAAGTTCAACTTCCAGACATCAAACAACGCCTCAGAGTACGAAGCCCTTATCTCAGGAGCCCGCATGGCCCGGTGGTTGGGGGCTGAGCGAGTCAAGATTCACACTAACTCCCAACTGGTCACCAGCCAAGTCAACACGACTACGAGGCTCAAGAAGAACCGATGGTCAAATACCTCCGGTTGGTCAAGGGTGTAGCACAACAGTTCGAGGATTTTAAGGTAGTCCGAATAGCTCGGGTGGAAAATTCCTGAGCGGACGCCCTCTCTTGACTAGCTTCCTCTCTTGACCCCGAGGGTACTCGCTCGGTCCTTCTCGAAGAGCTCGAGCGACCGAGCATCGATTTGGAGCTCATGGCTATTGACTCGGCCTCCCAGAGTGATTGGCGTACCTCCTATCTATCGTGGCTCCGGGATTCTCAAGAGCCCCCCGACCCTTGGGAGGCGAAGATTGAAATACTAAGCTCGGCGATTCGTCATATTGGATGGCACTCTTTACCGAAGATCCTTCTCCGGTCCTCTTCTAAAATGCATCAGTACCGACGAAGCCAGGTGAGCAACTTAAGAGGTCCACGAAGGTTTATGTGGGGCGCACCAAGGAGGAAGGTCACTCGCCAAGATCTTGCTTCGGCAAGGTTACTGGCGGCCCACTCTACAGTGTGACTGCTCAGCCTACGTACAGCAGTGTGACCGATGCCAATGATTTGACCACTTGGTCCATCAGTCGGCAACAGAGCTCGTCACCCTAGCCGAGCCTTATCCTTTCGCTCGGTGGGGGATCGACATCCTTGGGCCGTTCCCCACGGCTCAGGCCCAGAAAAAGCTTGTCATCGTCGCCATCGACTACTTCACCAAGTGGATCGAAGCCGAAGCCACAGCGAGGATCACCGAGACAGTCGTGTGGAGTTTCGTCTGGAAGTCGATCATTTGTCGTTACGTCATCTCCCGAGTGATAGTGAGCAATAATGGTCGGCAATTTGATTCTCATTATTTTCGAGACAAATGTGCCGACCTAAGCATCCGCAATCCCTTCACTTCAGTCGCCCACCCTCAGGCTAACGGGCTGGTCGAAAATACCAATAAGGCTATCTTAAAAGGCATCAAGACTAGGCTCGACAAAGCCAAGGGTAGCTGGCTCGAGGAATTGCCAAACGTACTTTGGTCGAACAGAACGACTCCCAGAACGGGCACTGGTGAGAGTCCCTTTCAGCTGGTGTACGGCACCGAGTCCGTAATCCCATTGGAGATTGACAACCCCTCCCTTCGAGTCATCTATTTCTCACCTGAGGTAAATGATCAAAAACTGCTCGAGAACCTCGACCTAGCAGATGAAGTCTGAGAGATTGCCAACATGCAGGCAATGGAATACCAATGTCGCCTCACTCGATACTACAACACCAAAGTCGGAGACAGACACTTCCAGTCGGGAGACTTCATCCTCAGAAAAGTCGAAGCTTCTCGACCACTTGAGGAGGCGGCAAACTATCCCCCAATTGGGAAGGCCCCTACCGAGTGGTCGAGACGCTTGGGAAAGGAGCATACCGGCTATCAACTATGGAAGGAGAACCCATCCCTCGGACGTGGAACGCAACTACACTACACAAGTTCTACTTCTGAACACTCCAATCATGTAAGCAGCACAAAATACAGTAAATATTCCCTTCCTCTCTTATTAAAAAGATGGTTTGTACATCTGAAAGGCAATAGTCGATACAATACATGTCAAAAAAGCAAAAATCCATCTGGTACTGCCACATGAGCCCATCGCTCGGCTGACTCAGTTAGCCCTCCTGCGCCTGGCCACTGACTCTGCCTTGTGTAGAAACTGGCTCGGATAAAGGATGGTTGACCTGTTGGCTCGGGTAGCTCGGGAGAAAGGTTACAAAGGGATTGGAGAGGAAGAGGAGGGCTACCTTCCAAGTTACTAATAACGAGGAAGAGGAAGCCAACTCATCGCAGGGATATCCAGAGGCATCCTCCAAAGAGTCAAAGAAATGAAAAGAGAAGAGCATGAGTAGGAGAAAGAGGTTGCTCTCTCAAAATCCAGAAAAGAAGAAGAGTGAGAGAGCAGCACAGAGAAGCGAAGAGAAGAAGAAGAAGAAGAAGAAGAGAAAGATAGCAAGAAAGAGAGATCGAAGAGAGAGATAGTGAATTAGAGAGCATAGAGCATGAGAGGTCTGTGAGAGAAAAGAAAGCAGAAGAAGAGGAAGAAAGGAAGAGAGAGATAGAGAGTTCGAGGAGAGGAAGAAAAGCCTCAGCAGAAGATTTATCTTTACTGGACACTAGATCAGATCCAATCCAGTCACCTCCGTGAGAGCCACATTTGTTGTGCTTCATCATTTGCAGCTTTCCGACACTGTTCATTTCATCTTCAGTTTTCTTTTGTTGTTTTCCAATTTCCTCTTGGTTCTTCTGGTCCTCTGGTTTGAGGTCGAGTCCCTCTTGTTGATTCAGGAGAAGGGAGACGTGGTGTGACGACCCGGATCCCGGGTACCAGATTGCCACAACTAGACGCTACGAGCACGCGCCCCAGGTACACACGGAAGTAGAATGAACGACCACCACCAGTAAAGCAAGGGTGAGCCTCGTGTCACTGGCTCAGTAGGGGTCACACGGATCCCCACCGGAAAATACGCAGTAACACGCTAAAATAGCAAGCAACCAACAGTAAATAGCAAGTAAGCAATAAAGCAGGAAAGCTAAACTACAAAGCTGTAAAGGAAATAGAACATGAAGCAGGAGTAGGGAATAAGCTAAGGAAGAGGGGGAGGAAGAAGTCGTACCAGACAACGGCTACCGAACTAACCTCGGTACCCCAAACCACTCCAAGCAAGGGCAGGAGGGTGACTCGGAGCTGATAGAGTCAAGAGTTGCCGAACTGCCGATGCATGGAACCTACAAAAATGACAAAAGAAACCTAGGAAAAGGCTAGACTGACGACCGACCCGGACGACGGATAACATGACAAAGACATCGTGCACACTGCCCCATACACAACCAGAACGTCGTGTAGGCGACAGACACTGATCTCGAGTACAGCCATAAAAGGGCTAACCCAGAAGGTCACGACGCACGAGAAACGTGGAGAGTCACACAACACGTGACTCGAAAGAGGAGCGGTCAGCTGCGTCCACTAACGTCTTACACAGCACCACAACTCGCTCCACAAGTGCCTCGACTACCAGCCGAATGTGGTCTGCCATGGCTAAGGCTGAGTCACAGGCCCACGTGGAAACCACCATTGCAAGGACCAGTCAGGGTCACGCCCGTCGACGTGAGTCCAAAGCGCCTGACCCCGTGTGCACACACTGGCCGTAGACCATTAAGCCAAGCCTCTAACTAGTGTTCTCCCTCGCGGATGCTACGATAAGGTCGGGAGCCCATGGAACTAGCTTAAAAACTATCTCTCGGGAAGAGTGCCCCGCTACAAGAGCCGTCACGCCAAAGCGTGCCATAAGACAGCAACCAAAGAGGAGCCACAAAACCTGAAGACTCTAAAACACAAGTGCCGGAGTACAGACAGGCCATACTATGTGCACCACGGCAGTACAGGAAACTGCTGACCACTCAGGGCAAGGCAAACTAGACATACAACTACAACGGTCCCTGAGTCCTACGACTCTGAGTCAGGATCATCGTACATAGCGGAACAAAGTAGCCAATCGGTCTAATCCTAAGCTAGGGAAAACAACACTCTGCGAGAACCAAAACACGGAGACCTGAGGGGACATTGGGAACCCTCAGCACACCTGGACACATAAACCGAGGTAGAACGACATCTCGAGGCATCCAGAGACACGGTCTTGAATTGGACAAAGTCGTCGAGACACAACAAGACTTCCTGTCAACCACTGGATGACCCCGGGTTGATCGGAACTAGACACGACACAGACACACACACACACACTACATGCATAAGCACTCCTGGCCATCCCATCATGGTTACTGCCCTCGTAGGATGTCAACAGACACCCACGGGTCAGGGGCAAACCACGAGATCAAGCCAAGACAAACAGAAACCAGAGCGGTGGACAATGACTCTGGGCAAAGCGAACCTTCACTCGGCTGCTAGATGAAACTGGCAGTCAAGGCACAGCCGCTATGCAACTAGAGACAAGGACACTGGCAGTTCTAGATTGAGTCATTAGGGTACTATCGTAGTCCAGGAAAAGACCATAGCCAGTCACCTAAACTGACCAATCCAGACAACCACCGACAGACAGACACCGCCCTAGGCAAGGACCTAAGACAGACAAACGCACAACGCAGAACCAACCAACGGCCATCACGGTCAACAGGACTATAACGCACCAGCATAGGGGCGTTATACCCACATGACGCACTAAGGTAGGGGCGTTATGCCAAGCAAACCTGAAACCACATGCGAATGATATAACGCATCAAGATAGGGGCATTATATCAACATAGCGCACAAGAACATGTGCGTTATGCCCACAGATAATTACACTACTAAAATGAAGTATAACGGACCACCTAGGGAAGATGGAGATCTTCTTGGGGGAGGGAAAGATTTTGTGGGGAAGGGGAGAGATTGTGTGGGGAAGAGATAGCCTTGGGCAAACCCTTTCCGAAGGCCCCGATGATAGCCCGACTGATAGTAGGGGAAGGCGGCCTTCTGAAGATTTGTCTGATAGGCCTCCGAGCACTTATATTGCTCAAGCGCCTTTACCCTAGTCGACTCCGCCCTCCTGGCAAGCTCGGACACCCTCCACTCTGCCTCAGACGACCTCCTCTCAGCCTCATCCCCCGCAGCCTCGGCTTCCGCACAAAGTCACTCGGCCTCCTTGGCTCGACCCTCGAGCTCCGCGTGCTCGGCCTCCCATTGCCCGTCGCGCTCAACCTGAATCTCGCGCTCCTTCTCTAGTAGCCTATTCTTCAGCTCGAGCGTGTGACAGGCCTGGGCCAACTGCTTAGTCAACGTCCGAGCCTCCGCCTAGCTCGACTGCACTTGCATTCAGAGCGAGGCCACTTCCCATCTGAGGTCCCCGAGCTCGAAAGTTAGTCACCCGATCTTCTAGTCAGACGCACCTTGAGCCCAAGCAAGAGATGCTCGCTCCAACTCCACCCGAGCATAGGCGTCAGCAATCTCGGCCCCCATCTGGGCCAGAACCAAGCCGCCCTCCATAATCCGCTCAAGAAGCACGGAGGGGGGACTCTGCTTATACCCCCCTCACACGGTGCCTGATGATATGGAGCGGCACCTCTGATGTAAGGAGACCCGGACGCCAGGGATGCTGGCTGAGGGAGGACAGGTCCTCTCCGGAGCGGTCGGGATTGGGGCACCCCCCCGAGCGATCCTTCCTCGGGGACCCCACCGGTTGGCTAGGACTGGGTCACCTCGTAGCGCGCCTCCCCAGCTTCGGTCGACCGTGACTGAGTCATCCCCTCCCATGACTCTCCGACCTCAACCGGCTCGGGCCGAACATCTTTGCCTTGCGCCCCCTCTGCCTCGCCCGGCGCCCTAGCACCGGTTGCCTCCGCCCAAGAGTCAACCGCTTCAGTCGCGACCTCCCCTACCTCGTTGGGCCCCTCTTGCTCGATGGAAGGGAGAGCCAACCAAACAGGTTCAGCCCCTTCTTGCTCGGCAGAGGGGAGAGCCGAACGAACACCGCCCTCAGCCAGACGGGCAACCTCAGTCCTTTTCATCTGCTTCTTCTCAGCGGACAAGGCCTTCATCGAAGACCGTAGCATTTTCTCCACGGGGTCCTTGCGCTTGGTCCCCTGGCACGTGGAGACATCTTCTCGGGCCACCTGCTTGCCCTTGTCGGGAGTACAGGAGGAGCCCTCGGGAGCTCGAGAATCGACGGGAGCTAACGCGTCATCCACGTCGATCACCTCCAGCTCGGTCGACGGCGTCTCCTCCTCAATCGGCCGCTTCGTGTCTAAATAAGGAGAAGACAAGGCCATGAGAAGAGGAGCACATTATCAATCGGAGGGAGAAGCTGAATTTTAAAGCCCTTACCCGTCGATTCCAACATCTGGGTGAGACATCACTCAACGTTGGCAGGAGTCACCAAATCACCCGTCGACCGTCGATTCTCTAGGATGATGGTAGCCCTCCGGTGACTTCGGGGGAAGGTTCGGGTGATAGTTGGGCGCTGTTGGGAACCCCCAAGATGCACCAACCGAAGACGTACCCACCTAGAAATATTGGGTCTTCCACCCCTTGTGGGAAGAATCCATCTGGGAAAGGGACACGTAGCTCCTATTTCGCCTCATCTGGATGAAGAAGAAGCCTTTGCCCGCTTACGGATGCTCCTTCAACTCGAAAAAATAGTGAAAAAGATCCAGCGACGGAATCACTCCGCACTGGCAACAGAGGAAAATGAAGGAATAGACAAAGAGGTAGGAGTTGGCAACCAGCTGGATAGGACCCAGCTGGAAGAAGCCAAGAAGACTGACAACAAAGGCATGGAGAGGCAGGCGAAACCCAGACTTCCAAGAAAGAAGAAAGGAATAGAAGAACCTAGAGTGAGTATCCAGGCTTGACTCATGGGGGTCAGGGGCAGCGAAATGGTACCACTAAGGCAGACCGTACCGACGCTCCACCTCCGCCTCACCCAGCTCACTGCGGTACGGGATCGACAGCACCAACAAAGCTCTCGGGGCTTGCCTGCCTTCTTGCTCCTCAACCTCAGGATGCTGGTCTGCCATGGAAGGAGTATGAGAGCTAGAGGAAGACAATTTTGTTGACTCCAGAGGAAGGGGATGATGTCGAATCGTCGCCACGGTATTCTCTGCCAGCTCCGTGAAGGCTGTCGTAATTCTCTACTCCTCTGAGTTATCCTCACGGCGCATGCGGAAACCCCAAAGGCAGAAGCGATGGAGAGCAAAACCCTAAGCCACGGGAGTATGGAACGCAAACAGCGCACAGCGCTTATAACCCCCAGCGGGAGGCGGCGCGACGTTCCGATCTCCAAGAAAAGGGGCCTCCTCGCCTTAATCCGTCAGGATTATCATCATTACGGGCACACTTCCAGGCTAGCCGTTTCACATGGCCCCTATTAAAGTTGGATCTCCACCCACCTGAGCCACAAAAGTCCAGCCCAAACAGCTACTCGACCGAGCCTAAAGCCTCGTGTCACTGGCTCAGTAGGGGTCACGCGGATCCCCACCGAGAAAAACACGCAGTAACACGCTAAAACAGCAAGCAAGCAACAAGTAGTAGTAAAGCAGGAAAGCTAAACTACAAAGCTGGAAAGAAGAGGAGGCAAGAGTAGGGAGCAAGCTGAGAGCTAGGGGAGCTAACAGGAACAAGGAAGAAGTCGTACCAGATGAGCACGGCTGCCAAACTAACCTCGGCTCCCGACGTTACATCGAAAGGACACTATAGCAAGCAAAGACAGAAGGGTGAACTCTGAACTGAAGAAGTCAGAAGCTTACCGAACTGTCGACTCGACGCCAGGCTCCAAATGAGGACCTGCAGGAACAACAAGGAAGCCTAGGAAGACCTAGACAGATGACCAACACAGACGACAGACGACACGACAAGGACATCGTGCACACTGTCGCATACACAACCTAAACGTCGTGCAAGCGACAGATGCTGACCTCGAGTATAGTCACGGAAGGCTAACCCAGAAAGTCACGACGCACGAGAAATGTCGAGAGTCACACAACACATGACTCGAAAGAGGAACGGTCAGCTACGTCCACTGACGTCTTACACTGCACCACAAGTACCTCGACTACCAGCCAAACGTGGTCTACCACTCCTGAGGCTGAGTCGCAGGTCCACGTGGAAACCACCACTGCAAGGACCAGTCAGGGTCACGTCCGTCGACGTGAGTCCAACGCCCATGACTCTGTGTGCACACACTGGCTATAGACCATTAAGCCAGGCCTCTAACTAGTATTCTCCCCCGCGGACGCTACGCTAAGGTCGGGAGCCCACGGAACTAGCTTAAAAATCGTGTCTCAGGGAGAAGTGCCCCGCTACAAGAGCCGTCACGCCGAAGCGTGCCGTAAGGCACCAACCAAAGAGGAGCCACAAAATCTGAAGACTCTAAAACACAAGCACAGAAGTACAGACGAGCCATACTACGCGCACCGCGGCAGTACAGGAAACTGCCGACCACACCAGGCAAGGCAAACTAGACCTACAACTACAACGGTCCCTGAGTCTACGACTCTGAGTTGGGATCATCACACACAGCGGACCAATAAGTCTAATCTTAAGCCAGGGAAAACACGCTCCGTGAGAACCAAAACATGGAGACCTGACGGGACACTGAGAACCCTCAGCACACCTGGACACATAAATCGAGGTAGAACGGCACCTCGAAGCATCCAGAACTGATGTCTCGAATTGGACAAGGTTGTCGAGACACAACATGATTGCCTATCAACCATTAGGTGAACCCGGGTTGACGGGAACCAGACACGACACTGACATACTCACACACAGACACGTCCACCGCCACAACAGCACAAGCAAACAGGACCAGCAAGAATAAGAGTGGCGGGTGGCGACAATAACACTCTGGGCAGAGCAACCTGTCAGTCAACTGTTAGGGGAAACCTAACGGTCAAGAGACGATTGCCACGCTACCAGAGACAAGAACAATGGTAGCTTCTAGATTGAATCGTTAGGGTACTGTCGTAGTCTAGGAAAAGATCATAGCCAGTCACCTAAATTGACCAATCCAAACAACCACCGACAGACAGACACCGCCCTAAACAAGGACCTAAGACAGACGAACGCACAACACAGCACAAGCAACCGGTCAACACAGCAGACGGGACTATAACGCACCGACATAGGGGTGCTATACCCACATAACGCACCAGGACTTGTGCGTTATGCCCAACAGACCAACACGAAGTATAACAGACCTCAACAGGCACGTCATACGAGTATAACGCACAAGGGCAGGTGCGTTATACCCCAACAGACATAGAAGCGCATAACTACAGACCAAGGGCACATAACGGACCACAACCCATCCTTTATAGCCACAAAATGCACGGGGTGAGGCGCGTTATACCAACCGCCATACCCAGTCAAAGCATCGGTCAACAAACCATGGCGGATCTGCACCTGAGCGTTATCTGAAGCATAACGCATGGGGAGAAATCCGTCATGCAAATCGACTAACACAGTCTTCGAGGTGGACATGGTCGTCGAGGGATTTGACATGGCAGTCCTCGAAAATCACCCGACCATAACGCACCTGGACAGGGGCGTTATGCTCCACATAACGGACTAGGCCTGGTTCGTTATACTCCAAGACCTCCGAAGACAAAAATGATGAACGGTGCATAACGGTCTATCGGGGGATCGTTATGCAACATAACGGTCTCTGGTAGGACCGTTACGTCGACCCGACGATAAAAACGGTGGAATGGCCAATTCGGCCCGTTCCACGCCCCATGCACGCCGTAGCGCAAGGGAAACACACCCAAACGGTAGGAAATCCTTCAAGGATTCCAGAAACACTACATGCATTCACCGAAATGCATTAAAACGTGAGATCCGGGCGATTTAGACGAATCGACCCAAATCGAGTCACCGGGATTTTCGGACTCCTACCGGCCCCAAATGACAGCCAATCGACGCAAAACTGGTGGGGTTGGGATCCTGACATCCCAGCGGTCACGGACAGTTGCTGCTAAGGCGTTAGCACCATTTTGACCACCCGACGGGGCCGGAGCGTCCATTGAAGGCCTAGTGGGCGGCTGAGGATGAAGCTCACGTTACTAAAGTAAATCGTGCAGGAGGGCCTTCAAGTGCTGGTTCTCCTTCATAAGAGTCTCAATAGTCACCTCTTGGACTTCACCAGTGGGAGGATCATTGTTGATCGGCTCCGCATTGACAGGGGTGGCACGCTCCTCAGCGGGAACTTCTTTCGCTTGTGCAGACGCCTGAGGTCCCGCAGAAGTGACGATGTGGCCGATTGGAGCCAGTGGCGGAGGTGGGTGATGAGGCCTCCTGAGGGGAGATATAGGTAGGTTCAGATTGTCAGTCTAAATCTCAGGTTGGTGTCCAGCAATATAACACGCGAACACCCTGACTGCGTTGTTGAGGAGCTAGACCGTCCTCCTTTTCTAGGAGCGCCTCTTGGGGCGGACAGGTGTCCCCAGCCTATCAAAGACGGAGGTACGCTATGGAGGAGTCTCCATCATGGCGTCTGCCTGAGGAGAGCTTGGGGTTGGATGTCGGTGGGGCCCAGAATGAGCCCATCTCTATTTCTGCCTATCTGTGCGAGAGGCGATGAAGGGTTGGGCACCGCCAGATGGCATGGCTGCGGGGTCAGTCGCACCTTGCTTGGCATGACGCCTTGGTGCCCAAAAGGGGTTACTGAGGCACGCTTTCTGGATAGCTTGAGCTTCCTCCGGGGTGACCTAGATCCTTGTCAAGTCTGACTACTGGTCTCGCTCATCCTTGTTCCTCCGACGGGACTTGGGAGCTTGAGTGCCAAACCGGCGCTAGTGCTTTTGGGTCGTTGCCGAAGCGTCCGCCTGCTTAAGTTCCACCTTGTCTTCCCACGTTCGACGTAGGAGGCTAAAGCAGTTGGTAATAGGGACCGTAGGGACGATCCGTTCCGGACGAATAATGGGTTCATCCCCATCAGGTGAATTCGTAAGTCTCCGACAAGAATGGTCTTGTCGGAGTTGCTGGTGGTAGCAACGGGTCACTTGCCTTTACGGCTATGATGGTGCTTCTTCTAGGGAGCGGAAGATGACTCCGCTCTAAGGTGGTAGGCCAAGAAAACCAAGCCTGCAGGTGCTGGTGGCACAGGGCCATTCATCGAGAATACCAGGATAGGCCCCCAAGACGCGAAGTCTGTAGTGAAGGCCGGCGGTTGGGCGGCTCGAGTGTAGGCTTTCACCCGAGCTGACAGTAGTGTTGCGGATGCTTGCCGCGATGTGCCCGTGCCTGAAGTTGTCACTGCAGGGGGTACCGGGATCCCGGTGACCCGAGGCTTTGAGCCTGAACTGGGACCTAACAGGACCAAAAGGTGTGACGGAGGGTGCTCAGTTCATACCGAGGTCACCGCATCCCACAAAGGAAGACCTGTGCTCGGGATCGGTGTTGTCAGATTGCGGGAGGAATGCCCCTGAGGTAGAGTCGAGAGATCCGAAGCCTGATGCGGACCACTCGTAACAGACGTCGTCCATGGGAAACCCCAGAGTTGTACATCTAGTCTAGATGCTAGGACGCCTCGTGCCAGGGGTTGGGGACCCGGGTGAGGCAGTTGCACTTCTGCGGTTCTAGTCAGGAGGCCCGAACGGGGTGCTGGGGAGCCCTGCCCTTGGGCTAGGAGGCTCGTGCGGGGAGCTGGCTTGGTAGGAGCTAGGGGTTGACGGCCCGAGCTGAGTGTTGAGGAGCCGAACACCCTATGGTGGAGACCCACACCGGATATGGGCTTGGCTAGGGCTCGGGGTTGAAGGCCCGAGCGGATTGGAAGACTAGGGACTGGAACCCAGGACGTAATGTTTGCGTCGGGGGCTGGTCGAGATTGGGCCCAAGGACTAATGCTTGCCTAGGCTGGGACTAGTCTGGAACCCCTACGGGCACCAGTGGCAGGAGAGCCGAGCCTGACGCTCGGCCTGGCTGTCAGGACTGGTAGCTGGCGTGGTGCCCTGGTGGCACCAGAGGAAACAGGAGCTGGAGGTGGCAGTGGAGCCTCCACGGGGACCACACCCAAGAAGTAGGGTGATCCGATGACAGGAGGCAAGCTACCGAAAGCGATCAGCACTGCCAAGTATCCCACCCGTGCATGGGTGGCGACGGCGATGAGACCATAGGTGACGGCCACCATAGTCGCTGGAGTCCTGGACAAGCTGAGGCGACGACCGGGAGCGGTCGTTGAACACAATCTGGTAACAGGGAGATGAACTGGAAGCTGCCGGGAAGTATGAATAGGTGCTCTTCTGCTACCCCTCCTGCAAGGATAGGAAAAGGGCACCCAGACTTCAGGGCTGGCACGGACTTTCGCATCAGCAAAAAGAAGGAAGGTGGGAGACATCCCACCGGGCGTGCCATCCTTTTTGTTTTGCCCAGGGAGGTCCGCTGGGGCGGTGTGGGTGGTGACCGGAGTGAGGGGTGGGATATAGTCACGGGAGAGATGCCGGAAGTTAATCGACCTCGGACACCCCCTCTCATGACCGTATCCGCCTCAACAGCTGAACGCAAGGTTTTTCTTGTGGAACTTTGTGCCCTTAAGCAAAAGAAGGGCGAAACGGCTCTGGACTTCATCAAAAGGTGAAGGGACGTCAGTGTGTGCTGTGATAACCCTCCCTCACCCAAGGCCACCGAAGTACCTCAAAAGGGGTTGCCTGTAGAGAGGGCGTTGGCCGCCGCTAAAATAGCTGTACTGAAGGAGGTTGAGTGGAGGAGGGTGGAGGCTATTCGGACCGCTTCAGCTTCCCCTCAGCCTTCAGTCCCTTCTTTCACGCAATTTGCTGCGGCCCGAACTAAACCAAGCTGTCCCACAGGTAAGGTTCCCGAGGCACTGATATTCTTCAGGATTTAGTCACCTCCCAGGGTGAGATCTCTATGCATGCATAACACATACGTTTCTTCCTTTCAGCCGGTGCAGAGGAGACCGCAATTCCCGAGGCCGCAGCTTTTGCTGAGGAGGCCAGCCACGAGCCGCCTCCTACCGTAGACGTCGGGGAGGGTAACCATCTCTGCCACCCTAGATACCTTCCTTGGTCTTTCAGGGACTCTCTGGCTCCAACTCGGTCCGAATCTTATTTTGTTTGGCAGGCCCTGGCATGGTCACTGAACCGAAGGTGCACCTGAGAGTTCGCCCAGGGGGGCGCATCTACGTGAGGAGGAGGCTAAGGTCCGGGACCTCCCTATTGCCAAGCCTGCGTGAGGAAGCACCGGCTATTGATCCCGTGAGGGAGATTCCCACGCAGGTGAGGAAAGTGCCCGCTCGGGCAACGTCCTCATTGGGTGAGAAGGTGGATTATGATTATTCCTCTGACGAGGTGGTTTTGGGGGAAGGCATGCCCGAGGGGTCCAGACCTCCTGAGCCGCCCCCTGCAAGTGTGAGTCCATTCGCTTAGGGCTTCCCCCCGTGACCATCCACTGATCTTGTGTCTGCTGCTTGTTGACTTTCAGGAGCTACCCCCATCGAAGGTTGCAGAGGTCGGCGCCCTGAGCCTATCGGTCGGCGGACCGGAGGGAGTCCACGCGGGCCCAGACAAGCTGGGGTCTTTATTTGAAGTTATGCGACAGGAGGCGGCTGCAGAAACTTACAGTACCCCCAAGTCGATGGACGAGCCTCTGGAGGAGGGGGAGATCGCGCCCGAGGGCATCATAGTCTCGGTGGCCGAGGTGAGCATGGGGACCTTTCTACTCTCCCTTTGTCTTATTACGACTTTTGGGTGATTCACCTCAGGCAATGGGTGACTAACCCTATCTTGTATATTCAGGAGGAGGCAAAGCTCTCAGAAGCGCGTGCCACCGGAGCTCGTAGGGCTATCCCCAAGCGGAGGGAGCTTCTCAGGCCCGCGGGAGCAGACAGGCTGAAATCGCTCTGGGGGCCGGAGGTGGAGCCGTTGGTGTCACTTTTGCAGTCAGGGGCCAGCCTGGAGCTAACGGTTCCTCTTCTGCCTCTTCCGATGCTCTCGACACTGGAGGAGACCCAGCTGTTGCGGGAGATCCTGGCAAGCATTGCCATTCCCGGGGAGGAGGAAGCGCAAGTAGAAGGGGTTGCGGGTCTCCTGGCAATAACGTCTAGTCCAATTTCCTTCGATGTCCCTCCCCCGACCGAGAGCAAGACCCCTGCCTTGCCAGGCCGTGAAGCGATGGTGTCAAGGGATCTGGCGATGGTTTCGCCTGCTCCTCTGGCGATGGCCGGTCGGGAGTTATCCTTTGAAGCAGGAGGGCCCAGTGATTTGGCCATGGCACTTCCCTCTTCTTCGACCGTGGTGGATACAGAGATATGGGTTACCGTGGACAGCGTAGTGGAGTTCAATCTTCCAGGCGGTACCTTCAATCGGCCATGCCGCTTTGAACGCACCGATTCGACAGATGCTGTTGACACTTTGGTCGATGATGCTTGTCGACCCCTCCCTTACATACCGAGGGGTGCATGCGATAGTGATGCAGCTAACCGGTGCACTACAAGTGCTGGGTTACCCGCTGGAGGAATGGTCGCGACGAGTCCTACTATTGTTGAAATACGTGAGCCGTCGTGAATTCCTTGAGACTCAGGCCCCCAACGAGCTTGCCGCCATCAAGGCCCAAGAGGGTGAATATCTGCAAGCTTTGGGGGTACATCGAAGCAGCGAGGAGCAGCACGAGAAGGCCTTGGAAGGAGGTCACCGTGACATCCATGCCCTTAGGAATAGAATCGAGGAACTAGAGGGATATCTCACTGTAGCTAGGTCTGAGCTAGCTGAGGCCGAGGCGACCATCGAGAGGGAGAGCGAGGCACTCGTCGTTGCCAGAGCTGAGGCGACATCCATGGAAACAGAGCTGGCGCACCTCGAGGAGCAGAGGGGCCGGTTGCGCGATGTGGCAGACTTTCCTTGCGTCGGAATTCTCCCCCTGAAGGATATCTTCCGGGGCATCGACTGAGCGCTGCTCTCCTCGACCCTCCTCTTGTACTCTTCTTCTCTCTCTTTCTCTTCTCTTCATTTTTTTCCTTCTTTTTTTTCTTTTTTTTTTACATGTAACCAGGGGTATGCCAAAGTTGGACAATACAATAATTAACAGAAATAAACAACTAACTACAACAAAGCCCAGTCTAACAAAAGTATAGTCGAAAGAAGTAAAACATACCAAATGTCAAGTGAACACTCGGCCCGGCGAGCTGGCAGCTAAGGACCTCCACGCAACATCCTTGAATCTCCAGGAAGAACCACCACACCTGAAAAGTAGGGATGAGCCTCCAAAAACCAAGACTCAGTAGGGGTCCCGCGGAACCCCAACCAAAAATAACGGCGGTAACGGAAAGTAGAGCTGCGCTAGCTAAACAACTACAGTAGGAACAGCGAACCGGTGACAGGTCAAAACTCGGCACTACAGCTACTCCTACTGGCAACATAAATGGGAAGATCCCAATCTCACAATCGGGAACCAGACCACTCTAACACCCGGCCTACCTAGGAAACACTCGCAGCAACCTTGTCGCGGAAGCCTGCCCTCATAGGCACGACCAACTGGGACCGCATAGTCCCACACTGGCACGGGGACGCCTCGGTAACCCCTACCAAGCACCCCTGGCCACCACCTCGCGAAAGCACGCTGAAACGATCCAGAAGCTACGTCTCGCAGACGAAAAGTGAAACCCAAAAATAGGAGAGTCACGTCTCGCGTGACAGGAGTACCTGCCCACTAGAAGCAAGGCCGGATGCGTCCACTGACATCTTAGATCGCGCCTCAGGTATCTCGCTGCGATGCCTCAGGTGAAGACAAAGACACCGTACAGTAACCAGTACCACAAATAAGAACAAGCTGGGGTCGCGCTCGTCAGCGCTAGTCCAACTGCCCCCAACCACGTGTGCACACACTGACCATGCGTCCTAGATCAGGCCTCTGACTGGTTTTCCCCTTAGCCAGACTCTGGCTGCAAGACGTGGGGCCCTACGGTAACTAGTCTAAAAATCGTCTCTCTCAGGTAAGCCTCGCCACCACTCCCTGGTGGGACGACACGCGTGTCGGAAGGCTACGACTAGTGGGGAGTCACTGATGTGACCACTCTCTAAGGAGAAACTTCGAGAACCACGCATGCACCCTGCGCGAAAGTCGCGAAGAACCAAGTGGCGCCAAGCCAATGGACTCTGGACAGTCCTCTAGACTCACTAAATCCAATGGTCCTCGAGTCACAAGCCTCAGGGTCAAGACCGTTGCACTGAATGGTGCCATGCCGTCAATCTACCCTAACCCTAGGGTAAGAAACCTCGGCACGATGACTCACGGGACAGTTCACAACCGTCGAGTCCATTCCCTCGAAAAGGGAACTAAGAAAACTTCCAGTCCCAGGCTGGGTAATTGGACTCACAGTCCACAGGCCACACACACGGCCCACGCAGAAAACACAAAAGTATGGTTTCCAAGGTAGCTCACAAGCCGCCAAGCTGATTCCCAATCCCAGGGGAAAAGCGGGAAACCTCCAGCCCCAGGCTGGGTGACTAGACTCGCAGTCCAAGGCCTTACGCATGGCCCACTCGAAAACCACCTTTCAGATAAATCCACGACGTGTGGGGGAAAGACCCCACCGTACCCACACCGATACACGGTGACTCAATCAAGCGTAACGCAAAGGCCCAGAACACGTGGAGTCACCCCGGCTCCCCAATCCACGGACATGTTAGTCGAGGTACCATGGTGCCTCCAGACACCCCAAAACATAGACACAGAACTCCCGGGGTGTCCGGGACATCCACGGGACCGAAGGTCGACCACTGGGTCACAACCGAGTCGACCGGGGGTCAACACAACGCAATCAGAACGCAACTAGCACGGAAAATAGGGTGGCGGTCCTCCCTGGACCGTCAATCAATAGGCGGCCCTCTCAAGACCGTAACCAAAAATCTAGTGGTCTACCCCTGGACCGCTAAGCTCGACCGGTGGTCCGTATCAGACTGCAACTAACTAGAAACACACGGTCAAAGGGGCAGTCACCCATGGGCCGCACCTGAACTTGGCGGTCCTGCCCTGGCAGCTATTCAGAGAGTGCCAGCCAGTCACGAGGCCGCCGTGGAACCTAGGCGGTCACCCTCAGACAGCCAAACTCCCGCACGATGAAGACTGCGAATGGTCCTGGCCTGACCGCTGCTTAGAAAGTAGTGGTCAGTCGCAAGGCCGCAAGGGGCCAAGGCGGTCTCCCTCAAGCCGCCACGCATGCTCAGATACTGACTCCCAAGCGGTCCTGGCCAGACCGCTCTCCGGAGAGTAGCGGTCAATCGCGGGGCCGCATGGGACCCAGGCGGTCTCCTCTAGACCTCCAACTCTACCGACACTACGGGGACTATACAGTGGCCTCCAGCGGCCCTCCTTAACCCTTAGCGGTTCCTGGTAGGATCGTTTTCTTCCCGCAAACCCGAAAATGGCGATTTTCGGCAGAAATCCCATTCCACTCCCCGTTCGCATCCACGCGAAGGGAAAAATAAGGGAAAACTAGTCCCCAACCTCTTTAGTACCGAGAGGACCCATTTAAATCCCAAAAAATACAGTTAAAACGCTAGATCTAGCTCACTCCCCAAAATCAAGCTCCCCTCTCACATTCTCTCTTTCTCCCCTCTCATCTCCAGTGATCGACGGAGCCAAGCGGGGGTGAGGCGGAGGCGACGCGGGTGAGGAGCGATCGAGCATGGGCGAGGATCGAGAGGCGGTGGCCCACGGTGGAGCTCGTGGCGAGTTCGTGAATCGACGGGGCTTTAACGATGTTTTCTTGACGGATCGGCATCCTCGATGCTTAAAATCTTTGGTGGAGGTAGGGGGACGGATTCTTAGCCTTTGTACTTCCTTTCCCGCGAGTTTTGTAGACCATGGTGAGCCGAGTGAGGTTATTTTAGCATTTTGGGAAAAATAGCATAGTTTGGGGTGTGAGCCAAATCTTGCATTTTGATCGAGTTTTGGGGGTTTTAATGGGTCCTCTCAGTGCTAGAGAGGTTGGGAACTAGTTTTCCCTTGTTTTCCCCTTCACATGGGTGTGAACGGAATGTGGAATGGGGTTTTCTGCGTGATTCACCATTTTCAGGATCGGGACGATGTAGCGGTCGCTCTAGGGACTGCTAAGGGGTGAGGCAGTCATGTGGACACCGCCAGGGTCCCCCTATGTCGGTTTGAGCCTTGCAGTGGCTTGATGGACCGCTACCAAGCTTTGTGATCTCTAGGAGACCGCTAGGGTGTGCCTTGCAGTCAGGGCATGACCGTTTTCCATTTCGTGGTCGATTCGAGGTCGGGTGGGGTAGTGGCCTTGTGACTGACCGCCTGCCGATGGCTAGCGGTTAGGCCAAGGATTGCCACCCTGCTTGGCGGTCTGAGAGGAGACCACTTGAGGTTCGAGAGTCTTTGGGTCCTTGCGGTCCTGGTTGGACCGCTAGGCTAGGCCTTGCAGTCCGGAGGAGACCGCTAGGTGCTGTGACGGTCTAGGGAGGACCGCCACGTGGTTTTTCGTGTTTGTCGTATCTGTTTCGCGCTGTGATGGCCTCCGATCGACCCGGTTGTGACCCGGTGGTTGACCTTTGGTCTTGTGAGAGTCACGGACATCCCGGGGTTCTATGTTCGTATTTTTAGGGGTGTTCAGAGGTACCAAGTTATCTCGATTAGCGTGTCATGAGTCTTTGGGATCTGGGTGACCCCTTGTGTGTTCTGAGCTTTCGTGTTTGCGTTAGATCGAGTCGTCGTGAGTCGGCACGAGTGCAGTGGGTCTTTCCCGCACGACGTGGGTTTCTCTAGAAAGTGCTTTCTGCGTAGGCCATGTTGTTGGCCTTGGACTGTGAGTCTAGTTAACCAGCCTGGGACTGGAGGTTCCCGTGTGTCCCTTGGATGAGGGATCAACTCGACGGCTAGTGAGCTATCTTGAGAATCGTGTCACTGTGGTTTCAAACCTAGGGATTAGGCTAGATCGACTACTCTGTGTCGTCACGTGTGACAATCTTGACCCGAGTCTTGTGACTTAAGGACCATTGGGTTATTAGGTCTAGTGGGCCGTCCAGAGTCTGGTGGCCTCGGGCCACCTATTACTTCATGTTCCTCGCGATGGGTGCGTGCGTGGCTTTCAGTGTTCAAATTTAATGAGCCCCCACTAGTCGTAGCTTTCCTATGCACGCATGTGCGGAGCCACTTGGGAGTGGTCAAGAGCGTGACCCGAGTGAGACAGTTGTTAAGATGGTTACCGTAGGGCCCCCCGCGCGTAGCCTGAGTCTGGGCTTCGGGCCAAGAACCAGCTAGAGGGCCTGATCTAGGGCACATGATTTGTGTGTGCGCACGTGGCTGGGGGCGTCAGACCCGCGCTGACGAGCGCGACCCAAGCTAGTCCTTGTTCTATGTTTTTGGTTACTGTGCAGTGTCTCAATCTCCGCTTGGGGCATAGTTGGGAGACACCTGAGGCTGCGGACTAAGTCATCATTGGAGGCATCCGGCCTTGCTTCTGGTGAGTAGGTACTCCCGTCACGTGACGTGAGTTTACCGTGACACAAGGTCCCATTTCTCATCTGTGAGATGAGATTTTGTGTGTGGTTTTGGTGTCGACCTTTGTGTGTGAGCACAGGCCTCCACGATCGAGGTGTCGTGACATTTTCCTAGTGGTGTGCCTAGGGCGGTTCGTAGTCTGGTGGTCCCCCGACTGTAGGATCGGGGTGTTGATTTTCTTTCCGATAGGAGTAGTTGTAGAGCCGTAGTTTTATCGACTATCACATTTTGGGGGTACGTGTACAGCCATGCTTTATGCCGTTGTTGTTGTAGCCACTTCCGTTGTTGATGTTGTTCTTGCTGTTGTTGTTGTTGTTCTAGCTATAGTTGCTGCTTTCTGCTACTACCATTATTTTCGGTTGGGGTTTTGCGAGATCCCTACTGAGCCAGTGATTGGAGGCTCACCCCTAATTTTTAGGTGTGGCGGTTCTTTCTCAAGGTTTGAGGGCGTTGCGTGGAGGTTCTTAGTTGCCCATTTGCCGGGTCGAGTGTTCACTTGGCATTTGGTACGTTTTCCTACCTTAGACTATACTTTCTGTTGGACAGGACTCTGTTGTAGTTAGTTATTTATTTCTGTTAATTGTTGAATTATCTTACTTTACTGGCCGTTCTATAGAGTAAAACGGTCTAACCCAGACCGTGTACACACCAAACCTACAACCCTTAAACTTTGGCGAAGATTATTGCTTGAATCATAGCCAAGGAGGGCAGCGCTTACAAAATACGCCCGAAATCGTGCTCAGAAACGAACCAATAAGTGATGGATGCCTCGGGGCATCAATGAATAACAGTAAGGGAAATGACCCGACTCATTGGCAAAAAATGGGTGTCAACACCATCCCAAAATACATTTTGGCAGTTATGCAATTTATTCCTTATGCTTGACTATATCTCACATTGCCATATTGACTCAAATTGATGGTTAATTTCATATATACTCAAATTAATTGTGAGAATGAAGTTTGAACCTATTAATGTATAACTATGCTCATTAAGTGCTTATAGATGATAAATGTGATGCAAATTATAATATGAAATATGACACTCATCACACGACCGTCGCCGACTGGAGGCGTCACATCGCTCACGCAATCGGTTCGACCAGACCAGTAGAGTTTGTCTCTCTTACAGAGCAAGCCTACATGCTGAGAGACATCAAGGAGGCAGCTACGAAGGCTATTTGAGTGTTGGGATAGAAGTAAGAGCAACTGGTTCCTCTGCTACTAACTCCCTTTGGGTCTTCAGGTAAGACATATTCTTTATTGCATTGTCTTTGGTTGAGATTTAATTTGTCAGCATGTGTCTTCTACAGGTTCTCTAGTGGCAGGAGATCATTCTTCAGTAGGGACACTTGTTGAGAGTGATGGTAGGGACCTTCAGCCAGAGCGGAAGCATCCCCTTGTGGATGCTAGCGCGACTGAGGCCAAGGAGTCCTCATTCAAGCATAGGGAGGATGAACATATTAAGGTGGAGCTTGCTTTGAATAAGTGCCAATTCTTGACCCTTCCCTTTTACTGGTTTAGCCATTATGAATGACTAACCTCACCACCATGGCTAGTTTTGTAGCTCCGCTGGAAGTTGGGGGCAGAAGTGGCCTTCTCGCCAGCTTTAGAGACTGATCCCTTGTTGGACACCGGGATCGAGTGTGACATTGATGTGGATGAGATCCTCCAGATGATGGAGGAGACTGGCCCCGACACTGAGGTGCCTCTTCACTTCAAGGCTAGAGAGACTTCTGGGGACATTCAGCTAGGTAGAATTTTTAAGGATGGTAGCGTCATATATAGAGCAATGCTTGTGGTGGAATATTAACAATGCTATATATTCACATGCAGAGATGGCGGAGACAGTAGTGGCCCTAGTTCCTCCTGGGGCTAGAGATGAAGTGCCCACTTCTATCGATGGGAAAGGGCCTGGAGGAATTCCAGATGGCTCAAGTGAGCACTAAGCTATCATAGGGAGGGTTTGACTTCTCCTTTCCTTGCATTTATTGTGCTGAGGTTGTTGACTGAGCTTGTTATTTTATTTGCCAACTGATGATTGGGCAACTACCTTGGAGATGGTTTAGGAGCTGGCTAGTACTAGTCCTGTAGTGGAGCTTCCTTCCTTTGATGTAGAGCCCAGGGTAGAAGGCGGCCTGACGGCCCTTGTCACGGGAGTTGCCATTGTGCCATTGTCCCAGTCACCGATGGAGTTTCCTTTCCTTCCTCAGCCGGCAGTAGTCTCAGCTTGCATTGTGGGGTTGGTTGGGTCCTCCATTATGGATCCTCAGGTATGCGACTCAGAACATAGATCATATGCTGGCTTTCTGTATTTAGCTAATACTGAAAACTCAGTGGTATGTGTTACAGGTACTTCATCCCCTCTAGAGGAGGGTGAGCTTCCTCCTGACACCGCTGGAGCTACAGGTGCCGAGCTTGTAGCTATGGCTCCGGCTGGAGAGCATGAGGAGATAATTGACATAGAGGGGATCTTCGACAGAGGTGTTATGACCACCAATTTGGGCACTGGCCCAATTGAGTATAATTCGGGCCCATGAACTCAATGAGCTAGAAATCTAGACAAACTATTGAATGATCCTTAGGAAAAAGCGTAACTTAATGTAAGGAGATCAGAACAAGGTGAAACCAAACCCCTTGCAGCGTCCATAGGGTATGGAACAACTTTGATGAAGAGTAAAACTCCTGAAAAATAGGCCTAATAAGAGTTAAGAGGGAGTTTATGAAAATAGGTCAAAATAGTTACAGAAAAATAGTCACCCATTAAAATAAGGATATCTTGGCCCACAGTCAACCAAATGAGATGAAACTTATCTCATTAGAAAGATTGGGTCCTTGACCCAAACTCTTATGTTGAGGTGGAAATTCAATTCACATAAGAACCCAAGGTTTTGAGCCTTTTTCTGACAGCTTTGACAAAAAGGCATGACTATTGGGTAAATTTACACGTAATTAATGAAAAAATCATAACTTCGTCTCTAGTTGATTAAATGACCTGCAACTAAAGCCATAATTTCGAATGGGACATTATCTACAACTTCTCTATTGAGGTCGAGGTCAAATACTGGCTGGATGTTAGAGTTATACTTAGATTACCTCGGGCTACTGAAAGGTCATGACTGGAATGTCATCAGCCTCCTGGGTGGCGTCCCCAGTTCATGGTAGTGGTAATTCGGTACTTGTATCGGGTTATCGGTGCCATGGGCTCTGGGTCGTTACACCCTCCATCAGGATCAAGCCAGAATTCTTCTGGCCCCTCAGGTGCCTGCTGCTCAGCCCGCCCCACCTAGGGCTGAGGAGCAACGGCAACGTGCCCTCAACCTTGAGGACTACGAATCTGACAATGATAACGAGAGAAATGGCTGACGCCGGCTTGGTCGCCAACCACATAGGGATGATGAGGATGAACGGATCCTCAGGACAGTCCATGCAGACCCTCCCATGTTTGATGGGTCCAAGCCAATGGAACCCAAGAATTATCATGATTGGGAGGCCAGCATGGACTGATACTTTGAGTGGTTCGAGATGACGGACCACCGGAGGGTCAAGTATGCCAAAATGAAGTTGTTGGGGCAAGCGCAAACCTACTGGAGCAATGTAGAGAGCTTGCTCTTTCAGCGCCATGAACCCCAAGTTGGTTCTTGGGATGAGATGAAGGACAGGCTTAGGCGTAAGTACCTTCCTACCACATACTGTCAAAATCTCATTGATCGGTGACAGAATCTCACCCAAGGGGATCGGTCCGTATCACACTACATCGTAGAGTTTGATGAGTACTTTTTGCGATGTGGTGTTACGAAAGAGACCACCATGCATGTCTCGCATTTCCGTCATAGTTTGCGGCCCCACTATCAATATGAATTAGTTCGCCACAATGTGACCACCTTAGAGGACGCATACCAGGTTGCTCTTGAGTTGGAGCAGCTTAAGGTAGAGTTCACCCCCGTCCAGTGCCCTGGGGTCTCTTATTAGCGTGGGACCGACCCTCGTTCCACGCCCAGCTCCTATAGCCGATTTTCAGTGGCCCGCCCCCCAGAACCCCCTCGGTAGGACCCCACCATAGCTCCTAGGCTCCATACTTTCCCTCCGAGGGATCCTCCCCCTCGTCCGCAGGCACCCATCCCTGCCCCTCGGCCTTATCAACCCACCATACCGACTCGGCCTCTTCTTCTCACACCCCCAGTCCATCAAGAGGACAAGGGTAAGGGGCCAATGATTGGTGGAACATCTCAGGGCACTAGGACACGAGACCGTTGCTACACTTGTGGTGGAGTTGGTCTCTTTGCCCTCAAATGTCCCACCTAGGGAACACTTGTTATTACCGACACGCTGGCCTGTGACCCCACCCCCGAGTTGGTGCCAGTCAGTTATGAGTCGGACTAGGACTTGGCTGAGGAATTCTTTGATGAGCTGTTGGAGGGCGAGCAGGTTGACGTCCCTGGTACCCAATATCAGGAGGATGTTCAGTTAGGTGTAGTCAGGTGCATCCTGACCCAGCCTCAGGTGAGTGATGACTGACATCGTACCACCATCTTCGACACATTTTGTAGGCTAGAAAGGAAGGCCTACAAGGTGATTATAGATAGTGGGAGTTGCATCAACTCTATTTCCACAGGCACCGTCAAATGCCTTGGGTTGACGCTCGTGGATCACCCCGCACCCTATAGAGTTTCTTGGGTGGATTCCACTTCCATCCCAGTCAGACTGCGATGTCTGGTGCCACTACAGTTCCAGGCATACCACGATGCTATTTGGTGCGATGTGCTACCTATGGAGGTGGGTAGTATCATCCTTGGTAGGCCTTGGCTCTTTGATCGGGATGCCACCGTTCATGGCAGGTCGAACACATGCACATTCGACCACGATGGCCATAGGATTACCCTCCACCCCATCCAGCCGAAGGTCCCGTCTATCTAAGGACCAGCTGGCCCCAGCACTGTGACCTCTCCTAGTCAGGGGCAGGTCGGTCCACCAACTTTGTCCTCAGCCTAGGCCACCACCTTTTCGACTGCTACTAACAGAGTGGATCCTTCACCTAGGAGGTTGATGATAATCAGTCCGAGAGAGATGGAGCAGGAGGTGACCGGGGGTAACCCCATCTTAGTTGTTGTTGTCTGGGGCATAAAGGATGTCGCCACTAGGTCTGAGGATGAGCATCCCCCAGAGATAGCTACAATTTTGTGAGAGTTTTTCGATGTCTTCCTAGAAGACCTCCCCGGAGGCCTTCCCCCTATGAGGGATATACAGCACGAGATCGACCTCGTCCCGGACTCATCTTTGCCCAACCTTCCCCACTATAGGATGAGCCCCACAGACCATGCCGAGCTTCAGAGGCAGGTTGAGGAGTTGATGAGTCGGGGATCCCTTAGGGACAACAAGAGCCCTTGTGCTATTCCAGCATTATTGGCCCCGAAGAAGGATGGCACACGGAGGATGTGTGTGGATAGCCGTGCGATCAACAAGATCATGGTGAAGTACCGCTTTCCCATTCCCCGATTGGATGACCTGTTAGACATGATGTTGGGAGCCACTATCTTTTCAAAGATAGATCTTCATAGTGGCTATCACCAGGTGTAGATCAGGCCTGGGGATGAATGGAAGATGGCATTCAAGACCAAGGATGGTCTTTATGAGTGGTTGGTTATGCCCTTTGCCATTGACCTCTTCACAGATTTTCTTTCTCCTCCTGTCCCCCACGTTCCCTGAAAATCCCATGCCCTAACTCGTCCAATAGTAAAATTTGCCTTTGTAATCACTTTCTCTGCACAGGCTGCCTCTGTGCAGACCTGCAGGGAACCTGAACCCTGAAGTTCAGACTGGGACGCCCTCTTCTCGACCTCTGATCACTTCTACCTCTTCATGACTTTTCTTCCCCTACATGTCCCCCACCGCTCCTGAAAATCCCATATCAAAATTCGTTGCGTCCACAAACTTCCCTTCAGAGCCCTTTTGGTTGCGCAGGCTGTCCCTGTGCAGCCTTGGAAGGACAGTGCTCAAGCACCTCCGAAGGGACGGCCCCCAAATCTGCTCCAAGTGGCCTGAAATTTTGAGCATTGTTTACTCATGCCCAAACCCTTCACCCAGAATTTTCTCACCATTCAGGGAGCCTATCTTCCCCACTTACCCCACCCATACTTCCTACCATCAGTTCTGACTGCACTGGACTGCAGAACTGAACCCGAACTGGTTACACCTCCCACGCCCAAAATCCCCACTGCACGCCACTGCACCACTGCTACCCAACAACCCCACGACCTTCACCTGTCCACCAGAGAAAATCCCGCCCCAATTGCCATCCGAAAGCCCTGGTTCCAGCCCAATCTTCGACCCACAGTCCTGCTGCCCGAGGACAGGTCAGATCGCGTAGGGTCTGCTACGAAATTCGCCACGTCTTCCTCGGTGCTCAGTTGCAGTCGCCATTCGATCGGCGTCCATGGGACATCCTCAGAAGTGTCCACACCAAGTCTCGTGACCAGCAGACGAGCAGAAGGTGGTGTACCGGGTTCATCATCCTGCTGCTTCCCAGCACCGTGCGGATTGACCAGCAGTCTGCCCGCCCGTTCAAGGTCACGCCGGAGCTTCTCTCCCACGCCATCGGCGTCCAGCGTCTTCCCGAGTGGTCTTCGCCCCTTGCTGTCCTCCTCCAGGGGCCGTTAGTCCTTCCTAGGTGATGAGGCTCACCTTCCTTGCTGCCGGACTCTGGCTAGTTCGTGGGGGCGGTGTAGTTTACTTCAGTTGCGGCCATACGTGGACGAAGAGCTTCACCAACCCAGTACCCATCACCCCACCTCACACGATCCTTGGATTTCGCTGTGTCACCTTTTACCTCCCTACGAGGAGTGGGCATTTGTTTGGGTTGTACTCTCTTTAGACTTGTCCTGAGGGTCGTGTGATTTGGCCGGGCTTCTTCACCACGCCCCGGGGCGTGGAGGTATGCGGCTGTTCCTCCTTTGCGTTACTTGCTCATTTAGTATAGCTCTTGATGCCGTTGCTTGTGAGATATTAGGCGCCTAGCTCTATATTGATACATCATTGCCATAGTGAGAGAGCATGACTGTCCCATCCTCGACCCGAGCACGAGTGTGTGAATTGCCCACCCTAGACTCTGCCAGTTCCTCAACCGTGCGGATCGACATGCTTCCCTCTCTTGGGGACGATTGCGAGCTTGAGTTACTTGTTTTAGGCGTGATCCCTCTCTTGGGAGTCTTAGGTGTCAAGTTATGCTACTCAACCTATCGTCTTGTTGCTAGTCTAGTTGTCCACATAGTCGCGTCCTCACATAGAGTCCAAGCTTGCATAGCGTCTCACATCAGAATTGATGGAGCATTTTCCATCCAGAGATCTGCTACTTGATTGATTGAAGTAAAATAAGGTTCTTTGAAATGAGCCTCTTCTCTTATTGGTTCAATGAATAGTAGAGTAGGAGATGTATCCATTTCATTGGCCCAGAGAAAAGAAGGATTTCTTTTCTTCACCTCTTCCAGATCTGTATTCTGATTGGTCCAATGGCAGAGTAAATCTTTGATCAAAAAGCATTTCCCAGATGTGCTTCCTCATTGGCTGGTGATAGAGAAGGACATCCTCTATCCTGAATGCTATTTCAGGGACTAAACTCCCATTGCCTCTTGGTGAAAAGAAGGTTCCCATGAAAAAGACTTTTCCCATAAATGATACCTGTCAGATCTGTCTTCTCAAAAGATGTTCTGTAGCCTCATGATGGAGAGGAAAGTTCACTATCCTAGGATCCTTTTCCAGACCTCAAAACATCATGATGCTGAGGTCGACATAGCTATGAAAGCTGTTTGAATGCTTGTTGGGGGAGCTTGTGGGGTCGACTCCTGAGCATGATTGCATCAACTCCTGAGCATGATTGCATCGATTCCTGAGCAAGATTTCCATAGACTCCAGAGCATGATTGCATTGACTCTCGAGCGTGATTGCCATAGACTCCACTGCTTTCTGAAGTCCAAGCTTAGTTCGAGCTTAGTTCGAGTTTTGGCTTCATGAGGTCCGAGCTTTGGCTTTAAGAAGTCTGAGCTTTGGCTTCACAGGCTCGACTCTACGTCTGAGATTAGCTGCCACAGGCTTGACTCTGCTTCCGAGCTTAGTTGCCATAGGCTTAACTCTGATTTACAAAATTTGAGCTTATGCCTCATGAAGTCCGAGCTTAGTCTGGCTCCTTTCTCTTCCTGTTGGGGCATATGGTCCCCACGTTGGAGGATGTGGCCAGGCTCACTAGCCTACGAGTGCATGGGCTGCCGGTTAGCGGCACCATCTATCCTGACTATCGGGAGATGGCTCAGGAGCTATTAGACTTTGAGCTGTGATGCCCTGAGCCGCAGTCGACCCTCCTTTCCTGGGTGAGTCTACAGGACAGCCTGGGGTTACGACGTACGGGGATGGCGGTTGGAGAGCAGTCGGAGCAGCACCTGCAGAGGCTAGCAGACTTAGCGAGGCCCAGAGTTGCTGCAAAGGCAGGGGCAGAGGCAGACAGGATACGATGGTGATTCTTGATGCTCTTCTTTGGGTGATTACTCTTTTCCACGTGCGCAGATGTGATGAGCTGTCGCTTTCTCCCACTTCTTAGAGACCTGGACCACATGGGGGACTACGCGTGGGGAGCGGCGGTCCTCACCTTTCTCTTCAACACGCTAAGCTCGACAGCCCGACGGACCATGCTCGGGGGCTTCTCCCCTCTACTCCAGGTAGGACTTCTACTCTAGACATGAGTATGCATTCTCTAAATGCTTTCTTTATGCTGACACGATGCGGTGGTGTAGGTTTGGGCCTACGTGAGATTACATGGGCTTGGCCGGGGCGAGGAGACCCACCCCGGGCTCCTGCCGATTGCCAGACGGTGGACTGCCCCTCGAAAGATCGCGGCCCTCAGACAACAGGTCCAGGAGTTGCAGGATGACATAGACTCTCTACCGTACACTTTGGTATGATCTAAACTTAGACTCTCTGATTAAATGCAATTCCATATGATTATGCTGATACGATTTCCTATGTTATAGGTACGGTGGGCTCCTTATACTGAGGAGGGGTAGGAGGGCCATCCATGGGTGGTTGGTGCCCTCGCCTTCGCGGGACGAGATGTGTGGCTTCACTGCATGAATTTGGTGGAGCCCCTGTACTTCAGACTGGTGATAAGGACCATCGGGGTCCACCAGCCAGCAGTGGAGTTCCTGGCGCCAGAGAAGGCCGGGGAGAGGGTCACGAGGACTACGAGGGGCCTGGTAGTGGCTTTTGACTGGACATCGAGGAATGCTATGCTGGTGGCAGACTGAACAGCACTTGGGCGGGTGGTGACCACCTGAGCTGACAGCGACGCGACGTACTATACGGCGTACGCCAGACACTACTGGGACCAGGTGTTCCCGGGTCCCCACAAACCAGTAGGACTTCTAAACTTAAACTCTATCTATTATAGCTCTGACTTCTATATGATGACACACTAATACTTGAACTTCTAAATGCAGATCGACCATGCGGGGTGGCTAGTAGAGCTATAGGGGCTTCTTACCGCGACGATCAGGGAGCGGGATGAGGCTCGACAGGCCCTGTCCCTACTGGTGAGTTTCCTAACCTTAAACTCTTAAATTATACACATCTATTATGATTATGCAATGAAATGACTGACCAGGAGTTTTTAAATGTAGCGAGAGGAGGGGACCCAGAGGCAGGGGACCGATGCTCCTTCTTCCACTACCAAGACACCGGCTGACCGAGCAGAGCGTGAGGCTGAGTTTAGGAGGATGGTGGAGTGGGCTGAGACCGCCGAGGTGACACTTTCCTAGAGGGTACGTTTCCTACACTTTCCCTTGTGAATTATGTTTATATATTAAATGTTGTTAACTAATGATGATGATGAAGGTATGCAAGTGACAGAGCGGACAGTGGTCGTAGGCAAGAGTGACCAGTTGCGGGAGGAGCTCGTACTGGCATAGGACGAGGCTGCCAATCTACGAGGGGTGCTAGAGCAGAGTGCCTGCCTGAGGGAGGAGGCGACTCGCCTACGGGGCTAGTTGGAGCCGAGTGCTTGCCTAAGGGAGGAAGTGGAGCGAGACCAGGCTGCGGCACGAAAGGAGGTGGACCGCCTTTGGGAGATACTGGCATGGAGTCAGCTGGCCGACGTAGTCGAGACGGCGCTTCTTCAGGCCGAGGTGGAGAGGCTTTGAGTCATAGCCGCTGAGGCAGAGCATACTTGGGCTGAGCTGGAGAGACTTCGGGCCAGAGCTGCCGAGGTAGAGTGTACCCGGGCCGAGGCAGAGCGCTACCGGGAGGAGTGAGACCTTGCTCGGATTCGGACAGCAAAGCTAGAGGGCATCGTGGAGGGCTTCCAGACGCGTAGCGTGATGAGCGGCAGCCGAGCGGCCCCGAGCGGGAGCAGGCCAGTCTAGAGTGGGAGTCAGGCTACTCATGCCTTCGTCAGGTGGTACCTCGCCACTTCCTCTGAGCGATAGAGGAATGAGGAGGACGACCAACACCGTCGCCGAGAGTGAGAGGAGGGTGCGACCTGTGAGGTGGGCCCGCCATCGATGAGGCAGGAGGGAGGAGGGGACAGTGACAGGCCAGAGGGAGTGGCCTGACTTTTGTCCTTCAGACACACTCACTTGTACATGATGATATGATATGATAGTGACATGGTTTGTTTTGTTGATTTTCTTTTATGGGTGAATGAATGTATGAATTTATGCAAATGGCCGAGATTCGAGTTGCGCCGTTTCCTTTTCGATACTCGGATCCCGGGTCACCACAGTTGGTATCAGAGCAAGGTTTTGGAGGTACATAAGAACCTAGAATGATTGCAGTGGTCTATATGGTCCATGAATGTCCTATACAGTCGGTGACTGGCTTAGGGCCCGTGTGTTTTATTGATTTGTGGTTGTTTTCCTTGATGCCAGGTGAGTTATGGCGCCGAGGAGGAGGGCTCGTTCCCAATAGGGAGAGTCTGGTGGGGGTCAGGAGGAGCAGAGCAGAGCTATGATTCCGGTGGATGCACCAGGAGGGGCGCGGGCTCCTGGAGTAGAGGATTTCTTCCGAGGCATGTTTCAGTATGTTCTTCAGCAGCAACAGGGAGGTGAAGCTGGCGAGGGTTCGGTGACTCGGGGAGGTCATGGTCGGGTACTGAAGGAGTTCTTGCAGTTCGAACCGCCTCATTTCAGTGGGCAGCCAGATCCAGAGGTGGCCAAGGAGTGGCTGGATGATTTGGAGTGGATCTTCAGTGTGATGGAGTGTGCTGAGGAGGAGAAGGTGGTGTTGGCTACGCATCAATTGTAGGGATCAGCTCGATCTTGGTGGACGTCAGAGTGGGGATCAGCGTTCCACTCTCGTCCCCTTCGACAGATCACGTGACAGGAGTTCGTCAAGGCTTTCGAGCGTACTTTCTGTCTGACTTTCATTAGGTCGCAGAGGCTGCGCGAGTTCTTGGAGTTGGCCCAGGGTGACATGTCAGTGATGCAGTATCGATCCAAGTTTATCGAGCTGGGTCGTTATGCGTCTCACATCATGGCGGATGAGGAAGTGAAGACCAACCAGTTTGTGGGAGGTCTAAGGTCAGAGTTGAAGCATCCCCTTCTTGCATCAGGTCTGGCCAATCTGGATGCAGCTTGCAATGCAGCAGCGACACTGGAGAGAGATTTGCAGAAGGTCCGAGGGCACAGCAGTGCAGGTCAGGCTTAGGCAGGTCTTAGTCAGTCGATTGACGTGCAGCAACAGAGTACCGTCCAGCCCTCAGCAAGTGGTTCAGGGGCAGCTCAGTTTGTGGCTTCAGCATCAGAGTCATCATCCCTTGGCTCGAAGTTCAAGAAGTTGCTCAAGAAAGCTAATTTTGGTAGGAGGCGTTGGGGTCGTAAGGAGCCGACGTAGCAGTCAGTGGGCAGTGTTCAGCAGTCTCTGTCTTATTAGCGCCAGGGTTTGGTGAGTGGTTCTTGGGGTGGGTGTCCCAGGTGCGTTGGTTCTCATCCAGGCAGGCAGTGTTCGGCGCCCGTGGTTTGCTTCAGGTGTGACCAGCCAGGGCACATGGCACGTGACTGTCCACAGAGACCGCGTCAACTGCCCGAGTTTCAGCAATAGCATCAGTATCAGCCCTAGCAGTTATCATCACAGCCGCAGCAGTACCAGCAGCAGGAGCAATTTCCTCAGTTGACTCGATCAGCCACTATAGGGAGGCAGAGATCCCGAGGAAGAGTTACTCATATGACCAGAGCGGAGGCTGAGGCGTTGCAGTTTGTGGAAGGTACTCTTTCGATTTTGGGTTGTGCGACTTGTGTTTTGTTCAATTTGGGTGCTTCTCATTCGTTTATTTCAGAGGATTTTACTCAGAGTGTGGAAAACTCGGTGGCCGAGATGTCCTATGATTTGGCGGTAGAGTTGCCTACCGGTGACTTCATGATCACCTCGTATTGTTTCGAAAAGGTGCCTGTGTGGGTGGAAGGGCGGAACTTACTGGCCAAGCATTATGCGTTACCGCTCTAGGACTTTGATGTAATTTTAGGCATGGATTGGCTTGAGGCTCATCATGCTTTGGTGGATTGCAGCTCGAAGAAGGTCTACTTCCAGTTGCTTTGTGGACCCACCTTCTACTTCTAAGATATCCGGTCTTCCTCTTACCGCTTGCTTATTTCGGCTATTAGGGCTTGTCAATTGCTTGACGTGGGTTGCCAGGGTTTTCTCACTTCTGTGGTTTTGGTCGATCGACAGTGTTCGGATGTGGAGGACATTTTGTTTGTGTGTGAGTTTCCCGAGGAGCTACCAGGGTTGCCACCGCAGTGAGTGATCGATTTTATGATCGAGGTGGTCCCGGGCACGGCGCCCATGTTGAAGGCCCCTTATCGTATGGCGCCTGCGGAGCTGCGAGAGTTGAAGGCGCAGTTGCAGGAGCTGCTTGCGAAGGGGTGCATTCATCCTAGTTTTTCCCCGTAGGGTGCACTGGTGTTGTTCGTGAAGAAGAAGGATGGTGGTTTGAAGCTGTGCATCGACTACTGTCAGTTGAACCAGGCGACTGTTAAGAACAAGTATCCGTTGCCTCGGATTGACGACTTGTTTGATCAGCTTCAGTTGGCCCGAGTGTTTTCAAGGATTGATTTGAGATCGGGCTACTATTAGCTGCGAATTCGAGAGTCTGATGTGGAAAAGATGGCGTTTTATTTGAGATATAGACATTATGAGTTTTTGGTGATGCCGTTTGGGCTCACCAATGCCCCCGCAGCATTTATGGATTTGATGCAACGCCACTGACCCCTCATCGATACAATGTCGGTGCTCATTGCAGTAACAATTCTTGCCGGGTCACGCGCAACAGAACAACGGTTCTGATTCGTGGACGGCACTCGACGACCACCCCCGAGGCGGCCGCCTCGCCTTCCGCGAGGCCGACCAGCACACCTCCACCCCTGAGACCACCCAACCAGAAGTCACCGATGCAGCAGTAGCCTTTGGCATCCCCGGTCTGCCAACCAGGACGTGGGCCCCATGAGTACTAGCACGTTCGATCGTCAAAGCGGCCCCAAGTGCTGCCCGTCAACCCGAACGCGTTACTCCCGGGTCCCGTGTGTAGCACTTTACCTCCCTGTATGGAGTGGGCAGAAATAATCAATTTTGTAATTAATAATAACTGTTGCACCGGAAGTGCGGGTTCGGCCTGGATCGTCTTCCCCACGTCCAGAGTATGGAGGTAAACCCGCCACCCCCCTTGTAGTCTAGTTGTTTGCTTTCTTAGTATATGTCTATTTGTCACTGCTAGAGAGAGCATGTTTAGGATCCTAGCTCCAATCAAAGTAATCACCGCTGTGAGTGAGAGAGCAAGACCCGTCCCGTGACCTGACCCAGACACGAGAGAGTCAGCAGACCACCCTTGACTCACTGCCGATTTCTCAACCGTGCAAGTCTGACACTTCCCTCGTTAAGGGATGAACACGAGCTTGCTAGAGTCCTAGGTGTACATATCCAATTGGAGTCGAGTCCGCGTCTTTGTCCCCCATCAGACCACACCCAGTCACCTAAACTGACTAATCCAAAACACTATCGACAGACAGACACCGCCCTAGAATGCAATCTACGACAAATCGACAAAGAATAAAACAGATCAATGGCCATCACGGCCTACAGGACTGTAATGGACCTCTATAGGCACGTTACAATAGCCTGATGCACTGAGGCAGGGGCGTCAGAGCCAATAGACCCAAAATCGTGAACACAGACGAACAGCGTGTAACAGACCAGCCTAAGCCCGTTACGGCAACCTGGCGCATAGGGATAGGTGTGTTATACCAACCGCCATAGCCAGTCAGCCATCAGTCAAATGCAACATAACAGACTAGCATAGGCACGTTGACTAATCCATAACGTACAAGTAGAAGTCTGTTAGAGTGAACCGACCAACATGATCTTCTAGGAAGACACGGTTCCTGAGGAGCTGACAGACACAGTCCTCGAAAGATGACCAGAGCGTAATGCTCCGACACTGGCACGTTACCACCGTGTGATGGCCCTGTACTAGTCTGTCACACCGACCAAGCCTAGAAGAGCCGGAAACAACCTACAGAGGTAACGATCTATCACGGGACCATTACAAAAGGTGACAGTCTCTGGGATGACCGTTACACTGACACAGCGAGCAAAACAGTGGAATGGTCGAATCGGTCCGTTCCACGCCCCATTCACGTCGAAGCACAGGGGAAACAAAACCACACATCAAAACAACAATCTACTAGAGGGGACAAGCCACTTGGCCCACACAAAGAGACAAACCTCCGAGAAAATCACAGGTGATAGAACGATTAAACCACGCTAGCATAGGATCCACCCACGAATCCTACTAACGTCCACCTTATCCTTCATTTCATCATGTTCTATCCCATTCCATCGCATCTCTACCTCAGCCAACTCGGCACGGTCGCACGCCCCGCGTCGAGAGAAATAGAGGGAACAGAGAAATGAGGGAGAAAGTAGAACGGGAGAAATGAGAAGGATAGGAGAGGAGGAATACCGATATCACACAGATAGAATTGTGACAATAAACAACTAGGGAATAACTAGATCACATAGAGCCCAAACAACTGAGACAAATAAACACAAATTAACCGATCGAAGAGCAGAATCGCACCTTCTACAAGATAACATGTCACTGCTCAGCACAAGGAAGCTGAAACACTGGTGAGTCTTACTGAGGTTGAGGTGGCGGAGGAAGTCTGAACTGAGACTACTGCGGCTGGGTAGGAAGAGAAAACTGCACCGGCACTGACCTCATTAGACAGTCTCGAACAATGTGACCCGGCTGGTCACAACGGAAATAAACCACTAGCAGAGAACACTTCTAGCCTATGTGGCTACCACCACACCTCCAACATAAGTTCGGCTGATAGACAGCGGGTCCCTGAAGTTGCTGAGAAGAAGGTACTGATGGCAAAATAGCACTGGTAGATGACTACGGGGCAAGCCATTTTTCACGCACCCTTAACTTGCTCCTGGTATTCATGGATGGAGGTGTACCATGATTAACTAGCACGAGAGAGGAGGTTCTAGTTGCAATCAGCTGCCTGCCCTACCGATCCTTGGACGTCCGAGCCTTCTTAGATTTCTTGAATCGGAATTTCTTGCCCTTGGGCTTAGAGGAAGAAGTACTGTCGATGGGAGGAATAATGGAAGGAACTCTAGGTACACTTGATAGATAAACTAGCTGGAACTGCCCTGTCGGCTGAGGGACGAGGTGATACTGCACACCTGGCACACCTGGGTGAGCTAACTCGGCCTGGATCCCGGATGGTGGATTCAAAGCCGATGGTTTGGTTCGCGCGGTGATTTTCGGCACGGTTTAGTCACCTCGGCGCTTGGTTTCTTCGGTGGAGGTAGGGAGACGGATCGCCACTTCGTTCTGCACGTTTTCCCTACCCCTGTGCACGGTTTGGTGCTCGATCGGGGGAGATCGGGCCGGTTTAGTAAAAATCATAGTTTTGGGATTTGTAGGGTTCACCGAAAAATGGCAACTATTCTCGGTAAAATTAGTGTCAAAACGACCGCTGGAATGTCAGGATCCCATTCCTATAAGTTTCATGTCGATCAGTTGTCATTTGGGGCTGGTAGGAGTCCGGGAACCCCAGTGACTCATTTAGGGTCGATTCATCGGAATCACCCTGATCTCGCATTTTAATGCGTGCATGCGCCATTTCTCAGCCCCAGGAGTGTTGTATCATCGTGTGGCGTCTGTTTCCCCTGTGCTTCGGTGTGAATGGGGCGTGGAACGGGTCGATTCGACTGTTCCCCTATTTTGCTCACCGATTTTGTGTAACGATCGTACCAGAGACTGTCACTTGTGTAACGGCCCCACGATAGACCACCACGTCCGTTGGTCATTTCACGTTCTTCGAGACTAGATTGGTGTGACGGACCAGCATAGGACCATCATATGGCTATAAAGTGCCTGGCTTGGTGCGTTACGTTCTGGGTGTGACGGACCAGCATAGGACCATCACATGGCTGTAACACCCCTATGGTGGTGCGTTACGTTCTGGTGGTTTTCGAGGACTGTGGCTGTCAATCCCTCGACGATCGTGTCTACCTCGAAGACTGGGTCAGTCGGTTAGCCCTGACGGACCTCTCCTTGTGCGTCACATTGTGTAATGCCCCTAGCCTGGTGTGTTACATGGTTTGTGTTTGGCTTTTAGGCCCGTTGACCCTGACGCCCCTGTCTTGGTACGTTAGGCTGGTGTAATGCACCTATAGAGGTCCGTTACATGCCCTTTCATCCGAGTTGTGGTCTAGTTGCCCTGACGCCCCTACCCTGGTGCGTCAGAGTAGGTAACTCCCCTATGGAGGTGCGTTATAGTCCTGTTGTGGTCGTGATAGCCATTGTCTTGTTCTATGCCTGTTCTGTGTGTCTATCTATCTTAGGTTTGTGCTTTAGGGCGGTGTCTGTGTGTCAGTGGTTTCTGGATCGGTCGATTTAGGTGATTGGGTGTGGTCTTTTCCTTGACTGTGATAGTTCCCTAACGACTTGATCTAGACCTATCATTGTCCTTGACTCTGGTGTTGTAGCGACTTTCCTTAACTGCCGGGTTCGCCTAGCGGTTGAGTGATAGTTCGCTCTGCCCAGAGTGTAGTCATTGTCCACCGCTCCGGTTTCAGCTTGTCTTGACTTGATCTCATGGTTTGCCCGTGACCCATGGGTGTCTATTGACATCCTATGAGGGAAGTGACCATGATGGGACGACCAAGAGTGTTTGTGCATGCTGTATGTGTGTCTGTGGGTGTCTATGTGTGTGTGTCATGTCGGGTTTCGGTCAACCCGGTGAGACCAGGGGTTGACATGTGACCTTGTGTGTGTCTCGGTGGCTTTGTCCAATTCGAGACTGTGTTTATGTATCCAGATGTGTTGAGGGTTCTCGGTGTTCCCTCGGGTCTCCGTGAGTCATTTCCTGCGGAGCATTGTTTCCTCTGGCTTAGGTTTAGACCAATTCAGCAGCTTGTTCCACTGTTAGTGATGATCTTTCCTTTGAGTCATTTGACTCAAGGATCGTTACGTGAGTAGGTGCAGCTGCCTTGTCCTGAGTTGTCGACAGTGGCTGTGCTGCCATTGGTACTTCGAAGTACGTGCGATAGTGCTCTCTTGCCTGTCTATACTTCTATACGCATGTTTTGAGTCTCCGTGTCTTGTGAGCCTCCTCTAGTCGTAGCCTTACGACACGCTTCGACGTGATGGCTCTTGTAGCGGGGGACTGTCCCGATTTACCGTTGTTAAGCTAGTTTCGTGGGCCCCCGGTCCAACCGTAGCGTCCTTCGGAGGGGGAATACTAGCTAGAGTCCTGGCTTAGGCAGTGGGCCAGTGTGTGCACACGTGGTCAGGGGCTTTCGACTTGCGTCATTAGACATGACCCTGACTAGTCACTCGTGTTATGGTACTGTTCTGGTTCTAACAGTGTCTTTGTCTCGGCCTAGTCCTTGCGGTAGGTTACGTAGATAAGACGCTAGTAGGCGCAGCATAAGATGTCAGTAGACGCAGCTGGCTGTTCTTCTGGTGGTGAGGCACTCTAGTCACGTGGCATGTGACTCTTCGCGGTTCTCTTCGCGTTCCTCACACGTCGTGACCTTTCCGGGTTAGCCTTCTCTTGGCTTTTTTTGAGGTCGGTGTTTTGTCGCATGCACGACGTTCTAGTCATACGTGGGGCAGTGTGCACGACGTTCTAGTCGTGGCGCGTCTGTGTCTGTCTAGGTCTTTTCTAGACTTTTGGTTTGGTCTCGTAGGCCTTGTCTTTGGCCTCGTGGTTGTCGACAGATCGGTGACAAGCAAATCTTGCAGGAGGGCCTTCAAGTGCTGGTTCTCCTTCATGAGGGTCTCAAGGGTCACCTCTTGGACTTCACTGGAAGGAGGATCATTGTTGATCAGCTCCGCATTGACAGGGGCGGCACGCTCCTCAGCGGAAACTTCTTCCGCTTGTGTGGACACCTGAGGTCTGGCAGAAGTGCCGATGTGGCCGACTGGAGCCGGCGGTGGAGGCGGATGATGAGGCCTCCTAAGGTGAGATATGGGTTGGTTCAGATCATCGGTCTGAACCTCAGGTTGATGTCCGGTGGTATAACACGCGAACACCCTGATGGCATCATTGAGGAGCCAGACCGGCTGCCTTTTCTGGGAACACCTCTTTGGGCAGACAGGCATCCCCAGTCTATCGAAGACCGAGGTACGTTGCAGAGGAGTCTCCATCGTGGCATCTGCCTGAGGAGGACTCGGGGCTGAATATTGGTGGGGCCCGGAATGAGCCGGTCTCTGTTTCCGCCTATCTGTGCAAGAGGCGACGAGGGACTGGACGCCGTCAGATAACGCGATTGTAGGTTCAGTTGCACCTTGCTTGGCTCGGCACCTTAATGCCCGAAAGGGATTATTGAGGCATGCCTCCCGGATAGCTTAAGCTTCCTCTGGGGTAACCCAGATCCTTCTCAAGTCAAATTGCTGGTCTCCCTCATCCTGACTCCTTCGATGGGACTTGGGAGCCAGGATGTCGAACCGGCACTGGTGCTTTTGGGCCGTTGCCGAAGCGTTCGCCCGCTTAAGTTCTGCCTTGTCTTCCCGCGTTTGACGCAGGAGGCTAAAGTGGTTGGTGGTAGGGATCATCGGGACGATCCGTTTTGGGGATATAATAGGTTTGCCCCCAACCAGGTGAATCTGTAAGTCCCCGACAAGAACAGTCTTGCCGGAGTTGCTGGTGATAGTAGTGGGTTGCTTGCCTTTATGGCTACGGCAATGCTTCTTCTGGGGAGCCGAAGACGATTCCGCTCCAAGGTGGTAGGCCGAGAAAGCCCAGTGTGCGGGTGCTGGCGACACAAGGCCATTCATAGGGAATACCGAGATAGGCCCCCAAGACAAGAGGTCCGTAGTGAAGGCCGGCGGCCGGGAGGCTCGAGTGTAGGCCTTTGCCTGAGCCGACAGTAGCGTTGCGGATGCTCGCAGCGATGTGCTTGCACCCGGAGTTGTCACTGCAAGGGGTACCGGGATGCCGGTGACCCGTGGCCTTGAGCCTGAACTGGAAGCTGGCAGGACCTGCTGGCGCGATAGAGGGTGCTCAGTCCATACCGAGGTCGTCGTGTCCCCCAAAGGCAGACCTGCACTGGGGATTGGCATTGTCAGGTTACGGGAGGGATGCTCCCGAGGTAGAGCCGAGGGATCTGGGGCCTGACGCGGACCACTCATACCAGACGTCATCCAAGGGGAATCCCGGGGCTGTACGTCCGGTCTAGATGCTAGGACGCCTCGTACCAGGGATTGGGGACCCAAGTGAGGCGGTCACTCTTCTGGGGTTCGAGTCGAAAGGCCCGAATGGGGTGCTGAGGAGCCCTGCCCCCGGGCCAGGAGGCCCGTGCGGGGAGCAGGCTCGGTAGGAGCTCAGGGTTGACGGCCCGAGCTGAGTCCTGAGAATCCGAACACCCTGGGGTGGAGACCCACACCAGATGTCGACTTGGCTAGGGCTCGGGGTTGGAGACCCGAGCGAATTACAGGACTTGAGACTAGAATCTGGGACGCGAGGTTGGCATCAGGAGCTAGTCGAGACTGGGCCCAAGGACTGATGTATGCCCAGGCTGGGACCAGTCCCGAACCCCTACGGGCACCGGTGGCAGGAGAGCCAAGCCTGACGCTCAGCCTGGCTGTCAGGACTGCTGGTTGGTGCTGCGCATTGATGGCGCCAGGGGAGACCGGAACTGGGGGTGGCGGTGGAGCCGCCACAGGGACCACACCCAAGAAGTAGGGTGATCCGATGACTGGGGCGAAGCTATCGAAAGCAGTCGGCACTACCAAGTAGCCCATCCGTGCGTGGGTGGCGACGACGATGGGACCGCAGGTAACAGCCACCATAGTTGGTGAAGTCCTGTATGAGCAAAGGCGACGGCCGCGGGCAGCCGTCGAACACGATCTGGCAACTGGGTGATGAACTGGAAGTCGCTGGAAAGTGCGAACAGGTGCTTTACTGCTACCTCTCCTGCAAGGACAGGAAAAGGGCACCCAGACTTCAGGGTTGGCATGGGCTTTCACTTTAGTAAAAAGAAGGAAGGCGGGAGACATCCCACCGGGCGTGCCATCCTTTTTGTTCTGCCCCGGGAGTTCATCGGCGTGCACGTGCGTGCCGACAGGCTGGTGGAGCGGTGTGTGCGGTGACCGGAGTGAGGGGTAGGATATAGCTACGAGGGAGATTCCAAAAGATAAGGGGCCTCGGGCACCCCCTCTCATGACCGTATCTGTCCCAAAGCAGCACCGTGCACTCGCCTTTTATAGAGAGTCAAGGGGAGACCAAGTGGCATGGGTAGTTTTCAGGTAAAGTCTCAATTGCATTTCATTTTGTCATTTCCTGTACTTAGCACCTAGATACCTGGTGAAATAAGCTTCATGTTAATTTATAGATTGAAGAATTATATCTCAATGAGTTGTGGCTTGTCATCATCAAAACTAGGGGTGCACAACATCATCAATATGGCCCTCTGCCTCCGCATATGCAACACCATTACATTCCATCACCCACCAATACGCCTTCACTACGACGTCTGCTTGAGCATGATAATGAAGAGCCGACAACTAAAGAATTCAAGACGGGGCATGATGAAGCTCCGCAAGCACCCCTTCCGAGTTTCCTTCACTTTCCTCTCCCTCCATTACTAGATGAACCCTCTGCTCGGGACGATGCCACCATCCTCAATCCAACCCCCATTTTTGAGACTCATTGGTGTTATGACGATGGGTCGATACTCCAATCACCTGCATCGGCACACCAAAATATGTCCCCTACCCCTAACACCATTCGCCCCATTCGGCATTTTCTCTGCATTAAACCTCCACTAGCTTCACCATTAGCCTCCACAAAATTACCCTCCACTGAACTCACCACTAAACCTTCTCCAATCAGCCTCCCATTGCCGCCACCACGACCACCCATTACCCTTTTAACCCCTAATCCAACTACCCCTACTGCTTCACCTATCCCTTCACCCTTACCCATGGTAAATCCTGAGCAGGGTCCATCCCTTTTTGCACTCAAGCCAATCTCGTCCGCTTCCGAGCAAGGGGAGAAGCTCGACGTGTTTTCTCCAACATCTTCCATTACACGTTCACCATCTATGGAGCCTTCCACCTACGCTTCCCCTTTCTTTACCACTGGGAACGTGTGTCTTTCTACAAGAATTCACGCCGAAGATGATCAAGAGCCAGAGAAGAAGGATTTGGCCATGGTCGCGCTACTCAAGGTGCAAGAATTCATTTGCCGGATGCCAATCCACATTTGCGTGCCGAGCATGATTAAAGAGGCTGATTCTTTACCGTTGCTCACCAGAAGAGAACGTCAAGCGTTGAGGCCGTATAAGTCTATGTCCAAGGGCCAGGCAGGGCACCCCTTATTACAACTCTCTGATCTGGAACCCTCTCTTTCATACAAGGGGTGAATGCCCATTTTGTTCAACACTCCTTGTTCGCCACAATCCCTGAGCAACACGATGCTTCCCATTCCAATTTGTCAACTCCCTCACACTGTTACTCTTCGCTCTCCAAGGGAGTTGGCACTTATTGTTGAAGCTCCGTCATGGGCTTTGATTTCATCTGTTGGGCCGAAAGGCTATATATTCTCGTTGCTGTGGAGGGGCAGTCATTCTTCCACTAAGGGGCCTTCCGCTATCCTATCCATCTTCTATTCAACTTTACCCATATTCTTGTCTATCACCAATTCTTCATGGGCCACTCCAAGGGTAAGGACAAGGATCTCATCCTCTCACCCTTCATGTTCATTACATTTCATGTATTCCATGCATTCATCGCATCCATTCTGTTGCATCCGCATGCATTTGCGTTCTTTCTTCCCCGGGTTTTTGGACCTGTATCTCCCCCGCCTCCCAGAACCTCTGGATCTTCCGCATTTCCCATCTTATTCATATTTATCCTCGGGATCTTCGGGTCCCCTTACACTTCCTGGACATTGCGCTCCCTCCAATCTTTTCTCAGGGCATCGCGTCCCTTTCCAACTCTTGCATCCGAACCCTCCGAATTTCTCTCTTGTCCTCCTAGGGCATCACGCCCCATGGTGTCTCATCCCTCCGGAACCTCCGGACCCTTGTCCCCCTTCTAACCCACTCTCCCCAGGGCATCACATCCCTCCAGATTTTTTCTCCCTAATTCTCCCGGGGCATCGCGTCCCCTTTCCTGCTATTTCCCTGGAACCTCCAGATGCTATATCCCCTCTCTTAGAGCATCGCGCACCTTCCCGTGTTCTTCCTCCAGAACCTCTTGATTCTCTTTCCTTCTTCTTAGGGCATCACGTCCCTTCTAAGCCTATCCCTCCGGAGCCTCCGGATTCTCCTTCCCATCATGATTCTCCTCCTTCGCCTTCGGACCCTCTGGATCTACCTCTCTTCATCTACCAATTCCTTCTTTTAATCCCTTCTGATCCCAGGTTTGACCCGACTTCTTCTGCATCCACTACTTTGGGCATCTGCCCTTTCTCCCACTACTTTCGAGGCTTCAGTCCTTACTCCTCCTCTTGATTTTTTGATTCTTCTGTGGACCGTTCCTTGTGATCAGGGTCTCCGCACCTTAGCGAGGGAGTTTTAGCCCTCGCCTTTCTTCCTTTTCTCCTTATTCGTCTGAGTCTGGTCTAGGCACCACTCCTTCTTGTTAAGCCAATTCAAACCTTTCCTTTTATCTGTCACTTGAGGACAAATGTCAGGACAATCAAGATCACCTCTGGCAGCTACTTCCACAAGATTGTAAGGTAACATATTAGCGTAAGTACACATTTTTATGATGTCGTTGCTCATTACTTAATGCATGGTTTTCAAAATGAAGTGCTTCTTAATATGATTAAGACAACCAAGTCATGATCCAGAGCCAGAATTAAACAGTAAGACAAACAACATGTCAACAAGATCTGAGTCAAAATCTTCATCAAAACAACATTAAGATTTGCCAAGATAAGCTGGGGCACAACAGATCAGGTGTTGGATTGACTGTGGAGGTGTTTAGTCAAGGGTATGTGTAGGTCGACTGTGAAGGACGACGACCAAGGTGGAGGCTTGACCAGCCATGATGGCATATGTGTCAGGGCGGTAGCAGCCAACAGGGGTGGTGTGAGACTGGGGGGAAATAGGTAGGTCGACCATAATGGTGTATTGACCTGGATGCTAGGGGATGACCAACCGTGATAGTGTATTGGTCAAAGATAGGGTGTGGGTCTACCATCGTGGTGTGGTGGACCAAAGAGGGTATATTGACCCACTGTTGTGGCGAACCAGTCGGGGATTTAGGGTGAGGTGGTTGGCTATTCCTAACGCGGAAGAGAGATTTTTCTTTTTCTCTTTATCAACTCCACCGCCCTTACGGGTTTTCGCCAGAGCTAGCCCCCTTTTACTTTTTTTGGTGCACCCTTAAGGGTTTTCACACCAAGAGGTAACCCGATTTTGCCTGATGTGCCCTCGTGGATTTTCACCTCAGCTGGGTTTTCGGCCTTTTTGCCCCCAGCCACCGCCTCATGGAGAGAGTGGCTAGGTCCGCCGGGGCATCTCTATTTTTAGCCCCATTTTTTATTTTTTTTAATTTTGTACCTACGAGCCTTGCGACTGTCATCCTTAGCTTGTTGCTATCAGGGGACGTTACCTGGAGGTTGCACCTTTGGCGACTCATTGTTGTTGTACAAGCGAGTGTGGATCAACCCTCAACCGAGTAAATCGAAGCTTTAGGATGAGTCTGAAGACTGGCTGGTTCTTGTTGCAGATGGCTGGGACTTTGACTGGGGTCTGGGTGGCTCAGCCTTAATGAACATGATGGCCGGAGCCAAGCTTAGGCTGAGTGTCCGCCCGGGGTGTTGCTACCTCCTGGGACATGATAAATACTGAAGGGATAGCCCTCCCGCCAGGGTTTACTGGTTGCCACCGGTGGGGACCCGATGGAGCTTTGTCGGTGTCACCAATTGACGTTGGTAGGGACTCCACCAAGTCATTGGCCAACGCCAGTGGAGTTTCTTCACCACTGCTGGGTGGGTGTCGGCGGGATTCATCCCAAACCACTGATTGATGTAGATAGGGTAGCCTCCCGAGTTACTGGTCGATGTCGGTGGGGTAGCACACGAACACCTTCATGGTGTTATTGATAATTCCTATTACCCCTTTCCCTTCATGAGGTGCTCCTGAGGGTGAACTGGTGCCCCTAGTCCGTCAAGGATTGAAGTCCAGCTTAATGGATGCTTCACTAGATATTGAGATCTTGAGCCGACAACCAGTCTGATGGCTTTTGAGCTTGGCACCATTCTGGTGAGTGGAGGGATCCCTTGACTCGTGATCCCCAAATGGGCTGGGCCTCTTTGCTAATGACCCATATTCATTAGAGGGAGGACCGACGCTCCTCCTTGGAGTTGCCCCCCCTTGCTTGAGCTTGGGAGGCTGGATGCTGGATCTGGGTGGTTGCCCCCGTTGTGATACTGGTGCATTGACTCCTTTAAGTCTCACATTGTCTTCTAGAGGCAGGGGCAGTGGTGGTGGGCCACCCATTTTTGCAGCCACTATGACACCCCTTTCTTTTTTTTGCAGGGCCGAAGTTGACTCAGCACCAATGTGGTGAACCGAATGAACCCAGTCTAGGGTTTTCTAGAGCACGGCGCTTTGGGTGAGCATCGGCGTAGTCAGAGCTTGGGAACTTGATGCCCGAGCTGGGGCTGACATAGTGGCAACCAGAGGGACGGTGGCCCTGGGCTTGACGCCCGTACTGGGTGTTGACGAGGCTAGTACCCGGGGAAGAAAAGCCTAGACTGGAAGCTGATGAAGCTGGGGTCTGGGACTAGAACCCAAACTGAGTGCTTGACAATGCTGGGATCCAGGGCTAGAAGCCCATCTTGAGTGCTGGTGGTGCTAAGACCCAGGGCTGAATGCCAGTCTTGGGTGTCGACGAAACTGGGACCCCGAGCTAGAGGCCCGTTTTGGGTGTTGTTGTAGCTGGACCCCGGGGCTGGTCGCCCCTTTTGGGCATTGATGCAGCTGGAACCCGAGGCTGAATATCATTCTTGAATGTTGTCAGAGTTGGATCCCAAAGCAAGATACCCTTTTCGGGTGTTGGTGATGCCGAAATTCTGGGACCCAAGGTGGGGTGCCCATCTTGGGTGTTAATGTAGCTAAGACCTAGGGATGGAAGCCCATCTCAGGTGTTGATAGAGCTGTGACTTGAGACTAGAAGCTCATCTTGGGTGATGGTGCAGCTGGAACCCAGGGCTGGGAGCCTGTCTTGGGTGTTACTAGAGCTGGTCCCCGGGGCTAGAAGCCCGTCTTAGGTGTTGCTAGAATTGAGACCCAGTGCTAGGAAGCTCACCTTGGGTGTTGCTGGAGCTGAGACCCAGGGTTGGGAGCCAACTACAATTAACAGAAATAAATAATCTAACTATAGAGTCCAGTCAAAATAAAGTACAGTCTAATGCAAGAGAAGCATACTCTAATACCGAGTGAACACTCAGCCTAGCGAGCTGGAAACTATGAACCTTCGTGCTGTAACCTCGAACCTCGAGGAAGAATCGCCACACCTGAAAAATAGGAGGTGAATCTCCTATCACTAGCTCACTAGGGATCCTGCGGAGCCCCAACCGTAAAACAACAGTAGTAAAGAAAAGTAGCGCTAGTGAGAACAACAACAACAGTTATAGAAGCGGGAGTAGCAATGGCGACTACAACAGCAGAAGGAACAGTCGTAACCGAAAGCACGGTAGCTGATGTGACCTCGGCTCTATAGATACTCCTATTATACCAGAAATACACCCCGATCTCACAGTTAGGGGACCACCGGACTGACGAGAAAACCCTGGCTACGTTGCTAGCAGAAACACCACGACTCCTCTGTCGTGGACGCTTGCCCTCGCAGACTAAGGCCCAACCCAAGACCATGCGGTCTGGGTACACGGTCACGACCTCGCCATTGTGAACCCTACACCGTCCGAAGAAAACCCTCGGTAATCTCTATTGGAAACCCGAGATGTCTACATCGGAAAGGAACACGAGAATCGCCAAAATCCAAATCTCGTAGATGGGAAACCAAACCTCGAGTCACGAGAGTCTCATCACGTGATGGGAGTACTGCCCACTAGAAGTAACACCAGATGCGTCCACTGACGACTTAGTCTGCACCTCAGGTGTCTCCCTTGCCCCATGCAACACTAAGACACCATACACTGTAACTGCTGAACAACTAGGACTAGCTGGAGTCACGCTCATCAGCACGGGTCTGTCACCTTTAGCCATGTGTGCACACATAAACTATGCATCCAAACTCGGGTCCTCTAACTAGTTTTCCCCCCTCTCCAGACTCAGGCTACAAGATGAGGGGCCCTATGGTAACCAGCCTAAAAATCGTCTCTCCCAGGTGAAGCTCTCTGCCAACTCCCAGGCGGGTCGGCACACACATGCCTGGGCAAGCTTCGACTAGTGGGGGGCCACTAAGCAGATGACTCTCAATGAAAATCATAGAAATACGGACAGGCTTCACACAAGCCCATCATAATTAACTGGGGAAATGGGTGGCACGAAGCCACTGGACTCTGGGCAGTCCACTAGACCTACTAAGACAATGGTCCTTGAGTCACAAGACTTGGGGTCAAGACCATCAAACAAGGACAACTCCATGCCGCACTCAGGCTTATCCCTAGGTCAGAAACCACAATAATCTAATTATTAGGGTGGCACCCGACTGCTGACCCTAATCCTTTTCCAAGGGAACTAAGAAACCCTCCAACCCCAGGCTGGGTGATTGAACTCATAGTCCATAGGCCATACGCATGGCCCACACGAAAATTGCTTTCCAAAAAAGCTAACAACGTGCGGTAATGGTCCTCTACACACGCACCAACCCACGGTGACTCGATTGAGTATAACACGAAAGCCTGGAACACAGAAGGGTCACCCAGACCCTTAAAACCCACGAGCATGCTAATCAAGGTAACACAGTACCTCTAGACACCTAGAAATATGGTTACAATCCCCACGGGGTGTCCAGAGCAACCACGGGCCAAAAGGTCGACCAAAGGGTCACAACCGGGTCAACCGAGGACTGAAACGGGTGAGTCTAGTGTAGTTCGATCGACCAGCCAAGTCGACCAACTCACCCTACACCGGTTAGTCGACCGGACCAGTCCAGTTTATCGACCGGTGCAACGAGTGGCGTCGACGCAGCGCACGCTACATTGACCTCCCCAGCAGAGGTCGATCGACCAGCTCTATGGGTTCGGTCGACCAAATTCTGCAAGGCTCAGTCCTGCGCACTAGGCTATTTGGTTGACCAACACCAAGCATTTGGTCGACCAAAAAAGGTGATGACCCAGTTCGAACCCACTCTTGGGGCTCAGTTTCCATGCCCACTCTACCCTAGTCGAGGGGGGAAACAATGGGGACCATTCTCTAGGTCCCAAAACACTAAAAAGCATGTAAATAAATGGGAGAATGACGTTCGATTCCATGAATCCATCGCACACCCTAAAATATGCTTTTTAACCCCCCCGGCGTGAAATAACCCACTCTCAACTCACCTCGGGCTACCAAATCCGTGAGAAATGAACTACAGGGGTTAGGGAACCATCCCCCTATCTTATTCGACGAGATCCCGTGCTGTGGACGCCGTTTCCACGTAAAATGACCATGAAACCCCCACTGGTTCATGAACTTACGAACCGGCTTCACCGCGCCCCCATGCCTCGAACCTCAACCCATCCTCATGTTCCTCGCCCTCACATTATCGACGCCTCACCCTCCTCCACCACCATCGGCCACCCGGGGGAGAGGGGGAGTGAAAGAGATGATAAAGAGTGAGAAAGAGGCAAAGACGGAGGTGGACAGCAAGTGACAATATGTCCTCGGACCTATCTAGCAAGCACACATACACAACAAGCAATTCGTCCACAGTTGCCAGGTAGCGTTTTAATTCTTCAAATGCTTGCTCGCACTCCTGGTCCCAGTCGATCTATCCTTTCTTCTCTGGCGCCTTGTTGGCTTGCTTGATTAGTCGGAAGAAGGGAAGACACCTCTCGGCTGCTTGAGATAGGAACCGAGTCAAGGCGGCGACATGTCCGGTGAGGCACTGTACGTCCCTCACTCATCCCGGTTGCTTCATTTCCAACACCGCACTGATTTGGTCGGGATTGGCCTTGATCCCTCGGTGGGTGATGAGGAAACGGAGGAACTTCCCAGATTTGACCCCGAACACGCACTTAGTTGGGTTAAGTTTCATATTGTACCTTCTAAGTGTGGCAAAGGTCTCCGCTAAGTCTCCCAAGTGTTCGACAGCTTGGAGGCTCTTTACGAGCATGTCGTCGATGTAGACCTCCACGTTGCCGCCGATCTACGAGTTGAACATATGGTTGACGAGTCGCTGATAAGTTACTCCCGCGTTCTTCAACCCAAACGGCATATGAGTGTAGCAATACAGGCCGTGGTCGGTGATGAACGCTGTCTTATCCTGGTTGGGCTTATGCATGCTGATTTGGTGGTACCTAGAGTAAGCATCCAGGAAACTCAACATCTCATGTCCGACCGTAACGTCAACCAATTGGTCGATTCGTGGCATGGGGAAGCTATCTTTAGGTGTAGCCTTGTTGAGGTCGGTATAATCTACGCACATTCGTCACTTCCCATTGCTCTTCGGAACCAGGACCACATTTGCCAGCCAGTCTGGGAATCGGGTAGGCCTGAGTAACCCTAAGCGCAACTTCTCGCTCACTTGTTCCCTGATGATGGCCTGTCGCTTGGGGTTGCAATGCCTTCGGCGTTGCTGGACCGGGTGGCAGGTTGGATCCAACCTGAGTTGGTGTGTGATAACCTCTGGTGGGATCCCGGGGAGCTCGCCCTCAGACCAAGCGAACACATCCTGGCTAGCTGTGAGGAAGCTTACGTATGCTTTTTTATCGTGCTCGGATAGAGTAGCCCCGATCTTCAGCGTTCTACTCGAATCTTCTCCCACCTGGATGAGGTACAAGTCTTCCACTGGGGCGCTCGTGCTTGGACCTGGATCTTCGGTTCTCGCCTTCTTCTCAGGTGGTGTCTCCTCGGGCTGCCGATCGTGCATTGAGATGAGGTAGCACCTCTTCGACTCCCTTTGATCTCCTCGAACCTCTCCTACTCCCCAAGGGGTAAGAAATTTGAGCTTTTGGTGGTAAGAGGAGGGGACACCACGAAGTGTGTCGAGGATCCCTCGCCCGATGATGGCGTTATACCCGATCATTGTGCGAACAACCGTGAAGTCTACGAGGAAGGTTACTTCTTTCGGTGCAGTTCCGAATGTAATCAGGAGCGATATACGCCCTTTCGGGTGGACTGTAGTGCTAGAGAACCCGTACAATGGTGTGTGCAACGGCGCGAGTCTAGACAAGTCCACACCCATAAGCACAAGACAGTCATACGCAAAAATACCAGGGCCGTTTCCATTATCCACTAAAATGTGATGGACGATACACTGATTGATGGTGGCCGGGAATTCACTAGTGCATCAGAATGGAAGATGGTTACGCCATCCAGGTCATCGTCCGAGAAGGCTATAGGATCCCTCGGGCGGCTTGGGGTGGTGACCTCCAGTCAGGTATCGCCGTCTCGTTCCCCACTGTGGATGGCCGATGCATATCATCATTGCCTGCTCGCGCTGTCTCCACCCGCGGTCAGCCCCCCAGAGATCATCATGATCTCTTTTCTGTTGGGTCAGTTGTCGAGGGGCGGAGGCATCCGCTATCGCTTCTCCGCGGCTTTGGCAAGGAATTTATCAAGGAGTCCTCTGCAGACAAGGTCCTCGATGGCATCCCTTAAGTTGATGCACTCGGCGGTATCGTGGCCATGGTCGCGGTGGTAGTGACAGTACTTCTTCTTGCTCCTCGAGCTCGGGTCTGATTTCATCTGTAGAGGTCATGTGAGAAATGGTTCCTCTCGGATCTCCATCAGGATTTGGTCGGGAGGAGCCGTCAGGGATGTGTAGTGGCGATAATTGCCCCTTTCTCTTTCTGGGCGATCGCGACAGTCTCCGTCACGTCGCTCCCGCTTATTCTGCCCTTCTCGTGACGAGTTGGCGGGTCTCTTTCGGTTGGACCGATGGGTTCTGACCGCGCGGCCCAAGGCCGCAGTGTTCTCTTCGCAACGCGCTTGTTTCTACGCTAGAGCGAGGAGGTCAGGAAGGGTTATCGGGGCTTCGACTCCGAGCGCATGTCGGAGGATGTGGTCCCGCGTCCCCTGGGTGAATGTGGTAGCTGCGATGCTGACGTCGAGGTGTGGGATCCGGAGCGTCTCCGTGCGAAAGCGGGAGATAAAGTCCCACATCATTTCTTCTTTCCCCTGCCTGAGAGTGAGCAGGGTCACCGTTGACTTAGCCCCCTTTCAGTAGTCGATAAAGTTCTCCTTGAACATCCTCTTGAGCTGCTGGAAGGAGGAGATGGTCCCAACTCCTCTAGCAACCCCCTCCCTTTCCCCAGCCATCGGTCCCCTATTCCCTTGCCTAACCCTCACCCATCTCCCCCTTCCATACCCCCTCCACAATCAGACCCAGTTCAGGGTCGTATGCAGCAGAAAGCCAGAAGATTGTAGAAGGTGCCAAGAAGTCCTCGTGAAGCTTATGGAGGCGTGCCATATACTAGTGGAATCTTTGTCCTGTCAGCTTCACAACGAGGGCATCCCTTCCATCATCTGATCTCAGAGCTGTCTGTAAGAGCAATTCTCGACGACCTGCATAGTTTCGCCCAGGCAGGCGACCAGAGCCTTAGTGCAAAAGCTCCCCCGGCCACCCCCTTGTGTTTACTAGAGTGAAACTTGACCGAGACGTATGCCAACAAGTCCTTCATCACCTCTAGGAAGAAGGAAGTCATTCGCCCTCTAGAGCACCCGATTCTGGTCGACTTTGTCAAAGCGCACGGACTGGTCCTGCCAAGCCCAGGTTGGACCGACCCTCACTCCTCTGCTCAGAGTTTTCTCCTCTGACAACTATTTATGGCCTGTTAGCTTTGACTCGAAGCTGCTTAGATCTCCATCACGTCAACACCAGTCTCGCCTCCATTAGAGTTTGGAGCAGCCCGTAACCACTCCAGCAACAGGCCTCTGCCTTTCTGTCTCAGACGGGGACAGTCCAGACCAGTCCGGAACCCAGCCCAGAAGTGACCTGTGACGTCATCCAATCGGCGCCAAACTTCTTCGGCCTCTTCCTGGGTCAGTCCCGGACGTCCCAGTGCTGGTTCGGCTTCGGGCAGCCTTCGGACGAGCTCATGGCGACTTCAACACCGACCCACTATCCTGCTGCCCCTGACAGAACCGAAGTAGAGTCCATCGCAAAGACGAAGGTGATGCACCCAGGCCCGGCCTCCGGACGACCACCAGCACCTACAGCCCACTGTCACCTGGTCCATTGTCGATCCAGCATCAGCCCGCCTTCCCGCGGCACTGAGAGAAGCCCTCAGTGACCCCGGCTTTCAGCCTCTGCCCCTGCGGGTCAGACCGGGATAGAACCAGACATTGTGACTTTTCCCCTCCCCTTGCTTGGCCGGCTGAAGGCCCCTCCCTGCATGGAGGTAGTTTTGACTGTAACTACTTAACCCCCACCCTGAGAACCCCCCTCCTGCGCAAGGTGTAGTGCTATAACCACTTTATTTTCAGGTCAAGTGCCACCGACACAGCATGCGGGCGCGTGCCCACGCTTCCCGATTCGCCTACATCTCTGATCGGGATCGGCATCTTCATGTCGATCAGGTGAGCTTCTGTTCACTTCTCTTTGTTGGCATTCCTTGCTTAATTAGTATTGCTTCCAAGCTCTGTCGGTGGTGAGGGAGAGCCCGGTCCAAAAGGCCAATCGATCGAGTGACCACCGTAGGGTGAGTTGTGAGAGAGACCCTACATCCCACGCCCTCGGCCTACTGGCCACCATCTGAATTGTGCATCCCATGCCCTTAGGGATCCATCCCTAGCTATCCATACACCCGGAATGTCAAGGTCCCACCTCAGACACTTCCCACCATCACTGGTTTGCCTACGAGCAACCATGAGCACTTCGCGAGTTGGTTCGCTAGAGTGAGTCCACTGCCACGTTGCTTGCTTGGGGGTCTAGGTCCAAGGTGCCTCGGTCTAGTGGCTCTCACCCCCAAGGTGGTGTCACTTCAAATTGGTATCAGTGTAAGTTCTCAACTTGACTCTACAAGTTGGTCCTAGGGCACATTTGCATTTAGACTCACCCGGTGCATCACTCTTGTCCGCCATCATGACCACCTCATACTTTGCATATTCATCTTCCTTAGACCCATTAGAGGCCTTTGTGTTTGACGGATCCTGCCTTAGTATATAACTAGAGTGGGAGAGCTCCATAGATCGACCCTTTGCTAGGTTCACCCTGTAAGGGCCTATGCAAGTCAACTATGCCAAAAGTTTGCTATGGCGCCAAGCTAGGAATGAATGGCAACACATTGTAGGCTTAAGGGAAGTTAGAAGGCAAGAGCCCATCAACTCTTGGAATGAGATGAGGGTCGAACTTAGGATGATTTATGCTCCCTGAAACTTTCCTTCCAACTCAGAGAACCCTAGCCCGAGGAGCACTACCACTCCTCCAACCCCGTCTGGCCAACCCAAAATCACTCACCCAACCCATACCATGCAAATCTCATTGGCCCACACACTTGACTACATGAGGACAAATGCTCATCCGGACCCTCTTCTTACCCTAGAGAAAGCCCAAACTCCCACCAATAGGGAAGAAGAGCCTCAATCTTTCCCCACCCCTCATGGCTTGGATCCTCAAGAGCCACACACCATCACACATGGCACCCTCACCATAGATGAGACCATCCTACCTTGGCTCAAGCAAAGTCCCACCCTTCCTATCTCACCACCATACCTCTTACCCTTGGGATATCAATCCCAAATTGTGCCCACCCAGCCTCCCCATGTCACTTATCAAAACTTCTACTTTGTGGAAGACTTGGGAGACCTTGTGGTTATTTCATCACTTCGGGCATATACTACACCTTCATATTCTAATGGGTTTTCCCTTGTTTTGTGTCTTTATTTTGTAGGAGAGTACATTTGGACGTAAGGCCCTTACTTTCTAGCTGGCTGGAAGGCGAGGAGGTACACCCATGATCGGATCCCCGCATCCCTTTCAAAGCGCGATCACACGTTGTAGCAACCCATCTTTGGGTCGCATCTTCTTCCATATTTTCCTAGGTACACGGTGCCGTATTCGCCTTTTCTTCATCCATTTGGTGCTGTAAGTCCTTGGTGGTGATCACGGTTAGTTTTCTATTCTCTATCGCCCCTTGTTTTCATCGTCTACATCGCATATTTATGCAAGTTCACTTGCTCGTTAGGGGGGCGGGGTAGATTAATCTATCTACAACCCCAAACTTCACTTCATGATTTATTAGTTTGGGAGTTACATGCTGGAGGCCTAACTGGCCATTTTGGAATACATAAAACCATTGAGATGGTTGATGGTCAGTTCTGAAGAGGGGTGATCTCGTGCTACATCTTGAGCCACACAATCCTGGATTAGCCTTCGTCGTCGTCACCACGGATGAGCGATCTACAAGGCAGGAAATAGATCAGAGGAACCCAGGGTTAAGACCCCAGGAAAAACCCTCAGATGCTTAAGTCAGCAAGCTGATAGAGAGTAGGTGGAAGGGGTGTAGGAGAAAGAATAAGAGGCACGAGATCGCTCTCCACCAGTGAGTGTGGTGTTGAGTACTCAGGATCACCTTACCTTTTTGGAGGGATTTCTTGGAGTTTATATAGCTACTTACTCTCGTGGCCAGAGGTAGGATAGCTAGAGGGACCAGGGGGTGTTATGTCCTAGAGGAGGGCTCTCCACTATTAAAGGACTCTTGCTCTCCCCTATCCTATTCGGCTCCCTGTCTCCGAGCGGCAGCAAGACTCTCATTGCGATAAACACTCTATTAGCATAAACCTACGCCCATTGCAGATCCGAGCATGGGACATCGACTGGGGGTGCTTAGGGTATTCCCTGGCGAAATGGGCAGCATTGGACGGTTATGCCCGGGCGCCGCTTGGGCTCTTTCAAGTGACTATTGCTCGGTTTTTCGGGCTGGGAGGCTTCCTAGGAAGGTTTGGATCGAGTGTTTTTAGGCTTCGAGATAAGTGGGCCCATTAGTGGGACTATCGCTTAGAGAGATCGGCCTGGATGGGTCAGATTGGGCCTACTTGGGCCATCCCAATCCACGTAACTTTTTGGACCACGGATTTACCCCTCTCCACATGCCCCCCTACTCCCAAGCCAAAGTTTGAGCTCAGAGAGTAGAGTATAATAGGGTAGCGTTGGTGGCTCGAATGGGGATATCTTTTGCCAGTAGGGGCCATTTAATGCGGTTGCCCTGGGGCATGCAAATCATGATGGTTCTCTTGAATGGGCGTGGGGAGGCCCTTCTTGGAGTTTGAAACATCACGACATTTCCCGCCAGGATCGCTAGGGTATATATAAAATATCATGTATGCTTGTGTCCAATGTCTCCTCCATTTAGGACTTTTCCCTTCATCACATTCACATTCTGAGAGTCCCTGCACCGCGAGAGCGACCAGACGGAGCGGAGAATTGTAGAGGCCTTTGCGGAGTTGGCAGAGATCATGCTGGTAGCGATCCGTCAGCTTCCTCCTCCCCTTGAGTTTTCTGACTCCGTTGTTCCCTCCTCTTCTTCTTGCTCTTCTTGGTCCTCCATGGCAGAGCTCAGTGCCGACGTCAAGATCGAGGAGACTGAGTAGGGCGCTGGGAGTTCAGCACTGTCGTCTGGTCATCCTTGGCGCAACAACCTAGGCAAGGCTGAGGTAAAACAGATCGAGGTCCGCTATAGGTTGCCATGGTAATATTTTTTCTCCCCGACCAAACCTCACGAGTCCAGCCTGGATACTCATTTGAGCCTTTTCTACAATTTTCTTTTGGCTTGGAAGTGGGATTTCCATCTTCCTCTTCATCCCTTTGTAGTGCAGTTGCTACAATTCTACCAACTGGTTCCTATCCAGTTGGTTTCCAATTCCTAGACTTTCATCTTCTAATTTATCTTCCTTTGTCGCTTGTGTGGCCTCGCCACTTCTTTAGACCTATTTCATGCCTTCTTCGAGCTGAAGGAGCAAACCCATGCCGGGAAGGATTTTTTCTATCTTTAGGCGAGGAGGGGGAGGATCTGCATGACCCTTTCTCCTTAGGATTCTTTGCATAAGGGGTGGAAGACCATATTTTTCTGGGTAGGGTTTAGCAAGGGTGCTGCTAGCTGGTGCTTCACTGTTCAACTAAACTTTCAGCTGACATTCCCACCGAAGCAACCGGTGATCTCCTCGAAGCTGGAAGAGCAGATCAGAATTCTTCAAGAGAACCGTCGGTCGACTGTTGAGCTAATGACTTCGGCTAACATCGATGATTATCCTCGCCGCACGCTGCCTCCCAATGGTAAGTGATATGAAAGGAGGGGAGATCTAGAGGGGGGGATGAATAGATCTATCACCAGAAATTGCAAAGCCAAAGGACATAAAGGCAAAATAAAATACCAGTGTCCCCACACATAAAAACTCAATGCTCGGGAGGAGACTCCATGCGGTAGCCCAACCATAGAGAGGCCGAAGTTGCTTGAGTCGTGCTGCGCGTCTGATATCGGTGACTGGCTCTCGTGTCCTCACCGTCACTTAAATTACCTGAATGATTGACATAAATGCTCAATGCTTGCAGGGAAAATGTCAGACGAGGATCTCATGGCTCCAAGTCCGGGCAGTGTACCTGGCATTGCCAGACTTTCAACGAGAGAGACCAGCTACCATGGGATTCGTTGAGTTCCTCGGCATGGAGGTGATGAGATTGGACATGACTCTCCTTTACTCTCTACACGATCGGTGGGATCCGGTGACCCAGGCATTCGTGTTCCCGTGGGGACACATGGTTCCGACGTTGGAAGATGTGGCACGGATCACCACGCTACGAGTGCACGACGCACCAATTAGCGAGAGGACGTACATAGATTACCAGGAGCTGGCCCAGAGGCTGCTAGAACTGGAGCTGCAGAGACCAGAGCGACACTCTTCGGTGTTACCAAGAGCAGGCCTTCAGAAGAGCTTAGGCCTACGAGGAGCTAGGATCGCCGTCGGAGAGTTGCTAGAGCAGCACTTGGGGTGTTTGACAGATAGAGCACGATAGTGGGTAGTAGAGGGACCGGGACCCGAGGTAGACGTGGTCCTTTGGTGGTTCCTGATGCTATTCTTCGGGAAGCTGCTATTTACGACCAGAGCCAATGGAGTGAGCTGTAGGCTCCTGCCCCTACTCGAGGAGGTAGACAGAGTAGGCGAGTACGCATGGGGTGCGGCAGTGCTGGCATTCCTGTTCAACACACTTAGCATCACCAGCCGACGGATGATGCTCAACGGGTTTTCCCCACTACTTCAGGTGAGACTCGACTTCTAACTGCCGTGCAATTGTGCAATTGCTATGACTGCATAAATGCTATATGCTGACACTGGATGTATAAAATGTAGGTATGGGCCTACCTGTGGTTACCTGGACTGGGGAGAGGGATAGAGGTGCACCCCGACTGAGTGCCCATCGCGAGGCCATGGATGGCGGTGCGGGAGACAGGCTCACTGAGACGCCAAGTGCGGATGATCCAGGACAACATCAGCGCGCTACCCTATGCATCGGTAAGACCTAAATTTGAACTTTTTGCAAATGCAACTACATGCTTGGGCACTGATGTAACTAGCCATCACTTTGCAGGTTCGGTGGACTCCGTACCAGGGTGAGGGACACGAGGGCCAGCCGTGGGTAGGGGCATCCCTAGCCTATGTGGGACGCGACATCTGGCTTCACTGCATGAATGTGGTCGAGCCGCTGCACTACCAGCTGATCATGAGGACCGTGGGTATCCACCAGCCAGAGGTGGAGTTCCCTACACGAGCGAGATTAGAGGAGCGCGTGGGATGACACTCACGCGGACTGGCCGCGCAGATCAACTGGATTATCCGGGCGACGAACCAGATCAGAGACTGGACCCGGTGAGGGTGAGTGGTACGAGCTCGAGCCACGAGCGATGAGGCTTACTTGACTGCCTACACACGACGCTACGGAGACCAGGTCTTCCGTGGCACACGACGACTAGCACGACTCTTGAACTTATACTCTCTAATATGCTCATGTTTACAACGCATTAATGCTTGATATTCTATATGCAGCTTGATCCCCAAGGATGGATTGCAGAGCTCCAGGGGTTACTCCACTCCATGGTCCAGCAGCGGGATGAGCTCCAGCGCTCCTTGGACCTCCTGGTAAGCTTTATTCAACCTTAGACCTAAAATGCCATGCTATGCTTATGAGACTGACATGCCCTTGTATGCAGCGTGCCGAGGGAGTTCAGCGCCAGGGACCCGATGCACCATCCTCTTCCTCCCAGCCATCAGCGAATCGTGCTGGGCGAGACGCAGATTTTGCGCGAGCAGTGGCACGAGCTGAGGAGGCTGAGACAGCACTCGCCAAGAGGGTAAGCAAACAACTGTACTTGCCCTTTGAATTATGATTATGAATGTAAACGACTGACCATGATGAGTTTATGTGCAGGGGAGATAGCTAGCGGCAGCGCTGAGTGAGGCCACTTAGCATAGGGAGGAGGCTGAGTGATCTCGGGCAGAGGCAGAGCGCTCTCGCATAAAGGTGGTGGAGGCAGACCGAAACTGTGCCGAGGCAGAGCGCTCCCGCATAGAGGGGGCGGAGCTGAGGGGAGAGGTGCGGGCACTGAAGGAGGCCCTGCGACTACTGAGCAAGAGGTCGGAGTGTAGCGTGAGCCAGAGTATTGCGCACAACAGTGCGTACAGAGGCTATTTCACCAGCTCCGCCGGCCGTCAGAGGAATGAGGACGAGGAGCAGCATCGACGACAGCGAGAGGAGGGGAGCACGGCCATGGATCCGCCGGGGAAGAGACATGAGGGCACCGGTGACAGTGGGGGTCTAGGAGAGGGACCAGCTAGATGTACTATATTAGATATATGCATTTGACAAAGATTGGAGGTTGCCCCACAATCTCCCACTTGTTGTTTGCAGATGGTACCCTAATCTTCACAAATGCCTCATCTATCTCTATCCCTCTTGCTGCCACCCAAGCAAACATAGCAGTAGATCTGACATCCTACTGCAGTGACACCCCCACCTACCCCAAGGAGTTTTTGGAGCCCAACCTAGCACCTGCAGATTCTACTCTGAAGCAACTTTCCAATAAGTGGTCGTGCACCCCCATCCGGGGTCGGAGCTGAGCAGGAGGCCCGGTCTTGTCAAGCTACGCCAGATCGACTCCAGCTGGGGGTAGAGACGAGTTGTAGAAGCTTCCACAGTTGATCCTCTGAGTTTCCTGGCTAGATCTTCAGCCGAGGGGATCGTCCCTCAGTCCTATTTCAGATCCAACAAGAAGTAGGTAATTCGGATCCCGGAGCATCCCGTTCCGGCCATCTTCTCCAGCGTGCACAAGTTGTCCCTGCTTGGGCCAGATCGGACGCCTCCCTGCCTCCTAGACCACTGCGCTTACCTCCGACCACAGAAAGCGGTCCCGTCAATTTCTGTGCGTCGCCAGCTTGTCCACAGGCGTGTCGGCGCTAGTCTCATCTCCATCAGAGTTCAGTGAAGCCCGTGGCAACTTTTGCAACAGCTCATTGCTATTCTGATCTAGATAGGAGCAGTCCAGACCGGCCCAGGTCTCGGAGTTGCAGCAGCCCTATTCGGAGCCCAAACGACCTTAAATTACTACTGGGGGTTCCCTGGCCTCCCAGTGGCATTTCAGCATTGGTCCCACCATTAGAAGAGGTCGGAGGAGTTCGTGGCACCGTCTTCTTCAGCCTGTTGTCTCTGCCCAATCTGGGGGACGAATTTGGGTCTCGTCAATTCCCCGCCCCACGCTTGGCCAGCTGAAGGCCCCTCCCTATGTGGAGGTAATTTTGAGTGTAAAATTAATTTCCCCACCCCACGATCACCCTCCTGTGTGAGGTGTAGTGTTGTACATTTTCTAATTTCAGGTTAGAGCGACATCGACGCATGTGCGGGCATCGCACGTCTCTCGCTCGCCTTCGTCTCCGATCGGAGTCGGCTTCTTCAAGCCAGCTAGGTGAGCCCCTATCCCTCCTGGTTATTCCTATCATCCCTTATCATTTCTAAGTTCCGCCGGTGAGGAAGAGAGCACCCGGCCCTGACCGACCCACCACCTCGAGTGGTCATCGCGGGAGTGAGAGCGAGTGATACCAGCACCCGCCAAGGCGCATAGTTTGCCCGTTGTCATGGGAACCTCCATATCTCGGGGTGAGATCCCCTCTCGGCCTCGTACTTACCCCAACCAGCAAGGGTTTGGTCCCCGAACTCGACCTACCATCCCCGAGTCACCCCGGGAAAGGAACGTTCATCAGGTGAGTTTGTCTGCCAAAATCGGTTACGGACCTTGGCTAGTGTGCTTGCGCACCTAGGTCCAAGGTTTCTCATGGCATATCCACTGACCCCTTGGCCGTGTCACAACAAGTGAATAAACCTCAAAAGACACGAGGCTCGAAGGTCGCTGCACCTCTAGCCACTAGACGTCATTCCCTTGAATTTGTCCATGCCATTACCAATCCATTCTTAATTCCCAGGTCCTCCAAAGATCCATCTCCTGAGCTGCTGCAGCACGGAACACCATGTCAAGAGCCACAACATGGTCCATGATCGGCACCTGTCAACGCTCATCCTCAAGTCTGAACTTGCCGCAGAACCCTCACATCTCGCCTGCCGCCTCGCACGATGCATCCAAGGTAGTGAATAATGGCCCCAAGTTTTTGAATTTGGGCCACGAACCAAGCCACCACCACACAACCTCAAACAAAATCCAGGACTAAAATAGTCCGTTCACATGCAGATGCGTAGGACTTAGAACTCACTAGGACATCTGTAAAAATAATTGAGACTGGCATTTCATCACTGATGCCATAGAGCATGACTTGAAATTCAGGCTCAAAAATGAACAGCTCACCAAGAAGATCCTCCACTCGCCCGAGCACATCTCTGGATCACAACACCCGCTCTGCCACCTTGAACCACAACCTAACATCTCAGGGGCTAGATAAATGTCAAGCTAGAGTGGCCAAAACGACATTAACTCCATCAGACACACTTATGGCCACGTAACCACAAGCAATCCTCTCCAACCACCTGACCTCACTACAAATTCCTCAAACGTAGCACTACAGCAACGCACCTGCTGTCAACTCTGCCCAACGTAGCACAATTGGGGCCACCACTAATGGGAAGAGAAGCTCTATATCTCATACCTCAGGCCCCACTCTAGCACCTTCATGAGAACCACAACCACCTTCATAGTGCCAACCCAACGCACTCAAGCTCTCACGCGAGAAACCAAGCAGGAAAAGAAACGTAAAACCCTATGCTAGCTGCCGATTGTACTAGACCTTACAGACTCTGATCACTATAATATCTTGAATTCTCAGGTATATCCACACCACTCACTATGTAGCAACCCAGGTAAATTAAAGGACTAGAAAGTCCAAATAAATTAAAATCTATATGTATGTGTGTGTGTGTGTGTGTAAATTTTGATTTTGTTGAATATAATTTAGGAGGGTAAATCTGGTTAAGTCCACAAACAGTCCAGTAACGGAAGGCCCACTGAGAATCGAGCTCAACAAGTCCTCCCAAGGGACGGGCGCACGCGCTTGGTCTAATAAGAAGAGGCCCAGCCCAGAAGGACATCGAATTTCACAATGCGTAATGGTCACGGCCCAAGCGCAGTTATCGCCGGAAGACTCTCCGACGACCGACCGTTGCCCCCACGACGCCGGCACTGACCCCATAATGGGCGAGCACGTCCCATGAGCGCCGTAAGACTCGTCCTGGGACCGACCGACGCCGGGGTAATCACCCTCTAACGGATAATTCCTGTCACAATAGTGGAGAAACGTTACTCTACTACGGGTGCCCTTCCCTATCAAGGGATGAGACCCCTCTCTCCAGGACAATCCCATATAAAAGGGAGATCAATAGAAGAGAAGAGTACGATGGTTGATTCCACTATTACGCTACTCAGAGAATAGAGCGACCAGCCCCGAAGTACAATGTGAAGGAGAGAGCGTCTGTCCACACTCTGAAAGGAGTTCCCTACAACGACCTTACCACCCAGCGGGCACTCTTCGGGTGAGCCCTGAGATTGGCGAGCACTCGTTTGGGAGATCTCCATCGGCTCTCTGACTTCCTACGGTGATCTCTCTCTCTCTCTCTCCCCCTCTACTGCTCTTCTTTGAACTCTGTTACTCCGTCACTGACTTAAACATCGGAGGGTTGTACCCTGAGATAACACTCGGGACTCCTTCTGACGCCTCTTTGGCTTCCTGGTGATTTGCAGGCTTCCACGGGCATGAAACGACTTCCCCAACCAATAAATAGAGAAGGTGGTACGTGGCGTAGGAACCATTTTCCAGCCTCTACACTTCTTGGCGACGTCTGTGGGAAGACAAGTGAAAAGCTATGACGTCCCGTGGAAGTCTCTGCAACACCAGCAACTGGGGACGCAGGTCCCACCAGGGACCCAGCTCTAGGCGGGAGTCGCAAGAAGCTTCTTCCGCCCATCCTCGACAGGAGGTCACCCCAGGTGATCTCGATGAACTACGTTAGCAGATCCGAGCTCTGACAGAACTCTGCCAGGAGCTCCGGGACCAACGGGCCAACCCCCAGCGCATCATGTCCGAACGACGTGAGGACGAGAGATGTCAGACTGGGGGGAACCCCCACCCAGTGCGAGAGGCGTCCCGCCCCATGGCGACTAGGACTCGGCGATCCCGTAGCGTGCCCGCGCCAAGGTGCGCAGCCCACTCCACTCCAATCCGGAGATGGATTGCCGACTCCAGCGTTTTGAAGAGATAGAGGACAAGGTCCGGTATTTGGACGACGTCCTCTTGCCCGCCAAGAATCACGGCCTAATCGACGACGACCTGGATTTCCACGCTCCCTTCTCCAGGGAAATAATGAAAGTCACCATCCCGCCGAAGCTTCAACTGCCGCCGTTCACCTCCTACGACGGCACCATCGACCCTACAGACCACATGCACAGTCTCGAGTCCCATTTGGTGTTCCATCGGGTCTCGGACACTGTGCAGTGCCTGGCGTTCGTTACGACCCTCCAGGAGAACGCCCGGGCTTGGTTCGAGTCCCTACCGGCTGGGACTATTACCTCCTTCCAGCAGCTCAAGAAGCTGTTCAAAGAGAATTTTGTGGGCTGCCGAAAGGTGGCCAAGTCCGTGGTGACCCTGCTCGCACTCAAGCAGGGTAAGGAAGAGACGCTGTGGGATTTCGTCTCCCGCTTCCGTTTGGAGGCACTACGGATCCCACACCTCGACGTCGGCATTGCCACCACGGCGCTCACCCAGGAGACGCGGGACCATATCCTCCAACGCGCCCTCGGGGTTGAGGCCCCAACGACTCTTCCAGACCTCCTCGCCCTAGCGCAGAAGCACGCACGTTGCGAGGAGAACACGGCGGCCTTGGGCCGCGCGACCGGGGCCGATCGGTCTGACCGCAAGAGATCTGTCGACCCCCCGCAAGAGAGTCGGAGCAAGCGGGAGCGGAGCAACGGAGACCGCCGCGACCGCCCCCAGAAGGAGAGGGGCAGCTATCGCTATTACACACCCCTGACGGCTCCGTCGGACCAGATACTAATGGAGATCGGTGAGGAGTCATTCCTCAAGTGGCCTCCTCGGATGAAGTCCGATCCAAGCACGAGGAGCAAGAAGAAGTGCTGCCTCTGCCATCGCGACCATGGCCATGACACTGCCGACTGCATCAACCTGAGAGACGTCATCGAGGACCTCGTCCGGAGGGGACTCCTCGGCAAGTTCCTCGCCAAGACGGCAGAACGGCGGCAGAAGACGTCCCCACCAATCGACAACCTGCCCAACGGGAAGGAGATCATGATGATCTCCGGGGGACCGGTCGCGGGGGAGATAGCACGAGTAGGAGGCGGCAGCATGCGACGGCGGTCCGCGCCACGGACCAAGGTGACGACGCTCCGCGTGGGAATTCCACCCCAGGCCGTATAGGAAATCCCAACATCTTCTCCGACGACGACCTAGGTGGTGTAACCACACCCCACGCCGATGCTTTAGTGGTCTCTGCCACCATTAACCAATGTACTGTGCGTCGTATCTTAGTGGACAATGGAAGCAGGCCCGATGTTATTGCCTACGACTGTCTTGTCCTTATGGGTGTGGATATGTCCCGACTAACGCCATTAAACACGCCGATATACCGGTTCTCGGGAACAACCATTCGCCCGGAGGGGCGCATCTCACTCCCAATTACGTTCGGGACCGCGTCGAAAGAGGTAGCCTTCCTCGTCGACTTTACTGTAGTTCATGTGATGACAGGATATAATGCCATCATAGGCCGAGGGATCCTCGGCACGCTCCAGGGCGTCCCCTCCTCCTAGCACCAAAAGCTTAAGTTCCCCACCCCCTGGGGGGTGGGGGAAGTCCGGGGAGACCAAAGGGAGTTCAGGAGATGCTACCTCATCTCCACGCGTGATCGACATCCCGAAGACGCACTGCCTGAGAAGAGGGCTAAGACCCAGGACCCAGGCCCGAGCACGAGCGCCCCGGCGGAAGACTTATACCTCATCCAGGTGGGAGAAGATCCCGGCAGAACACTAAGGATCGACGCGAACCTTTCCGAGCACGACAGATAAGCCTACGCGAGGTTCCTCACCGCCCATCAGGACGTGTTCACCTGGTCCGAGGATGAGCTCCCCGGAATCCCTCCGGAGGTTATCACACACCAACTAAGGTTGGACCCCACTTGTCGCCCGGTCCAGCAGCGCCGAAGGCGTTGTAACCCTGAGCGACATGCCATCATCAGAGAGCAGGAGAACGAAAAACTACGCTCCGGGCTGCTAAGGCCTACTCAGTATCCAGACTGGGTCGCCAACGTCATCCTAGTTCCCAAGAGCAACGGAAAGTGGCGAATGTGCGTCGAGTACACCGACCTTAACAAAGCTACCCCCAAGGATAGCTTTCCCATGCCCCGGATCGACCAACTAGTCGACGCGACGGCCGGGCATGAAATGCTGAGCTTCTTAGATGCCTACTTCAGGTATCACCAGATCAGCATGCACAAGCCCGACCAGGACAAGATCGCGTTCGTCACCGATCATGGCCTCTATTGCAACACCCGAATGCCATTCGGGCTGAAGAACGCGGGGGCAACCTACCAACGCCTCGTCAACCACATGTTCAACTCGCAGATCAGCCGCAACATGGAGGTGTACATCGACGACATGCTCGTCAAAAGCCTCCAAACCGTCGAACACTTGGATGACCTGGCGGAGACCTTCACTACACTCAGAAGGTACAACATGAAATTAAACCCAGCCAAGTGCACGTTCGGAGTACGGTCAGGAAAGTTCCTGGGCTTCCTCGTTACCCACTGAGGAATCGAGGCCAACTCTAACCAGATCCAAGCAGTGTTGGAGATGTAGCGGCCAGGCCGAGTGAGGGATGTACAGTGCCTCACTGGTCTCGTCGCCGCCCTGGCTCGGTTCCTATCCCGAGCCGCCGAGCGGTCCCTCCCCTTCTTTCGGCTGATCAAGCAAGCCAATCAAGCGTCGAAGAAGAAAGGGCACATCGATTGGGACCAGGAGTGCGAGCAAGCGTTCGAAGAGTTAAAACGCTACCTAGCGTCCCCTCCCATCCTCGCCAAACCACAAAGGGGTGAAGAGTTACTCCTGTACCTATCCGTGACGCCGAGCACCATGAGTGTCGTACTCACATGGGAAGAGGCAGGGGTTATGAGGCCCGTCTACTACGTCAGTCGAGCACTTCAGGGCCCAAAATTTCGGTACTCACGAACCGAGAAGTTTGCCCTTGCGCTCATTACAGATGTTCGCAAGCTACGACCATACTTTTTGGCTCACCCTATCACCGTCCTCACCGATCAGCCACTACGGCAAATCCTCCAGAACCTTGACGCCTCGGGAAGGCTAATCAAATGGGCTATCGAGCTGGGGGAATTTGACATCAAGTTCCGCCCGAGGACTACGATCAAGGCGCAAGCCCTCGCCGACTTCGTAGCCGAGTCCACTATACCCGCTGAAGACTCGCCCGAGTAGTCCTCCGGGCCCACGTGGGAGTTATACGTCGACGGATCATCCTACGCCGCGGGAAGCGGAGCAGGGTTGGTCCTACTCTCATCGGAAGGGCTCGAGCTTCAGTATGCCTTGCAATTCAGCTTCCCGACCATGAACAACGTGGCCGAGTACGAGGTGCTCCTCTCAGGACTACGCATGGCGAAGCATTTGGGAGCGACCAGCGTGCGCGCATACAGCGACTCCATGCTCATCGTCAACTAGGTAAAGTGAGAATTCAAGACGCAGGAGCCATCCGTGATTAAGTACCTGGAGCAGGCCTAGTCCGCGGTGAAAGAATTTTCTCATTTTGAGGTGGTCCATATCCCACGGGAGGAAAACGTCCGAGCAGACGCGCTGTCTCGCCTAGCGTCGGCCACCCCAGTCTCCAACTCGCGGTTGATCCTGATAGAGGAGTTGTCAACACCGAGCATATACGAGCCGGCACCCCAGGTAAATGCCATCGATTATGAGCCCTCCTAGATGGATCCCCTCCTGGATTTCCTTCTTCGACAACAGCTCCCGAGCGACCGTGCTGAGACTCGACGTACGCAGGCGAGAGTAGCCCACTTTACCGTCGTGGACGGTAGATTGTATCGCCGCTCCCTCTCAGCCCCATTATTGAAGTGCTTGTTCCCTACGGAAGCCGACCAGGCCATCCAAGAGATTCACAAAGGGCTCTATGGAAGCCATATTGGGGGGCGATCACTCGCGAGGAGGCTAATCCGGTAAGGGTACTGGTGGCCCACCTTGCAGCAAGATTGCCTCAATTATGTCCGAAGGTGCCCTCAATGCTTGAATAACCCTTGTGGGATTTTGATTTGCGTGAACTTTTCCTTCATAACATCATCAGCTTCCCCAGGATAGATGGTTGGTGGTGTAGCTCGAACAAAGTCTCCAGTTTGAGAGACATGTGAGACCTCGTGCTGTTCCATGTAGCCTAGAGGCGGTGGAGGGAACCGATCGTCTGTTTTTGATATTGCTTTCTTCTGGTTTGCAGGAATTTCTTTCTTCTTTGCCCCTCGGGATACCTCCATATAGAACGGTGCATTGAGCATGTGACACTTCAAAGGGATGCAAGTCTGTAAACACCCTTTCTTCTTTACCATTGTGGCAGTACTTGATACATTGGTGTAATGTGGAGGGCACTATCTGGTATTTATGCAGCCAAGGCCGTCCCAGTAAGGCCTTGTATGTAGTATTAGAATTTATGACTTAGAATTGCACTGTGGTGGTGAAATCACCCAATGTAAGGTTGAATTCTGTCACTCCGAGCGGGGTTTCGCACTTCTGATTGAAACCGGTGATCCTCATATCTTTCACTTTGGTGAGGTCCATCTCAAAATAGTACTTTTGATAGATGCGGTAGGGTAGGATGTTTACAGCAGCTCCTGAATCTATCAGAATCTGACTTAATGGCTGACAGTTGAGATACCCCCTCATATACAGAGGCCTGTTATGATTGGGGTCAGGAATTAACATGTCATCCTCCGTGAATGTAACAGCTAGCCCGGAGTTAACCTCTGTCAGGAGTGCTTCATACTGAGCTGGTGACTGCAGAGCATCGATAATAGCTTGGCGAGCTTCTTCGCTTAAGGAAAGAATCTCCCATATAGAAAATCTTGTAGGGAGTTTCTTCAGCATCTTCATAATTTGGCTGCCCACTTGGACATTGGACAGTCGCATCTCCTCTACCTAGTGGGGCCTTGGAGGCTCATGGGGTGCCTGCGGCATGGCTTGTCCTTCTCTTGCTTCCTTCTTTTGAGGGGACTGTCGGGGAGTCTCCATTGGGGAGGTTATCTCTGGTGCTGAGGGAGGATCGATGATTGTTTTATCTTTCTTTTTGAGCATCACGGTAGATGGTTGTCAGGGATTTTTGTCTTCAGCAGTAGTATTCTGAGCCGGCCATTTGCCTTCCAACATGGACAGAAATTCAATGAATGACGGAGCTTCATCACCTTCCTTTGCTTTCGCGTAGAGGCCTGACGGGGGAGGAATTTCAATGCCCTGAACTTCTGGCTCTGGTATCTGGTAGGGTTGTTCACCCCTGAAGATAATGTTATGGTTAGCTGGAGGTAGGCGCCCCCACTTTCTCCTAGAGCGGGTAGCATGCATTGAGGTTGAAGCCTCAGCTTGATTTGCTTCCAGTGATGGAGTGGAAGGCTCCCCTTGATCCTCTTCCCCTGGCAGGGTAAACAGTGCTGATAGAGTATTACATTGCAATGTGACTGTTTTCCTCTTGCTTTTTGGTTTATTCTTCTTCTGGTGTCTTGACTCAGCCAGTTTATGCCCCCAGAAGAGATCAGCTTCAGCTTCTTCTTGCTCCCTTTCTGGTTGCTCTTTGATGGCTAATTCTTCTAGCCATTTCCAGAGGACATGATCTTTCACCAATATTGGCTTCAACTCGGGCTGTTCGTATTCATCGAGCTGGTTAATGTATTACTTCAAATGCTTAACCTCGGGGCTTATCTTCTTATGAGTAGGCAGCGGAGTTTGCTTCCTCCGATTGTGAGTAAATATTCAGATGATAGGTGGTGACTCCATAGTGTGCCATACAGGGTTTATTGGATGCGAGGTTTGTTTTGGAGTAATACCTCGAATAGAGGCACCTGATGTTCCAGAGATCGATGGCCTTCTTTTAGTCTTAGCTGGTACTGTTTGCCCTCCCACCTGATCCTTGATGAGAGTAAGAAAGCAGGCTTCATATGTATGTTGTGTGCAAGCATCAACAGCTTCTTTAGGCAATTGCTAGTACAAGGAAATCATATTGATAGCTTGCCTTATCACTGGTGGCTCATGGGGGCGTGGAGGGTCCACTTGGTGCTCCCTCATTTGTAACTCACCCTTCCTGATCATGCTTTCCATGACATCTTTGAAGACATAACAGTCCTTAATGGCATGTCCCAGTGCCCGGTGATACGGACAGAACATGGGGTCATCCTTCTTTGCTGCATCAGCAAGACTTTTTGGCTCAGGCAATGTTATCTTATTGTATTTATATGCCCACTCAAACAATGCCCTTGTCTTCTCTTTGGGAAATGAGTATGATTTCTTCATTTTGTTTCTCAAAGAGACACCCTCTTTCTTCTCCATTACCCCTACTGGCGGAGGGGTAGATGCTACTTTGGCCTTTTCTTTTTGCTAATCAAAGGTTCTAAAATAAACAATGTTTGCTTCAGTTGGCGCTGACTGCCGCTCAACAGCTTTCCCTTTCTGAACAACAGGAATATTGGTTGCAGGATGTTTGGATAGGAAGGTCTCGACCTTTGCCACCACATTGTCGAGGCAGTCAAACGTCCTGATATCCGTTCCAATCATCTTTTTATTTGTACTGTCACACCTGCTTCTAGTAATAGCGAGGAAACACACAACACACTAAAATTTGCTGGCCTTGTCTTAGAATGTTTCTATTTATTGGAGCCACATGAGGCCAGAGATTTTGACATTATAAAAAAAATTCATTCAAAGATATAGAGATCGGGTCAGCCCTTCTCTTTCTTTGACAGACTTAGTGGTCGAAAAGATGAAGCTTGGTGAAGAATTAACTCAGTTTACTGATAGGTGGAGGTCAATGGCCAATAGATTGAATGGTACACTTTCGAAATCTGAGCAAGTCAAGATGATGATTGCTAATGCTACTTCAAGATTCCGAAATGTCTTGGCCATGAATAAGCTAGATACAATAGGTGAACTCTATGAGAGAGCCCAATAAATTCAGGCGAATTTAGTGGATTCTTCCATCATGGATATGTTCAAGCAACATAGTCTGCATGGAGCAAATGAACAATTGGATGCCATCCATCACCCATATAGCCATTCTGCTAACCAGCCATCCTTCATGTTCGCAACCACCACTACCACAGGACCCATATTTTTGTCCATACCGTGAAACTGCTCATCCACTTGGGCATCCACTTGTCCCACAACATACTTATCATCATCCACCTAGGCATGCATCTGCCCCAATGTAAAATGTTGCACCTGCTCCATTACCATCACAACAACCCCAACCTCCACAACCTCCTCCACAGCCCCAGTCCCTTGCTCAGGCTAGCGTCATCAACATCACCCCTAACTCCCAAACTATTTGGTGTTGCAATAATGAGCCACTGACTCAACAGCCCTCACCACAACCATCCCCTTTACCCTTCACTTCCCTTAACCCTCTTCGAAGTAAATCCTCCCATTTGTCCTGCACTTCTGCTAACCCTCCATCAAATAAACCCCCTATTAAAACCCTGCAACCCATCGTTACCCCTACCTCTACTACCGCCACACCACCTAAGCCTCCCATTGCTAAACCATCTGTTACCATTATCACCCCAATGCCTACCAAGCATTCCCAACCACTACCTAAGGCATATAATCCCTTACCACCATTGAATGCCACATCACCACCATCTAAGTCTTCCATTATTAAGCCAATCATTGTTATCCCTACACCAACTATCCCTAGTCAACCACCACCTGAACCATCTAACTCGTCATCACTACCTCCACATGTGCCAATGCCAGAGCAAGTTCCATCCATACCTTTATCCACATCCATGCTTGGGCAAACTTCGTCTACTTCTGAGCCAAAAGAAGAGCCCTCCACCACTCGCGAACCCATCCTTGCCATCACCCATTTGCCTACACCATCTAAAGCTCTTAAACCCTCCATGTCTATTAAGCCTTCCACGACCTCCACTTCTCAATCCCTTACCACCCAACGGGGCAGGCATGCACTATTGAGCAAATAATTTAAGTCTACTTTTCAAGGGCACAGCAAGTTGAAGAAGAAAGACCTGATGCTGGGTAGGCAGCTCCAAGATTGCATATACCGAATGCCAATGCATCCTCATACTAGGCATATTTAAGCAGACTAAGTCTCCACCTCTACAAATAGGCATCAACAAGGGTGCTCGAGGGTTGGTGTCCTGCAAATCAATGGTCAAAACAATAGAGGTCACATTGCTCATTGAAAATGATACTTTCTAGGCTCTCATTACCCCTTGTTCGGTCATTGTTCAAATGACTAATCAAGAGGAGGGGTTCTCCTCAAGCATAATGATGACACATTCCACTTCAAAGGAGATGTTAAACACTATTCCAAGGGGCGGGTAAGGGCAGTCCTTATTGGAAGCTTTCGATATCATGTCTACTTCATCCCAACTTCCATGCAAAAGGCAAGTGCCCGTGTTACCCGATGCATTCCAGAGAGATATTCCAAGCTTCCTAGGTAGTGTTCCGAAAATGAAACTCTTTATGCCTAAGGCCGAACCTCCAATGATAGATACTGTCTACTTATCAAGGGAGCTATTTCGAAAGGAGCCATTCCATGTCAAGATTTCTATTTCACGAGCGAAACTCTCAAATTTTTACTATGATTATTTGCCAAGGGAGTTGTTGTTCATTTTTGAATGTCCAAGGGGTCTTATTAAAAGTCCATCAAATGAGAGACTTTGGGCACCAACTGCACCAATTGAGCTAGTTGACCAGATAAAGGACAAGGTCATCTGTCTAGCCACATCACTGGAGAGGGCATGCGAAGTCAAGATGCCAAGAAGCTATGTTGAAGGTTGAGAGGCTGCACTGTAAGGCCAAGAAGAGGGGAAGGCATAAAGTGAAGCTTAAGGCTAAGAAATCCCTTGTTGAGGGCCCCCCATTAGTCCATCGACTTCCTATCCCACTCCTTCACTGCTCTTGCTACTATTCAACTTCTTTTTGTGGGCAATCCATTAGCTGATGGGACACTTTCCATCATCTAAATCTACGCAATTATGCTTCTCCTCTTCTCTAGGGTCCCTGGACCCTCATATTCCTCCTCGTCCGTGGCCTCTGGATCCCACTTTGTTTAGTTCCTCATAAGCAAAACAAGCGCCCCTCCGCTCCACCCCCACCGCCACCGACCACCGTCGCCTGGGAAGGAGCAGGAGGAAGAGGAAGAGGAGGAGGAGGCCCGATAAGAGCTGCGATCGCCGGCAACCATGCACGGCACGCACCTTCTCCTAGAGGAGCCCGTCCGGATGGCCTCCATCCTGGAGCCGTCCAAGCCCGTGCGTAGTTGCTGTCACTCTGCTCTCTGCCCGTCCCGATCCGGCGAGATCTGTCTCTCCCTCTTCTGTGGCCTCCCCTTTTACTCCGCTCTCTCCGTCCTTAATGTTGGGGAGCGGGGAGAGGGAGAGCTGGGATCGGAATCCCTAAATCGGACATCGCCTCCTCCGGCGATGCCTCTGTTGTTTTCACCACCTTCTCTCTTTGTTGTTCTTGTTTGTTTGTTTGCTTGCTTGTTTTAACTCTTGTTAGCGACAGAGCTTTTTCCCCGCCATGACCAAGATCGTGGGGACCCTCGGGCCGAAGTCGCGGAGCGTGGAGGTGATCTCGGCCTGCCTGAAGGCCGGCATGTCTGGTACCGGCTGCGCCATCCGTTGAGAGCTTCTTGCCAACTTCCATCACATGGCATGAACCTGCCGACTGATTGATCTGTGGACGTCTTGCAGTTGCACGGTTCGACTTCTCCTGGGGAGAGATCGAGTACCACCAGGAGACCCTGGAGAATCTCAAGATCGCTGTTAAGAGCACCAAGAAGTTGTGTGCGGTGCGTTCCTGAATTTTCTGTCACCTCTGTTCTTGAGCCCTCCATCGGTCTGACCTGTACTTCCCGCTTGTCCTCATCTGCATGTTCTTTCGTCACCTCTTGTCTGTAAGTTCCGTTCATTGTTTTTTTTTCCTACACAGCACAAAAATGGAATAAAAAAATAACACCATTTACAGAGAAGAGTTAATGCAGGTGTTCTAATCATGTTTGCTTCAATCATGCAAGCAAAGTTTGATAGCATGCTTTACTGCTGGTGGACTATTTTGATGGAACCCATAGTGTTGATGTGTACCCATCTGTGATTCTGTGCAGGTCATGTTGGATACTGTGGGCCCAGAGTTGCAGGCCATCAATAAGAGTGAGCATGCGATTGTGCTAGAGGCAGATGCATTTGTCGTCTTGACACCTGATCAAGATCAAGAAGCCTCCTCGAAACTGCTGCCAATAAATTTTTCTGGACTTGCAAAGGCAAGCTATTTCCTTCATTTCGCCTCTTGCAGAGAATTATTTTTGTGCTATTTCCTTCATAATTCTCTTTGTCGTCTGCGTGGGCCCAATTTTAATGTTAGTACAGTTGCTCACAACAAGATGAGCGTAACATGAACGTTTTCTTTTCAGCCAATTCCTTAAAATGGCAGGTTTGCTAATGTCCCGTCAACTGAGATAAGCAAGGTGGTTGCTTTGTATGAAATGGGGACTGGAAGATGGGTTAGTGCACTCACAAATTCACACAATTCTTTAGAGATTTGGATCTCCCAAATCGTAGCATCCCGGTTGATGGGGGCATGATGATGGATCCATGATGACAAATATAGTTCTATGTAACATTCTTGATATATTTGTCTACTTCAAGTACTAAAATATGGCTGTTTGCTGCATGTGCCTATATTGTTTTGCCCAGGTGAAGAGTTGAAAACAGAGGTCCCGAGTAAGAAAAATGTCTCATTTTGAGGATATTCCTGGAACCACGTTGATTATTTATCTGTGTTTCTATAATGAGCTTGTGATTATCACAATTTAGGCATGGATGGGACTGTTCTGCAGAGATTGCACTCTTTCCTTGGTCGAATTTAATTTGTTTTATGTTGTTCTCTGCAGTCAGTGAAGCCTGGGGATACCATCTTCATTGGTCAGTATTTGTTCACTGGGAGTGAAACTACTTCGGTATGGTTGGAGGTATCATTACATTGCTCTGGAATGAGTTGCTCTTTTGCCAGTACCTGCAGATGATTTTATTTGCCATTAAGAATATACAAAGCTTTGCAATAATCAATATTAATCTAGTATCAGACAATTGTGTGGTCACACTTTGAGGAGATGCAGCCTCATAGTCTTGGCATTGGAGTGAAATCCCATCTGATTGGATGACACAAAACTGATGAAATCCAATGTCCCCATCAATGGTAAAGCTTTTTGATTTTACATTTGTGTCACCTGATCAGTAGGCATTTGCTGTCCCAGAGCCAATATTGGCTATTCTCCAAGATATTCTAAAAATTTCACACTCTGATCTCGTGGTTACATTGGTGGAATTCTACTAAATTTACTCATGTAGTTTATTCTCTTGTTTTGCTTTACAGGTGACTGAGGTGAAGGGGGATGATGTTGTTTGTGTGATAAAGAACGGTGCTACTCTTGCTGGTTCTCTGTTCACATTGCACATCTCTCAAATCCGCATTGATTTGCCTACACTTACCGATGCTGACAAGGAGGTAAGCGGATGCAGTCCGAAGCCTATCTTCCATCTTTCTTATTGTAGAGGCACTATGTGTATGATGCTATAACTCTGGTTTTCATAAGTAATTATAGTGATCCACTAGTCCACAGCAATAATGTACAATTGACGCTGGCATCAGGTACCGTGTGTTTCTGTTGACCATGCCATTTCTGTGTTTCTTGTCTTTTACTTCAGGAGCGAGCATGGCGCCGAGGCGGAGGACTCACTCTCAGCAGGGATAGTCAGTAGAGGTTCAGGAGATACAGTAGGAGGTTCAGCAGGAGTAGGAGGAGCAGAGTAGAGTGCCACCAACGGCCACCGAGGCAGCGGATACTGCAAGGATTCCGGGGGCCAAGGATTTCTTTCGTGACATGTACCAGCTTATGTCGCAGCAGTTCGGTAGAGAGGCTGGTGAGGACTCGTCGACCAAGGGTGGGATAGGTCAAGCAGTAAGGGATTTCATGCAGTTCCATCCACCTTACTATGACGGCTAGCCAAACCCTAATCTGGCTCGGAGATGGCTCGACGAGATGGAGCGGTGTTCAGTTCCATGTGGTGAACTGCGGAGAATAAGGTGATGTTGGCCTGCAACCAGTTGCAGGGCACGGCTCGAGAGTGGTGGGATTCTAAGTGGAAGACGTCTTTTCAGTCTCGCCCCCTTGAGCAGATCTTGTAGAGTAACTTTGTTAGTGCTTTCGAGCATGCTTACTGCCCAGAGTATGTTGCCACGTAGAGGATGCGTCAATTTTTGGGCATGGTACAGGGCGACATGTCCATGTTGCAGTATAGGGCCCAATTTGTTGCGCTGGGTCGTTATGCACCTTATATCATGGAGCATGAGAGGGTGAAGACCGAGCAGTTTATCCAGGGCTTGAGGCAGGAGCTGAGGCACCATTTGATCATGAACACTGCCACTGATTTGGAGACAGCTTCTCATATAGCGGCATCTTTGAAACTGGATATGCAGAGGACACGAGGACCAATTAGCCAGGGGCAGTCCTTGTCAGGCCACAGCCAGCAGACGACTACCAGCAGCAGAGCACGTTCTAGCTTCCTTCTAGAAGTTCGGGAGCTTTGACTCCAACAGCTTCAGCGGCGGATTCTGCATCTTTCGCCGCCAAGATCAAGAGGTTCTTCAGGAAGGGTTTCCAGAAGAAGAAGGAGGGCCGAGAGCAGCGGCAGGCTTATTCGGGCAGTGTTCAGCAGTTGGCACCTTTGTAGGGGCACGGGTCAATCGGTGGTTCTCGTGCGGGGTGTCCCTGTTGTGGCGAGTCGCATCTAGGCAAGCAATGTACGGTGCTAGTGATCTGTTTCAGATGTGATCTGCCAAGACACATGGTGCGTGACTGTCCACAGCAGCCGCGTCAGCCACCCCAGTTTTCTCAGCAGCAGCAGTAGTACCCAAAGTAGTAGTTTCAGCAGCAGGGGCAGTATCCGCCACTACCCCGGTCAGAGAGTGTGAGCAGGCAGAGAGCTCGAGGCCAGGTTTCCCACATGACTAGGGCAGAGGCAGAGTCATCGCAGCTTGTGGAAGGTACTGTTATGATGTTGGGTTGCGCAGCTCGAGTTTTGTTTGATTCTAGCACATCACATTCATTTATATCGGAGGATTTTACACGGAGTGTCGAGAACCCGGTGTCCCAGATGTCGTGTGATTTGGCTATGGAATTACCTTCTAGCGATTATATGTTTACCCCATATTGTTTCGAGAAGGTTCCAGTGTGGAGTGAAGGGCGGAATATGCCAGGCAAGCTTTATGTATTGCACCTTCAGGATTACGATGTGATTTTGGGCATGGATTGGCTCGAGGCTCATGGAGCGATGGTGGATTGCGGAACGAAGAGGGTCTACTTTCATCCTCCCCATAGACCCACGTTCTATTTTCAAGGTATCCGATCTAGCTCGCCTCGCATTCTCATTTTCGCTATTAGGGCCCATAGGTTGCTTGATGCCGGATGTCATGGTTTCCTTGCTTCTGTGGTGGTGGTAGACAAACAGTGCCCGGATGTGGAGGACATTCCGGTGGTGTGCGAGTTTCTCGATATTTTTTCGGAGGATTTGCCTGGATTACCTCCCCAACTGGAGATTGATTTTGTTATCGAGGTTGTGCCTGGCACGGGACCTTTGTCGAAGGCTCCTTATCACATGGCTCCTACTGAGTTGAGGGAATTGAGGGCGCAGTTGCAGGAGTTGCTCACCAAGGGGTACATTCATCCTAGTTTTTCCCCTTGGGGTGCGCCAATATTGTTTGTGAAGAAGAAGGATGGTAGTCTGAGGGTGTGTGTTGACTACCGACAGCTGAACGAGGTAACCATTAAGAACAAGTATCCCTTGTCGTAGATTGATGATTTGTTCGATCAGGTTCAGTCTACTCGAGTGTTCTCGCAGATTGATCTGCGGTGTAGTTATTATCAGCTGCGAATTTGTGAGTCTGATGTGGAGAGGACTACTTTTAGCACGAGGTATGGGCATTATGAGTTTATGGTGATGCTGTTTGGGCTCACCAATGCCCCTACAGCGTTCATGGACTTAATGCATCTGGTGTTTCATCCCTACTTGGACCAATTCATGGTCGTGTTTGTGGATGACATCCTTGTTTATTCGAAACAAAAAATGCATACATCTCATCTGGAAGCTATGACGCAGAAGCAGGGAGGCCACGTTGATCTGACCAACCCATGATGTCCCCACATCCAGTTTTTCGAGTCCCTCAATTTTGCCGAGTTTACTCGAATGAGTCTATGTGATTTCACTCTGATTTGACCAGCAAAAAATGTGCTTTATGCGAAGCCGCTTTGAGTGTTTCGTAATTCAATGAGTCATTGTATTCCCATATCCTAGTATTTTTACTTGCCTTTGTTTAGGTCTTGTATCTCCTTGAGCACCGGATTGCACTTTCGTCCCCTCAAGTCCTGCAGCGCCATGCTAGGGGCCCCCCCATGGCCGCAGATACAAGCCTCTTAGATTAATTATCCTTCTTTGCCTTTGCCAATGACTTACTTGATCACTCGATGCTCATGTGACCCTGCGTGAAGCTTATTTTCTGCTAGAGAATCCCCTTGAGCGTGTTGCCCTCATTAGGCTTATTTCTTTGCCGAAACACCCATTTATCAGGTCGCCAGGCTCCCTTGCAAAACGGGCGTTCCGGAGGGGCATTTGTAGACGCCTAATTTTGGACATCCTGTGGATCGATCCCCAATGGCCCTTCGCATGAATGACGTTAATTGTGGCACTTGGGTTTTCGATGTTTGACTTTTAAAGCCCAGCCCGTAGCCTTAAGCTACTGGGCCTCATCCACTTAAGGGGCCCAATGGCCATGGTCTGGGCGGCCAAAGTGTTGGCCGCCCCTCACTCCTGGGCGACCAGGGCGATGGCCGCCCTGGTCTGCTGGGTAGCCAAGGTCCTGGCTGCCCACCCTTCAAGGCGACCAGGGTGCTGGCCGCCCTCCCCAGCTGGGTGGCCAGCCTCCTGGCCGCCCTCCCCTTTCAAGGTGGCCAACAGTTTGGCCGCCTTCCTCTGTTTACCCGGTCAGAGAACGTGGCCCTGCTCGTGGCCACATTCTCTACCCCGTTCTGCACGATCTCCACCCACATTTTTGTAACTCCCAACTCATCGAACAAAACTGACAACCTCCAGTGAGAGAAAGGGGGGATCATTTTTTTTTGGAGGAGTTGGAAGTTCGCACACAGGAGGAGAACGGAGCTCCGGTGGAGAACTCACAGAACTTCATCTTGGAGGCTGCCATCTTCTTCCTACGACCTGTAGCCTGGTTTGAACTTCACATTCCCTGCTTCCTACTTGCATTACAGCTTCTAGGTAAGTGCGTAGTACTACATGTAGTGTCCTTTAGCTCCTAATATTGAGAGGTTTCTCCCAAAAAAAACAAAGGGAAGGTGGATGGTCGAAAGCCTCGGCCATCCTTCCTTCCCACCACCCCCAGGTAACTTTGCCACCATCGTTCTCATGTTCTTCCATTTGTTAGAATAGATACTGCACTACAAGTTTGACTAATGGCCTCCTTTTTTATTTTCTTTTGAGCTACGTTGCAGGACTTCAGCACAAGGGACGAACAGGGCTCCTTGCCCTTGGCCGACCGAGGATGAAGAAGAGGGAACCCACTATCTCCTTATCTTGAACATCTCCCTGCGATCATCACCCTGTGAGGTTCAGGTAAAACAAACCTCTGGCGATCACGTTCTGATATCTTTTTTGTTCCTCTGTAGGTACTCAAACGTCGAGAGATCCGATCCCCAAAGCCCAAGCATCACCATCTCTCATCAATCCCAGGCGCCTACAACGGGGCGTGACAACATATGCCAAAAAAAATATGCAAGGATGCAGACTAGATTTTTAATGTTGACTCCCCCTAAACTTGTGCATGGGTTGACAATGGAGAATGCAACCTATGACTTAATAGAACACATGATGCAATAGAAGTGATACCAATTGATATGCATTATTATGACCTTTTAACATGATATGCATTGGAGTGTATGAGACCACAAGATGATGTAAGCACAAATTATTTGCAATTTATTCTGAACAGAGATGCAAACCCTCAAGCTCCCCCTTTGTCCAATGCTTATGGAGATCAAGACAATTAAACAACATGTTGTACATCCACAAGAGTGATGAGTTGAAATATATGTGCAACCATGGTAGACATCATCAAGAGCAATGATCAACAATGCTAAACAAGAAATTCATATGACTGCTAAATGGTAGCAAGAAGCAAACACCAACTCATCATAATACCAATTCCATTAGCATGACAAATTTCTCATGAATTAAGCATCTGAGATTAGAGATTTCTAGCATAAGGCGGGGGTATTAATCTGAAGACCAAACTCACGCATAGTGAGAGCTCCGGGCAAGCTTAACCTGTCTTTCTGCATATCACCATTCAATATACAAAAAACTCAGATTAAGTGTTAAGAATGTAATCCAACATAGATGATCATCTAAGAACATGGAGGATGTTTCAGTAGTTCAAGGAGAGAATTTCAGCTTGTAGGATTTATTGGAGATAAGACAAATCTATAATGCAATAACTACAAAGCAAGCGTACCATGCAGAACTTGAACATAAATTGAAAAGTTTATTTACAAACCTGTGCCTTGAGCTTTTATCTATAATAATCTTCAACAAAATTTAAAATTTGAATTTAATAATTATCTACTAATTAAAATTTTAAAATATTAAATTTCTCATGATTATCTTCAATTATTACTCTTTTATCTCAAATTAAGTGATAATTATCCCAACTAATTAAATTCAAAAGTCAAACTGTAACGACCCAAGATCCGGATACCGGGTCTAACCCGATACCATTCGGATCCTGTGTCGCCACTCACGAGCTGGGAAGCTCGGAATGGTTAAAAAGTTGGTGTGGAAATTCGTTGAAATTCTAACAATTCATAGTAAATAAACTACACAATTTAATATGTTAACTTACAGAAAAGAAATTTACATTTTATAGCAATTAAATAAATCTACAGATTCCAGTCCACAAGTACAGTCAATGAAAAGGAAACGTACTCTACTGTGGGGCCCAACCCCGGCACTGGCAAGCTGGCATGCTATAGGTCCTCCGACCGGGAAGCTCCACCTCCAGGAGAGCACTAAACCTGAAAAATAGGGTGCGACCCTCATCTCACTAGCTCAGTAGAGGTCCTACGGATCCCCACCGCAAATGAAAGCAATAAACGGCAGTAAATAAGCGACAGTAATAATAAAATAAAAATGGTCGGGATGGCAGAAACGACTAGCTAAGGAAACATAGAACTCTACACTAGCCCGGTTCCCAATCCGAGAACCTCAACCTCTAGCCAGGATCGCTGACCCATAGAGAATCCATAGCCCTACTACTAAAGCAAAACCTCACAACAGCGCGGCAGTAATCCGTCCAATGGAAAAGCTGACGAAACCACACGGCTGAACACACGGCCTCCGCCCTTGGGAGGATGACACACACTGGCCACCTCAGCCTCAGGCTAAGGCCAGTGAGGGAAACTAGCCCACACACAAGGCGGCCCACAAGCTCAACTACCGGAAGGGCCATGATGGCATTGTCGGTATCTCAACCTCCCCCAGTAAGGGCCAAGACACGCTATTGGTACCTCAACCTTCACCGAGAATGAATCCGCCACTCAGCATACACAACATGGCTAGATACGTCCACTGAGATCTTATACTGCGCCAAGGCCTCATATGCACGCACACTACTTACACCCGGTCTCGGAAGGAGTAGAGGAGACACTCACACACACTGCAACCTCGGACTAGCTGGGGTCCGCACCTAGCACCCGTTAACATGGTCGTGTCCAGCTACCTAACACAGGGTATGCACCACTAGTCTGTCAGTAACATACTCTCCCCAACCACGACACACTAATATGTTCCTGATAGTCTGCCCCCTAGAAGGAGCATTGTACACACTGGGCGGTCTCGCTCGGTCCAACACAATCGGCCACTAGGATGCTCCACAGCCACGTGGAGTCCCAACCGAGCCCTCACATCCGCAGCTCTGCGGATGGCAACCTCAAAGCATGGTCGATCACAATCTCACGGGGACCTCGAGAAGATGTGTTAACACACGCAAAGCCACCATGATCCACTGTATGGTGCTAGGGCGTTGAGGAATCACCCTCGTGAGGAACCACCCTCGAACCACATGGCCGCACTGGTGGCAATCCACAGAAAGCTCGAGAAAGACATGTACACACACATGAACCACCGTGATCCATGGTACGGCACTAAGGGGTGTTGAGGAATCACCCTCATGAAGAACCACCCTTAGACCACACGGTCGCACTGGTGGACACCGGCCCACAAACTCACACGGTGAAAGCCTCACCACGGGCGCACAAACCACATGGGAACCATGCCGAAATTACATGGTTAAAACCCGTCATGGAAACTCATAATCCTCAAACCACGAGAATTAATCCTCGGGCGATCACCACCCTCACAAGACCCAAATAGCCCAATTCCCATGGGTTTAGATGGGTAAACTACCCATATTCATGTTCAGGGCGAAAAACCACACAACTGGGGTCGAAACGGGCCTTAAAGTCCAGCCCCAGGGGAGTTCGGTCGACTAGCCAATGCTGGTTCGTCGACCTAAATCCCCAGGGGCAAAACCCCTACAGTGGGTCGACACACCCTCCATAGGGTGTCAACCCCATGCTGGGTCGGTCGACCAAACCAAGGGGTTCGGTCAATCGAACCCTGTAGCAGAGCCAGTTTTGTCTCTACTAGAACCGTTCGACCCCTTGGTTGATCGATTCTGGCGACCCCTCAACCGAGAGACTCCTCTGGGGCCCCGTTCCAAGCCGGCTCACCGTCGAGGAGGCCGAACAGCTTGGGGAACCATTCCCCGACCCCGAAAACACTCAATGGGACCCAACGGGTAACAAAACGACGATCGAAACCTCAAATCCGATGATCACCCCGAATTAAACCCGTTTTTCCCCAAAACAAGAACAACGCCCAATCACGACCTTTCCACAGTCGAAAACCAAGGGGAAAGCACAGGAAATCAAGGGGAAACACTCCCTGACATCCAATCTACCCCTACGCTAAGAATCATCACCTAAAACGGTGAAGCAATCTCTCGACCCCAAAACATGCTCAAACCCCAACATAAAGGAAACGTCAAACTATTTGGGAAATGTATTTAAGGATGATTATGAATGAATAAAGGATTGGGTTATTGCTATCTTGCGCGCTTTGTCTTTGTGTTGAATGCACTATGCTCTGATTGACATGATCGATATAGACTCGTCACGACACCTCCGGGTAATCTTCCACGCTCAGGACGTGACACGGCCTAAGGGAGATAGCTACCAGGTCCAGTCAGTCACAAGCACATGTTCAGATAGCCAATCAGGGTCCTCAGTTGGCCTAGGGCATGGCTGGACTGAAACAAAGTTCAATCTACATAACCCAGGTCAATTGAGGTGCCCTAAGTCGACTTAAAAAGAGCTGGGTTGACTAGAATAGGGGTCAAACAATGGGATAGAACTAGCCCACAGCCAGGTCAGAATCAGAAAGCGGTTGAGATCTAGCCGCCACCACCAAGTAGCGGTTCAATGGGGACCGCGTTCGGGTCGAGACAGGGTAGAACAACCGTGAACTCGGACTGCCAAAAATGTGAAATGATTGAATTGGTGGGTTCAGGCTTTAGGGGTACAACCTGCCTAGCGTCCTAGTAAGAATCCCAGGCTCGCGGGGTCTTACGGAGGCCTTGTGATTAGTGGTCCTAGTCTGATGAAAGGAATATCCGAGGGAGAGTCCTGATTATCACAAGATTGCATGTGTAAAATGTAGAAACGGGAGTGAAGCAGTCAGTCAATACCATCGAAGTGGCATGACCGTCAATCAATCTTAATACTGCAATTAACCAATAGTCAACAGATGAGAATATTGTAAAAATTGACAAGTTATGGATAGATTAAACAACATTTATTCTACTTGTTTGCAAGGTTCAACAAGAAGGCATATGATAACAATAGTAAAACATGATCTAAACAAAATGGATACCAACAAGAAATAGGCATGATCAGCATCAAAATTTAGAGTTTCATATGTTCATTCATAGGCCTAATCATTATATGTGTTTATACCCTACACATGTTATTTACACAGAGGGGAAAAATAGAGGAAAACACTATGATCTGACAGTAATCCGAGTGATTATAGTGGCCTGGAGAGGGCTGCTACAGGAGGGTAGCAGTCAGTCAACGATCACTATAATGCCATTTTGACCAAATTCAATCTTTTCCCATGCCCAGGAGGACACGGTCTATCGCACGACTGCGGCCTCAGGTAGCGGTCTCTAGGGTGCTGTTGACGTCAAAAATTATCATATGACATGTACGTCCCGGCACCCGAGAACAAGTCGAGGGCGGAAAGGCCGGACAGACCTCACGGCTTGTCTGATCTGGATGAAAATACACTAGTTGCTCTGCTGCCTGATAAGGAAGTCACCCGAGATGAAGAAATATCCTCGGTCCCTCGAAACAGCGTGGCGAAGGCAACATTAGCGCGAAACTTGAGTGACCTAATCAGGGCACGCGGGATGCCAGGACGGTCTGTGGGAGACTGAAGAGCTGCCTAATGGGGGCAAAAACACCTTGAGCAATTGCCCACACGATGAAGATACTATCTGTGTGTGAGAAACAGGCCTAAGGGCATGATCCACAGTGCCAAAGGCCAAATCAGGATGAAACCTGAGTAATCCAACGTAGGTTCGGTACGCATCAGAAATCACTTGGAATGACAAGACGAAGCCCAAGAGCTTCAGAATAAACACTCCAGAAATGCTGCATTAAATCTAAGGCAGTGCCAAATGTCAAAACATGCACCCGAGTTGGGTCAAAGTCGAAGAAGCCATTAAAGTGGCATCATCCCCCTTGAAACGACGTGGTTACATCAAAAGAGCCACTTAAACCGGCGTGGTCTTGAACCAGCCTTGGCCATTAAAATGGTGCACCCTATTGCCTCTCTCTCCTTGGTTCTTGAAACAGCGTAGGCATGGGCTCCTTGGCCATCAAAATGGTGTGACCTCTTCTCCTGTTTGTTGAAATAGTGCGGCCATGTGCTCCTTGGCTACAAGAATGGCACGCCCCAACCATTTTATCTGATGTAAGGAGGGCCCCTTGGCCTCCTAAATCGGTGCGTCAACCACCCTCCTCTAGTCCTTGAAACGGCGTGGGAGGGGTGCCCTGTTGCCATTCCAGCACTCTATTTTTCACACAGATATGCCGTAGGTGAGGCAGCAAGCGGGAGAAGGAGGAGGAGGAGCTTTGTCCGACGGGGCACTTGATGTCTGTCCACCGGGCTACTGAGGGGATCCTCAAGTGGGAAGGTCTCTTGCATCAACCACCAGACAAAGAAGGTGTGAACCGGTCCGTCCACCTTGAACGTGCAAAAGCAAAAGTCTTCAAGCTCCGCAGTGAATGTCTCATCGCCACAGGTCACTGTCGACCAATCCCAGGTGAGCATCTTCTCTACTCTACCGATGCCTCTATCCACAGGCCACTCGATGGGATCAAGCAAGGTAAAAAGATAGGGAGAGGTGGACCTTCAAGACATACTTGAAAAAATTACTTAAATTGTTAATACTTAAAGATTGCCTGGTTTTTAGAGATATAAAATCCTACTGAGCTTTTAGCTCAAAAATCAAAAATTCCTTTTTTTAATGGCTGCTTGCGTGTTTCCCCGGTGGTTGTCGTTTTCCTTTGACTCGGAGGTAAACTCCAAAGGGCACTTCTTCCAACAACTCGACCATGGGGCGCACGCGAAGAAAGTCTTGTGTTTTAGCTGCTGTCAGGATACGGAGATTTCTACGCATAGATGCCACGTGGTTCGTGTCCAATTGCTGGTAAGAGACGTCCCGTTAATGGGCCACGTACTTTGCGGTCCGGCCCAGTTGACGACTGCTGGCCCAACACGTTGGGCGCTTCGGCCTTTGGGTTTCATCCGGCTGTTCGCGGTCGAATGCGAATAGGACTGCTACGTTACGTGGCCGTGGTCTTTCTAAAATCGGTTAACCACAGCCATATATTCTCGTCTTTGGCCCTTCTCGTTCTTCGCCTCGGCCCTAGTGAAAACTACGTATTAGATCTTTCTGCGACTTCTCGACCGGGTGTTGCTTATGAAGGTGTGCACTGCTAAGACTCCATCCCTTTGTCTCAATGTTTTCTCTTATATGATTACTGCACTGACGTCTGCCTCCTCCCTCCTAGTTGTTTTATCTTTTCCATGTGTTGCAGGGGAGCGGGGAACTAGGTTTTTTTTTCTCCTCTCCTCCCCCCTCCCGGGCATGCTGCCTTCAATCATGTTCGATGGCTGTTCTCTTTTGAATGGGGAATGCTCTCTACAGGATGGGTTTTGTTCTTTGTCGTGATGGATCGTAAGCTTTGGCCTGTTTCTTGTTATGGGCTTGCTTTGTGACTCGTTTCCCTGGTTTTGATGCATGATTCCTGTGCTTTTCGCACTGTCTTACTGGGCAATGTCAGACATGCCTTTCGCCTTGTTTGATCTGGTTTGTTCTTGTTGATGGTTGGTCAGAGATAGATAACCTCTCCTGGTATTGTGAACGAAACAACCAATATTTTCATTGTTGCTAACCTGTAAAGTTTTGAATTTCAGTCAGTTGCATGCTTGTCCTGGATGTGATCAAGCAATTTACCATTAATTTATTCTTTTCATGTTGATGGATGCTTTATACCATAGGTTAGATGTCATCCAAGCATGATGGATTCCCTTTAAAAAATAGTTTAAAACAGAATTGCTTACCGTGTTCCTGTATTCCAACAGGAAGCAAATGGAGTTTTTTGAAATACAACATATTTGGTCACCAAAAATATGAATTATCTAGGATAATTAGCAAAATGGTAATGGTCATTCGTCGATAACAAATTGTTTACCAGAAGTATTCATCAAGTTATGTAGGATGTTCATTTCAATAGTCTTTTAAACTCAACTACGGCCATGTTTTGTTAATCACATGAAATATTAACTAGCTGTAGAACTGTTAATTCAATTATCATAATCTTCATTATCATGAAGCCTCATCTCATCATGGAACGCTGGCTTCGGACATGGGAAGGCCAAGTCTCCAAGGTTTGAACAGATTTTTGTAATCAGCCATTGGCCCGACGCAAAGCCCGACGCAAACTTCCCACTCTTATTAGTTGGTGGTGGTTTTATGGATTGCCCTTTGTAAGAAGGGTGCAGAAATACCCAGTGATTCTACTAGACTGCCAGTGGAATGTCAAAGTAACCATCAGTTAGTCAGTCACCTGCATATCATTGTTTGCCTGGTTGGTGCATTTACTGTTGGAATGTGATCTAGTCAAGACCTCATAAGCTCCACATTTGCATGCCAGATACATACAGAAGGAAGAACACTGTAATTTGAAGAACATATCCTGCATAAATCAATGGAGGAAGTCAACGATCGGTACACAAAAGATGGGACAGTAGACAAGCATGGAAACCCAGCCGATAAGACTAAGACAGGAAACTGGAAGACTTGCCCTTACATTCTCGGTAAAATTCAAGACTTGGTTTGCCTAATGATCGTTCTATAGCGCAGGCATAACTTATTCTCCTCTGGATGAACGAAACTATTTGTGATGTTCATTCATGTCACTGCAGGAAATGAATGCTGTGAGCGATTGGCATATTATGGCATGGGTACCAACCTTGTGAACTATTTGGAAAAGCGTCTCAACCAAGGCAATGCAAGAGCTGCTAACAGTGTTACTAACTGGTCTGGTACATGCTACATCATGCCTCTAGTTGGCGCTTTCATAGCTGATGCATATTTTGGAAGATACTGGACAATCGCCAGCTTCATGATGATATATGTTACTGTAAGTTTATGCACCTGACCTCACGCCGATCTTCTCTATGTTTGCTGTTCAATGGAGCCTGAAATCTTGCTTAATTTGCAGGGTTTGACATTGCTGACATTATCTGCATCTGTGAAAGGGCTTAGGCCTTCATGTCATAATGGAGATTGTCATCCGACCGAGGGCCAAACTGCAACCTTCTTTGTAGCCCTTTATCTGATTGCTCTTGGCACTGGAGGAATAAAGCCTTGTGTGTCTTCATTTGGGGCAGATCAATTTGATGAAACTGATGAATCAGAGAAAAAAAGCAAGAGCTCTTTCTTTAACTGGTTTTATTTCACTCTGACACAGAGAGATCGAAATCGACCCCTTTAAAATAAAAGCTATCCAGGAGTTGCCCCCTCCGAAGAATTTGGGAGAGTTAAGGTCCCTGCAGGGCTGGCTAGCCTACATCCGCAGGTTCATCTCCAAATTGTTAGGACGCTGCCAGCCGTTCCATAAATTGATGATGAAGAATGCATCGTTTAGCTGGGGTCAAGAGTGCCAATCAGCCTTCGACCAGTTGAAGGATTATTTGAAGACCCCGCCTGTGCTGGGGGCACCTGTCAAGGGAAGACCACTTATCCTATATATAGCGGCCACCGAATATTCACTGGGGGTAATGCTCACCCAAAACAGTGATGAGGGAAAGGAGCAAGCTCTCTACTATCTCAGCCGAAGACTGGTAGGGGCGGAAGCAAAGTACACTCCAATTGAGAAAATTTACCTCGTGTTAGTCTTCACATTCAAAAAGTTGAGGCATTACATGCTGTCGCATGAAGTGAGCCTGATATCCAAGGCTGACCCTGTCAAGCACATTCTCTCCCAGCCAATCCTGAAGGGACGTCTTGGCAAGTGGGCCATGCTACTGATGGAGTTCGACTTCACCTACGTGCGGCAGAAGGACGTTAAAGGTCAAGCCATCACAGACTTCTTCGCGGCACACCCCGTGCTCGAAGATTCTCCACTGGCCACGGAGCTGCCTGAAGATGAAACACTATAGGTGGACCAAGTCCAACAGATCGCCTGGCAGCTGTATTTCGATGGTGCTTCGAGAACAGAGACAACCTTGTCCAGGCATACTAAAGTACGGGCCAGAGCCGGCATCGTCCTCAAATCCCCAGACGGAGAAGTATTGCACACTTCCTGTTCTATCAGTAAGCCCTGCACAAATAATGAAGCAAAGTATGAAGCTCTGAATATTGGCCTCCAAGTCACCTTGCAGATGGAGATCAAAATGCTACAAGTATTTAGTGATTCGCTATTGATCGTCAAGTAGATCCAAGGATAGTTTGATGTCTAAAAACCTGAGCTACTCCCTTACTATGCTAAGGCGAAGTGGCTCATGGAGCAGTTCTACTTCATCGAAATAGGCCACGTCGCCAAGGGAGAAAATGCACAAGTCGACGCACTGGTGAAATTGGCAAGCTCATTGGCAGTGCCACCAGATGGATTACTCAGCATCTGGGTGATAAATCAGTGCCAAGTGTCAAGCATGATAGAAGAATCAGAAGAGGAAAATTTTGAGGCCACCACAGCAGAGGCCGTTAGCCTACCCGACTGGAGGGACTCTCTTATGCAGTGGTTCAAATACAAGCAATTACCTAAGCGAAGAGAATAAAAGATCAAGCTGATCAGAACAAAGGACTCTTACGAGACACGGAACGGGATCTTATTCTGGGTCATGGCGAATGCCAAGCAAAAAGTACTCCTCCGATGCCTATCCACCGAAGAGGCTTGGAGGGTCATGAAGGCGGTTCACGCCGGGACGGCTGTTGCACACCAGGCGGGGCCGAAAATGAAGATTGAGATACAGAAGCTTGGCTACCACTGGCCAACAATGTTTGATGACTATTGTAAATATGCTAAGTCTTGTCAAAAATGCAGGAGCACGTGATGGTGCCTAGAAGATCACCCGTGCCGTTGCATCCGACAGTGCCCAGTTGGCCATTTGCCTAATAGGGAACAGACGTCGTGGGTCCCCTACCCACATCATCCGTAGGATGCAAGTACATTTTTGCGGCAACTGACTACTTCTCCCGCTGGGCGGAAGCTGTTGCTCTGAAAGAAGTGACTGGAGAAATCATGGTCAGATTTATCCGTCGCGGCATCATATTCCAGTTTGGGGCCCCCAACCGAATTATCTCAGACAACGGCAGCCACTTCCGCAATTAGAAGGTCTACCGGCTGGCGAAAAAATACAAGATCGACTGGAGGATGTCAACTCTTTACAACTCGTAGGCCAATGGTTTGGCTGAAGCTTTTAACAAGACTCTCTGTACTATCCTAGCCAAAAATGTTAGCTCCAACAAAAGAGACTGGGAAGAGAAGATGTACGAGGCACTGTGGGTGTATCGAACTGTATACAAAACTCCAACGAGTTGTTCGCCCTTTTCCTTGGTATATGGCTCAGAAGTAATTGTCCCCATCGAGTTGGAGATACCCTCCCTAAGGGTTGCAATCCAACACATGCTAGTCCGTGAAGGGCAAACAAATGTCGAGTGAAGGATCAAAGAGCTCTCCAACTTGGAGGGAAAGTGGCTTCAAGTCCAGCAGAATATCCAGGTTTATCATGCCTGGATAGCACGCGCTTTCGACAAGCTCGTCAAGGAGTGCGAATTCAAGAAGGGCGACCTTGTCATGGTCAAAAGAAGAGAGGCCATGGCTGCCAACCCGAAGGACAAGCTAAACGAGAATTGGCTCGGACCCTATGTGATGGGAATCGAGCCCATGCATCCACATTTTATTTTTATATTTATGTACTTTTATTTTTATTTATGTCCTTGCATAAATAGGTGTGCAATTATAGGGCTTTAGTAGCCAAAGGAGTGGCTGTAGAATCAGTCGCATCTTGCTTGGCACGGCGTCCTATTGCCCGAAAGGGGTTGCTAAGATGCACCTTCCGGATGGCTTGAGCTTCCTCCAGGGTAACCTAGATTCTTCTCAAGTCGGACTGTTGGTCTCCCTTGTCACTATCTCTTCGACAGGACTTAGGAGCTCAGACACCGAGCCGACGCTGGTGTCTCTGGGCCGCTGCGGGAGAGTTTTTTTAACTAAAGTGATACTTGCAAGGACCAAGGGGAGATGCTCGACCCCTGGCACCATGTAAGGAAATTTTATATATACGGAAGCAAAGAAGAATACAGGGGGGATACAAAGGACAATGGGGTCCCGGGGGAAGGGGCGTCAGAGGCCGAATACAACATAACATAGGCAGACCAAGGCCCAAACTACCAGACTACACATGTAGAAACAAAGCCCAAAAGAAAGCAAAAGTAAGAGGTAGCAGCAACTCAAGGTGGTACGTAGTTGTAACTCGGTGATGAAGAATGGTTGCGACGTTGAGACCGGTGAGGGCCCGCCGACTCGGGCTGGCGTGGCAGACATCCACGAATGACAAAGTTGATGTGAGCAGTGATGTTGAATGGACCAGCGGGAGGCCAATCAATGCCCGGGATGATGGGAGGCTCAATAAGCATGGGGAGCTGGATGTGGTCTCCAAGAGTCAGAGAAGCGGACAAAGGAGATGGCACGGGTTGCTGATTGGATGGAGGAGGAGGGCCATCGTCGTCAGGAGGGTCGTGGACCACCCGTCTCGTCGCTCACTTCATAGCTTGAGCGAAGGATAGCCGGGGAGTTGTAGACGATTGGGGCTAGACCTTTAGCAAGGTAGGGGTTGGGGCCGGCGAAGGGGACGTAGAGGAGCTCGGGGCAGAAGGCGACCAAGCTGGCGACCCCACGTTGAGACTAGGCGAGGGAGCAAGATCAGAGCAAGAGGTCTATGGTTGCATGGCATCAGGCACTGAAAGGCCCAGGACAACTGATGCAGCACGCTTTGGAGGCAGGCTGGCGGCTGGACCGTCCCCCTCGACGAAGGAGCTCGGCTGGACGAGCGGAGGCGGGGCCACAGAGTGCACAGGGGGTGGCACTGGTGGGGCAGTCGGGTGAGCACAGGAGCGACGGGAAGTCTGCTTAGAGACAACCGGTCCAGGTGAGGAGAGGCATGCCGGTTCCAGACCTGGCACCATGAGGACTTGCACGATGCGGAAGGAGGTAGACTTGCCTTCGGCCGAGCCAGGAGGCACCTCTGAGAGAGACGGGGTGGGGGGGCATGAACCAACCCTGAGGGCACATTGTCAGCGACAAGAGGGTATTCCCGCAACAAGGGAGGCATGACCCCACCAGGCATAATAGTGATAGAGCCCTCCAGGGATGGTGGGGGTGGCTAGTTCTCCGTAATGGCCTAGGAGAGGAAGGGGCCATCCCCGACAGGCGGCCCACTAGCAAGAGGCTCCTGCGCATCGGAAGCAAGTGCGACGAAAGGGTGGTGGGGACAAGGGGTAGGAGATCCCTTCACAGCAAGGAGGGGGGCCACGAGCAGGAGTTCCTCAACGAAGGCAATGCTAGAAGAGCACACTGCCGAGGATGTCGCTTGGGCGGATAGAGGAGCTGAAACATGCACTCCACCAAGCGGCGAGGGGGACGATTGGGCAGCAGCACGGAGGCAGACGTCAAGGTTGGAGGAAGGCATAGGTGGGGGGCTAGTCCCCTTGGTGCCCACAGCATGGGGGCTCACCTCAGCCACTCTGGGGACTACTACCAGGGCGGGATCATCCATGGCAGGAGCAGGTACAGGGGGAGCATCGCAATAGTCGTCACACGTAGGCGGAGGGGCGGGATCGACTGGCAGAGGATGGCAAGCAGAAGGGCCAGCAATGCCCCTGGATGGCAGCGGAAGGCCAGGAATAGGCAAGATGCCGGTGCCAGGGAAGGGGTGCCAGACGTGTCTAGGAGCAATGAATGAAGCTTGGGGGCGTGCCCTGCCTCCAGCAGTAGAGGCATCAGCCCCCTTGGCTGGCGGAGGGATTCCCTTCTTCTTGCAATCACCAACCAGGTGGCCTAGGCAGTGGCAGGAGGAACACCAGAGAGGGGGGTCCGGGATGATCACAGGCTACCAGAAACCACCCGCTCCAATGCCAACCCACACACGATAGTGGAGCTTCTTGGAAACATCCAGCTGGACACAGACCCACACAGCATGGGCCCAAGTGAGGCAGAGTGTGTTGTGATCAATCTTCAAGGTCGGCCCGATGCTGTCGGCGATGTAGAGGATGGATGCTTCATGGTAGAAGTTGACCGGGAGGCCCGGGAGCTCAATCCATACATGGACAAGCGGCGAGTCGATCTCCGACGAGAAGTCCAGCGACCAATGGAAGAACCAGAAGGGGCGGCCATGGACGAAGAGTGACTCTTTGAGGAGGACTTTAAGGAAATCTTCCCGATTGGAGAAGCGGAGGAGGAGATGCTGACGGTCCATGGTGTTGAGCAAGAAGTCCTGCTTGAACTGGAATCACTGTGTGAGGTGAGCCCAGATGTCGGCGAAGGCAGGCCAGCCCTTGGGAGTTCTCGCTATGATGGCAAGGGCAAGGGGGCTACAGGTAAGCTGGACCTCTTCCAACGAGAAGAACATAGCTAGTTCACCGGAGTCGGTGGTGGCAGGGGCATGGATGGTTAGTTGTAAAGTTGGCAGTGTGAAGGAGCTTAGAACCACCTGGGAGAAGGAGGGGGCTACAGTAGAGGGGGGAGGAACTGGGAGGGATCCTCCCAAACCAGCAGCTACAGCAGTGCCCTTTGTCGGCCAAGCAGGCCCACCGTCTGCACGAGGCTGGCCACATCCAGGAGGCACCGATGTTGGAGGCCGGTCAGCAGCACCGGCGCACTTGGTGACGGCATGGAGGGGTGCAGGTCACCCCTGCCCAGAGGAGGGGTCCTGCGAAGAGGGGCCACCGGTAGGAGGGTGACCTTTCGGCAGAGGGCCAGAGGAGGGCACCTCAGCGGCATTCGCGACCCGTGCGGGGTGTTCCCCGGTCGGTGAGTCCAAAGCTATAGTGGGGTATGCCGAAGGAGCAAGGGGGCTGACGAGGCCGGATGTCGGAGCAGGGGACGGCAGCCCATAATGGGGCTCAGTAGGAAACAGGGTGTCGGATCGCGGGGCCGTCCCATGAAGTGGTGAGTGGTTAAACAACAGGGCTTGCGAGGGGAGAGAGTTGGCGATCGATGGGTGGGATGATGCGTCCGATGGTTGCGTATGTTGGGAGGGAAAAACATGGCAGCTAGGGAGAGGTGGAGGGGCTGTCGAGGAAGCACTGGTTATGCCGGCAGGCAATGGGGAGAGAGCCATGGTGTGGGCAGGAACGCCAGAGCCGCAGGCGACCGGTGCTGTGGCACTAGGAGGACCAGCAGCATAGCCAATGGTGCCTGCGGAGGGGGGTACAGGGCCATCCCCGACCAAGCTCTCCACAGGATGACTGGAGCGACCAAGGGTGGACACCTTCACAGCAAGGCCGCTGGCGGGGAGAGACATCGACGGGAGGGCTAGAGGAGAGGGAGAGGGGGGAGGCAGAGAGGCCCCCCCGCCACTGGCCATCGTCGGATGCTGCCAGCCGCAGGGAGAAACACCATGCAGGGAGGGGGAGGTTCCGCGCGGGAGAGGGAGGGAGAGGAAATTGGGAGGTGAGAGAAAGAGCATGGAGGAATGCTGCAAGAGAGTTTGCCCTTCTGAGTTCTACTTTGTCTTCACGTGTTTGACGTAGAAGGCTGAAATAGTTGGTAGTAGGGACCGTAGAGAAAATCCGCTCTGGGGGTATGATGGGTTCGCCCCCGTCTAGGTGGATCCATAGATTCCCAACAAGAATGGTCTTGTCAGAGTTACTGGTGGCAGCGACAGGTTGCTTGCCTTTATGGCCATGATGATGCTTCTTCTGGGGAGCCAAAGGCAATTTCACTCCGAGGTGGTAGACCGAGAAAACTTGACCTATAACTGCTGGTGGCACCAGGCCATCAATGGGCAACACTGGAATCGGCCCCCAAGACCCGAAGTCTGTAGTGAAGGTCGACAACTACGTGGCTCGAGTATAAGCCCTCGCTTGAGCCGATAACATTGTTATGTATGCCCGCAACGACATGCTTGCACTCAGAGTTGACACTGCAGGGGGTGCCGAGATGCCAGTGACCCGAGGCCTTGAGCCTAGTCTGGGAACTGGAGGGACCAGAAGGTGGGATACAGGGCCTTCGGTCCATACCGGGGCCACCACATCCCATAGAGGCAGGCCCATATTGGGAGTCGGCATCGTCGAGTTGTGGGGAATGAGCCCCCATGACGGAGCTGAGGGATGCGGAACCTACCATGAATTACTCACACCAGGCGTCATCCGCGGGAAACCCCAAGGTTACATGCCCGGTCTGTATGTTGAGCAGCCTCGAACTAGGGGCTGATGCACCGGGTGAGGCAGTTGCGTTTCAAAAATTCAGGTCAAAAGGCCCGAATGAGATATTGGGGAGCCCTGCCCCCAGGTCAGGAGACCCATGCGAGGAGCTGGCTCAGCTAAGGCTTTGGACTGACGGCCCGAGTGAGGCACTGAGGAGCCGGGCACCGCAGAGTGGAGTCCCACACTAGATGCCGACTCAACCGAGGCCCGGGCTTGGAAACCCAAACGAACTGCAGTGGTAGGGACAGGGACTCAGGGTGCAAAGCTCGTGTCGGGAGCCGGTTGGAACTGGGCCCGGGAGCTGGTGTTTACCCGCGCAGGAGCTGGTCCGGAACCCCTACGGGGGTCACAACAGGTGACCTGAGTCTGACGTTCGATCTGGTCGCTGAGACTGGCGATGGGTGTGACGCGTTAACGGTGCCAAAAGAGATGGGAGTTGAGGGTGGCAGTGGAGCCGCCACAGGGGCCACACCCAAGAAGTAGGGTGATCCGAAGACTGGGGAAAAACTACCTAAAGTAATCAGCACCGTCAAGTAGCCCACCCACGCATGGGTGGCGATGATGATGGGACCGTAGGTGACAGCCGCCATAGTTGTTGATGCGTCGGACAAGTAGAGGCGACGGCCGTCGACGGTCATCGAACACAATCCGGCAACTAGATAGCGAACTGGAAGCTTTTGGAAAGTGCGAATAGGTGCTCTCCTTCTACCTCTCCTACAAGGACAGGAAAAGGGCACCAGGGCTTCAGGGCTGGCATAGGCTTTCTCTTCAGCAGAAAGAAGGAAGATGGGAGACGTCCCACCGGGTGTGCCATCCTTTTGTTTGCGTGCGGCAGGGTTTCATCGGTGCCGTGTGCGGTGACCGGAGTGAGGGGTAGGGTATAGCTATGGGAGAGATGCCAAAATCTAGTGTGCTTCGGGCACTCCCTCTCGTGGTCATATCTTTCTCAAAGCGGCACCGTGCCACTCTCTCTCTTCTCACGCTCTCCCTTTCTCTCCCTCTCTTCTCCGGCGGCCGACGGAGGTGGACAGGGGCGAGGCAGCGAGGTTCATGGGGTGAGGGACGATGGGAACGGGACAAGGGACGAGGCGGTGGCACGTGGCGAGCCAGTTCGTGAGCGTGAGGCACCGGCGGGGTTTCTAGTGGCGTTTTGCGATGGATCGACGTCCTCGGCACGCAGAATCTTCGGTGGAGGTAGGGGGATGGATCCTTGCCTCTTGTACTTCCTTTCCCACGATTTTAGTAGGCTGTGGTAAGCCAAGTGGGCTTATTTGAGCGATTTGGGGAAAAATCATGATTTTGGGGAGTGAGCCAGATCTAGCATTTTAACGTGTAATTTTGTTGTTTGATGGCATCAAACAATGCTCTTGGGCTTGGGGATGAGTTTCCCCTTTGTTTCCCCTTCACCTGGGAGTGAACAGGACGTGGAATGACATTTTTGGGGCTTTCCCTCCGTTCTCAGATTTTCAGAATAAAAATGGTCCTAATGGGAGCCATTTTTAGGTTGGCGGTCTGGCGATAGACCGCTACCTTCGTGAAGCGGTCTGAGCCAGAGCATTCCAGGTGGCTGGGTGGCCATAGGCAGACCGCCTAGGAGTTGAACGGCCATCTGGAGATTGTCATTTTGGTTACTATATTGTCGACAGGTTTAGCAGTCTATCGCTCGACCGTTTCACCCCTAGACGGCCCATAGGCCGACCGTTTACTCCGTGGAGCCAGCGTGACTCCCGAGGCATTTCTGACTATGGGGTTTTATCCGTTGCATAGTGTCGGGGCTACACTATCAAGGTATGGCCGTTTAGTTCCTTTGAACGGTCTGAAGCTAGACCGTTTGAGTCTTCAACGGTGCCAAGAGGACCATTTGGCTTTTGTGTTGTTGGGTGACTGGATGGCCCCAATAGGGACCGTTCAACTCCTCAATCAGCCTATCGTCGGACCATTTATCTTCTGAACGGTCTGAGGATGATCGTGTGGTATCTCGTTCAGTCCAGAAGTTGGATAGTCCGTGGGAGGCCGTTCACTATCTGAGCGGTCCCAAGAGGGACCATGTACGTTCTCCATGATCCAAGGCTGACTGTGTAGGTCTGTGGCGGAACGGCTTGTTGGTGACCATTCCATATCTTAGGATGGTTTAGGGTGGACCATTTCCTTCCTTGAAGCGGCCTATCGACTGTCCGTTTACCTAGGAATGGCCCATGATGGACCGTTTACTGTGTGTGATTTATCAGAGGTTATTTCCTTGCTGATTCGAGTTCCAAGCGAGTGGACCTTGATTCACGTGCTGACTCGTGGTTTGACTGATGTCGGGCATCGTGTGGGGGCCATGTGTAGGGTGTCGTGGGGTCCCAGAGGTGGTGTTCTCGACTTGTGTTACAGTGAATCGGTGTCATACAAGGAGCGGTCCTTGTACTTGCTCAGTTCAGATGTCATTTTTCGTGACTAGAGATTCTCCTCTTCCAGTGACCTGTCCACTAGTCGTAGCTTTCTACGCACGCGGGTGTGGACCCACCCTGGAGTGGTGGAGAGCATGACCCGGTGAGAAACGATTTTTTGGCTATTTTACTATAGGTCCCCTTGCCTTTGTAGCCCGAGTCCAGCTGGGGGGGAAACCAGCTAGAGGACCCGACCTAGAGCAGATGGTCAGTGTGCGCATACATAGTTGGGGGCTCAAGATGCGCGCTGACAAATGCGACCCCAGCTAGTCCTTGTTCGTGGTACTTGTGGCATGTCTCAGTTTACGCTTGGGGCGTGTAGGGAGACACTTGTGATGCGGTGTAAGGCATCAGGGGACGCATCCGGTCGTTCTTCTAGTGGGCGGTGCTCCCGTCACGTGACGTGAGTTGTCATGTCTGGGTTTCCATTTTCCGTCTGTGAGACGGGATTTTATGTGTGATTTCGGGAGTGTTCCCAGAGTCGAGGTCTGGGGTTTCTAGTGAGCGTCACCGAGGGTTTCCCTAGATAGCGTTGAGTTCACGACGGCGAGGTCGTGACTGTGTTTCTAGACTGTGAGGTTTCGACTTGGACCCTTCAGGGAGGGCAGGCCTCTGTGACTGAGGTGTCGTGACATTTTCCTAGTAGCGTGGCTAGGGCGATTCGTGTCTGGTGGTCCCCCGATCGTGGAATCGAGATGTCGGGTGCGTGGCTTGGTTGTCCCCCGACGGGAGACCATGTCGTATTTTTCGTCACAATAGGAGTAGCTGTAGAGCCGAGGTTTTACCGGCCGTCGTAGGTTACTGTTCCTGTTGTTGCTGCTATTCTTTCGGTAGTTACTACTTTCCATACCGCCATTGTTTCTTAGTTGGGGTTCCGCGGGATCCCTACTGAGCCAGTGACAGGAGGCTCACCCCTGGTTTTCAGGTGCGCTGGCTCTTCCTCGGGATTCGAGGACGTCGCGTGGAGGTTCTTAGCTGCCAGCTTATCGGGCCGAGTGTTCACTTGGCATGTGGTATGTTTTACTGCTTTAGATTGTACTTTCTGTTGGACTGGACTATTTGCAATGCATATCTATTCACCCAAATCTAGGGTTTATCTCAGTTACTAACAATTGGTATCAGAGCACTGGGCTCCTCGCTTATAGGTTTAACAACCTAGGAGTATGATCCTAACAGTAGTTGAATGGAGAACCACAATCAGCTTGGTCTGCAAGACGGCCAGTCCACTAGTTGGCTACCACTCTTTAGCAGATATAACTATCCCTATTAGAAGATCAGGATGATAAACTACATCAAAGGGGTAGACTATGATCTATGACTAGTCATAGCTGAAGGTGACAGAGTAGTCACCGGACCACCATCATAATGGAGCAGAGAAGACAAAGAACTAGCGTCACTAAACGCTCAAGCTCTCAGCCTGATGTTTTGTGCACTCAGTCCAGAAGAGTTTGATAGAGTATGCACCTGCTTCACAACCAAGAAGATCCGAAACAAACTGAAAGTAGTGCATGAAGGAACGTCCCAAGTCAAGGAGACCAAGATCAATCTCTTCGTCACAAAGCATGAGATGTTCAAGATAGAGAAGAGTGAGACTATAAAGAACACGGAAATGAGATTCACATCCTTGGTAAACAGTCTGGAAGCCTTAGGTAAGAAGTATGATGACAACGAGCTAGTGAGGAAGATATTGTATTCCTTGTTACCTGAATGGACTCCCAAGGCCACAACCATTGAGGAGGCTCAAGACCTCACCACCTATTCCCTATCTCAACTATTTGGACTACAAACCCAGAAGGAAAGAGAAGACTCCAAGAAGAAGACCCTTAGTTAGAAAGCCAAGGCTCAGAGTAACGATGATGATACTCAGTCCATCTCTGGTGATGACAGTGATGAGATAACTATGTTATCCAAACGACTTCAAAGGATTCTGAAGAACAAGAAGAAAGGCTCCCCGACCAGAAGAAGTGGTCCCAATAAGTAGAAGAAGTGGTCCCAATAAGTTGAGATGTTATAATTGCGGCAAGCCTGGACATGTGAGATGTGAATGGCAGAAGAAAGCCAAAGGGGACCACAAGGATAAAGGTGCAAACAAGAAGCCTACCAAACCTACAGGCATTACACAAAAGAAGTAAAAAGTAAAGGCCATGGCAGCATGGAGAGATGAAGATAAATCTGAATAATCAAAGAACTCCAGCTCTGAGGAGGAAGAATAGTACATAGGTCTCATGGCAGATATTGAAGACCTTGAGGCAACCCCTGACAGCCCTTTTGATGCATTTGATGATTTTTGCAGTTAGGAGGATCAGGAGTTATCGTAGGATGAGTTGTTAATGGGTTTTCCTAAACTTTGTTATTTCTAGAAAGTTCGTCGACAATTAAGGTCTGGGATACGACCCTGAGATGACTCAAAAGTTAAGACGTAAGCATGCACCTATTACGTTTGTTAAATCTACATCTTGCCCACATGCATGCACACATTGTGGTAAGTCTGGTCACGCGTCACTTGCATGAAGACACCGTAGGCCTTCCACTGCATATTATAGACCTGTGCAGAAGAAGCCAGTGGAGGCAAGGAGCTACAACTAGATTGGATTAAATCCAGTATGCATACCCAGATTAAGAGCCACACGTGTCCGGTTCCTAGGCCGGGGCTGATGGGCTGGAAGGAAGAGTGTCCGGCGGCTGACTGCAGTTGGGCCCAGTGCCGGGGCATGTGGAACTGGGCCGCACAGTGCGCGGTAGAGAGTAGGCCCAGCTTAAATGGGCTACTACTAATAGGCCCATCGGGGTCCTGGGCCGGGATTGGCAGAGGGCCGACTGCGTGTGAGTCGCGACGACCAATGTGACTGGGCCGCCGGCCGAAAGTGGATGCTGGTCCGTATTTAGATGGGCTACAATGCCCACAGTGGGTCGCTAGGCTTGCGAGGATCAGAAGGTGGATCCAGATTGGCAACTGGGATCGCTGCAGGTCCGGTGGCCGTTCCCTCCTCGGCACCTTTCCACCATCAAGCAGCACAGCCAAAAGCGCTGTAGATCTGAGGCAGCTGGCGGCGTGGGAGGTTGCCATATCCAGCCTGATGCAATCCTTGGAAGGGGTTGCCTGTGGCGCTGGCAGGGCGGTGGAGGTGGCCGCAATGATCGGTGGATGAACCTGAACCGACTGGGGCAGGTCTGCATGTCTAGGTGAGCCGTCTGATGCTCCCAATCCAGCGGCCAGGAAGCAGCCTCCAAGAGGGGCAAACGATAGGGTTTGCGCTATCTGGTACTTCGCTGCCTTGGCCGGAGCATCACAGGAATCATCCGCTGACCATGCTGCGCCATCGAGAGGTTCACCCAGCATAGCAGAAGCCGACGTCGGGTTTTGGGCAGCGGACCGCGACGAAGCAGCCACCACAGTAGTAGGATCGCGGGTGGCGCCTGGCGATAGGTACGAGAGGAGATGGGAGATAAGTGTATTCGTTAAAAGGAAGATGGTCAACTTAAATTGGCACATCCGCAAGTGATGACGTCTTATATCATATTGTGCGACACTTCATTTCATCTCAACAATAAATTTAAATTTTTATTTATTTTTAAATTTATTGGGGTACGCGCGAAGCTGCCGAGAAGGCTCTCCGGTCGCTGATCGACTGCGACGAGTGCATTAACTGCTCGGACTGCTCGGACTGCTCGCGCTGCTCGCGCTGCTCGGACTGCTCGCGCTGCTCGGACTGCTCGGGCTGCTCGGGCTGCTCGCGCTGCTCTCGCTGCTCGGACTGCTCGCGCTGCTCGGACTGCTCGGGCTGCTCGGACTGCTCGAATGTCGCTTGGCTCTTCGACAAGAAAGACACGAGGGCGGAGGGCCCGGGCTTGGACGGCGCCGAGCGACCGGTGCCGGGCGCGCCACCGATCCCCAAGATCGAGAACATCCACCAGCGCATTTTCGAGGCGGTCTCCAGCCCGGGAGCGCTCGATATGGGCACTTGGCACAGATGCAACACGACCCATTGTCGGGCGGGTTGGGCGGTCCATCTGGCCGGCGAAGAGGGTTACGCGCTCGAGCGGTTCCATGGCTCCTTGCTCGCCGGTCAGCTGATCTACCGGGAGAGCGGCTTCGCAATCAATCCCTGCCGCTTCTTCGACAGCAACGACGACGCGCTGGCCGACATGAAGCGCCTCGCCGAGCAGGGGGCCTGACCGATGGGTCAGCCCCACATCGTAGCCCCCGACAAGCTGGTGCAGATCGTGCGCCCGTTCGTCGGCGCCCCCGAACCGGCCTCGCCCGAGTTCGCGCATCCCGTCCCGGCACAGCCGATGCCGAGCAGCCGCTTCGCCACCTACAGCGTGATCTTCTACGGCGGGGTCAGCCGCCACGGCTTCGACCTCGCGTCGCTCGAGTTCAACTACCTCTGCCGCGATGACTCCCACGCAATTTCGCGCTGCCGGTTCGAAGCGGCGTGGAAGAAGCGCACGCATTGCAAGGTCCGCGATCCGCGCGGGGTGGTGATCTACGACGGGCGCTCGGAGCTGCCGCACTCGATGGGTGGGGGTGCGAAGTGAGCGCGATCGACCCCACCTGCCTGCCTTGGCAGACCAAGCACGACTTCGACACCGAAGGCGCGACCACGATCATCGGCAACGTCGATGGCGAGATCATCGACGGCACGACGCACCACACCTTCGATTTCGTGGCGCGGACGCTCGACCTCGACGACGACAGCCAGTCGATCTCGGTCGCGGTCGCCAACGCCGCTTTCATCGTGCGGGCGTGCAACTCGCACAAGGCGCTGGTCGATGCGCTCCGGGCGGTCAACGAGGACGCGCGCCCCGACAACTGGGACGACGAGGACGACCCCGAGCAGGTCGCCGCATGGCGCAAGCTCGACGCGGCTCTCGCGCGGATCGGCGGTGCGAAGTGACCCTCGCCACCACCCCCTTCCACGACGCGCCCGGCACGCTGCGCCAGTTCGACGCCGCGGTGGAGAGCTTGCGCGCGGAGACGTGGAGCGCATGGCGGCTCGGCGAGCGCGAGTCCTACCCGGTCGAACTCGGCCGCCCCGAAACGCTCGACGAGGCCGTGACGCAGGCGATGGGCAGCGTGCTCTACCCCGGCACCATCCTCGCCGTGCAGTTGAGCCACGCCGGCACGCGCAAGCACACGCTCTGGCAGTTCCAGGTCAGGCAGTCGCGCAAGGTCGGGACGTGGCGGGAATCGACCAACGGCGGGCGCAAGGTGTTCGTCGGTCGGCTCGAGCCGAAGCTTCTCTCGCAGGTCGCGCTCGCCGCGCCGTTCCAGCCCGTCGAGCCGTTCGACGCCTTCCGGGACGATGCGGTCGGGGTGGATCGGCAGTTGGTGGAGATCAATCATGGGTGAGTGGCAACCGATAGAAACGGCTCCGACAGAGTGGGTGCCCGTGCTCGTCTGGGCGATCAGCGAAGATGAATGGGAGGACGCTGCGGACGAGGAATGTGAGCCGAAGCGCTCGATCCTCGTGGCCCGCCACTCTTCCATTCAGCCCGGACAGTGGTGGCTCTGCGGCGGAAGCATGTGCAGCGTCTACGAACCGACGCACTGGATGCCCCTCCCTGAGGCTCCCTCCAATGCTTAGCCGCCTCACCGCCATCCTCTACCTCGCCGCGTTCGGCCTGATCGGGCTGAACGTCGGGCGGTATCTGCTCGCGGTAGGTGTGCTGTGAGCGCGCTCTACTCCGGTTGGGCAGACCAGCAACTCGGCGCGCTTTACGCCATCGTCGAGCGGAAAATGGAGCAGTTCGACGCCGGTAGCACCGAGCGTGGCTGCCTCGCCGATGCCCTCCAACAGATCGAGCTTGCCGACGTGTATGTCGAGAAGCGTCAGAAGGAAGCCACGGAATGAGCAAGAAAGTCAACCGCACCAACTGGCGCGTGGTCATCTACCCGGTGGATCACGTCTACCTCGGTGCAAGCGGCCGTCCTTCCGAGCAGATCACCTGCGACGACATCGTTAAGGAGGTGAAGCGGCACATCGACGACGTGGCTTCCGTTCACGCCGAATGGGACGACGAGCCTGTCTGCGAACACTGCGGATGGGCATGGACCGAGGACAGCCCGGATTTCAACGGCGGCTGCTGTGACGCCGACCTAGCCAACAAAAATGGGAAGTGCAAAAAAAAAAGGAAGTTATTGTTTTAAAAAAATGTGAAAAAAATGAGGAAAAAGTGAAAAGAAAAGAAAATATCGAGTTTGGATGTTCGTCTCACATCAGCTCCGTCGTCAAAGGGAGAGAGTGCCCGGCCCCGAGGATCCACCCTCGTCGAGCAGCCACCGCGAGAAGTGAGAGGAGTTCACCCGTGCCCTCGCGGCACAAGGTCTGCCCGTTGAATTGGGCTAGCATACCTAGGGGGGTTGATTTAAGCCCTGTTGGCCCTCTACCAGCGAGGGGCATCTTCCACGTCCTCGGCATCCCCGAGTCACCCCAGGTTGGGTTGCGCCGCGCAAGTCTACCCGCTGATTCCGATTTCGAATTCATATTGTTGTGCTTGTTCCCGTAGGTCCTAGGCGCATCAAACCAGCCACCTCGGCCCTCCCCCGCCGTCTCACATCAAGTGGTATCAGAGCAAGTTCTAGACTTGTCTCTACAAGTCTGGTCCTAGGCACGTTTGCATTAGAGTCTCCCTATGTCGAAGATGGGTCGCACCTCCGTTCAACTCCACATGCCCCAGCTTGATGTGTGGGACAAGCTTGTAATAGGGATGCTAACCGACCGTGTCAAATCACTCGCAACCTTTGATCAAAAATATAGCCCGTGCGTATGGCTATCACCCCAACCCCACCAAGCATGCCTCCTTCACACCCACACCTGAACCCCGCACACTTCCAATGACCCCTCGGCCAGCTCCGTCAAACCTCATAGCATCACACCCTCCAGTCCCACCAACATGGTCCTATACCAAACCCACCCCCGATGGGAACACGAGCACAGGGATTGAGATTCCCAAGGGTAAGGAAGAAATCGCCCTTAGCTCCCAAGAGAAAGAGGTCCACAAAGCCAATCTAACACCGAGTGAGGAAAACTTAGGCCAAAAGGATGCTCCCAATCTGAACCACTCCCCAAGGACACCTCGACTCAAACCAATAAGGAGGAAGGGCATCCCATCTTCTCCATTCAAATTAACCCCGACCTCCCAAAGCCACTTGACCTCACCCAGAAAGTGATGACTATAGATGGGTCCATAATCAAGTGGCTCAAATAAAATCCCATTCTTCTTAGCTTGAGCCCACAACACCTACCCATGGGGCATCAATCTCAAATAGTGCCCATTAACTCCTTCCACACAACTTTCCAATCTTACTACATTGTGAAAACCATAAGTGATCTTATTGAGGGTCTAGGTTGGCAAATTGAATTGATAGGCATGCTGACCCCAGAGTCGTGTGAACCCGGATACTTTAGTTTCACTTGTCCCTCAATAGGATCCATCACTTCAGTTTACGCAAGGTGTCAATACACAAGTGAGCTCCTAGTATTTCCTCCTATACCTGAGGAATTTGACCAAGGACAACCCAATGACATCCTCTCCCAAATAGAGAATCCCAAAGAGGCAACAAAGGCCCCACAAGTTGATGAGGATCTGAACCACAAAGGTGAACTAGTAGATTGGCCATACATTTGTCAGGGGTTTGAAGAGACATACTTCATCAAAGACCTATCCATTTTTGACCCCTTTGACCCATTCCCTTGGGAGCCCGAATGTCAACTTGTCCCCTTTCCCTCCTTCACCATTATCTACTCCTCATCCCTTCCCAAAGACCGTTGCTTTAGGCCCAATCAGGCCCATTGCTTCCCCACCACTACATGCCTGGCGGGCCCTGAATTGATCCCTTGGGATGAGTCACACCCATCCCTAGGCCAAGCTAAAACTAAGAGACCAACAACACCATTCATTCCCCTAGTTGACGAGGTCCCGACCCACATTGGAGAGCATGTAGAGTGGGTATTCTTTTGTCAAGGGGTGGATGAAACCAACTTCACCAAGAGCCTAACCACTCTTGATCCTTTCGATCCATCTACATGGGAGCCCCCGAACCCACAACCCTTTCTCTGACTCTTCAAAGAAGTCCTATACCTCACCCCTTGCCAAGCCCGTAGCACTAGAGTTGAACGAGTCCCCCTCCCTACATGCATTCATGCTTGGGAGTGAGAAGACCATCATTGTCACATGCATCACAATGTCTAGCAACATATAAGGGTGATGAAGAAAGTGTGTTTGGATGTCCCGGTCCTCCGATGACCAACCAACTTGATAAGAAGTCTATGCATGATAGGTCCACATGTGGATGTCCAAGTCCTCCTACGTCCGCCAAACTTAGGAATCATGAGCATGATAGGTCTACATACGGATGCCCAGGGCCACCCATGAATGCTAGGGTGTCTAAGTTAGCCAAAACACATATATTCCATACAAATGGTCGTGAGCACGTCAATAAGAATAATGAAATCTACAAAGGGCAGGCGGACTCACACTGGCACCACCGTGAATTCCAAGAGGGTGCCTCGATGATGGTGAGGATTGAGAGGCTCTCCCCTGGAGCCCCCTCAAATTTGAGACCTCATGGAACTGGTCCCTTCAAGGTCTTGAGGTACACTGACACTAATACTTATGAGTTGGACCTCCCTTTTTTTAGCTTCGAACCCCTTTATTTACTAGCTATTTTTTCTTTTCTTTTTGGAGGCACGCCGGATGTGTGGTTTGAAGGGAAGGGCGCACCGGGAGTGACCGCGCCAGGATAACAAGTATAAAGAGTGCATCGAATTAGAGACTATGCAAGGGTGCACGCCAGATTAGAATGCTCAATGGAGGGCACATCGTACATGGCCACACCGTAATAGAAGTTACAATGGGGCATGCCAGATTAGGATGCAAGGAGTAGGAGTGTGCCATTTTAAGATATAGGGAGGAATAGGGGGAGCGCCGTTTATGGGGCAACAACATAGAGATAGGGGCGCGTCGCTTTTAGGTTCAAAGAAGGACATGGGGGCCTTTTGTGAAGAGGGTTAAAACGGCACGATGGAATAGTGGCCACGCCGTTTTAACTCACACTGGAATAGTTATATGGGGTTGTTTCAATGCTCTGTTTACTGTCTTTTCTTTTTCTTTCACCCGTAGGTTGATTCGAGGGTTGATTTGCTCGTTCTATTGGTGGATCAAGTTGGTAATGGGGAGATTTTAAGAGTTTTGATCGTTCATTAAGATGAATAGCATGATCATTTAAGTGTTTTATTCAGGCAGTCTACTCACAGAGGCCTCAGTTTGCTCTTCATTAGTTCAACTTGTTCACTTGTCGTCGTGCGTTCTTAGCCCTGGTGAAAATCGGGCAGCACCTCCCCCGGATCGGGACTTGCCAGAGATAATGGATGGCCACCAAACGGATTTCTCTAGGGTGACCCTCAAACTTCGGAGTGGCCTCATGGTAGTCAGATAACCCAAGTGTGAGTATGGAACGTTCAAGGGCTAGCCTTCAAGAATGACCACGGCTCACGGGCGATAATACTTCGACAAGGGGCAAATGTTTGCCACGGCAGGGCAAGAAATATCTATCCATTGGCGGGTACCTTTGAGGGTCATGTCATAGAGAGGCAAACCTCAAGGGCCCTGGATGACTGGCAGATGGAGAGTGGGAACCGAGATAGAAATAGAGAAAGTTTGGTTTGCAAAAAGGTTTTGTCTTCTTTTATTCATCCTCACAAAATGGGGAAGAGCTTTTTACAAAGAGAGTTCATCCTAGGATGAAAGTAGAATATATTGTAAAGGGGGAGGAGGAAGACACGGATGAGAAGGGGAAAAGAGAACACAGAACACTCTTTCTTCCTGCTTACCTCTCACTCTCCCCTCTCTTCACCTCTCCGGCGTGAGGACGGGCTTGATACACTCTTCGGGCGGGCTCTCCTTCGCTCAAAAGCTCCCTCCCCTCCCTTCTTTCTTCTCTTCCTGCACACAGCCGAGACCCTCACCACTCAGCCGAGAGAAAGCCCCAGAGAGAGAAAACCCCAACCAACGTCCCCCCCGAGAGAGCCTCTTCCTTTCCTTCATAGTGCTGCCCCTTTTATAGAATGGCTAGCCTGGGAGCGTTCCTGCCACTTCCACCTCATCTGCAACAAAGTTGGGAGTTGATTCGATGCGCTGGATGATGCTGGTTCGTGTCGTACGCTGTCGTTCGTCCGAGGATGGGATGTTCGCAAGTCTGCCGGGGGTTGCTTCGTCGTTGCCGCTTCTGTGCTGTCGAACGGAGGTAGAAGCAGAGCCACGGGCATTGAATGGTCTCTGTGCGTCGCATATGCCGAATAGAGCATCGGTCGGCAGACAGGACAGGATGGGGTTAAACTCATTTGCATGTGGCATGCCGTATCAAGAAGAGGATATTGTGATGGCTTCTCCAAAAGTAGCGCGCCGTATTAAGTTTTTGGACTTCAAAATGGTCACGCCGTTTTAGCATTTGAAGGAGAAGCTTTCAAAATGGGCATGATGGGTACTTTGGTTAAAATGGCGCGGCAAGGGCATGCCGGATTAAATCTTTGCAAAGGGGCACCATATTAGAGCAATGCAAGTGAAATGGGGGCGCCGTATTAAGGCATAAAGAGGCCCGTCGTATTAACAAAGCAAGGGGGGCATGCCGATTAAAGGCGCGTCGGTTAAGGGCCCTCGCCGCGCCGTTTTAAGCACCGAATGGATTCTTTTCGAAGTCGCGGCCATTTATATGAATGTTGGTGTTCTCGGAATGTTTTAGTTGTGATGCATGGCCTCCGCAATGTTCCGTTCATAGCTTCTGAGGCTCGGTCCAGACTTTACGTGACTTTTGGTGCATGTCGGAGCCGTGCCCGAGTCCCCAACTTTTCTTTGATTTGGCTCTCGGCACGGCCAGTCGTAGAGTTGTGGCCGTATCTTCTGCCTGGGGGGCTTCCTTACTGAGTAGCAGACCACCAGGCACGTTCTTGTTCTGATCGGGTGAGGTATGGGTTTGTTCAGACTTCCTATTTTTGACTTGCACTTGAATGCGTAGACGTGGGTGCCGCATGATCATCATCGTCATTTTTTTTGACATCCACAGGACCCTGGACGTCACGACGTCGGGAGGGCTTAGTCCATGCAACAGCGATATGGCAACATCAACACAGCAGAGATAGCTGGGGCAAGGAGACTGGTCCCTCTTTCCTCTCCTTCATATGCTGCTAGCCCAATTTCTAATGGCCAATTTCACCCTAATGGGCTTGCTCCTTCTGCCCATGTTGCTGCTGACCCATTCGGTGCATATGCCAACGTCTCTTCCAGGCCCATGTATCCTTCCACTCCTAGAATGGGCCATTCTTCTTCTCAGCCCGGATTCTCTCATCCGGCCCATTACCTTGCTCCTAGTCCTAATTCACAACCTCTTGCTCAGGCTGTCCCGCACTATTCTTGATCTCTCCCAACCCAGGAGATGATTGCTCAAGCCCAGCGCCAGCTTGATGAGCTTCAACGTCGGATTAATCCCAAACCTTCTTCCAGCATTCTATTCCCATTTCAAGATCTCCAGCTTCCGCCATCGTCACAAATTTCTGCATATCAGCGCTATGGTGGAGTCGATGACCCCTTTGTGCATTTGAAGGAATTTATTTATGAGTCGGCCCAATTTCGACATGACCAACGCTTGATGGCGTATCTATTTGATCTGTCTTTGGAAGGCCCAGCTCGGGATTGGTTCTTTTCGTTACCTTAAGAGCAGATTATGAATTTTCAAGCTGTCCAAGACAAGTTCCTTCAACAGTTTCAAGACCAGATTGGGTCCAAGTATTCTATAGTGGATTTGGCTCATGAAAAGATGAAGCCCGAAGAGGAGTTCTCAACCTCTGCTGACCGCTGGCGTCACCTCGCCGCGCAAGTCCTGGGGCACTTTTCGGAGGGGGAATAAATCAAAATGTTAATTTCTAATGCGACACCCAAGTACCAGTTCGTCTTAGCCCTTAATGATATTACCTCCTGGCAACAACTTTACAATAGAGCCCACTTCATTCACCAACAAATCCAAGATTCCCTTGACCCTGAGTCTTCTCCACCTTCCACACCCACATACACCTCACCATCCACATATTTGCCCTCTATGAGTCAGCCTTTCGCCACGTACTCACCCTCCACAAGCCAACCCTACACTCCCGCATATCAACCTTTCATGAGTCAGCCCTGCACTTCAGCATACCAAACCTCCACATATCAACCCTCCATGAGTCCAACTTCCACGAGTCAGCCTCCTGCCTCCTCATACCCACATCTGTCGCCACCCCCGATCAAGGAAACACCACACCTCGGGTAGGTGCATGTCGTCTATATACCCCCTCATCCCACTCCACATATGCCTTCCCCAAATCTCTCCGTCGCTAGCCAAGCACTATTGTCTACGCAACCTTCACTCTTGTCTCCACAACCTTCCACTTCATCTCATACCCCTCGACATTCACCCTGCCTGAAGCAGGCTCCTCATTCTTTGTTGTCAGAGTCTTTTATCGATGTTTTCAGGGCTTTGATGGCCACTCATGTGCTGCAGCTCCCTCCGGTTGTGCCTTGCCGACCCGCGGTGGGGGATATGCTTCAGCTCTGTAAGTTTCATCGCCAGCAAGGGCATTTGGTCGAGGATTGTCCTGAGTTTTAGGATTATGTTTACAACTTGGAAGATCAGCAAAGGATTGATTGGGCTGCCATGCATAAAGTTATTTTAGATCTTCGCAGTAAGCAACAACAAGAAGCGCCGCTCAGGCAGCCGTCTTCACCACTACAAGACCCGGGACACCCCCGTGATCCTTTATCTAGTGCTGCACCCGCTCCATCATCTTCATCCCTATCTCCATCTCCTACGCCATCTCCATTTCCTACCCCATCTCCATCACCTCCACAAACCCGAGCTCTTGCTCAGGCTGGTACCTCCACCTCCTCCACTCCCATTACTACCACCACTTCCACCACTTCCCTCACCACTACTTCTACCCCCAACTCCGCTCAACGTGTTGTGCCGATACGTCAATGGCGGGCACCATGATCTCCCTCTTCTCCATCTCCATCTCGATCCCTATTGCCCTCATCACCACCTCCATCACCATCTCCACTGCCTAACCCATCTCCACCATCTTCATCATCTACCCCACCATTACCTTCATCGCCCGAGCCTGAGCAAGCCACACCTTCACCTTTTCCTTTGCCTCCACCTACACCCGAGCCTATCGTTACCACTTTGTCCTTGTCACCTTTGCCTCCTCCCGCACTTGAATCTCTTATTGCCACCATCCTTCCTCCACTACCTATCGCACCTCCTACCTCTATTTCTTCTCCACCTACCCCTACGGAGGGGTGTGCATTACCTTTGGTGCCCCTTGGGTCTGGTCCCCAGGGAGACGATGAGCCGAGTCAGGATGATTTAGTATCGATTGTTCAATTCAAGATTCAAGATTTCATATGTCACATGTCGGTCTGCGTCCCGGTCTCTGGCTACTTTGGGGTTGATGAGCCTATGTTTCCTATGACGGTTGTCAAGAAGAGTACCCTTGCATTGGCGCCGGTCTCTTCAAAAGCAAGGCCGGTGGTAGTCTCTTTGCTTATCGGGGGTCTTCTTATTGATGTTGTTATTACCCCTCGCTCTATTGCTATTTAGATTACTGGCCAAGAGGGGCTCTCTACCCGCATGGTGCTAACTCATATGGCCGCCGGGAATCTCAGAGCCAAGATATGTACAAGGCTCGCAAGTTGCCAGGGGTTGTTCGTACAATGGCCACGAGCTCGATTTTGATGCTCGATTGTTCTAACTCCTCAAGGAGGATCGACCGGGTACCTTCTGGGCTGATGGAGGAGGCCCAGTGAGAGAGGGCATCCGCTCGGGAATTTTCTTCCCGAGCTATCTAGATTACCTGGAAACTCTCAAATAGTCGGGCTATCTCCTTTACTAGCCACAGGTTTTTGATCATCTGTGCCTCCCGAGCTTCGTAGTCCCTGTTGACTTGGTGGACGACCAGTTGGGAGTCATTATGAATTTAAACTCACACAGCTCCCAAGCGCTGTGCCATCCTGGCCCTAGAGATGAGAGCCTCATACTCAGAGACGTTGTTGGATGTCGAGAAGCCAAATTTCAAGGCATATTACTGTTCTGCTCCTTCGAGGGATCGGAGGAGGACACCGCTCCGCATCCGATCGAGTTGGAGAATCCGTCGATGAAGATGTCCCAGGCAAGGCCCATCGTCGGCAGGGGGACTTCTTCAGCGGGGGCAGTGCTTTCTACGATGAAGTCTGTAAGGGCCTATCCCTTGATGGCAGTGTGGGGCTAGAAGGAGATGTCGTAGGCCCCGAGGAGTGTGGCCCACTTGACTCGGCGACCTGAAGCTTCGGGGTGATCTAGGATCCTCTTCAGGGGCTTGCTTGTCACCACCAAGATGGAGTGTCCTTGGAAGTAGGGCTGGGGGGCTTGGCCAAGGTTACCAAAACTAGCATGAGTTTCTCGGTTGCGGGGTACCTTCTTTCGGCCTCTAAAAGCACCTTGCTGATGTAGTACATCAACCTTTGGGTGCCTCCTTCATCTCAAACTAACACCGAGCTTATGGTGGAGGAGGTTGCCGAGAGATACAAATACAATGGCTCTTCAGGAACTTGCTTCGATAGTACTGGGGGTGATGCCAAGAACTCTTTCAGCTCGTCGAACACTCGTTGGCCCTCGCGGTCCCAAGCGAAGGTGACAGATGCCAGCTTTGGCCCTCTTAGTAGTTTGAAGAAGGGCAGACACTATTTTGCCACTCGGGACAGGAAGCGGTTGAGCACGGTGATCGTCCCAGTCAGGCACTGGATGTCCTTGATGCTGGTAGGTGGCTGCATATCTAGGATGGCCTGGATCTTATCGGGGTTGGCTTCGATCCGACTGTAAGTCATAAGGAAGTGTAGAAACTTCCCAGACTTAACCCCAAAGGCATCTGGTACCTCTGAAGGGTGTTGAAAGTCTCGACTAAGTTGGAGAAATGGTCTTCGGCCATCAACGACTTCACGAGCATGTCATCAACATAGGCCTTAACATTTGGCCCCATCTTCTCCTCGAAGATCTGATTGACCAACCTCTGATAAGTAGCCCCAGTGTTCTTTAACCCGAATGGCATTCTAGTATAGTAGTAAACACCAAAGTCGGTGATGAAGGTGGTCTTTCTATGTCTTTGGGGTTCAATTGGATCTAGTGGTAGCCAGAGTATGCATCCAGGAAGCTGAGTAGTTTGTTACCCACGATAGAATCGACGAGCTGGTCGATACTTGGTAGCAGATAATAGTCCTTCGGGGTGGCTCTATTGAGGTCAGTGAAGTCGATGCACATCCGCCACTTGCCTGAAGCTTTGGGCACCAAGATGACGTTGGCGAGCCACGTCGGGTAAAGGACTGGGCGGAATAGCCTAGTTCTTTTCCCCTTGCTAATTTGCTATCTGATAATTGCCTGCTTCTCAGGGGCGTGCTTCCTCCTTCGTTGCGGTACTAGTTTTGCTGCCTGGTCGAGGTTGAGGTGGTGCATTATCGTCTCCTTGGGGATGTCAGGGAGATCCTCATCAGACCACGTGAAAATGTGTACATAGTTTGAAAGAAAGTCTTTGTATTAAGTTTAGAGTTCAGGCGACAGGTCTACCCCGATTTTCACTTCAAGGGCCAGATCATTTCTGAGGAAAATAGATAGGACTTCTCCCTCAGGCTGGCTTGCCGTTTTGTCTTCAATAGTCCCAAGCTCTTTGCCCTGGTCCTCAGGCCTTATGGCTTCCACCGAGATCACATAGCACCTTCTAGCCATCGCTTGACTGCCTCGAACTTCCCCGGTGCCATATTTGGTGGGAAACTTCATTTTTTGGTGGTATGTGGAGGGCATTGCCTTGATTTGACCGAGGATTCCTCAAACGAAAATAGCATTATAGGCCGATATCTCCTTGACCACTACAAAGTTTGCCACAAAGGTGATGGCTCTAGGCAGGGTACCGAGGGTAACAGGTAGTCTTAGGGATCCCTCGAGGTAGGTTACCTGGTCATTGAACCCACAGAGGGGGGTTTGGATCGGACGCAGTTTTGACGGGTTTTCACCCATCTTCAGCAAACACTCGTATGACAAAACATTAGGGGCACTGCCATTATCCATTAGGATCCGGTCCACATTACAATGATTTATTGTGGCCAAGATAACAAGGGCGTCATCATGGGGGGTGGCCACTCCTGTGAGATCTTGGTCCGAGAAGACCATGGTCTACTGGTTGGTCACCGGCGAAGTCTTAGGGGGCTCGGAAGCCTGGGAGGCTTGCTCGGCATGGCGCTTCCTTCCTCGACTGCTGTCTCCTCCTGAGGTAGGTCCTCCTAAGATGACATTGATGTGGACTCCACGAGGGTGGTTGTCAATCTCTTCTAGGGGGACTTCGTGGTCTTCTTGTCACTCGGCCTTGTACTGGGATAAGCGGCCTTGGTGGATGAGACTTTCAATCTCGTCCTTGAGGCATTGGCAGTCCCCAGTATGGTGGCCCTGATCGCCATGGAACCGATAGTGCTTTCGACAACTTTGATGCTTTGGATCGATCTTCATTGGCTCAAGGTGGCGAAGAAGTCCCGAGTCCTTTATCTCTTCATAAATTTGGTAGACAGGTGCAGTCAGAGGAGTGTAGCGCCCAAACTTGCGCAGGGGTTCCTTTCGGTTGCCCTCTCGGTGCCTCCTCTTCCCCTGCCCGAAAAGCTGGTCGGATGACCTCTTTCTCTCCCCCTCCCATCCCGAGCTTGGGGGATCTCGACAGGCGATGAGGACCTCCTCGCACTCCGCATGGCACAGAGCCAAGGTCACGAGATCAGTGAGGGAGGAGGGAGGGTGGAGCACCAGTTCGCATCGGAGATTTTCATCGCGGGTGCCTCCGGTTAGTGCGGTGATGGCGGAGTCCACATCCAGGCAGGGGATGTGCAGGGCTTCCATTTTGAAATGGGTGATGTAAGCCCGCAGTTTCTCCCCTTGTGCTTGCTTGAGGGCTAGTAATCTCACTATCGACCTTGGACGGCCGCTGCCAGTGATGCTCTCCTTGAACAGTCATCCGAATTGCCAAAAGTTGGTGATGCTGCCGGGGTCGAGTGCACAGAACAAGGCTTGGGCTCCCTACACCAGGGTGGTAACTCCGTGCAGCATCATCAGAGTGTCAAAGCTGTCGAAATAGTCGGTTGGGTCGCCCTGGCCGTCATAGGGCTTGAAGGCTAGGAGGGTGACCCTCGGAGAGACTTCAACCCTCAAGATCTGGTCAGAGAACAGAGATTGCTCCTCGCCCTTTGAGGCAGAGCCTCTCTGTAGGGTGTGGAGGGCACACTCCTGCTCGACAAAATGTCGTTCGAAGTCCCGCAGGCAGAGAGATAGCTCTGGCTGGCATGTAGCCGGAAGGCTACGAGCTCGCCTCTGGCAGTTGTTCTGCCGTCCTTCAATAGGACCTTCCATTTCTGAGGGGTGCCGTGGCAGCCCAGGTTTCTTCACTCTCAGACTGGAGAAGGCTTCTTGCTCTGGAGGCGGGGCTTGTGAGGGCCCACCTCGCCCGTGGTGAATGAGCAGCCCGCTCTGGATGGTAAAGTGGCCTCCAGCTATTTGTCAAGAGACTTTTGTGCGGGGGGGACTCACCCGAGGTGGTAGTGACCTTCCTTCCCTGGCCACCTGGATCCTCATTAGGTCGACGAGGGTGTCTAGTTTGGCATTGAGGGTTTGGAGGGCATCAGGGGCCTCAAGGGTGGGTTGTCCCCCTACGGTCGCCTGAGGTAGGGCGCCAGCTTGCTAGACGAGGAGGAGGTCCGTGGAGGAATGTACGGGTGTGCGCTCCCCCTCTGTGGCCGCCTATCGAGAGGGGGGGGACTCACCTGAGATGGTAGTGATCTTCCTTCCCTGGCCACTTGGGTCCTCATCAGGTCGACAAGGGTGTCCAGTTTGGCATTAAGGGTTTGGAGGGCATCAGGGGCCTCAAGGGTGGGTTGTCCCCCTGCGGTCGCCTGAGGTAGGGCGCCAGCTTGCTAGACGAGGAGGAGGTCCGTGGAGGAATGTACGGGTGTGTGCTCCCCCTCTGTGGCCGCCTGTGCCTTTCCCTTATCGCTGGGGTTTCTCCTGGTAGAACTTCTTCGCACCATGTTGGCTCTTCGTACGTTTCCCACAGATGGCGCCAGATGAAGAGGGGTGATCTCACTCTTGGTCCTGAGCCGTTGATGTAGTTGACATCACCACTGATGCGGGATCTGCAAGGTATGAAATGGATCAAAGGAGCCCAGGGTTGGAAACCCCAGAGAAAACCCTCCGATGCTTAAGTCAACAAACTGGTAGAGTGTAGGTGGAAAATAGAGCAGGAGAAGAAGAGAGGGGCACGAGATCGCTCTCCACCAAAGGGGGTGGTGTTGAGTGCTCAGGGTTCTTCTGTCCACTTTTCGAAGGGTTTCCTTGGAGTTTATATAATTACCACTGAAGGGTACTTGAAGGGACTGGGGGTGTTATGCTGCAAGGGAAGACCCTTCCTCTCCCCTGCCCTTTGGAGTTTTTCCGTTCGAGCAGTGGCGAGATCCCCGCCTGGAGTTATGCCCTGTCCGATGGGATTCGGAGCGTTAGGATATCCCCCAGTGAGGCATTTGGGCTTCTCCCGAGTTGAGGGTGGTGCTGTGTCAGTTATGCTCGGGCACCATTTAGGCTTTTATAAGCGATCGATGCTCAGACTTCCGGGCCGAGCGATCGCCTAGGAAGATCTGTTTCGAGGATGTTTGGGCTTTGAGATGGGCGGGCCCATTGGTGGGGTTATCACTTTGGGGAGCTCGGCCTGGCTGGGTCACGTTGGGCTTAATTGGGCCAGTCTGGACCTAGTTCGGCCACCTTGATCCGCACGTATAACTGGACTATGGATTTTCCCCTCTCCAGGTAGCATAGAATAGGCAAAAATTAACATCTTTTCCTTCAAGGTATGGAGACATGCATACTATGAAACCCCTAGTTGTGTAGTGATAGAAAAAGATAAAATACTCCATGTATAATAAATAAAAATAGGAGAAAATAGAGAGTTTTTATTCCTAGCATGTTATTTTAGCCATCCATGAGATAACCTACCTCTGGGTTGCCAGTTAAATGATTAATCAAGACAGAAGCCTATGTAAGAGATATGATATGGCAAATAGTCAACAGTTTTTTTGATAATCCAAAGTTACACATGGCTACTGATCTATAAACCCATGCCATACACAGATGGCCAAGGACAATAAGCAAAGCATGGTCTGTCATCTCTCAACAACCTTTGAAGGAGAGGGAAGAAACAACAATGCAGATGGAGGAAAAAGGGATGAGGACGATGTGTGTGTGTGAGAGAGAGAGAGAGGGAGAGAGAGATTATCGTTTGAACTCAAAAGAGTTCTTTAGGATGTCTCTCCAATATGTTGAGATGGAAATGACACCCGAGAAAGCAATAAGAAGCCACATCCTTTAGTGATGCGGGATGGTGTACCTAAGCGAATCTGACTAGGTGCCTAATGAGATCAGCAAGCTCGCTACCGTAGGTCGACAAATAGTCCGTCGGGTACTCGAATGCCAAGAAACAAATTATGCGAAATAACAGTAGTTACGCTCTAAGAAACTGTCTCTCGCAGCGAGAACCGCTGAACCGAACAATAGATAGGACTACCATGGTCTAGGGTGTCATTCACGCACATTCAAGTACTCAAATTGGCGCACTTCGGGAAGGAAAAATACTCAACTCACAAACCAACAGCAAAATAAAATAAGGGTTAGGCATCCTAACTCACACACAGCGGTAAATATGACATAGATACCGAATAAGCAAATTAAACGAGCGGGCTTCCCACACTAACCTAGTCGCTGAAGAGCGAGGCTTGCATTGAGGCCACGTAAGCCGAGAGGATGAGGTGGCAGTGGCCGCTGGGTGGCACAGGTCTACTGGCCGGTGACCCAAGTGGCGAGGGGTGCCGTTGGCGACTTCAGGACAGAGCAGGGCAGCCGCAGAATGCTCCTGCTGGCAAGGTGATGGCAGGCGCGGCTCTAGTGGTAGGAGGGAGGCCGTGGGTGTTTGTCGAGTCTCATCAGGGTGCCGCGGAGAGGTTGGCGGCCGACTGTGCAGGACGGTTGAGCTCGCGGGGCTGGCTCACGGACGCCAGGCAACCAAACGATGGGGTGGGCGCGTAGGTGGAGGCAGAGCAACGGTCAATGGTGGTGGCGATGGTGGTCTCTTCCCGACGCGGCAGGGGAGTGGCACGAAACAGGGGAAGAGGGGGGGTGCCAGTGGGGTAGTGGCTTCCTCCACCGCAGTCGGTCACGGGATGTAGGCCGACGTGGATGGCGTCCACGGCGTTGGGGGGGCGGGGGGTGCTGCAAGGAGGCCGCGTGTGGCGGTGGTGGACGCAAGAGGAAGAGACCGGTGGCAGTAGGCTCCGTGAAGGAGGCCGGCAGTGCCGGTGGGGGCGAGAGGAGACGGCGGCAACGATGTCGCCGGTGAGGAGGGGCAGCGTGCTGGTCGACGGCGGGTGCGGTTGATATCGGGCTCACAGGGAAACGAAGAAGAAGAAGAAGAAGAGAGGCAGAAGGTTGTGCTAGAGAGAGAGAGGGAGACGAGGGGGGTGACGAGGGGGAGTTTCGGGCAGGAAGTGAGCCAAAGAGGAAGGAGAGGGAGTGACATGGGGGAGTGAGGTGGAGATGTTCGGACGTGGGAAAGCTCGAGGGGCTGGGGTGGGCGAATAAATGCGGAACAACAGAGGGGAAGGAGGTTTCTATGGCTTCGCCCCCCTCCTACTACGACAGCTCCCTTCTTTCAATTTTCTATCTTTTCTCATTCTACTCCAAGAAGAAGTGGGACTACATTATTATTTATAGTGGAGGAAAACCCTAGCGGTCTTCCTCACAGGCCTAAAGACCAAAATGACCCTGAGATGTAAAATGGTGCCAAAGTAGCACCCAAAAAAACATAATAAATGAAAAATACATTAAAGGGGCCCCTAATGGGCCTCTCCCTAAAATAAATAGTCAACTAATAAGAAAAAACATCAATATGCTAATGGATCATCATCAAGCCAGAGGGATGTCGCTGCTGGAGCTCTCCCGGTAAACGCGAGTCCCACGCTCTAGTGTCCTCACCATTTAATGATCAAACCATGACAATGAGCATCATGGTAATAATTAGTAATGGCAATTGTATTGATAACATATGAATGTGGTGGCTCACCACCTCATCTTTATTCTGGTCAAGATGTTCAAGACTCGAAGAGTCCAATGAAGGTGAACTTCTTCCTTGCTATGCAAGGAGGACCGAAGAAGAAGAAACCGAGAGAGAGAGAGAGAGATAGAGAGCAAAAAAAATCAGGACCATCAATAATTAAGAGAACCATTTAATCAATCATCATTGCTGGATAGACAAAGTTATGGCGCTTATGTTATCTTTCTTTCCAATATAACATAGGTTAAACTGATTTTGTAGCCAAACTTTTTATGTAGTGGACGTAGACATCAGTATGGTGACCAAACAAAAGGTCCACCAAATTAAAATGTTAGGTTAAGCTTAAATATGCACCTGACACTCAGATGTAGGAGCCACCAATGGCAGCATTAATTTTTGCTCCCATGACCATTCTGAGACCTGGTTCAAGAGAAGAGATTTGACTCAACATATTCACGAAAGCCTCTGTTGGAGAGCTCCCCACAAGTGACGGGGTATGGATCTATGTATGGAATTTACTTCTCCCCATAAAATGTTGATATGCCCACAATTAAAGGGCATTTTTATGGACGGGCAGAATTAATATTATAGCTGAAGTCACCAATTTGATAATTTATATCATTATATGATTGAGTACCAAGAAAGTTTCTTAATAAAAAATTTATGTATGCATATCTACCGCTACCACATAAAGTGGATAGAAGACGGTCGGATATGAAAAGAAGAAACCCACGTGGCCTCACTTGGACGCCGAAGGATCCATCCATCCCATGACCATATATGCAGGTTAGATACCTGCCGGTCACCGGGTCATTAACATCAAAGTTACCTTTTAACAAATCATGCACATCTACCACTGAAAGTGGATAGGACGGTGGGATCAGAGGAAGAAATTAAACACGCGTGGGTTAACCTGGACGCCAACGGAAATCCGGCCCACAAGAATACTGCCACACGGTAGGGCGATAAAAATAGAATATAATTTTATTTTTCATTTAATATCATAAAATTTTGAGTTCAATGATCCAATACTTTCTAATACATTATCGGAGCTCATGATTATGATTAAACCGACTCACTCTTCATTTGTGATAGTCCACATGACAGCCTAAATCAAGCTACACGTGAGTAGGCATATAAAAATATTTAATATCACATTATATGATGATAAAAATAAAATAAAAATAATTTATGATGTCCCTTTTCATCTTGTAGAGTCAGGAAAGTGTTCATCTAGTCTCATACCACACATTAAGATTTGTTTGTTGGGAGGAAAGCAACCGGCCACCCGAGGGAACTTGCAACCACTAGAAATCGGCGTCAGAAAGAGCCCTAAAAGTGATCTTGTGGGACAACCCTCCCGAGCTTCGAGCACTCTCCAGGCCTACCAAGCATCTTCACGCTTCTCCACTCAGGTTCATCCCTTCCTCTATCTGACTAACCCCCTTCTCCTGCTATCAATTGTACCCCCGGAGGAGGAGGAGACGGGCACTCGTGGGAGAGAGAGGCAAAGTGAGAGAAAAAACGGGTGAGCTCGAGGGAAGAATTTGCTTATAAGAGAGCATGATTTCTTACCTCCTGGCTGCTAAGCTAGGGTCCTACTTATACCGTCGCTGGGGAGAGTTGACTATTGGGTTGTCGTGACCGAAGGAGGCGAGAGCTGCCCTACTCGCGTGCCTGACGAGGCTGGGAGGCACGGGCATTGACTCGCTGCCTCTCGCCAGGGGGTAGCTCCCTCATTAATGCCACAGGGTCCCCAGTCATTAATGAGGTAGGGCTTGTCGGAGGGGGTGTAAGTCTACGTTGGAAGGGAAAGTGACGTGGGTGGCGTCCTCACCTTGTCACCGAACTAGAGTGCAGTTCATCATTAATGCACTACAACAAACATGAGTAGTGGCCACTGCCAGAGAAAGTGCACTTGGGTACGGAGCCTGCGCTAGGCCTATGCTGAGGCATGAGTCATGCTAGGCTGGTCAAGCGGCATAATGGGCCTAGACAGTTAGGCTCCCATGATGGACTGGGAGGATAGGTGCATATTGGGCTGGCGAGATAGGCCCTCCTCACTAGCCCCCCACTCCCGAGCAACGAGGGCCCTAGGTGCTCAGTGCTTGGGAGGACCTCGGGCACCTTGTTGCCGACCGAGGCACCAAGCGTCCCAGAAAAGAGGCGCCACATAGGTGATCGCTGGCGGCTCCTGGGGACATCTGGTAGAAGCCTGCCATGCCTCTTTAATTGCTGACGTTGCGGTAGCCGGTCCTTGGTGCCTTGAGTTATGCCCAGGTTTTTCATAGACGGCGTCAAGAAGTGTAGCAGTCGGGAAATGGTTGCCCACTTCACAATCCACGCCTCCAAGAGTTTGTTTGATTGGAACGGAGAGCCTCGCAGAAGAAGAACTTGCAACCATTAATGGAAGGTCAGAAAGAGCCCTAGGAGTTATCTCAAAAGACAACTCTCTAAAGGTCAAGTCAGCCAACGACAGAGGAGGAGACAAGCACTCTGAGAGGGAGAGGCAGAGTGAAAGGGAAAATTGGTGACCGCGAGGGAAGAATTTGCTTATGAGTGAGCATGCTTGCTTACCTCATGGCCGTTGGGCCAAGGTCGTACTTATGTCGTCACCGGGGGGAGTTGACCGTTGGGTTGCCATGGCCAGAGAAGGCGTGAGCCACCCTGTTCGCGTACCTGATGAGGCAAGGAGGCATGAGCGTTGACTCGCCATCTCCCGCTGGGGGGTAGCTCTTCCATTAATACGGCAGGGTTGCCGGTCATTAATGTGGCAGAGAGAGAGAGAGGCGTGCGTGGCATCCTCACCTCGTTGTCAGACTAGAGCATTGTTTGTCATTAATGCACTACAGCGGACGTGCACTATGGCCGTGTTAGAGACTGGAGCACCTGTAGAGATGGACAAACAACAGAGGAGGAAGAAAGAAGGGGGGAAAAAGATCAAACCACAAGAGCCCGTTGTCACCGAATAGGTCCCCGAGGCCGATTTCGTGACCTTTGGCACCGTCGTCGCGACGGTTGCGCCCAGGCCGGCAAAATTCGATTCCTGCCTGAACACGGTGCCCGGTGTATGGCCGGGAGTCGTTCCCGTGATGGCAACCCCCACCCATTTCGTGGCGAAGTCGCCGGGCGGAATCACGTAGGTCTTGCCGGTCGCGCCCGAGATGTTGGTGAAGGTCGAATCGTCCGAAGAGACCTGCCACTGGTATTTGAACGTCGTGCCCGGGATGTTCCACACTCCCGGGTTAGCGGTGAGCGTGGACCCGACCGTGTCGGATCCCGAGATACTCGCGTCCGACGAGCCGGAACCAGGCGCCGGCGCGACGCCAGCGGTGACCGTTACGGGGGTCGACGCCGTGGTATTGGTGTTGAAGTCGGGAAGCGTCGCAATCTGCTCGGCACGAACCTGCAGTCCGAAGTACGTTGGCGTCGGCACGTACGTGGCCCCGGTCGCCCCGGGGATGTTCTTCCATGTCGAGCCGGACAGGTACTGCCAGAGATGTGTCACAGCGAAACTGAGGTTCGGTTGATAGCTAAGGCCAGACAACGACAGCGAGGTGCCAACGGCGCTGCCCGTTATCGCGAGGGTGCCGGTGGTAGACATCGTCGCCTTCTGGGCAAGAACGAACGCCGTGTCTGTGGCTGCGAACGGTGCGGTCTGGCCAACAGCGATAACAACCAGGTGTGAGTTCGCGTAGGTCGGGGTTACCTGGAACGTCGTTCCCATCGACACGTAGTTGTATGTGCTGTCGTTCGCGTCGTAGGCGTACCAGTAATAGGTGGTCGTTGTCGCGGCCGGTGCGAATTTGGCTCCGGAGGCCGTCAACGTGCTGCCGCTGCGAGTGACCGTGGGGTTTGCGACCAGGGCCATGTAATCCGTGCCAACAAGCACCGGCGACGCCGTCGCGGTTGAGCTCGCGAATCCCGGCAGCACGGTTGTCTCGGTAAAGGTGAGGTACTTTCCGGCGAGCGCCGTTGGAATCTTGTAGCTGCTCCCGGTCGCCCCGGCGATGTTGCTGAACGGGCCGCTCGAGCTCGACGCATCCTTCCACTGGTATTTGAATGATGCCGGGGTAGGTGACCAGTTGCCGGTAGCGGCAGTCACCGAGAGATTCGTTCCCGGGCTGCCCGAGACGGTCGGCGCCAGCGTATTGGTTGGCGCGGGTGCGAGCGCGATCTTCGCGGTCGCGGTCGAATTCGTCACGAGGGTCGTATAACCGCCGAGGGTTCCCGTGAACTGCACGCGAACCGCGTCGCCGAGGTCTGTCGACTGCACGGTGTACTGGCTGGACGTTGCTGCCGTGATGTTCTTCCAGGCGGTTCCCACCTCGTGCTGCCACTGGTAAGTGCCGGTAGCCGATGGTGCGTAAGTCGGAAGCGTTGCGGTGAGTATGCGCCCCACCTGGGCGGTACCCGAAATCGTGCCTGCCGGCGAGGCGACCAGTGTGCCGGTCTGGGCGGTGAACTGGTAGCTGGCGTTCTCGAACACGCCAGCTGCATCCCGGGTCAGAGCGACGGTGACGTAGTCGCCGGCCAGCCCGGCACGCGAGAGCGTGAGGCCGGTCTGGTGTGTGATTGCGCCGTTCGCCTGCTCGATGGTCCAGGTCGCGGTCGTCGCACCGATGTTCGGATCCCAGACCCCGTCGACCACCGTGAATGTCGAGGTAGTGCTGACAAGCCTCGGCGCAGTCGTGGCGGTAAAGCTGTTCTTGATCACGGTGTCGGCGGACGTCGCCCCGGAACTCGTCGAGTAGCCCTCGCGAGAAGCCGTCCACGTCGCACGCACCTCGGGGCCACTTGTGAGATCCGCCGCCGTGATTTGATGGGTCGGTCCGGTCTCGCCTGAGATGTTGGTCCAGGTAGTGCCATTCGGACTGGTCTGCCACTGGTAGGCGAACTGCACGCTGCCGATCGTCCACGGGTTATGTGTGATCGTCAGCGTCTCGCCGACGGCATCCTGCCCGATGATGTAGGGCGGATAGCCGTATGAGGCCAGCGAGCCGGGCTGCTCGGGTCCGACTGAAGCGGTGTCGACGGTCGCCGATCCATAGGCGAACGAATTCGCGGTGACCGCGACGCTCAGGTTAGCGCCGACGTCGCCACCCTGGACGATGTACGACTCCGTCGTGGCACCGACGATCGGAACGCCGTTTCTCAGCCACTGGAACGTGGTCGAACTCACGAATGAGTTCCATACGCCGAACGACACCTGCAGGTTGTCCCCGACGGTTGGCGTTGCGCTGCCCCCCGAAATGACCGGTGCCGTGGTCGCCTGCAGCCCGCCCGCCGGTTTCTTCGGCAGCGTTGCGGTCACCGCGAGGGTGCCGCCGGCCGAGACGGGAAAGTCGCTCACTTCGCGCTGGTAGGAGTCGTCCTCGGTGCCTCCGGCTGTGGTGTTCGACCCGATGATGCTTTCCCAGGTGCCGCCCGCGAGACCCGTAAAGGTGACCTGGCCGTTCGCGTCGGTGTAGCGCTCGCCACCTATATTGTCAATCCCAATGATCTTACCATTATCTTTCCCTCAAACTGCATCATTACTCAGTGATTTTTAGTAGTCATACAAGCATGCAGAAGTAGAACACCAGTTGTGAAAAGGCCCAGTGATGTGATACATAAATTAGTTTATTAGTCTAAAGAGCATTGTCACAATATAAATGTATCTACAGACTCCATCCAGAACCAGTATTGCAATAAGTAGAAATATCACATCATCTGATGGTTTAGTGATACATCCCTTCAATTGCTCAGTCTTTTATAAATACAAAAAAATGAAAAGCTGCAGAAATGGGAGTTAGATTTACTACATCAAGACAATACGATTGATAGCAATTGCAACTTTCTTGTTCAACAAGATCAGCTGAATGGATCCATCTGTGGTCCAGAAACAACCAATGCTCCACCCTAAAAAGCCAGTAAAAAAACATTACATGACAAGTAATTTGCAAAGTTTTGCAAAAATTAATCCTTGAGAAGTGCACATGTAACTGAGAACATTGTGGGCCCCCGTAACATTTGTAGCTCCTCTTTTTTTTTGAAAGTGGGTAGTACCACTGTAATTATAAAAGAAAATAACTGCACAAGTAAGGGGGGAGTGCCCCCACTCAACTCCCAAAAACAAAAGACGGTAGACAACTCTACCTCACGAGCAAGGCAAGAAAACCGAATTAACTCAAGCCTGACAGGACACTGAAGGGCCAACCCAAAAAACAATCACCCTCCATCCTAGCAGCACATGGACCCCAGAAAGCGAAAGTGGGGGAGGAAGCAACTCCAAAAGCGCAAAAACCCAAAACGCTCTTCCTCAACCCCTACTTCCTCAACCCCTACAGATAAAGCACAAAAGGACCCCCCTCCACCCAAGCACCCACCCTGCCACACCTACTACATAGCTTGAGCCTACTCCTCTTTCCTAGAGGACGCTTTAGCCTTAGCCCTCCTGGCTATATCTGCTAGCCATATGTATTTGATCAAACAGAGAGGGGACCTCAACCCCTTATCCACTCCCTTTACCGACACCCCGATCAACCTTGCTGTCTCGCTCGCCTGAGTCTCCATGAAGCCTTCCACCTTGGCTAAGATATCTTTTACCTCCTCCTTACTGAGGCTTCTGTCAATCTCCCCTTGATGTGTCTCCTCAGCTTGTTCCGTCTGCGATTCCCACACTTCAACCACCCCCTTGAGCACCTCTGCCTTCGCTGACTGCAAGTTATCTATAGCTCGACCTGCCTAGTCTGAATTCCTAGACGGGGGTGGGAGGGCCAACACCTCCTGCTGGTCGGCACCTACGAATAGTGCAATTGCCACTTCCACCTCTGCCACAAAAACACCTTAAGACACTGTTGAGCTGGCAGCCTCCAAATCATCAAGAGCCTCATACACATTATGGAGCTCCTCTAGGCCACCCCATCGGAGGGAGGAAACAACAACGGAAGACCACGCAAGGTCCCTCCGTCTACCAATGGCACATGCCCGATCTGCTCTTTGAAAAGGAAGGAGAGAGAGGGTAAAGCCTCAAGGCCTCCCCCCTCCCAAAAACACCTGCACGGAACGCTCATCGACTTGTAGACCACTCTCGGTCCGCTTGTCTCTCTACCTCACCCACGCCTTTCTCCGACAAGCAAAACACCGGTTGCACCTAAGCCTCATGAGGTTCCGCTATAGGGGTCCCCCACCGGCCTGGCCCGGGGCACACCCCTGGTTTTCACCAAGCGTGCCCTCCCCCTCAATCTCTTGAAGAGGCTGCGCCGAAGGAAATGTACCGCTCGTCGCCTCTGGAAAGCAAGGCATCTAGTCCCCTGCCAGAGGCTCTCCCGGGCCGAGGGCCGTCAACTCCGAGCCCACTGCCAGAGCCGGCCATTCGTCGGGCAGCAACGACCCAGATTGGATAGACCCAGTAGGGCTAGCAATAGAATGAAGTTTAGGTCTTCGAGTCCCAACAGGCCCGCAATACTCGTGTCCATCGGGTAAGCCACAGGCGGGTGGGCTGGGTGGAGGGCCTTGTGAGCACCAGCCCACTTCGAACCGCCCCGCTAGCCCAATTCTCTTCTTAGACTGGTATATTACTCGAACATGGCCCACCAGCCTGTGGGGCCACGGAATTTTATGTAGCTAAATGAATATGTTCTTTTTGTAAAGAAACATCTCCCTATATGTATAGAGGTTTATTCCGTGTGTGCACATTGTATCAGACGATTTGGGTTCGGGCGCTGGACCTCTCTCCACTGACTGCGGTCAGTGTTGATTTACATCGGCCTAACGTCCGAACACCTTTGTTTGACTGTCAACGAAATTCCAAAGTCCTCCCCGTAGGTTCAGATGTTGAGGGCACTCTCACTTGAGTGACTTGCCGCGACCACCTATTCACCACCAACATACTGACTAGGTTTAGGGTTTCATTAGAGGCCTCTTAAGTTCAGGCATACCCTAGGATTTAGGAGTATGAATGCAGATGTGCGAAAGCCGTAGGCATTTTTGAAGTGGAGGAAAGTTTTCTAAACCCTGAGGGCTATATCTTTGAGATTCTGAACATGGAAAGAAAATAAGAAAGGAGACTATCTAACATTAATCTGCACAAAATCAATCTACCCCCATAGGATAAAATTCTAGCCTTCCAACCTGCCAACATGGACTCATACCTTTGAATGATGGGAAGTCAATCTGCACACTGTAGAGAGCCTAGGGTAAGGGGGAGACACAAATAGGAGAATGGGAACTCATCAATCTTATATCCCAGCAAGCAAGCCGCCCTCGAGACCTCCATGTCCTCCAAGTTCACTCCTACAAGAAGACTTTTGTAGAAGTTAACTTTGAGACCAGTAACCTTCTTCAGAACAAGAGCCTAGCCATGTAATACTACTGCTCCCCCTCAGCTAGGAACAAAATGATATTGTTAGCATACTGCAAGTGGGTGATAGGAGGAGCACCTCTCCCTACTTGAAAGCCTATGATCAGACCAGTTGTCTCAGCCCTCTGCCACACCCTGCTCATAACACTAGCCACAAGCACAAAGAGGAGGAGAGACATAAGATCCCCCTGGCGGAGCCCCCAACCATTAAGAAACCAAGGGGACAACTTCCCATTAATAAGGACCGCAAATGAAGCCGAAGATATGCAAGTCCTAACCCAGCCAATCCACCTCTCACCAAAACCCATCCTCTCCAACACATCAAAGAGACATTGCTAATTCACCCTATCATAGGCTTTTTCAAAGTCTAGCTTGAGGACCACCACTTTCTTCTTCTGTTTCTTCATAGCAAATATACACTCAAGCGCCACCAGGAAGTTGTCCAAGATATGTCTTCCCCCAATGAAAGCTCCTTGGAAGTGACTGACCAGCATGTCCATAACAATGGCCAACGTCCCAGCCAGCACATGAGTGATGATTTGATAAGTGCCATTCAGCAAACTGATGGGCCTGAAATCTCGAAAGTCTTGGGCCCCAACCTTCTTTGGAATAAGCACAATGAGGGTTTTATTAATACCCCCAAAGTGAGCTCTACCCCCCTGGGACTCCCTCACAACTACAAGAAAGTCACCCTTGATGATCTCCTAACATTTCTGAAAGAAGGCCAACGAGAAACCATCCGGACCAGGGGGTCTATCACTTGCAAAAGAAAACACCACCAAGTGGACCTCCTCCTCAGAGAAGGGCTGGGAGATAACCTCCCTCTCCTCCTGGGGAAGGCTGGGGAGGAGATCATCTGCAATCCTTGGTCAACAACACTTCCTTTGTGAAAAGCGCAGAATAGTAAAGTCTAGCTTGACCTCTGACATCCTCCTCTGCAAAGAACAAAAGGTCCTCCACCTTGATGCAAGAGATGGTGTTGACCTTCCTCCTCCCAGAAGCAATGCGCTGAAAGTAGATTGTGTTCATACCCCCCTCTTTAATTCACCTATCTCTCGATCTCTGTCTTCAATAGATCTCCTCTCTATAAAGAATCTCATCAAATTGCTGCCTCAATGTATCCCGGAGTGGCCTGTCCTCATCATCCATAAGGTCTGTCACCTCTGAAACAAATCCAGACCCTCAAAAGCTGGTGTAGAATCCTGCCCTTCGTTTCCATTCCCAGGAGGGATTTATCAACTCCCCAAGCCTGAAGAGCCTATGCAGTGTCCTTCAATCTTCTTATCAAAGTATCCATAGCAAAGGAGCCCCCAGCCTAAGCCAACCACGCACCTGAAACTATGTTCATAAAGTCTACCTCTCTAAACCAAAACTGCTCAAACCTGAAACTATGCCACCTATCATGCATTTTGTTGATCTTAGAGAGGATGGGCTTGTGGTCAGAAATAGATCTAGCCAATGGATCCACCTGCACATGAGGGAAATTGTCCTCCCAATCCACAGAAACCAGAAATCTGTCCAACTTGGAGTAGGAAGCATCAGCTCTCAGATTGGACCAAGTGAAACAATCGTGCGCCATGTCAATGTCCACTAAGGCTACCTCCTGGATGAAGTCTGAGAAGTCCTTCGTATCTCCACCAAAGGTGACGTCAAAAGTCCTCCCACGGGGCTACCACATCATTGAAGTCTCCTCCAACACACCACGGCCGGCCTAAGCAGAGATGGTGGCGAATCAAGTCTTCCCATAGCTGTCTCTTCTCCTCCCTCAGCTAAGGGCTATATACCCCACTAAAGTCCTAGGAGAAGCTATCCATGATATTTCTGAAATGCAACGAAATGGTCCATCTACTCACCTCCCTATCCTACATCACTTTCTCCACCTCAAACGGATTCTAAAAAATCATGATATCTCCAGACCTGCCCACTGCTAGGGAGGGGACCCCCTTAGACAGGCAGTCCCCTCCTATCTCCTTGAAGAGTGTCACACCATCACCCCCACACTTCGTCTCCTGGTTACAAAGAATATCTACCTTACACCTCCTAATCAAGTCTCTCACAGCCCTCCTATTCTCCTCACAACCCAAACCCTGCACATTCCATGAGACGATCCTCATTGATCACTTGAGTTCTCTCCCTCCACCCCTCCCCCCTAACCAGTCCTACACTCCCTCGACATAGAACGCTGCCAGGAGCAAGACATGCCATGTTCTCAATGAGGATTGTCTCATGGAATGTCAGGGGTTTAGGAGGGGTGGAGAAGAGGAGGGCGGTGAGGGAGCTAATTAAGAGATGCAAAATCGATATTCTTTGTATCCAGGAGACTAAGTGTGAGGGGGGTGGTGTTGCTCTCTTCAGAGAGATCGGAGGGGCCCGCCTCTCTATGGGATTGTCTCCCCTGCGGTGGGTAGGTTCGGCGGGATTATGATCCTCTAGAACCTATTCGAAGTGCAGGAGGTGATGCAGGACTGGGAGGTTAGCCGACGGGCCATATCTTTACTCTTCAGGAGTATCGGGGATGGCTTCTCTTGGGACTTCACTGGGGTGTATGGCCTTCAACCTGGGGAGGAGAAGAGGCTTCTTTGGCAGAACTTGATTCGACACCATCTTTCCGTTGGTCAGCCATGGTGTGCTGGAGGAGACTTCACTGCGGTAGCGACACCGTGGGAGAGGACGGGGGATGTTACTTATGCCAGTGATATGGAGGACATCGCTAACTTCATCCACGAGGCAGCTCTGGTGGACATTGGCATGGCCTATGGTTATTTCACTTGGTCCAACCTAAGAGCAGATGCTTCTTGCTCTAGACTGGACAGGTTTCTGGTTTCTATTGATTGGGAGGATCACTTTTCTCATGTGCAAGTGGCGGTGTTGGCCAGAGTTGTTTCTGATCACAAGCCTATCCTTTTAAACACCAATTGAGTTCATGATAGGAGATATGGTTTCAAGTTTGAGCAGGTTTAGTTCAGAAAGGATGACTTCTTGTAGATTGTCACATTGCTTGGATTGCTAAGTCGACGGTTTCCTCTGCGATGGCTACTTTGATGAGGAGGTTGAGACGTATTGCTTAGGCTCTCCAGGCTTCGGGGGCTAATAAAACCCTTCCTGGGAGGATAGCAAAAGACAAGATTCTTCACCAGCTTGAGGGACTGGATTGTTTGAAGGAGGCAAGTCTTATGGGCGATGAGGACAGAACACTCAAGGACACCTTGAAGGCGCAATTTGATGAGATTTTAGCTAGAGAAGAGATCTATTGGCGGCAGAGTCCAGAGATAGATGGATATAAGAGGGAAACCAGAACACAACAAACTTTCAGAGTGTTGCTTCTGGGAGAAGGAGGGTCAACTCCATCTTGTACCTCAAGGTGGGGCACCTCTGCTTCTCCACAGGTGAGGAGCTTAGGGGCCTGGCAAGGGAGTTCTATTGTAGATTGTTCACGGAGGACGAGTTTTGTAGGTCGAGAATTGCCATTGATCTTCTCCCTCGCCTCAGCCCTGAGGAGTGGGATGCTATCTCCCAGCCACTTTCTGATGAGGAGGTCCTTCCAGCAGTCTTCTCTCTTGCAGGTGATAGAGCATCAGGCCCGGGCGGCTTCCCGTTAGCTTTCTTTTAGAAATGTTTGGAGGTTGTCAAGGTTGATCTACTAGCAGCTGTGAGGGAGTTTCAGGAGGAGAGAGTTCACTTTGGGGATATTAATAAAACTCTCATGGTGCTCATCCCCAAGAAGGTGGGTGCTCAGGAATTTCGAGACTTTAGGTCGATTAGTTTACTGAATAAAACATCTTGCAAGGAGGTTGGTCTTCATTATGGACAAGTTGGTTAGTCACTTCTAGGGAGCTTTTATTACGGGAAGGCACGTTCTGGATAACTTCTTAGTGGCGCATGAGTGTTTGTTTGCTATGAAGAGATAGAGGAGGAAAAGTGTGGTTCTAAAGTTGGATTTTGAGAAGGCTGATGACAAGGTTAATTGGCAGTGCTTCTTTGATGGTCTGGTCAGGATGGGCTATGGAGATAGATGGATTGATTGGGTCGGGGCATGTATCTCTTCGGCTACTTTTGCGGTCCTCATCAATGAAAAGCTGACCTCATTCTTCTACAACGGTAGAGGTCTTCGTCAGGGAGATCCTATGTCTCCTCTCCTTTTTGTGCTAATGACTAGTGTTCTGAGCGAGGTGTGGCAGAGGGCAGAGACAGCTAGTTTGATGAGAGGCTTCTAAGGAGTTAGAGGTGGCCTTACTCTTACTTGCAATATGTAGATGATACCATACTGTTTCTTGTTGAGGGTGAGTAATACCCTTTCATGGCTGGGTTCTTGTTGGAACTTCTGGAGGAGGTCACTAGTATGAAAGTTAACTTTAACAAGAACCTTATTGTAGGGATGAACATGGAGGATAGACCCCTCTGGGGGGCGGCCCGCATGTTGAGTTGTAGGGTGGGTGAGTTTCTTATCACTTACTTGGGCCTCCCTCTTTTTCCGTGCTCTATTAGGTGTGTTGATTGGCTTCCCATCATTCAGAGGTATGAGGCCTAGCCGACTAGATGAAAGATAAGAGCTCTATCCTATGGGGATAGATTGGTACTATGCAGATCCGTGCTGGATAGTCTCCCTATTTATTACCTATCCATATTCTGGATTCTGAAGACGGTGGTAAAGAAGATTGGCTCTGTTCAGTGTAGGTTTTTTTGGCATGGCAGTGGGGGGACTTGCAGAGGTTGAAATCTTCATCTCTTTCTCACTCATGTGTCCAAGTCTACAATGCCACAACTCTGAGTCAACCTCTGACTCAACAACTGCCACTGTATCTTTGCTACTTGATGTCATATATATAGTTCTCATCTTCAAAACCCGTGCTGTGGCCATAGCACCATTAACAACCTTCCAAGCTCTACTTTCAAAGTGTGTCGCATAGCTTGTATCATCCAGTTAGCCTATTGAGATCAAATTTCTCTTTAGGTTTGGAATGTGCCTCACGTCCTACAACTTCCACAGAGTTCCATTGGTGGTTTTTATATGAACATCACCTTTCCCCACAGCATCCAAAGGCTCATCGTCTGCAAGATAAACCTTCCTAAACTTTCCTGCCACATAGTTATGCATAAGTTCTTTACATGATGTTGAGTCAAAGGACGCACCTGAGTCCATAATCCACAATTTTATAAGACTGCTCACACTGAGAATGAGGGCATCATTAATTTCCTATGTTGCTACATTTGCAGAGTCTTCATTATGATTTTGATTCTTCTTCTTCTTCAAAGGTAATCTACAATCTTTCTTCAAGTGACCTTTCTTTCCACAATTCCAGTAGCTTGCATCGTCTCAGAATCTTGATTGACTTCTTCCCTTTGACTTCGATATGCCTTGGTTTTGGCTCCAATGATGAGTTCTTCCCTTGCCTTCAATACTTAAGGTAGAGCTGGAGATTTCTCCCGATTCTCTCCTACGAATTTCTTCGTTGAGAATCAAGTCTAGGACTTCATTAAGCTTCAACTTGCTTGAACCAGAAGATCAGGTAGGGAGGATAGAAGAATCAAAGCGATAACTTTGTCATTGGAGTTAATATCCACAGAACTCAACTGACTTATAATCATATTGAATTCATTGATATGATCTGTACTAAACGCACCTTCGGCCATCTTCAAATTTAATAAACGACACATCAAATATACCTTGTTTGAGGCAGAGGCTTTCTCGTACATATTTGATAGCACCTTCATTAGGCCCGCCGTCGTCTTCTCGTTCACGATGTTGAAGACGACGTTCTGCACCAACGTTAATCAGATGACGCTGAGCACCTGTCGGTCGAGGAGCTCCCACTCTTCCTTCTTCATCGCCTCCGGCTTCTCTCCCTTCAGTGGATTGTGCAACTTCTTCTGATAGAGATAATCTTCGATCTGCATCTTTCAGAAACCGAAGTCTCTGCCATCGAACTTCTCGGATCTTGACCTTTCCTTCTTTCACCTCCATCGCTCCCACTACTCTCCACGAACTTGTCTTTGATACTAGTTGTTGTGGATGCAACAAGAATAGAGGAAGAAGAGAAACGTGGAAACACAATGCAATCACACAAAAACACAAGAAATTTACGTGGAAAACCCCAAGATGGGGAAAAATCACGGAGCCGCACACAAATCCCTTATGAATAGAGATGATACAAGAGAGAGGAAAAAGAGCACGCCTTAGATGCGTAGCCACCGCTCTCCTCGATGTTACAACACTCTCCAACTTTTCATATGGACGCCAACAACCCTATTATACAAGTAGTTGGGGTTACATCGGACCTCGAGACAAAATATAGAACTACCCCTTTAATTAGATTTTGCATTGGACTGTAAACGGTTGACCGCTTCGACATGTGCGGTCGACCGCCCCGATTGCTCAGCGCAAAACTCTGTGTACTGGAAAACGCAGTCGACCGCCTCGACCTGTTCAATTTGTTACTCTGCATGCTGTGAAAAGCGATTGACCGCGGCACCTTGGGGTCTTGATTCTTGGTCCTTCCACCATCTAGATCAAGCTCCACACTAACAATATTCGATGGAGCGAGGCTTCTCCCTGTCGTGGACACTGCTTCCCAACAAAAACACAGAAGAAAAAAGGGAAAAAGGTGAAAAAATTGGAACTTCTTGGTGTTGAAAATACTGATCACGTGAGCTTTACCTCAGGAGTATGCAACGGGTGTTGGAATGGATGCCTCTATGTGGACTGCTACTTTATCAACATTGTATCTTCGTTGCAAGTTAGATAGAGATCAGTCGCATGATGTAGATGAGGATACAATCAAATGGTGGCAAAGTGCTCAAATGATAGCATTATAATTGTTTCCACTCAATGGAAGAGTATATAGCTTTTGTTGGGCTTGATGACATGGATGTTCACTATGTTCCATAAACCATGGGGCAAAATAGAAAGCTTTAGGACAAGGTTTTCCCATTTGGACAAAGTTCCAAAAAGTTTTGGTATACTATTCATGTGTGTGAGAAGGCAATGTTTTCCATTTGATCATGGTCTCTCATGACTACCTTTATTATTCTGATCACTCAAGGGGTTGCTGAAGTACAAATTCCTTGTTTGCACCTTAAACTGTGATAAAAATCTCACTCATTACGAAGGCACAACTAGCTCCAATGTCCTCCAACCATACTACTTTTCTGCTTTGCAATTCATAGAATAAACAGTTTCTCTACAAGGCTTAGCATGTAGTTTTTAACTAGCTCCAATGTCCTGGCTGTCTCTTGATTCATCATGTATAATAAAATAAACAAAAGAAGATCCAAGTTGAGTGTGCCAGACACACTGGACGACCTTGATATTTTTAGTAATCTTAGGTGAACTGAGTTGGGTTAATATTTATCTCGATTTGAGTGATAAGAATTCCGATTTACATAAACAAATTAGAAATATTATTATTAGGTGTAGTGGTTGGAGATTAGTTGCCCAAAGTTGTCCAAAGTTAGAATCACACCTCCGAAGATTTGCTTGATAGAGAGGGAGAAATTAAAGAGCGTTTGTTGGAGAGAGATTTGTGACCATGAGCAAACAGTCAGAATGAGCCCTCGAAGTGACCTCATTAGATAATTCTTTGACGGTCAAATTAGACAATTGGTAGGACAAATGTGAGCACTTGAATAAAAAAAGAGAAAGGAAGATATTAGAGCGAGGGGATGAGAGCTTGAGAGAGTTAGGTCGCATACCTCCGTGACTGGCGAGCTAAGGTTCTAGTTATGTCGTCAACGTAGAGTTGATCGTTACTTTCACAGGGTTGCTGTGGCTGGGGAAGATGCGAGCCACCCAACCTGCGTGCTCGACGAGATAGAGAGACTTGGGCGTTAGCTCGTCGTTCTTTCACCGGAGGGATAGCTCTGCCATTAATGTTGCAGAGCTCACTAGAGACATGGGACTAACCTGTCAGGGGGATTGACATGGGCAGTGTCCTCTCTTTACTTATCGCCAGATTAGTGCACCTCTCGCTATTAATGCACGACTATAGATGTGCGTTATGGCCGCTGAGGGGAGAGACACACGTGGGTATGTCTCCAAGACAGGAGGCATGTTGGGATGGAGCACTGGGCGTCAGCCCAGAGGGTTGGACCTCCACAGTGGGTCAATCAGGCAACCCTTCATAGGCCGACGAATTATATCCTCCTCACTAACCCCCCACTCTCGAGCAGCGAGAGCACTCGGGAGTGCGGATGAGAGCTCGGCCGCTTCTTCCATGTATAATAAAATAAACAAAAGAAGATCCAAGTTGAGTGTGCCAGACACACTGACGATCTAGATGTGTTTTAGTAGTCTTAGGTGAGCCAACTGGGGTTAATATTTATCTCGATTTGAGTGACAAGAATTCTTATTTACATAAACAGATTATAAATGTTATTTCAAATACTGTTTTTATATACTTTGTTTGGATCTTCTGAGTCGGTTGCTAGGGTCCTACGTACCTCGCCTGAGTTCCTAAGTCGACAGGCGACTCTTTGGCATCCGTGCCTTACGCTGAACCTGGAATCAAAACACAACCCTCATGGACCCGCAAAAGTAATAAACTAAGTCCATCAAGTCACGCCAAATTAAACAAAGTCAGAAGAGTAGTTTGAGACACTATCGGTTGTGTTGAGGTGACCAACTTGCAAAACGTCAACTCCATTAGTCAACATAGAGCTGCCAGTGACCAAGTGCTAAAAGAAGAATCAATTTTGGTGGAGCAAAGCATCTCTGGCAAAATCTCCATTTCACGAGTACTCCACGGTAATTATATAGACAGCTTGTCAATTGGACTCCGACACATGGAGATATGAGGCAAGACAGATTGACCTAACTCCGTCGAGTCGAAATGCATATGAGACCTAAGTGGGCTAAACCATATGTCGTTGGAAAGAGCACTTTGCTAGCTAGGAGTCCACTGCAATGGACAACTTGTCAATCGGATTCCAAGATGCAGAGATATGAGGCAAGGTCCACTGACCCAACTTTGTCGAGTCGAAATACAAATGGGCTCAAATCCATTAAAAAGGGCATCACACGTGTCACGAGTTCACCACAATTGAAAGATTGTCAATAGGACTCTAAGATGTGGAGATCTAAGACGAGACCCACCAACCCAACTCTCTCTAGCCAAAATACAAATGAGAGTCATTGGAAAGAGCACCATGTCACGAGTCCATGGGAATAGACGGCTCAACAATCGGGCTCCAAAATGTGGAGATATGAGATGGGACCTACCAACTCAACTCTAGTGAGTTGAAATACAAATGGGTCCAAATCAACCAAAACGTATCCATTGAAAAAACACAGCATCACGATCGAGTCTGTGCAATAGACGGGTCGTCAATTGGACTTCAGATCATGGAGATATGAGTTGGGACCTGTCGATCCATCTTTGTTGAGCAGAAATTAATGTAATCGAGATTCAAATCAGATGGCTCATCCATCAAATCAGATGGCTGGCCAAGTCAACCTTGTATCTAGCTAGGCCAACCCAGCCCCGGTCGAGTCGGCCTTGGCCTAGCCACCCATTGGGGCTGGCCAACCCATTTCCCCTTGGGGGCCTGTAAATATCCCCATGGGGCTTTTGCTTTGGGGGTGAGAGAGATAAGGCCTAGGAAAGGCTCTGTATAGTTTGGGAGAGGAGAGAGAGTGTCTGACTGTAACGACCCGGATCCTTCCGGATCGTCGTTATCGGGTCTCGGATCGATCTTCTCGGAGCTTCCTGCTCTGTCTTGTCCGGAATTTCGTTTCGGACATCTTTCGTGTTCGGATCGGCGCGATCCGGGTTTTATCGATCTTACAATTAGTCCAAGTGTTCAGGTGAAAATTTGATAGCACCTCCCCTAGACTAGGAGTGTTGGGGGTGTAGACAGGGTGTGCGTCAAACAGAGAAACTCCGAGACAGTCCCGAAACAAAAGGATGCGCGTGAAGGTGACAACACCCCGGAGTGTGCGCAGAAGCGACAACACCCGTAACCCGATTCAAGCCCGAAAACTCTGAGGACTAGCCTACGAGGAGCTCCGATAGCCCGTGGGACGCCACGATCTCGATTTCGAAATGTGGACTTAGCTTATCATTGAATTATGCAACCATTAGTATGCACCCCTTTAAGGGAGATCACCCTGGGACCATGCTATGAGGAAGCAAGCCCCCGGGGATCAGAAATTGCTAAAAAAGGAAATCTCAGCAACGGATCGGAGAGTTGGAAAGTGACACGGCAACCGAACGGTGGGGTAGGGGCCCCTTGGATCAGCATCTAAATGGGAGAGTGTGAGCCCCCCCTTTGGATCGGTAGCTACATGAGGGGTTATGAACCCTCTTGGATCAGTAGCTAGGTGGGGAAGAGAATAGGCATAGTAGTGAAGAAAAAAGGGTTGAGGGAGCTATAAACACATTCACGGATCGGGTCGAAAGGCCATCAAAACTTCATTCTTGGCAGGAAATGATTTACATCCGATATAGCCCAACCGAGCATGAAAAGAGAAAACAGAGGAATCAAAAAAAAGATGCAGGAAACCCACCGTTAGATGGACCTGCTCCTCCTACTCTCTCTTCTCCCTCTCTTCACACACTTTCTGTAGCTTGCCCAGAGGGGTGTCTTCAGTCGGGGAGAGAGCAGATGTCGGGGGGGGTTCACTCGAGAGGGGTCGAGACGGAGCTCGAGAGCCTCCTCTCCTCTTTTTATACACGTAGGAGGAAAGCAAAGGGCTGACGTTTCTTCTTTTTTCTTTTTTTTTTCCTTCAGCTGCTTCGAACATGGCCGTTGACGTATGCATCTTCTGCAGCGCCACAGGGGAGCATGGGGCCTTGGACGTGTTGAGCTCAACCACCTTACGCGTTGTTCGAGCATGCGTCGTGGCGAGACCTCCCGCTCGACTGCACACGAGCATGACACGTCGTCGACGTGCTCGCCGTCTCCTATTACAGATCCATTAATGGCGAGTAGAAAGCCGTTGCGTCGGACCAGTGAGAGGGGTGGCTGTCGATTCATGTGCATCCGAGGGAGCTTGCGTCGGTTCACATGCAAGGGAAGGGCTTGCTGATTCAGGGGGCATATGGCCTTGGCGCCGATTCACATGCAAGGGCTTGGCCATGCCGGCTCAAAGGGCTCATGCCGATTCAAGTGCCCCAAGGGGGCTTCTTGCCCCGGTTCACAAGCCTCAAAGGGCCATGGGGGGAGAGCACACGTCGGATCAAGCATGGGAGAAAGGTTTGTGCCGATTTAACACAAAAGAGGGGTGTGTGCCGGGTCAACACTTTTTACTTTTCTTCTTATTCTTTTTTTTGCCCCTCCTTCCTCTATTATTTTTTCTTTGCACCTTCTTTTTCTTCTTTTATCTTTTCTTCTCTCATCCTTTTTCTTTCCCTCTTCCTTCTCTCTTTTTCTTATATTCTTTCTTCTTCTTCTTTTACATCGTCAACAGGCAAGCCCTCCTCGGGGTCATTCGACCCCTGGTGGGTCCCCCCGAGGTCAATTTACCCTTGGCAAGGGTCCCTCTCGGGGTTACGTGACCCCGGGCAGGGCCGCCCACCTGCGCATTGGCCTGCCCAGGGTCGGGTGACCCTGCGCGAGTCTCCTCGACCCCAGACGGGTCTTTCTACCCCTTTTTCGCTTAAAAAGCTCTCCCCCAGGGCTTTGTAGGGTTCTGTTGCCTGCAACACATCACGTGGAGAGAGGAGAGAATGCATCTCCTTGTTCATTTGTCAACTTCCCCACGTCGTAGGCCGCAAAGATGGGGTGGTACACGTGTGTAGAACTTCTTCGGCGGTGTGTACACCATCCTTTACATCTCCCTCTTCTTGCATATGAGGTTTTCTTTGTTTATACTGAACACCCATGGGAGGAACACTTCACTCCTCTGGAGTTTTATCCGGAACCACGTGATCCTGACAATCGTGGTGAATTAATCCGGTTCCTGACCACCTTGATTGCTGCGAGGGGTCTATTATTGTAGAGATATGCGGGTCACAGAGTCTCGATGTATGGAAATATTTCACAGAGTGGTGATACGCCGAATATTGAACCCCAACCAACTCGGGAGAAAGGTTTCAATTTATCTGAGATAAATAGTGGGTGCAACAAATACCCCCCCACGGGACATCCGTCAAAGTCTGAGGCGGGGGCAGATGGCCCATGTTTTCCATGGTTTTTTTGCTTATCCCCGAGTCCATTGACAAAATGGGGTTTTATAGGAATGCGCCTGAATATTCTTATTGTTTTCCTCTTGTTGGTTTGATCTTTAGTTCAGTCTTTTCACTCATTGTTCTTCATTGCTCTTGGTCTTTACAGCTTCCACAGACATGGCTCGCCGTGGATCACCCTTAGTGGATTCTGAATTCAGTAGAGATCATAGATGACAGTGTTAGTTTCGGTGTCGGTTTCAGCCGGGTCCAAAACCGAAACCATTTTGGCTTCGGTTTCGGTCTGAAACTAAATAAATTATTGTTTTTTGCCAAACTGTAAGTTTGGATCGTTTCGGTTTCGACCAAAACTGCCATCCATGAGTTGGGCACCTTGGCCTGGTTAAATCTCTCCCATGGAGGCTTGGCGAATGGTTCTATCACGTCATCAAGCTTGGGATAGCCCAATATAGATAATAAGGACTTGTTCTGCTCTTCTAGCAGTGTTTTTTGGAAGCATTTTGGGTCTGTTGTGAAGGAGAGTTTAAATGGATATGTTGGTACAATGGATGAACTGGAACATGTAAAACCATTGGCCAAGTTTATTATGTTTAAATCAATTGTACTTTTAACTTGGTGGCAGCGGGGTGCTATTGCCATCCTATATTCTTTCAGGCTGTTCGAAAGTCCAATAGCTTAAGGCTCACAATTCAAATCAAGTGTGACTTCAATATTTGTATGAAGCAACAGGAAATGGGTCCTCCACTACAACAACCACAAGTGGGCTCACCCCTTGCTGTGGGATCTCCCTTCCACATGGATCAAATACTAAAAACAATAGGTTGAGTGAACAGTAATGGGCCATCTACAGGGGTTGGCCACCCCTCTTTCCCTCAATAGGGGGTTTGGACCGGGTAAACCTCCCAAGTGAGGAGTTTGGATCGGTCCCAAGTGGGGTTTGCCCCAGTTAAACCCCATGAATCCCTCACTTGGCCACTTTGTCCGGGTTAAACCTCTCCCACGTGGCCTCTAAACCCATGAAACCCTCAAAGTAAGACTTTGGATCGGTTAAAGACATTGGATCCCTCAAAGTTGGACTTTGGACCAGTTAAACACATTAGGTCTCTCAAAGTGGGACTTTGGAGCGGTTAAAACCTTAAACCTAATACTTTGGACCGGTTAAACTCCCTAGTGGGGTATTTGGTCCGGTTAAGGCCCCTAGTGGGGTATTGTGTCTGGTTATAGCTTTAAGTTGGGGACCTTGCCTCGGTTAAAGCCCTAAAATGGTAACCTTGGATCAGTTAAAGCCCCAATTTGGCAACTTGGCACTAGTTAAACTTGGTAAGCACCCCGGGGCTCTATAAATACCCCAGTGGGACCCAAGACAGACAGACAACATAGACACTAAAGAGCGACATAGTGAGCATTAGAAGAAGAACGTGCCTCTTGCTTGGTGCCTTACGCGTGCGTGCTTTGTGCTTTGTGTGCCCAGAGCCAGGGTATGTCTCCCTTCCGGGGTTATGCACACATATTCTCATTTGTGATTGTGATATTTGTAATCAATGTATTAGGGATTGTCATATGCTGCTTTGTTGAGATCATGGATCCAACAAATACGTCGGCTTCAATCCCCGGGATGCTCTTGGGAAATTGTGTACAAATCCTGCAACTTTATGAGAAAGTCTTGTAAAGACTGAAATTTGTCGAAAAAAGTCTTGTACTTGCAACAATTACAGTATGCAAAATCGATTTTGATTATATAGTATGTCATTTAGTTTGGGCCCTGACATGATGACTATCAATTTGATCAGTTCCTCATGATTATTATATATTACTTTTCTGAAGGCATAGTTCTTTGTGAGGTCGGATATGAAGTTTATTGATGTAGACATTTTCTTTCAAATTGTCATTAAGAAATCAAGAAGTTTGCTGGGATTGGATGTTGGCAAGAGGTTTGTTGGATTAGCTGCATTAAATCCCAAGGAAGGAACTACAATTCCTTTGAGGTTTGTAATTTTTCATTAACTTGTAGCGTATCATATATGTAACTTGTAATTCCTGCATTCACTATCCCAACTCATTTTTTCACTAGGATGGGGACGGCAAAATTGACATTGATTCTAAATTCTGATGTTTAGTCTCAGTATGATTAAAGTTGCCTTTATTTGACTATCCTACTTACACTACAAACAACTTAAATGCAAAATTCGATTGTGGTGGGAGACAACTTTTGACATGTACCTACCGTACATCAGCTTCTAGGAGAGGCACTACATTTCCACACCAGAGCAGTAGGGATCGATCTTGGTGACATCAACTAAATTCACATTGTTTTAAGGTGTCATTTATTTGTTCCGACCTTCAGCATATGTTAGTATTTCTGCTAAAGGAAATGCTACACTTTCTTCATTTAATGTCCACATAATGCTTCAGATGTTTCCGGGATCGTTGAGAAGGCTGTTGAGTTGTAGCAGGAAGAAAATTCTAAGAAACTGCTTTAGCAGCTGATTGTTGTCTAATCTCGTTGCATGTTGTGTAGCTGGAATGCCCACGTGGTTTGATAAAGGAATCAATCCATTTTGCATGCTTGGCACAGTTGTTGATTGCATTGATGTTACAGAACCTTGAACAACCATCGATGGCATCTGGTTTCCAAGAGTATCATGTTGTGAGATAAGAGGAGCCTGAGATAATGGCAGTTATGGCACGGACCGGGGCTCATATGTCATGAGTGACCCTATCAATCCATCAACTGTCATAATAGACAGGTCTTTAGAGTCCTCAATTATAGTGGCCTTAGTGTGCCATGCAGGGGTGAGAGATCTGAGGATCTTCCTCACCAGTTCAGCATCAGTGTATTCTTTACCCAATAGTTTTAAGCAGTTTGTTAATTGGGTGGGTCTTGCATACATTTCAGAGATAGATTCATCAGGCTTCATCCTCAGCAATTCATATTCAGAGATTAGCATGTTGGCCTTAGTGGTCCTAACTTCGGATGTCCCCTCATAGATCAGCTCAAGTCTATCCCACGTTTCTATTACAGATTTACAAGTGGATACTCTGGAATATTCTATGGGGTGGATAGCGCACTGCATGATATTCATTGCGCCCCAATTTATTGTGGATTTCTTAACCTGGTCAGGTGTCTAGGTATCATCTACTTCCTGCAAAATGAAAGGACCTCTACTAACAACACACCAAATCAAATGACACTAGGCATGCAAAAAGACTTCCATACGGTTCTTCTAATATAGGTAATTTGTGCCATCGAAAAACAAAGGTCTATTGATAGAGTGGCCCTCAGCTATGAAGCTGCGAGGGACATTCCCATCGGATCTCCTTGGGTCGTTGGAATACATCTCTAGGGAACGCGCTCTGATACCAACTGTAGGGTGGCACGAGAGGATCTAGAGGGGGGTGAATAGATCTGACACCTAATTTTGACCTCTTAAAAGAAACTATAAAAGACAGCAATGCATTTATCACAGACTATGTCGAAAGGCAGATTAATGCAGCAAAGTGATAAGAAGTACTTTTGGACAAATTGAGTCACCTGTGAATGGAGATAGAGGATATGGATGCACACACCACAACACAGAGCTTTTTATGGTGGTTTGCTGCCTTCCAACGAGCCTACGTCCACCCCTCACCAATTGGAGACGAAAATTTATTCCGTTCGAATTTTCGTCGTAAAATTTCCCCTTCCCGCCATGGTCGAGACCCCCATTTCCCCATTTCCCCCACCCTCCCTCTCACTCTCACTCTTTCTCCTCCGTCGTCCCCGTCAGAGCAACCGCCGTCCTCCTCCCTCTTGTCGTCGCCGTCGGCTTCTACGCCATCTCTGCCGGCCTCCGTCATCGCTGCCGCCTCTTGTCATCGCCACTGCCGCCAGCCTCTCTGGTAAGTCCCATCCCCCTTGCCCTCCCCCTCCCTCGCCGGCGCTAGTGCCATTTGTTTTTTTTTTTTGGGATCATCAGAGGGGTTCAGGGAGGGTGGTGAAGGAGGGGGAGCTCGGAGGTGGAGGAGGAGGGTAACCGTACATCCCGAGATTCCGCATCGGGGCGTGACACTTGTGTTATTGGTGGTAGTTTGCGTGGCATAGATCGTGTCTCCCTTCCTTGAGAGACGTTAGCGATGATGTCGTGTTTTAGAGGCGCCAGACTTATGTTCCTTGGTGTGTCATGCTCGTTCTGTGGATCGATTTGCCTTCAGATCCAGAGCATGATGATCTTGTTTGTGATTAGGGTCTGGCAGTGTTCCTCTAAATTATATTTTTCAAGAATCGTGTTATCGTGATTTCATATTATTTTGTTGTTGTGGTTAGGGTTTGAGGTTTGGCTTGTGCTTGGAGAGCGTAGCCAACGTTTGGGTTGTTCTTCGCTATTCCCTTGTTGGCTCCTTAAATTTTGAGGATGAAATTTCTAAAAGGAGGGGAGGATGTAATACCTTGGATCCTTCAGATCAGAATTAGAGAGCTTTCAGAATGCTTTCGTGGGTCCCGAATTGTGTTTTATGATCTACGCTGATTTTTCCCCCATATAAGTTATGGAATCCCGTGGAGAGTGAATCATTGAGTTTTAAGACTCCGGGACGCTACAGGTGTGTTGTGCTCTTTTCAAGGATTGCATAGACTATTTTTTTATAATTTTTTGAATTTATGAAATTTTGGGCTGAAAAATCAGATTTGAAAAAATTTACATAATTTCCTATTTCCTTTTTCTTTTAACCCTCACCTCTCTCCTCTCTCTCCTCACGTTCTCTCATTTTCTCTCCCTCCATTCTGTCTCCTCTCCCCTGGGCGTATGACCGGTGTAGAGCTGGGTGAGGTGGCGACAACGTGGTGTTGACCTAGAGCATGATGGCGCGAGTATCAGAGTGTGGCGTTGGCGCGATCCCATTCGTGGATTCAAAGCCAACGTGGGTTGTTCGTGTGGTGGTTTTTGGAGAGGATTGGTTGTTTTAACTCGTGAGATCTTCGATGGAGGCAGGGGGATAAATGTCCTACTCTTTTCCTACGTTTCATCGCGATTTGGAGCCGAACGATGTGAGTTTGAGTGGGTTTTCTATCGTTGGGGTGAAAAGCATGTTTTGGGGTTGAAGAAGTGTAATCTCATGCTGATCCTAAGTCATGAGATCCTGGAGGAATCCTTGATCACGATCACCACATATATATAACTTGCAAGGCAGGAAATGGATCAGGGGTGCCCGAGGATGAATCCCTGGGGAAGACCCTCCGATGCTTGTATAGACCCTTAGAGTGACATTGAATGCCTGGGTCCGTCACTTGTACAACGGCCCCTTTTATTTTTATAATGAGTTTGCACAGGACCAGACTTCATGGGAGGAGTACTCAGAGGTAGAGTTGCGGTTCGGGACTTACTCGCACTATATTTATGAGCCGAGATAGGGGTGGAATCCCCATGAGCTGTGAGACGTCACCTACTTGGCCGCGTACCTGGCATATTGGCTGGTGACCTTCATGGTTCCTCACAGTGAGGACGGTCTTCTATAGCCGGAGTTGCTATGGCCCCCATGTCTGTTAGCGGAGGGACGGAGGTTGGCGTTGGCCCCAATAGCCTTGGCTAACATCTACCATGGACTGGGGGCCTTGTCAGTACACCCTACACCACGAGAGAGTAGTCTCCTTCTACCGACCCACTACCTCAGCATGTGGGCTGATCTACTCTTCCTGTGGTTCGTGACGAGGGTAGCAGTGGCCAACCTGGTAGCTCCTTTACCTTTTGGTTTCACTAGTCAGCCAGATGGAGATGCTGCTAATTAGTTGGATAGAGCCAGGTGGGCTCTATCTTACTTGCCAGGTAGGGGTGAGGACGGGCTTCGCTTTGACTGTAGGTCAAGGGGCTTCTGGCCTATGTTAGTGCCAGTGAGCGACGGGGTGACCTATGCCCTACCGCACCAGTGTGAGCCAGACGTGCCGTTGTACACTGAGTGGGTGATTAGCACCCTGTCGATGGTGTTAGTGCTGCACCAGTCCAGCACCAACATCCTAGAGCCTTACTACCTACACCAGTTTACTTGGAACTTCGGGTATGACTAAGCTATCCCGTCGAACCAGGAGTTTCCCCTAGCAGGCTGGGTGTACAAGGGTAGGATAGCCACTTACTGGCGACCGCTTGGTGGGACTTCAGTTGTCAAGGGGAGCCAGAGAAGCTGTCAACACTAGGGCTATATCATCATGGGCGGTTCGACGTGCACTAGGCCCAGTGGTGGTTCGAGCACAGCTACTTGTATCGCTAGAAGGCATTGACGATCAAGAAGGCTGAGGAGGGCCAGCTTCTGTGGGAGGATCAACCTCCCATTTCACTGGACACAGAGTATCTAAGGACTCACTTTTCTTGGATCTGTCGGGAAGTGGAGTAGCTCGGGCAGCAGCATCCCTGGGATAGCTGGGTCTTTTCATCATTGAGACGGTGTTATAGTGGGGAGATCAAGCCCCTATGGCCAGCGTAGGTGGGGTCGACGACCACCACTAGAGTTGGGGTGATGAGGTCGAGGCTGTTGAAGACCTGGTGGACACAGTTCCAGGCTGACTATGGCTTTGGGAAGAACAATAGTCTCGATGACGTGCTCTCAGAGGGGAGTTTTGCTGACATGGTGGTCGTTGACTAGAGGCGGCACATTGCTCATGCGATTGGATCGGTCGGCCCTTTGGAGTTCATCTCTCACATAGAGCGAGCCTACACTCTGAGAGACATTAAGGAGGCAATTGCGCAGGCTACCCGAGTGTTGGGGCTAAGATCGGAGCAGCTGGTTCCTCTACCGTTAACTCCCTTTGGGGCTTCAGGTAAGACATGTTCTTTATTGTATTATCTTTACCCTTCTCTTTAGTTTCTTTGGGTTGAGATTTAATTCGCTGGCCTGTGTCTTGTGCAGGTTCCCCTGCGATAGGAGGTCATTCTTCAGTAGGGACATCTGCTGGGAGTGATGACAGGGACATTTGGCCCTAGCAGAAGCGTCCCTGTGTGGATGCTGGTGCGGCTGAGGCTGGGGAGTCCTCTCGTAGGATCAGGGAGTATGAACATATTGAGGTTGAGCCGGCATTGAGTAAGGGCCAATTCTTGACATCCCCTTTTACTAGTTTAGTCATTAGGATTGACTAATCCCACACCTATGGATGGTTTTGTAGCTCCACTGGAGGCTGGGGCAGAAGTGGCCTTCTCGCCGGCTTTGGAAACTGATCCTTTGGGGGGAGGCCGAGCTCGAGTGTGACCTTGATGTGGAGGAGGTCCTCTAGATGATGGATGAGATCGGTCCTGACACCGAGGCACCTCCTCACCTTGAGCTGGGTGAGACTTCTGGGGGCATTTAGCCAGGTAGAATCTCTAAGACTGGTAATGTTCTGTCTATAGCAATGCCTTTGTCAGGAAATTGACATTGCTATATGTTCACATGCAGTGATGGCAAAAGATGACAGGGCCCCTTATTCCTCCTGGGGCCAGAGATGAAGTGCCCACTTCTGTCGGTGGGCAAGGGCTTGAAGGACTCTAAGATGGCTCAGGTAAGTGCTAAGCCATTATATGGAGGGCTGACTCCTCCTTTCCCATCATTTGTTATGCTGAGGTTATTGACTGAGCTAGTTGTTTTATTTGCTAGTTGACGACCGGGTAGCTACCTTGGAGATGGTCTAGGAGCTGGTCAGTACCAGCCCGGTAGTGAAGCTCCCTTCCTTTAAGGTAGAGCCCGGGGTGGCAGGCGGCCTGACGACCTTTGTTACTAGAGCTATATCTGTGCCACTGTCACAGCTACCAATCGACTTGCCTCTCCCTTCTCTACCAGCTGTCGTCTCAGCTTGCACGGTGGGGCTGGTTGGACCCTCCATCATGGGACCCTTAGGTATGCGATTGGGAACTTAAATCATGTGTTGGCTTTCTATATTTCACTAGTACTAGAATTTCCCTTTTATGTGTCATAGGTACCTCATCTCCTTTGGAGGTCGTCCTGACACCGCTGGGGCTGCAGGTGGGGAGCTTGTAGCTGTGGCTCCAGCTAGAGAGGATGAGGAGATAATTGACATAGAGGCGGTCTCCGACAGAGGAACTTCGACTGGTGAGCTTTATTCAACACCTTAGCTATTTAGTCCCACTTGTAGGGCTGGATTTTGTGCTGACTTTATTGTTCTGTCAATCCCCAGGAGGCTCTAGTTCCGCTGCCTCTAGGAGTTCATCAAGGGCTTCCTCCCAGGGCTCTTCGGTCATTGGTAGCCTTTCCATGGAGACAAAGGAGAGTTTAAGTTCCACGTCTTATGGGGCCTCATCTGCTGAGGAGACGGAGGCTGAGGTTACTTCTACAGGGTGCGAGGCTCTTTCCTCCCCCTTTTAGCATTTATTTATGCTTTCTGGCGGGATGCTGATTCTTCTACATTGTATGCAGCATGGCGTCAGAGGAGGAGTGTGTGTTGGCTCCCGCCGTAGGTGGCAGGGAGGAGCTTCCCATCCTAACCGTGGCTATTGGAGAGGACACAACGATGAGGGAGGGCTCCCCGGTTGTTGAGGAGTCACTGCCTTCCCCTACTCAGACGAGTGTTACCACAAATGTAGGAGGGTTTGTTCTAGATAGAGGCTGAGAATTTTCTCAAGTTTTTCACATTATTTATCATGGAAAGTTTTATATGTATTTCTCACTTTCCATTTGTTCTTTCTAGTGTGATGCAATCTCGACTGATGTGTTGATGGAGACAGCCGACCCTTCCCTTAGTCTTGGGTTGAGTGGTCTACCTTCACTCTGTCACCGGAGCCGTTGGTGGATGGGAGTGTGGCCACCTCTCTGCTTCAGCGTGCACAGGGGTACCTTCAGAGTGACCCCTCCTTTCTCCTGAGGACCTGAGGAGGCAGCTAGCGGACTATACCCGATGTTACCACAACCTCAATTTTTTGCGGGAGCCCTAGATGGCGGGGCTGGCAACGATATGGTCTGAGTTCATGCGACTTCGTCAGACATAGGAGCAGAGAGCTCAGAGGCTGGCCACCATCAGGGAGGAGCAGGGGAGGCTGGACCGGTTGGCAGTGGCCCTGGCCGAGCAGAGAGGTTATGCCGAGGCAGCTCAGGCACGTACCCAGGACTGGGCTACTCAACTGGAGGAGGCTGATAGCAGGATTGAGGCCTTAAGGAAGGCCTTAGCGGAGTAGCAGTCGACCACCGAGCGCGTCAGAGGTGAGTGGCGAGAGGCCATGAGCACAACGGGAGCCAGCACTCAGATTTTGTCAGCTCTTGAGGTGGAGTTTGTTGCTATTCAGTCTCACCTGTCGACGCTGGAGGAGGGCGAGCCCTGACTTGGTTATACCTCTTTTTTTTAATACTCTGTGCTCGATTATACAGATTTCTTTTGTTACCCCAAGGGCATGTCTTGGGCTCCTTTACAGAATATGAATGACAAAATACTAGATTCCTTTTTGTCACTCCTTGTGTCGTCCCACCCTTTCTTTTGTGGAATAAAGATGAATGCATGAGTGGGCAACCACGTACTGCTTGTCGTGGTTGATTCTTCTACTATACCCTGGTGTGATTATAGTAACGTATACATAAGATGCACTAACTTGTTGCTGGGAACTAGAGGCCGAGGACTGGATGGTAGAGATAGACTACTTGATGCCGGAGATAGGATATCAGGTACCGGAGTCTAGGCACTGAGTAATGGGGGCTGGGTATGGGATACTACTGGCTAGGCACTGGGTACATTATGGCTGAGCATAGAGTACTGGAGGAGCTGAGCACAGGGTACTGGGGGTTGGGCTTTGAGTACTGGGGGCTGGGCACTGGATATTGGGGGCTGAGTGCTGCGTACTGGGAGTCAGACATCGGGTACTAGGAGTCTACCTGAGTGAGGCATGTTGATCAGGATAACTAGAAACCGGGGGCTGAGAGGTAACCTGTACGGGTCTGTTACTTTGGGGAACCGAAAGCTGGAAGATGGTGACTGGAGGCTGTCTCATGACAATGTTAGAATGTTGCTAGAGTTTACTAGAGGCTGGGGCCGACCTATGATGGTGTGTTGGCCTAAACTATTGGGGTTGTCAGAGGGCTAAGGTATATCAGCCAAAACTGGTCCCCAGCTAGCTTGTTGTTGACATGTTGTTAGTCAAAAATGTAATCCACATCCATCTGGAGAACTGAAATTGGAGCTAGCCGGCTAACTATCAAGGTGTCATGGCTGCATATTGGGACGAGAGCTAGAGTTAGCCAGCTGACCGTTTAAGGTGTTGTAGCCGGAGGCTGGGACTGGAGCTGGAACTAGAGCTGGTGCTGGAACTGGGACTGGAGCTGGCCGGCTGACCGTTTAAGGTGTTGTAGTTGGAGGCTGGGACTGGAGCTGGAACTGGTATTGGAATTGAGACTAGAGCTGACCGGCTGACTGTTTAAGGTGTTGTAGCTAGAGGCTGGGACTGAAGTTGGACCTAAAACTGGTGCTGGAACTGGGACTGGAGCTAGCCAACTGACTGTTTAAGGTGTTGTAGCTGAAGGCTGGGACTGGAATGGGAGATGACAGACCCTCGGGGGTGTAGTGGCCACTGTTGTGCCCCGACGTATTTTGATGAAGACAAACTGTTCTTGTGAAAATTGCATTGCATATCTTCCACTGAAAAATGAATCTAGCTTGCTTAAATATTTGAGCTTTTAGCGTTGCATCTCAGCACCTAGATGAGGGGCAGGTCGGGGTGGACAGGCTCTATGCTAAGGAAGGGGCCAAATCCCATGGCATCTACCCGAGCTCTCTAGAAATCTGGCAACCCGAAGTATGCTGCCAGGACCTAGATCCACGAAATCCTAGTCCTCATTAAACCCTACCAACACACCAAAAACATAAGACACATGAATATGTGCTAAAAAGGGGGGGTATCATTCATTATTAAAGCTTGTTGAATTGACGACCGGCATCTGGTCGTTATTCATTAGATTGACGTCCCTTCGCAGGGCGTTGTTTCTCAGAACGCTCATATTGGACTACTGTTATTGCTGGAATTAAAGTTAAGTAACGACTTGATCAGGGTCGTGATTCATTCAAGTAATGCCTCCTTGGAAGGCGTTGTTTCCTCTGGATAGTTATGTTTTATTATTTATCATCTGATGAGGTTGATTAATGACCTATCACTGGTCGCTATTTGCTTAATTGACGCCCCTATGCGGAGCACTATTTCTTGAGATATTTTTATCTGATTATCATTTTTGGATTTTCATCAATTACCGACCAACCACTTGGCCTTCATATGTTTGATTCGCGCCCCGATGGGAGGCGTTGATTCCTCAGGTTCTATGGTTGTTATTTTAATTAAGATTGACGACCGCCCATGGGTCGTGGTTTTGTGATATGACGCCCCAACGGGGGGCGCTATTTCTAAGTATTCCACAGTTTAAAAATTTGAAAAGCATGCGTGGTTAGAAATAAAATAAAAGGGGCATGATTTCATGATTTCAGCAGGTTTCTGTTATTTAGCATGGGTTTATATACGACAAATGATATAAGCATGCTCGGGCTAGGGCGTTATTTCAGAAATTATTTAACGACTTGTTGCAGGTCATTATTTTAATTAACGACACCCCTTGGGGTGTCATTTGCTGGGTCACAGGGTTTTTCTAAAACCTCTCAACTGAGGGCCATGGAAATGTGAAAAGAAAAAAAAATAAATAAAATACGCGGACCTACCTTGCTGCGTTCAGGGTTCGCATGACCCCCACGCATTGGCTATCGACGAGGGGCTTCCTCTTCGTCTCCACCTTCTTCTTCGGCTTCCTCCTCATCCCCGTCACCATCACCGTCTTCATCATCATCTTCTTCTCCATCTTCTCCTTCTTTATCTTCGCCTTCATCTCCTTCGGTCCCTTCTTCTTCTCCCTCGGCCTCGCCAAGTGCCGTTGCGGGAGCATCCTCACCGGCCGTCACGGGGGGTTGCTCGATGACGTCGCCTTGCTACTCGCCAATGTCCACCACCTCCGGAGCCATGACGCACTGGCATTTGCTAGGCCCAGCCATAGTGGCGAGGACAGAAGCAAGATGGGAAAATGGCGTGGATGGGGAAACTAGGGTTTCGGGGAGGTTGTAGAAAAGGGAAATGAAAGGGGGAGTTGCAGAAGGAACGAATGAAAAGTAGCAAGGGAGGGGAAAGGAAATAGCAGGAGTTTTTGTTCGTGGAATTCAAAACGAATTGACGGCTTGAGAGAGGGTGTTATTTATGATATTAACATCCGTGAAGAAAGGCGTTGTTTTATTTAGTTTTTGGAATTTTGGAAATAATTATAATCAACAACTGTCCACAAAGGCGTTATTTAATAATTTGATGTCTGATACTAATGCGTCATTTCACTTTACATAGGGATTTATCTTCTGGCAAAATTTGAGGCAATAGCTGACATGAAAGTCTACAGGGTAAACCAGTATATCATCAGTGGGCATTCTTTGCAGCACTTACTTTTAGCATTGGTCCCTCTTTTGTTAACTGCGATGCTGTGGTGCAGAAATACTAAGATTGCCAGGTATTCTTTGGAGTGCATTCTTCCCACTATGTTTTGCAAATCACTAGCCTATGTTCAGTGTAATGCACCATCTTTTTGTGAAGTAGCTTCAATTGCTTGGGCTAAGGGTAATTACCTGCTCTAATAATTTCATTTTGTCAGCTGATGTATGTGATTAGATGTTTGAACATTTTGGACCACTATCATTGAGTAGGGAGCGGGTCTCAATTGCCTTGATAATAAGCATTGTTTTTGCATTTAAGTATTAATTTTTTTTAGCTCATGACACTCCGTCTCTACGGTACATGAGAAGTATAATGGACAGTCCTATTCAACCATGGAAAAATTGTCATATATAGACCTGTTGGAAAGGGGATTCTTCACAAAGAACACCAAGTGAAATAGGATTCCTCATTCATTGACACAGCCAGAAAGGAGGATTATGTTATTTGGCTTATTCTTGTTAAGACTTATTTCTGAGATGTTAGATCATGTTGTCCAGTTCATTTTTTTGCTTGTCTCTTGGTTTACTTTTGTTGGAGTTGCTCAGTTGGACACAAGAAAGTATTTTGAAGATTGAATGGTTTGGATGGGACTGTAGGGACATAAACAAGGATGGCAGTGTCGGTTTCGGACTTGGTTTTGGCCGAGTCCGAAACGGCTCGGTTTCAGTTTCGGTTTCGGCCGAAACCGGCCGAAACCCAGGTTAGGGAGCACACATAAGAAAGAAAAACTCAAAGATTTTTTCAAAGGGTGTTATCTCAAGTGTTGTGTTTTGTATGGAGATTTTAGTCCCGCATTAAAAAACACAAAGAGGTGAGGAGACCTTATAGTTCCTAGCCCCCCCTGAACTATGTCTTATAGATAATAGTTGAAGTGTGCTAGATCCTATCGCACGCGTTGGGCCGGGCTGGGCGGGCGCGCGCGTGTGAGAGGTGGGTCCAGCCGGCTTGCACAAGCACCTTTTTTGGAATTCTTTTTACTATTTTACCCTCTCTTGGAGAGAAAGAAGGGTCTCCGATCTGACAGTTTGGAGGCGAACCGTCACGAGCGTGGGCACAAAAGGGGTGATTTGTATTTTCCTAATCACGGGTTATCTTGTCTGTACTTTTTTACTTCTCAGAGGAATCGCTCGCGTGTTAGCTCTCTCTCTCTCTCGTCTCTCTCGTCTCCCTGTCGCGACCGTGATTTTCTATCATCGTCCGCCTCGCCGTGTTCTCGCCGCTTGCTGTACGTGGAACGTTGTCGTCCTCGTCGCTCTGCGCGCACACAGATTGCTGTTCTCTATCGACCCTTTTTCAGCGGTGTTCGGTGGATGCTCTTCGACCTTTGCAATCTTTCTTTAAGAAGGGATCTAGGTTTCACACATAGCATATTTACGAGACTCTTGAGAGTGCGCTTAAGGATCTCATATTGGTAGTCGTATCCTGAGGGAAGATTGCCATACCCGTCGCACCATTTTAGTGGGGACGCTATCTTCTCTAAGGGGAGTCTCTTTGAGGCGCTTCTACTACGTATTGTTTATTTCATATTAATTATTTTATCATCATGTTTTACTTCGTAATCGTGTTCATTAATCTTATTTCATGATCGTCCTTGATTGAATCGATCTCGTACGTGATTGTGCTATAATTTACCATGTATATGTTAACGTCCGAATGTTACTGTGATGTTGTCCTGCTACACCATTTTTTTACAACACGATTATCGCTCCCGTGTGCCTTTGTCCTATCTATCTTCTTATTCCTCGTAATAGCTTGCGGTCACAATAGTGTTCACGGCCGACAAAGTGTTCACAATACGAATAAAAATGTATTCTCGCGTCGTCATCAATCTAAATTATCATATCTCGAGAGAACTTTCGTCGTGAAATCTATTCGTACCGAAACAGAGACATAAATACTCTAAAAGAATGACTACATATTTCGACTTGAATTTACACTTCTTATATATATAAGTTTGATTCTCTATGATTTACGTGTGTAGATCTAAAATAACTACTCTACCCACAGATCGTATTCGAACAAAATCTTCGTGTCGTTAATATTCTTCAGAATCTCCACGTAGAATTTGTTAGTGGAGGACGGCAGCTCTTGTGCTGCATTGCTGACGGGAAACTAACAGAAAGAGGGGGGACAGCTGTTGTTATCGACTAAAAGATAATCCTGCCTCTGCCATTTGCCAATTGAGAGTGACGTGAAAGCTGTGCCTCTCCTAATAATAAGCCGAGTCCTAAAAAAAGAGACCGTGGTAGAAGATGGCACTCTCGGGTGATGAGCACGAATTCAGGATCATTAATGTTAAAGTTTATTAGACTAGGTGGTTTAATTTAAAATCTTAATTGAGTGAGGAGGGACACCACGTCACATTCTTATTTTTCTTTTGTCTCTTTTGATTGGGGACTGTGTATTCTAACACAAATCATGACTTTGTGCTTAAAAGAGTTTTGGGTAGAAAACTTAACTTTGACCTCCATCCTCGACCTAGAAGTTTTTAGGCCTCCAATGAAAAGTTTTCTCAAGCATTGCCATCAGTGCTTCTTCGTTTTTACCACCTCTAAAATGTTCATAGCCCATTCAACTCCAAGTGTTTGACATGTGGGGAATACTCGTCCCGCTTGAGATCAGGGATCCCCTTCTATGGGTCTAGTACTTTGATGAGGTCAAGAACCATCAAACAGGTGGTGTGCGTCCCCGCCCTTGGCCTCCGGCCATGGCCGGTGGCGAGAGAGGCCGAGCGCCTCCCCGCTGGCCTGGGCCTTCTCGTCGCGCCTCCCCGCCGGTGATGTCCCCTACTGGCGTAACTTCTCCATTCGCTCTGGTCTCCTTCAGCCGCTCGGACCCCACCGCTGCAAGCCACGCTAGTAAGGTGGTTGGCGTGTCCAGCTTGCCATCATCTACGGAGGGTGCTTCGGCAGCGATCATCCTCGGTGATGTGGAGTTTCCCCCCCTCCCCGCCATGGGTTGCTCCAACCCCCCTCGCCCTTCCTCTGAAGGTCAGGTCGTTGGGCCTCCATCTGCACTCTCCGAGCCCTGCGCCGTCGCTCGCCCCAGTGCCCAGCCCTCAGCCTCTGCTCGTGGTCCATCTGCTCAGCCCCTGCTCATGGATGTCGGGCTCGCCTCCACCGTCTGGGCGCCAGCCACTGCTGCCGCGGTGGACGCCGTGCCTGGTGCGTCCGTTCTCGGTCTTTCGGACCCACCCCCGACCCCTGCCGTGATTGACTCTGTGGACAGGGGGGTTAGACAAGGGGACCCATTAGCCCCATCTCTTTTTGTTATAGCAGAGGAAGTTTTGAGTAGGGGTTTAACACATTTATTCCAGTCTGGAAAGTGTAAATATTTTCATGTTCCCCGTGGGGTGCCTTCACAGTCACATTTATTATATGCAGATGATTCAGTTATTTTTCTTAATGGGGGTAAAAGGTCTGTTCGGAACCTGTTGGCTTTTTTAGACAGGTATGAAAGGGCTTCTGGTCAGAGCATTAATCACTCTAAGAGTTGCTTTATGGTCTCAAAAAGAATGTCTAGTTCTGCTACTAACAGATTAAAGGACCTAACGGGCTATCAACACAAAAATTTTTCCCTAACATATTTGGGAATCCCTTTGTTCAAGGGCAGATTAAAGGTTGTTCACTTTAAATATCTTATTGATAGGCTTCAGGGCAGGTTGGCTGGTTGGCAATGCAGATCCCTATCACAAGTGGGTAGGGCTGTTCTGATTAAATCAGTCCTTTCCTCTATTCCCATTTATACAGCTAGTGCTATATCCATTCCTATGACTATTCAAAGGCAGTTAGACAAAATTTGTTCTAACTTTTTCTGGCAAGGTACAGAACCTGTTCATAGGAAGCATTGGATAGCTTGGAACAAGGTGTGCTGTCCTGTTGATTCTGGGGGCCTGGGCATTAGAAGATTGGAAGATATTCAATTGAGTTTTCATGTTAAATTATTATGGCATGCTTTATTCAGTGATTCGCTGTGGTCCAGGTTTGTTCAGAGCAAATATTTGAAAGGTCAGCATTTTACTGATTGCATCCATTCTTTTCCTGCTGGAATCAGGAAAAAAGATTTTCTGAAAGCTAAAAGGCCATGATGGCTTGTCTCGAGTCTGTCTGTCTTAGGTACGTGTCCTAGGGCGGTGTCTGAGTGTCATTTCCCGACGTTCCGGTTTCCCTATATCTTGGCTTGACCTTATGGTTTGCCCGTTGTCCCGTGGATGTCTCTTGATGTCCTATGAGAGCTATGACCATGATATAAGGTGGGCAGGAGTGTTCTTGCCGTGGGTAGTCTTCTGTACTACTTTTTAATGTCATTGTCTGGTTCTGGTCAACCCGATGTGACCCAGTGGCTGACAGGCGACCTCGTGTGTGTCTCGGTGGTTCTGTCCAGTTCGAGACATGGTTCTGGATGCCGTGAGGTATCATCTTACCTCGGCTGGTGTATCCAGGTGTACTGAGGGTCTTGGTGTTTCCCTCAGGTCTCCGTGAGTCGTTTCTTACGGTAAGTCATTTTCTCTGGCTTAGGATTAGACTGATTGGCGGCTTGTTTCACTTTGTACGATGATCTTGACTCCTAGTCGAGAGACTCAAGGATCATTGTAGTTTCAGGTCTAGTTGCCTTGTCCTGAGTCTGTTGGCAGTTTTCTATACTGCCATTGGTGCTTCGTAGTACGTGCGATAGTGTTTCTTTACCTGTCTGTACTCCAGCACTCGCGTTTTAGAGTCTGTGTCTCGTGATCCTCCACTAGTCGTATCCTTACGGCACATTTCGACGTGTCAGCCTTTACAGTGGGGCATTTCCCGATTTACGATTTTTAAGCTAGTTCCGTGGGCTCCCGCGCTCGACAGTAGTGTCCTCGACCGTAGTGTCCTACGGGGGGGAGAATACTAGCTTGAGACCTGGCTTAGGCGACAGCCAGTGTGTGCACATGTGGTCAGGGGCTTTGGACTTGCGCCGACGGGCGTGACCCTGACTAGTCACTTGTGACTGTAGTTCTATTCTGGTTCTGACAGTGTCTTGGTCTCGATCATGCTTTTGGACGACAGGTAGATGAGCCACTTGTAGGCGCAGCATAAAACGTCAGTGGACGCAACTTGTTGTTCTTCTAGTGAGGACAGTACTTCAGACACGTGACACGTGACTTTCGCATGACTCTCGTGCTTCTCGAGTGTTGTGACCTTTCCAGGTTAGCCCTCTCGTGGCTTTGCCCGAGGTCAGTGTTATGTTGTGTGCTCGACGTTTTAGTCGTGTTGGGTCTGTCTAGACTTTTTCTAAGGCTTTTGTCTTTTCCCTTTTTCCTTGCAGGCATTCGCTTGCTTGGCGTCTCGTCAACAGATTGGCAACTTCTGACTTTGCCGGTTCAGAGTTCGTCCTTTTGTTGTCTTTAGGAGTAGCTTGGGAGCCGAGGTTAGTTTGGCAACCATGCTCATTCGGTACGGCTTTTCCCTTTTCTTTTAGCTTCCCTCTTCCTTGCTTGTTCCCTACTCCTACTTCCTCTTCTTTACAGCTTTCTAGTGTAATTTTCCTGCTTTGCTACACCTGTTATTTTTGCTGTTGTTCCGTGTTACTGCGTATTTTTCGGTGGGGATCTGCATGACCCCTACTGAGCTAGTGACACGAGGCTCACCCCTACTTTTCAGGTGGGTGGCGTCGTCCTGCTTCTGCGGTTCTTGGTGTGACCTGTCCGTAGCTGCCAATGGTACCTGCGTCAGGCTTCCCCCGACCTCAATGTATGTTTTTCTTTTCTATCGACTGTACTGAGAAACACCAGAGATGCACTCGTGCACACATGCATGCTCTCCACAGTTTGTTGCTCTTTGTTGCTATCATCAAAACAAAAAATACACATGCTTGTGCCTAGGGGAGCACAACAGGGACGAGGGCGTACGGCCCGTGAGACCCCTATTTTGGGCTGTTGTGGTTGTATTTTGACACTTCTAGTGCCTTTATTTTTGCTATGTTGTGTATGTTGATTTGCTGGTGTTATGACCATTTTCCACGCCTCGTCTTGCAGCTATGGCGCGCTTTGGTAGAGATGGACGGGTCCCGAGGTGGATGGCCCGAGAGGAGGATCATTGGGTGCAGCGGATCGATCGACAACCACCCCTCTGGGCCCGCCAGTGGTTACTATGGCTAGCATAGAGCAGGTAGATAGTGGGCATACAGTGGTGGCTGAGGGTCCCCTTGGCGAGGGAGCCGTTGGAGTCGGGACCGTGGAGGTGGCTAGGATACTGGAGGCCGATGGCATGTACACTTACGATCGGAGCGGAGGCTACCCATTGGAGTTCCCCATGGATCGACACTTGTTTGAGTTTCTCCGGAGCTACGTTCCCCCTGACATGGAGGAGGTTGACTCACAGATTCTGAGAGCCCGTTGTCGACTTGAGCGGGCCATCTTGATCAGCAGGGACAGCTTGCATGGCGTAGCCTTCTACAGCTACCCTAGCCTCTCAGAGGATTACTGGAGGCAGTGATAGTTTCCTAGTGCTGTGTGTCTGGGGTTCTTTGGTGGAGTAGAGAGATCTGGGGTCAGAGTTGGGCCGCTGGGCCCCACTTCCTAGGACTTGCACGGTCACGATCGCACCGAGACAGAGGGGACTGCTAGATTGGTGCTGGAGCCCGCGGGCTTGCAGTATGTGTTGCATCCTCTATGGTTTTGATGATGTCATACACTATAAGTTACTTACAGTAATTGTCTTGGTCCTTTGTGTGTGGTTCATTGAATTTCATGAGTCCATATGTTATTTTTGTGTTTCATTGAATTTCATAAGTCCATGCATATTTTGGTCTCTCTTGAAGCATTGCTCAAAACATAAGTCTGTGCAGGTTCTCAAAATGAGTCCGTGCATCTTTTTCCTGGTTGAAAGACCAGAGTCTGAGCATATGCATTTGAAGTCCGAGCATTGAAAAGTCCATGCATCTTTTTATCTATGCAAAGTCTAAGCATGTCTCCATACCCGTGCATGTTTCAGTCTTCCAAAAATTCTAGTCAATGCATATAGAAGTTCGTGCAGGTTTTTGGTTTGACCACTAAGTCCGTGCACATTTACTTTTGGTCTCAGGTCAAGTCCGTACATCTTTTTGGACTTAGTAGATAAACTGAGTCCGTGCACATTTTAGTCAAGTCCGTGCACGTTGAGCATTGTTAAACTCTAAGTCCATTCTCCTTTTGACAAAGCCTGTGCATATGTCTTGAAACGCCAAGTCCGAGCACATTCGTTTGAAGTCCGAGCATGGTGAAGTCTGTGCATCTTTTTTTCTTGCAAGCAAAACACCAAGTCCGTGCTTACTCTTCTTTCTGTTAAACCCCGTGCATATTTTTCTTGGGTAGAACACAAGTCCATGTATGTTAAACCCCATGCATATTTTCCTTGGGTAGAACACAAGTTCATGCATGTTAAACCCCGTGCATATTTTTCTTGGGGAGAACACAAGTCCATGCATGTCAAACCCCGTGGAAGTTTTCTTTAGTCCTTGCGCCTATTCACAAACCCTGTGCATATTTTCCTTTGGGAGAACACAAGTCCATGCATGTTAAATCCCGTGCAAGTTTCCTTTAGTCCTTGCACCTCTTCACAAACCCCGTGGACATCAAACTCCATGCACTTTCTACAAACAAGCCCTTTCCGTACTCCGCGTGCCATCAAGTTCGTGCATTACCTTTGTCATCGCATGATAAAGTCGGTGTATGCCCTGTAGCCTTGTCAGTGTATGTCCGAGCATACACTGTTACAACAGCCTTGCATGTCCGAGCACATGCCTTAGGCTCTCACCAGCAAGTCCGAGCATATAATTTCAACCGTGCACATTTTGCTCGTTGCATGTTAAAGTCGGAGCATACACTGTAGCAACCACAGTGTATGTCCTTAGAAGGTCCGTGCACATTCTCTGGTAGGGTTACATCTTTAAACTAAACTAATATTTGTTTCTGTGTTGACAGATGTTATTTCATGGAAGATGAAGGTGGCACGTGATCCAAGATCTGATGCTGTGCCAGGATCGTGACACGTGTCGAAGCACTAGGGCAGAAATCCGTGGAAGACACATGCCCATTTGCTGCTGGTATAAAAGGGATTTTTACTCCATCTTGAAGATGATGATTGAGTATAATTTTTAAAAGAGCAAAAAGTAAAGAAGACTGAGTGCGATCTAGAGAGCAGCAAGAAAGAAAGAGAAAGAGAAAGAGAGACAAGCTGAGAAGAGAATAGAAAGAACAAGAGAAGACCCTTCCTGAAGATCAGAGTTGTATTGGCCTCTGGATCAGATCCAAGCCAAGTTGCTCCCAAGGGCGTATTTATACGTAGGGAAACACGGAAAACTATGCAAGACTAGTAGAACATTTAACATATTCAGAGATGGCCTCTTTAAGGCGGGATGCCCTTAGTGGGAATCTTGGGCATCAGTCTTCAATTCTGTAAGTGGCGCCCTGGTCTAGGGCGCCTCTTACAGATGGTCATTTTTTTTTGATTCTGGTAATTGGCGCCCCTGTCTAAGTCACTTCTTAAAGAATTGACGCCCACACCCGCAGTCACCTCTTAAGGAATAGGCGCCCTGGTCAGGGGCGCCTCTTCCTGGGCTGGTAAGTGGCGCCCTGGTCAGGGGCGCCTCTTACTGGGCCTTGAGTGAGTGGCGCCCTGGGCTGGGGCGCCTCTCACCTTAATGTAATTTTCCCCTTTTTGACAGTTGACGACTCTGTGGACGGTCGTCCTTTTTGTAATTGGCGCCCTGGTCAGGGGCGCCTCTTACAGTGACAGGATTTACAGAGTTACCATATACTAATTAAGAGATTAATATACTAATTAAGAGATTTACCATCTAATCATATTAACTACACTGTTCATGTAATTGAAGTGACGACAGGGTTGCTGTCGTTATTTAATTGACGACTGTGATAACATTTTTAATTTATAAATTGACGACCCTTCGGGGGTCGTTAGTTTTATAAGTGGCGCCCTGATCTAGGGCGCCAATTCCCTGAGACCCATTTTTCCCTTTTCCGTCAGGGGTTTAGTGCATTAACTGTCTTAACAGTTAACTATCCACTATGCATGTCTTCATCTAATTAACTAACAGTTAACCAAAAACTAATTAACTAATAGTTAACCAAAAACTGTCTAGAGTTAACTAACAGCTAACAGTTAATTAGCTAACATATAACCTTTTTACTCCAGATCTGTGATATACCGTGATTAACCAACTGTCTATAACCTGGTTCAAGCAATTACCTAACAGGAACTATATTCCTCTAACTCTGCAGTGATATATATACAAGTCGTTAACATGATTCTCTAATTTAATTACATGGGTAGAGTATCTGATTAATCACTGGTTGCATGACTTAATTAGTCAACCTCTCGCGAATTATATAGTGCTCATCTGACCAGATATTGACCTGACCAGATTTCTAACGTTGATATAGTTCTAATTAATTAACATTAACATATATAGTTTATCTAATTAGCTGACATTAACATATATAGTTTATCTAATTAGTAGGTAATAACATATATAGTTTATCTAATTAGCAGGTAACTAACAGTTTGGTGTCAATTAGATAGTAAAGTGTCGACACTTGGCTCACTTGGTGTCAACAAAATGTCGACACTTCGTTGATGTAAAATGTCGACACTTCACTTGTGTCAACATTACAAAATGTCGACACTTGCTTCTAACTAACTAAACTAAAATGTCGACACTTCACTTGGTGTCAACGTTACAAAATGTCGACACTTGCTTCTAACGACACTAGGTGTCAACATTAGATCTACAATAGTTTAATCTAATTAACATGAATATCTAACAGAATTAACCATGCCAACTAATCAAGTTACTTTGAATCTCTTACAGGTTGTTTACCTACTAACTGCATGATTCACACACTCGCATGGAGATGAACTAAACCTTGCATGCTACAATTTAATATTTGGTTAAGATCTGAGAACACCTACCTCAGGGAAGACGTTGCTCTGGCAGAAGAATTGCAACCCTCTGGCAGAACTTCAGCCCTCTGCACCCAAAAGCCACCGTAAGCAGCTCCTGGCTAGCAGAAGAGGTTTTAAAAAGAATGTGAGTGGGGTTTTTATTATTATTATTATTATTGACATGATAAGGGAGCCAGATCCGTGAAACACGGTTCTGGTGCCCTGCCAGGTTGGATGTCAATAATATGTGGCTGTAGGTTTAATAGGTAATAATTTATTTTCTATAAATATTAATTTATTTTATGTGGATGTAGGTTTAATAAGTTAGTTTAAGAGGGTATTAATATTAATTTATGGCTAAGAACCTTAATTAATAGGGTATTAGTATTAATTTATGGCTAATAAATTTTTATAGGTAATGTGACATTTGTATTAGTTTAAGAGGGTATTAATTTATGGCTAACAAGTTTAAGAGGTTATTAGTACTAATTTATGTCTAGCAAATTTTTTAAGAGGGTATTAGTAGATATTGTTGCAAAAATGAGGAAGGGAGGATTCGAACCCTAGTCTTTTGAATTAGGTGACACACTACATAACCACTACTCTAAGAAGTCATCTTGTTTAGGTTTAAAGTCTTCAGGTATAACAACTTAGAGAGCGGAGATTATTTAACTATTAAAAATTCAAATTATTTACTTTATATAAGATTGATTATTTTGTATTATAGATTAATTTATCATTTTGTATAGTTGGTATATTGAGTCATAACTTATGACTCACTAGATTATAAAATTGATTTTTTTTAATTTTAAAATTTATAAATTTTATAATTCATATTATAACTTATAAACAATTTGAAAATTATAAGGATTGTACTATTTAATTCGACAATGGTACCTGCTTTACAATTTCCTCTGATCAGTTTCACCTCTGAGAACTTGATCATCCACCTGTTGGTCGTTACCTGTAATGTGTTTATCAGAACTTGCTTAATCTCTACTGAATAACTCTTGGAAAATCCCGTGCCATGTTTGCAAGCATATCACTCTACCTTTGGCTACCTCTACTAAGTTTTCATCACCAGTTCCAATCTCTACACTATTGGAATCTTCCATCTTGTTTCTGTATCCGTGACGAATCACTCTTGTAACCGGTTCTGGTTCTGTGGGCCTTTCACCTGCATTTTTCTGACCATACAAATGTGAGTTGCCACAACCAATATTACCTTGTTCACTTGCAGCCTTCTGAACTTTAGAATGTTTATGGTGGTGGATTCCAGATTGATTCATTGGATAACTAGAGTTCATCCCTGTAGATACATCTTGTGCTTGATTGTTTCTCTATCCTTGTGATTATTGATTCCACTTACGTTTTCAGGGGGAGTTCTGGGTCTTATAGGTCTTATATGTCAAAGGGGGAGGCCTCTAATTCAATCATTTTCTGTTTCCTCTCTAATCATGTTCTTTTTGATGACGTCAATAGGGGAGAGGAGTCTAACATGAGCAAGTGCGACTCATAGTGTTGGCATCATCAAAAAGGGGGAGATTATTGTGTCCCTGTGTTTTGATGATAGCCACTGTGTTTTGATGATAGCAATATTATGAGTCACCACTTGAGTTTGCTTGATTGAATGATTGCACTTAGGTTTGCTTGATTGAATGATTGCATTTGGCATCCTGATGATATTTTGAATGACAGCATCGCATCTGGTTCATCTCAGTGCAACTCCATACCAAGTTGTGTCAGCGCATATATTGCACTCCATGGAAATAATGTCTATGCATGCATGCATTGGTTAAGTCAGTACACTTTAGTGGTCAAGTCATTGTCTAAGGCTAAGGTCGTGCATTTATGTCAGTCTGGCTGCACAATAAACTCAGTGCATGTTATTGTTCTTGTGCATCTTGGTCTGTGCGTCTTTCCATGCATGTTGCCTTGGCGAATGCTAGTTGATGGAATGCTTAGCTCGCATATCTAAGCCTGTGTAAGGTCGGTGCAGTCCTTGTATTGGGCTGGCATCATCTCGATGTAATCTTTGTATTGCATGCTAGTTAGGTCAGTGCAAGATTGAGCTGTGAAGTGTAGAGTCGGTGCATCAAGTGTTCTGGCACGCATTCGAGTCGGTGCAACTCTTGCACCGTGTGCATAGAGTCAGTGCATATAAATTTAGCATGTCGGTGCATGTGGGGTGTATGTGTTTTAAGTCCGTGCAAGCTTAGGCACGCGCTGTTATGTTTGTGCATTCCTCATCTTTTGCACGCTCAATGTCAGTGCATCATTACTCATAGCATTTTCAGTCTGTGCAGAGCCTATGCTCAGCATACACAGCGTTAGTGCATTCCTTGCCTTACACATACGTAGTTTGTGCATTTATTAACTCTGCACTCAGGTTATGTCTATGCATGCTCTTTTGAATAACACCTACTGAGCTCGTGCATACTAGATTGTACGCCTTATTAAGTCTGTGCATTTGACAGCTGTATGAACAAGTTAGTCTGTGCATCTACGATTAAGTGTCTAAGCACTTTCCTTGTTCTTTGCATAACTAAGTCTGTGTACAATATTGTTGAGGTCTATGCAGATTTTCATACGGATGAGCTTCGAAGTCGATGCATGATTCATACAAGGTCTGTGCAACTACTGAAGTAAAAGATTGAGCACGTTGCTACTCACAAGACCAAAGTTGAAGCATCCCTTCTCAGCATAGTGATTGAGGTTAGTGCACATATGATGGGAAGTCTGAGCAAGTTGGTGCAATGCCTTTGCCAGCACGAGTAGGTCGATACAATGTCTGATTCCAAAAGAACAAGCTTGGTGCAACATGTGACCTCAAAAGAAGCAAATCGGTGCAAACTTTCTCAGGACAATAAACTAAGTCGGTGCATGCATTTATGGGACTTAAGCACGCAAATGATCAACTGAGGATAGCCATGGTTCAAGCTTCTTATGTGCACCTGAGTACCAAACTCACGAGGAACAGAAGAACAAGAGCATGTGGGAACATCAGGGCAAATAACTGGCACGTGATCCAAGGTAGATCGTTATTGGAAGAAGCTGCCACATTGATAGCTAAGCGGTGAGATTCTGACACGTGGCTGAGAGCTTCCTGAAGCTTCTTGGCAGGAACGAGCCATCCACACGCCCAGCGCATTAGATCGTGGGTCCCAGACTGAAGAAATATTTAAGATCTTCCTCATACGAACAAGATAAGCATTCCGGTGAAAAAGAGAAGAATAGGAATCATCTGATAGCATAAGGAGAGAAGCAGAGAAGAAAAGAGAGGAAGAAGAAGAGGAAGAAAGAAAGTGAGAGCTCGAGGCGAGGAAATTACAGGTTTCACTGAAGATCTGTTTCTACTGGACCGTGGATCAAATCCAGGCTAGTTAGCTCTTGTGAGAGGCACGTTTGATTTTCATAGCTTCGCTGGCCGGTGAGAGAGAGCTCGGTCCCGCAAGCCCGTTGTTTTCGAGTGACCACCGTGGGAGAGAGTGTGTACCCGTGCCCTCGGCACCAGGTCAGCCCTTAGAATCGGACTAGCCAAACCCTTTGGGAGACCCTCTGGCCTTGCTGGCTTTCTACCAGCAAGTGACCAGCCCTCACATCCTCCACTCGGCATCACTGAGTCACCCCGAGTTTTGGGTTGAGTGTCGGGTGAGTTGGCCGCCGTTATCGGCCCGTCCGAGTTGCGAATTTTGCTTGCTTGCCTAGGTCCGAGGTCGTGTCACATCATCACGTGTTAGGCTTATGGGAGAGGTGCACAGGGCCTGCGTCGTGGAAGTAATTTGGTCTAAATGCCCAACTCTCCATATAAGTGGCCATTTTGACGGCTAATAGTGTGACTGGGCTGGACGCCGATGTCGATGGAGAAAAGAAGTTAGGGGACCCTGGCGTAACGATGCTTCTGGTTTTGTTCTCTATGTATGGGGCCCTACCTTACGCAGCGGGTTTTGTTGATTCGTTGAGAAGGGGTGGCTTAGAAGCCCATCACGCCTCTTAGAGTGACTGGCGAGTAGTGGGAGACCATTAGTGGCTCCCTTTTATCATGTGAGGTTGTACTGGCGGGAGCCATGTCTTGCCCCCGGAAGTGGACTTGTAGCCTGAGATTTGTGCTTTCTCAGGTTTTTCACCTTGTTTATGTTAAGGAGTGCCATCAGTATTTTTCACTCCTTGACCTGTTCCCTTGTGAGCTTGACTGTAGCCGATGATGCCGTGTAGGGGGTTCGAGACTTTTTGACCTTGGGGATCAGAGGGCCACCTATCCCTCAGCTTTCGGGATTGCTAGTTGGCGGTGAGATGGTTGGCGCTCTGGCTGAGGCTTTGTGATGACGCCTATGGTTGGTCGCTAGCCACCTGCCACTACTGTGGCGGTTGATTTTCTCATAGGATGTCGGTATTGTTTGTTGATTGCCTATATGGGTGCCTTGGCTAGGCTTGACATTGACCGTCCTACGGGACAGGCTGGTCACACCCCTGAGGTGTTGTAGCTGGAGTTGTATCATGGACTTGCCTCGATGAGGCGTACTAGTCCATTGTCGATGAAGACCTACCATAGTTAGGTGTGTTGGCCTGATGCTGCTAGAGGCGAGACTCGACGAGGCATGTTAGTTTGGTGTTGCTAGGGGTCGGCCTTGGCAAGGGTCATTAACCTGGTGTTACTAGCGGTCGGCCTCGACGAGGCAGGTTGACCGAGTGTCGTCGGGATCCTACCTTATCAAGGCATATTGGCATGATGTTGCTAGTGACCTGCCTCAGGGAACCATGTCGGCCTGAGGTTGCTAGAGACCTACCTTGGCGGTGCATCTTGGTCTGAGGTTGATAGAAATATGCCTCGGTCAGGCGTCTTGGCCTGAAGTTATCAGATCTGCCCCTAGAGAGGCATTTTGGCTTGGAACCATATTCGGCCGACCCATGTAGTGTATGGCCGAATGGAGGAATAGCCAAAGTCGAGGTTGCCCGACCCTTAAAAGAGTACAATGACCACAAATGATGTTAGACACATAATCATCATGGTGTGGTGGATGGTACCTATTACTGTGTCGATTGACTATCGAGGTGCCTCAACTAGGAAGCCCGATCCACCGATTGCTGCGGTGTATTGCCCGGGAGCCATAATTGGCTGATCACTGAGGTGCTGCCAAAGGCATTGTTGCTGGCAGACCATTGAGGTGTAATGATTAGAGAGTGTGATAGACTGACCCTTGGGGGTGTGTTGGTCCAAGGTTGCTGTAAACCGGTCTTCGAGGCATACAAGTCTGTAAGATATCTTGATTTATTCATGTGGTTGTTATTAATCTACTTGTGAGGCGTAGTGGCCTACTGCCGGAGAGTGGGAACTGGATACTGGATGTCTATTTGAGTAAGGCATATTGGCTTGTTGTTGACACCTAGAAGTTGAAGGCTAGGAACTAGATACTTAGACTGGAGACCTGCCCGGCTGAGGCGTGTTGGTCTATCGCTGGAGGCTAGAAGTTAGAGACTAGAAATTAGAGGTTAAAAATTGAATGTTGGGACTAGAGACTAGGACTCAGATACTGGAGACTAAGTATTGGGACTGGGAACTGGGAACTGGAGGCTAGAAGCTGGATGTCAAAGTGGAAGGCTAGGATTTGAATACTGGGCACTAGGTATTGGGGCTGGAACTTGGGAGCTGAAAATTGAAATCTAGATAGTGGACATGGAGATTGGAATTTGGATACTGGATATTGGGACTGGAGACTGGGAACTTTGTTGGCCCAGATAGATGGCGCATGGATAAGAAGGGGGGTTGAATTGTCCCCTTAAACGAGTTGACAAATTTTAAACTAATATGTAAAATTAACGCGATTGATGAAAATAAGCTAAATGAAAATAACTCTAGTTCACTCAATCTCTCCGATCACACTCAATTATGTTGGAAAAGATAATGTGCAAGCAAGCAACCACAGGACATGAGAATTTCGTGCATGGACTTTGTATGTACAAAGATGCACGGACTTTTCATTGCTCGGACCTTAAACAGATATGCTCGGACATGGTGACCCAAGGCATGCATGTGCTCAGACATATGTACTGACATGAAATTGAACAGATTAAAACTTGCACTGACCTGGACTATGCACGGACTTGATGCTGCTCGGACATAATGCAGGCGTGTAAAGACTTGACAGAAAATGCACGAACTTACTATGCAACCCAATAGCAAATAGTCTAAATCTAGAATGTGCACGAGTTTTGATGTGCACAGACATCAACACAAAGTGCACGGACTTGGGTTAATCAAAAGGTGCATGGACTTTAGTGGGCACGGACATTGTAAGGTCTTTAGCTAGAAAGCCACGTGCACGGACTTTACAGAAACGTGCACGGACAAAAGTGAACGTGCACGGACTTGGTTGATGAAGAAGTACACAGGCTTCGTGAAGTAGAGTCAAGATGTGCACGAACTTAACAAGTGTGTACATGGACTTTCGTTGAGAAACATGCACGGGCTTTGGTTGAAAGTGTGCACAGACTTTGGTCGATAAGTAACATGCACGGACTTTGGTTGTTAAACCAAAACATTCACGGACTTGGAGTTTATACGAAAACATGCACGGACTTAGTGTGTGCCAAGGTAAGAAAATTGCATGGACTTTAACCAAGCATCGATTATGAAGTGAAATGCACGGACCTCAAACAGACAAGTGCACGGACTTTACGTGCAGGAATAAAAACATGCATAGACTTAAGAATGCATGAACTTCTTAAGGCACATAAGAAACATGCAAGGACTTGGATGTGTGCACGAACTTTGGACTTGCAGAAAGAAGACATGAACGAACTTGAATATGCATGAAGGAAAAATATGTTTTTGCTCATTTTTTGCTCAGACTAAAAATATGCACGGACTTGAGGGACACTCTACAAAAACTTGCATGGACGTTAAAATGTGCACAGACTTAAGTGTTCTATGCATGACTTTGTGACCATTAACATAGACATGAAAGGAAGACCTGTATGCTGACCTTGACACTTGCACGGACCTTCTTCAATGATACCAGACTGACATCAATCCTGAATGGACTTGAATGCATAGACTTGGACTTGCATGCTGAGCTACATTAAGACTTCATGCACAATTGTGACAGACCTTTATGTAGCACAAGACAATAAGCAAGCATGCAGTAAACACACATTGACCCTTAGTGTAGCTACAAAAATAATATGCATTAAACACACATTAACTCATGGTGTAACATGCAGCAAACGCATATTGAACTATAGTGTTTGCTATCATCAAAACACAGGGACACAACAATCACCCCCTTAACACAGGGACACAACATGACCCCAGATCTTGCTTGGTGAAAGTACTCTATCAGGTCCTATCTCGATATATGTGCACGACCCTGATGTCACTTGGTGAAAGTACTCTACCTCAGGTCCTGCCTCGATAGTCATGTACGACCCTGATGTCATTTGACGAAAGCACTCTGCCCATGCCCTATCTTGATAATCGTGCACCCCAGACTTTGCTCAATGGGAACACCATGCTCGGACCTGCCTCGATATTCACACATGACCTTTGAGGCTGCTTCATGAAAGTGCCCTGCCCAGTTGCTATCTCGATGGTCGTGCATCGTCAGTTGTCGCTCTACTGAGGCACCCTGTCTGATCTCTATCTCAACATTCGTGCACGACACAGACATGACTTGATGAGAGCACCCTGCCTAGTCTCTGCTTCAATGATTGTGCACCATCAGATGCGGCTCAATCGAAGCGGCCTGTTCGGCTCCACGCCTCGATGATCGTACGCCACCCTGGGTGTCACCTGGATAAGGGTTCCCTCAGTGTCGTTATCCAGACAATGGGCATACTTCACAAGTCCCAGTGCAAGCTAAAGCGTTAGGCCCATGCCTTTGTCAATGGGCCCCAAGCATGACCATCAAGGTCTTACGACGCGCATCTCCTTCGGTCACAACGGTGCCCCCCCGGCACCCGACTACCAGCTACTCCAGTCACATCAGGGCCCGTGATGCCTGACTGCTCAACTCCTTCAGTCACAAAGGTGCCCTCAGCACCCGACCGCCAGCTACTCTAGGCACGTCAGGGCCCGCGGCACCCGACTCCCCAGCTCCTTCAGTCACAATGGTGCCCTCGGCAACCGACTGCCAACTACTCCAGTCACGTCGGAGCCCGTGACGCTCGACCACTCAACAACCTCAGTCACAACGGTGCCCTCGGCACCTGACTGTCAGCTACTCCAGTCATGTCGGGGCCCGCGATGCCTGACCACTCAACAACCTCAGTCACAACGGGGTCCCCGGCACCTGACTGCCAGCTACCCCATTCACGTTGGGGCCTACAATGCCCGACCACTCAATAACCTTCATCACAACGGTGCCCCACGGCACTCGACTACCCACCTACTCCAGTCACCGCTATGCCAACGACACCAAACTACTCCAGTCAAAGCGAGGCCTACGGCCTCAACGGCTCTAGTCGAGAGAAAGAGAAGAGAGAGAGTGAGAATGAGAGAATGTGAGAAAGAGAGAGGGTGGGGGGGTTATATATAGAAAATCTAAAAATTTTAAAAAATATAAAAATTATGAAAAAATTACCTCTGCGATCCTCGAAAAGAGCACAACGCACTAGTACTGTCTCGGAGTCGGAGAACGTAATGGTTCACCCTGCATAGAGTTTCGAAGACTCATCAGAGAAAAATACACATAAAGCACAAAACACACTCCGAGAGCCACAAAAATAATCTGAAAAATATTCAAAAAATCTGGGTCATTACAGTCCTCCCCTCTTATAAGAATTTCATCCTCGAAACTCAGGACAAACATCAAGCCACAAGGGGAGAACACCACAATCAACTGACGACGCTGTCAGAGCCACAGCCAAATCTCGAAACTCATAAAAATCACGATCCTGAGGGACGCGACCAGACAATGATCGCGGACAATGCCTCGCTCACAATCCAAGACGCATCGATCATCAGAGCAGGTACATGCAAGAAGTACAAGTCTGGCGTCGCCTCAACCAACATGAAAACCAACCACGACATCACTGCCATGATCTCTCTTACCGAGAAAATGCAACCCTCATCACGGAAACCAACACCGGTCAACGCTCATGCTCGGCGGACCAACCAAACGTCAGCTTCACAACCTGCTGACTAATCTCACGCCCTGCACCAGGGACAACCAACATTGAGCTTTACACCTGGCAAGCCAAACGCCCTTAGCAACACGGCCAACTCTGCCAGAAGACAAAGTTCTCACAAAGTCCAGATCCAATCCGGGAAAAGGCACACCTCATAGTCAGCCACCCAAGGCCTCACTGGCACATTGCTCTCGACATTCCCGAGTCATAACAACCAGCATCTTCTGTCTATGAAAGACCATTCACTGGTCACCAAACATGCATCAACGGGAAACCTCCACTAGCCTGACATACGCGAACCAAATCACAACAGACCATCTGCTGACCTTCCACAGACCATTACCACAACTCAAGCCAAACCTCGCTCGGACACCGCAACTGATCCAAGCCTCACGCCAACTCCACCCTCTCAGGGGAGCATGGCGAAACCACATGACACGATCCTGGTGTCTTTGGTCTTTATCTCACTCAACTCAGACTTATAGGGAAGCCATCCCATGCTGGTCGCAGATTGGGGATCACCATACCCAACGCCAGCGTCTCTTCAGAGACCTCTGCACACAGGCATCGTTCTTCATCTTGTCTCATCAAATCCTTGCCTCAAAACGATCCAAAAGGATGCCTGCCAATCCCGATTCTGCTCTCGTCACAGAGTCTCAGGACACAACCTCTTACGATCCACGGCACACTTCTCCAGAATCGATAAGTGATGCCTACTACCACAGCAAGCTGGTCGATAATCACGCGACCAATGCACACGGGTCCCCAGATAATACACTTCTTACCGTGGTCGATCACTCAGTCAACCTCACCAGCTGATCACAGCAACCAATCGGGACCCATAATCCTGTCAGAGATCACTTCTCCAAAAATCACCTATCTCACTCAAGGACACAGCTTCCAACACAGAAACAGGGTACTCATGCGACAACCTCGCCAGCACGTTTCTCCCAATTCTCCATCCAGCTAGTGCCACAAATCACAATGCCTCAAGCAACGGCATGGCAACAACACGTCTCACACAACTGAGACAATCTCACACCGAGGAACCAATCCTCCGACGCTCAACACATTCTCTGAAACGCCACAAGCTCTGATTCACAACACCTCAGAAAACACAACGCCAACATCAAATTCTTACGAGCACCGCCCAATCGGCACTCATCCTTCTGGAACAATGCCAACACCCTTACACATCAGGGAATGGGCAACGCTTCTCACTGGCAACCACCTTGCCAATATAGGATTCGTCTCGCACGGACTTCATGGCACACAAAGGCCAACCAATCCAGACACATGATGCAAGGCGACGAACCTTAACCCAACGTGATCTCCTCCAACCAATGGGAAAACTCAAGACTCCTCCGACCAACGGAAGGTCCCCGTGCTCGACTTGACCTCAAACCTTGCACACGCTGGGAATAGCACCTTCCAGCACTGGAAAAACTATTACCTCCATTAGGTCAGCACCTCCGACACACTCACCAAGTGTCTTGTCGGACCACGATCATAACACCTCTCGATGCACCATCGCTGCGACTCCTCGAACCGCAACACACCACGCCAAGAGCCGCGACACGAGCCATAACCGACACCCGCCAACGCTCATCCTCGAGCCGCAAGCTCGCCACTGGGCCTTCACATCTCGAACCAGATCCAGGGCAACCATAGCCCAGTCCAAGAAGATCCTCCGCTTATCCAAGCACATCTCGACCAGAGAGCCCGCTCTGCCACCTCGAACCACGATCTCAACACCTCAGGGGCCGGATAATCCTCAAGCTAGGGTGGCCAACACGATAACAGCTCCCTCAAAGCACACTCACGGCCACCTGACCACGAGCAATCCTCGCCAGCCACCTGACATAGCTAAGCTTCAAAACTGATAAGATACTATTTGGATCATCATGTGACTGTGCCCATCTCTCACTTCTCAAGATGTTGTGCCAATACATCACATCCAATCGTGCATTCAACAGCCGGCCAACTTTCTTTGCCGCCAACGGCAATCCCTTTAACTTGTCAGCTATTTGTCTGCCAACAGGTTCCAACTGTGAACGTTTTATTTGATCATGACATCCCTCAAAAGCAAACCTTTCAAACACTGACCGCAGATTCCCTCTTGGCAGAGTTGCCAAAGGGATATGAGCTCCTCTCACCATATGTGACACTTTCTGGCTTCGAGCCGTCACCACTATCTTGCTTCCCTTCCCACCATACCTCAGAGGCGCACACAGACTTTTCCACTTGGCACGGCCATTCTCTTCCCACAGGTCGTCTAATACTAACAGAAACCTTTTTCCTTCTATTTTATCTTTGATCCTTGTTTGAGTTATATCCCAACTTATTTGATCATTCTCTACCTTGTCTGAACTGGGTATGGCTTCCATTATTTCTCCGCTGATCCTTTCCAAATCAAAATCATTTGAAACACAGACCCAAATTGTTGGGTGAAAATGTTGCTTCACTCGTGGGCTGTTATACAAGTGCTTCACCAGAGTTGTTTTCCCAACTCCCCCCATACCAGTGATACTAATGACATGGACATTATTGCTCCTGCTGCTACTAGATCCTTCAGTTCCATCTGCACATCCTACTAATAGTAACTCCTCCAAGTTCTTCTTTTCATCATCTCTGCCAATGATATCACCACCATCAGTTGGTAGAGAACTAGTTAGCAGTCGTCTGGGTCTACTGAACTCAGGCATGCTACCTACACCTAAGATTTTCTGCCCAAGTGAATTTATCTTATTTGATTTAGCATCTAGCCTCTGCCTGATGAGGTTTATCTGGTGTGCGATGCCATGGTCAGCCAACAAATTATGTACGGTACCAAAATAATAGATGATGTTGCGTACCTTGGCTCCTAGCACGTTTGTCCTCACTAACCTGCGGTCTCTTCTCCGAAGGGCAGCATTTGTGGCCACCTCATCTAGGACGTCCTGGGCATCAAACAAGATCTGTTTAAGATATGAGAGCCAAGTATGAACGAGTTTTGATCCCACTTGCTTCCTTTCGACATCTTGAAGCACAACCTTGATGGTGTCGACGGTGGATCTCAACTTCTCTATCTCCCCCTTGATGCCCCTCACCGGAGCATACTCCTTAAAGGCAGTGTTGATCAGCCTCTCACACACGGGTTCCAACAGGGCCTGTCTGAGCAGTTCCATCCCTCCTCAACTTCGCTCTCAGATTCACAGCCAGAGAAAACAAGAGATCTAAGATTAGAGGAAGAGAGGAATATAACGTAATATAACTTGATGGAGGATCAAAATCAGTAACCTGTGGTAATAGGGGACTCAACCCCAGCTCCCGGAGCAACACCGGAGTCAGCACGAAGTCTGCATCGACAAGTGGAAATCGAAGGACAACATCTACCTTCTTACGATCCTCGGCGTTGGCCGGAGGTTTCCTATCGGCCCAGATAGGACCCCTATACATCCAACTACCAGAGGGATCGTGATCGCTCGACTCGATAAGGTACACATAATGTTGTGACCAACCCTTGAGGTTGGCCGCAGTGGTAGAGACTCGGACAAGGTTTTGACCGGACCGGGCCTTGAAATTGGCGTATGCCATATCGACCGGGCAACGCTAAAGATAGTAAAACTGTCAGAAAAGATGGACGCTTGGTTCCACCAACGCTTTCCGACACACGTAGACAAATCCACAAATAATCTAGTAAGAGTTGGGAGATAACTCCCCAGGATGTCGCCCATAATGGTGAAGGACGGACGCAATAAAAGGATGAACAAGCAATTAAAAGCCCGCCTGGAAGGACGCCACCGGAGCCATAAGCCCACCAGTAGGGCGACTTAGTTGATCGTCGTCAACGGTCGGGAAGATGATGTCTAAGTTGGGTAGAATCTGGAAAGCTTCTCGCAGCCCTCGGATCACCCTGTACGCCACTAACGATGGAGAATGGGGTCGACTAGCACAAGCACCTGAAGTGCTCGGAGCGCTACCACGACCAGGAGTTACTTCTTCAATAGAAGAAGAGGGGCTGACGTGAAGGGTTCTCCTACGAGGAGGCATGGCGGCGAAAGATTGAAGACACAAGGGAAGAGAAGGTCCTCACCGAGCGGAGGAAGAAGATGCCTACGATGAGCATAGTGACCAGCGGGACGTGGGTAGAGTCTCTGGGAGAAACCCCACTATGATCCTTATAACCCCTCATGACAGACCGACATTTCCAAGTAGTGCGTGATGTGCAAGTGGAATGGCGGTCTAGAGGAGGGGTGAATAGATCCGCCCCCAAATTTAGAAACTAATTAAAGCTTAGGTAAACAAATTAAACTATGCGGCTTATGCAGAAATCCAAGTGAATACTCTAAGCAAAATGTAAACAGTCCTAGGCATGCATCTAGCGGAGGTCACAAATGAATACAATCCGTGCAAGGTCTGTGCAAATGGGATGGGGTCCATGCAAGCTGGGAACAAAGTCCGTGCAAAGGATGAAGTCCATGTAAGTTGGAGGCAAAGTCTGTGCAAGTTCTGGTGAAGTCCATGCAGGGTGAAGTCCATGCAAGTGGGGGTAGAGTCCATGCATGATTGGATGAAGTCCATGCAGGTTTTGAGGTTGACGTCCATGTGTGATTGGACGAAGTCCGTGCAGGTTTTGGGGTTAAGGTCCATGCGTGATTGGACAAAGTCCATACATGTTTGGGCATAGTCCATGCAGGTTTGGACGAAGTCTGTGCATATGTGGGGAGCAAAGTCCATGCATGTCTGGGCGAAGTCCGTGCATGTCTGGGAGTAGAGTCCATGCAACTAGGGTAAAGTCTGTGCATGTTCAGGCCAAGTCCGTGCATATGTGCAGGCAAAGTCTGTGCATGTGTGCTGGCAAAGTCTGTGCATGTGGAGGTAGGTCAGTGCATGTGCATGCAAGGTCAGTGCACGTATAGGCAAGGTCAGTGCACATACGAGCAAGGTCAGTGCACATGCGAGCAAGGTTAGTGCACATGCGAGCAAGGTCAGTGCACATGCGGAAAGTGCAAAGAGGCAAGGTTGAAGGAAGGTCAGGCTGAGACTGAGGGTGTACCGGCGAGGGGGAAACTGTACCGGTGAAGGGTTGAGTTGGGGGTGTACCGCTGAAGGGTGAGCTGAGGGGAGGGCCAAAGGTGCACCGCTGAAGGAGGGGTCAAGGGTGTACCACTGAAGGAGGGGTCAAGGGTGTACCGACCAGGGAGCTAAGGGTTGTACTGGGCTAGGCCTAGATGGGGTGCACCGGTGAAGGAGGGCTCGAGTGTGCCGGTGAGGGACGCCAAGGAGGTGTGCCGGAGAGGGTAGGGTACGTGTGTCGGCGAAGGATGCTGGCAGGTGTGCCGGGTAAGTTCGGGGAGGTGTACCGGCGAAGAGAGGCCTAGAGTGTGCCGTAGAAGGCCAAGGTGGGGTGTGCCGGTGGGGAAGGCACAGGCGTGGTGGGCAAGGTCTAAGCCAGTTTGGGCAAGGGTCTGAGCTAGTTGGGACAAGGTCTATGCTAGTCTGGGCAAGGGTCTGAGCTAGTGTGTGGTGAGGTCTGTGCTAGTCTGGGGTAGGGTCTATGCTAGCTGGATGAGGTCTATGCTAGTGTGGGGCCAAGGATAGGGTCTATGCTAGCTAGACGAGGTCTATGCTAGTGCCGGGCCAAAGTCTAAGCTAGTTTGGGGTAGGGCTTGTGTTAGTTGGCCGAGGGTCGGTGTTAGTTGGGGGTTAGGCTAGTGCTGGGTTGAGGTGGGGTCTGTGCTAGTTGGGACTAGGGTCAGTGTTAGTTGCCTGGGGAAGGGCTGGGATGACTAGAGTATGTGCCGGGTGGAACTGACGAGGGGCCCACTCCTCTCCCATTCTCTTAAGGCCTTTCTTTTCTTCTCTTTCTTACTTTCATGTAATGCCTTGGGGTCTTCTTTTCCTGTCTCTTGCCTATTTCCTCTTCTCTCTTCTCTGCAGGATGAGTGTTCAAGTTACTTAGTCATTGTTCAGTCCGGTTCTCTTCGTGTTGCACATAGTTCTCTTACCTCAATTGGAGCACTTTCCCATTATTCGTTTCCTTTGTTTGTTGCTCCCTTTTGCCCTTTAATCTGTTATTGCCTCATTTATTTGTTGCTCCCTTTGGTCCTTTAACATATTATTACTCTTAACAAAAATTTGGCAGTATCTCCCCTTGATCTGAGCGTAAGGGAGACACAGGGAACGCACCCACATGGAGTGGCGGAACCCGACAGTCGGAGGTGGGTGCCTGAGAGTGGCAACACCTTCGATAAAACTTCGGAAAACCCAAAAGCAACAACTAGTGGGAGACGACTCTAGGACTGGCTGAGGTGTAGGGGTGAAGGTCAGGGTCTGGTGTGCTGGCCAAGGGGCTCAGGAGCGCACCAGGATAGTTTTTGGAGAGGGGACTGTGTCGAGGAAGGCCAAAGGGGTTGAAGACACACCGGCCAGGGGATTATGCCGGTGAAAGGGTGCACCGAGTGAGGTCAGGCTGGGGTTAAGGGTGTACCAGCCAAGGGGGCGTACCGATGATGGGCTCGCCAAAGCGTGCACCATTGAAGGCATATGGAGTGTGTACCAGACAAGCAAGCTGGGGGGCTAGGCTGTACCGGCGAGGGGTTGTGCCGGGGAAGGGTGGCCAAAAGGGTTGAAGGTATATAGGGTAGGAGGAGGTGTACCGGTGAAGAGAGTGTGCCGGCGAAGGGGGGACCAGGGGGCTATGTCGGGGAAGGCACAAGGCGTGTCAGTGGAGAGGAGGCTAACGGTGTATCGCTGGAGGAAGGACCGAGTATGCGGCTGAAAGAAGGGCTGGGTGGTTTGAGGCCAATGGCGGGGGAGAAGGTTGTAGGGCCTCTGGGTTTGGTCTAATTGGAAGAGAGACCTCGATTAGAGGGAGGAGAGATAGGGGCTGGATGTAATGCCCTGAATCTTTGACGGATCTTTATTGGAGGGCTCCCTCTTCCTCCCTCATCTTCTTTCCTTTCCCTCCTTTTCTCTCTTCCTCTCGTTCCTCTTCTTCTCCTTCATCTCCGGCGTCGGGGATGGCCATCGGCCGGGCGTGCCGCGGACGGGGGCGTCAGGCGTGCCGGCGAAGCCCTTTTAGCGGGTGTGCCGGTGAAGCACACCAGAGGGTGGTGTGCAGGGGAAGGGTCCAGTAGGTGGGTGTACCGGCGAAGGGTCGGGGCACTAGTGTGCCGAGGAGCGAGTGGCATGAGTGTGTCGGCGAGGGGCCCCTTTGGGGGTACCGAGGAAGGCACCGGTAGTGTACCAGCGAAGACTCCCTTTGGGGTGTGCCGGGGAGGACACGGGGGTGTACCGGCGAAGCCTCCCTTAGGGGTGTGTCGGGGAGTGCACGGGGGTGTGCCGGCGAAGCCTCCCTTCGGGGTGTGCCAGGGAGCGCTTAGCGCAGGGGTGTGCCGGCGAAGGCTTCTCGCCAAGTGTGCCAGGGAAGCCCCCCTACGGGTGTACCGGTGAGGCGTTAGGGCGAGCGTGCCAGCGAGCGTCCGCGAGGGGGGTGTGCCGGCGAAGGCCTCGCGCCCAGTGTGTCGTTGAAGGATTATGGGGCATTCCTCTGCACTGAAGACTCATGGTGTTGCCCTGCGGGGCCCACCACTACTTTGTTGGGGCCGTCACTCCTTGTGGGTGTGCACCCGTGTTTCCCCTTACGCCTCTGGCCTAGGGAAAACTCTGCCAAAATTTCATCAGAAATTGACGGAGACTTGGTCATTTCAACAGTGGTCCCCTCATGGACTCCACTGTTCATCATCTCGTTCATCACCTCCCTTTCACTCTTCATTCATTTGGTTCTTGGGTTTATGACATTTGGTGGGCCTCTGCCAAGGCCATGTAGCTAGGGGCCTCATAGGCGTACCAGGGAATAATGCCAAGGAGCGTGCCGGTGAAGGGCCTTAACGGGCGTACCGGGGAAGTCTCTGGGGAGTGCACCGGTGAAGACCTTCAAGTGGCATGCCAGGGAAGGCTTTGGAGAGTGTACCGGCGAAGACCTTCAAGTGGCGTGCCGGGGAAGGGCCGCCCAGGGCGCGTCGGCGAAGGCCCTTATCAGGGTGTGCCGGCGAAGAGCCGCCTGGGAGTTGATTTACTTTTCCTTTTCTTCTTTTCCTTTCCCCTCTTTCTTTCCTCCCTTTGCTTACAGCGGGAAGTTCCTCTATCTTTATAGCTTACTTTCTCATTGTCTGCAGTTTGTTCTGATCTTTTTCTACTACACTTTGCAGATAAATGGCTGCTCCAAGTGGTTCCTCCTTTCCCGTTGCTGGTGCCCGTCGTGCTTCACTGCCTCCGATGCCGGTCGTTACTTGGTTCAATGTAGAAGACCTGGACCGAGACCACGCGGAGATTGCGGCATTGGTCGACTCTTCAGGTTCGGATACCGAGACCGTGGATATTCGAAGACTGGCCAAGGCCGAGAAGGGCTTCAGTTTCGACTGCGTGACGGGGGTCTATCCTGCTGATTTCCCGAAGGACAAACATCTCATCCATCATCTGAAGCACCTTCGGACTCGTGACCGACGGGAAACGTGGACCGTGAAGCAAATGGAGTGCGCCATCTTGCAGGGCCGGGAGTGTACCTCGCGAGTGGGAGCCTGTGTTTGGGCTGGAGGCAGTGCTGCTAGCCGAGGATAAGCTGGTGAGGACCCCCGACTTCACCCCCGCCAAGTGGGATAACGCTGCGGGGCGCGTCCATGGCGAGCAGCATCGCTACGGCATGTTTCTGGCCCCGCTAAAATGGGGTTACAGAGAGGAGCCCTTCATCCTCGACTGCTTGGCAATCAGGTTCAGACACGAGCTGTCGCTGGGCTGGTTTGGCGAGCTGAAGCTCCAAGATGCACATAGCTTCAGGGAGGGAGCCGTGGAGTTCACAGACTATGTGCTGTTCAATTATGCTCCCATGTTGGTCCGGGCCGGCATTTATCAGTGTGTACGCCTCCCGGTACGAGTATCCGATCTCCAAAGGCCTTTACTGTGGGATGATCGAGGTCTTCTGCGTGGAGATGAACACTTTTTATACAGCGGAGGGGGAGACTTTGCTAGACCTGTGGAGCTTAAGCCAATTGAGCGGCCTTCCCATCGACGGGGAGCCCTATGAAGAGCTCTCCCTACCAGACTTGATCAAGGACGAGACCGATGGAGACAGCTACTATTCTTTGGGGTACTCGTACCGGTACCTGATGAAGGCCTATCGGGAGTTATACAAGCTGGCGCACGGCGAGAAGCAGCGCCGTCGTGGGGACCGGAAGAGGGTACGGATGAACTTATGACTGCAGTATTTTTACGACGGCTCGAAGGAGTACACAGATTTTCCTTGTGTCGGGGCCGCCGTCACCCGAAAGAAGCGTGCCAAGCCGAAGCTGGACGTGAAGATTCCGTCCAAAGGGCGCCTGGGTGGGCCGAACCCGATGGCGTTGGACCCGATGACGCACTGTGCGGCCTATCTGACATACTGGCTGTGCTCCTTGACTGGGTCAAAATACATCTAACAACACCCAGCTAAACATCATCCTAGCTCAACGTGCCCTGGACTTCTAACTGCTCGCCCTTAATCAACTCATTGAAAAACTCCTCCATGAGCTCCTGGTCAGCCTCATGACTGACAGGTATGATCCCAGGTGTGGGCTCACCGGTCGAAGGATACCTGATAACCAAAGAAGATCGGGTAGGACAACTAACAGCATAATGAGCAACTCCCCCACACCTATAACACTCATGAAAGGACCCCATGCCCTGAGGTGGTCCACCAGTCATTGACCCCTTTCCCTTGTCATCACGACCGGCCGGGGGTGGTGGAAGCTGGGGTTGGGCAGGAATGGCGGGCTACTGGGGCCACGGGGCCGGAGCCTGGGGACGATGGGGATAGTCCCTCAGAGGGGGTGGACAAGGCCGAGGAGCAGTGGGGTCCTGGCGAACGGGCTCCTATGGACTAGCCACGGGTCCCCGAGGATAAGGTCCAGGCGCAGTACAAGGATCCAACCCACAAGGATATGTGGGTCCTGGGCGCTAAACCGAAGCAAACTCAGACTCAAACTGCTCTAGCTCATGAGCAACCTGATAAGCCTCCTCTAGGGTCATCACATGGCGGTGAAACAACTCATACTGATAAGGTAGCCACAGACCCCGCTGGAAGTGAGAGATCGTCATGACACTCTCCTCCGTGACCCCACACCGCAAGAAGTACTCATCGAAATAGGTGATGTACTTGGTTACCGACTGATCCCCTTGACTGAGACTCTGCCACCGATCAATAAGACGTTGTCGGTAGGTGGCAACGAGATATTTCTGCCTGAGCTTGGCCTTCATATCATCCCATGTCTCAATATAGGGCTGATGTCGCTACATCAGTAGGCTCTCCTTGTTCATCCAATATATTTGTACTTGGCCAAGCAGCTTCACCTTGACAAATTGGACTCTCCTATGGTCTGTCATCTCGAACCACTCAAAATAACGATCCATGCCAGCCTCCCAATCAAGATAAACCTTAGGTTCCATGGTTCCATCAAAGGTGGGAAGATCCACCTGCATGTGATGTGACACCACTCATTGGACCTGGCAAGCAAGCACGAACGGAACGGCGGACTCACTCGCGTAGCGCACACCTGGGTCCGTAGGTGGACCGGCGATGGGGGATGAGGGTCCGAAGTGGGACCTCACTATTCCGGGGTTTGGCTAGCTTGAGGCTGAACCCCTAAGGGTCCGGGATGCCCAATCTCACGTGCGGCCAGCACGCCGAGGGCGTTGGTTGTAGGGTTGCTCTCTCAACTCACTCCGCGATGGTCGCACAATTTTATGGGCAGTTGGAACGAGCATTCTCCTCACCGCCGACAGTGCAACTTAGATATAATACTAGGCTAAGCAGAGTTAAGCCAGCAAGGAGAGGGGTCAAAAGCTCACCTGATCAGCGTGAAGACGCCAATCCCGACTAGAGACGATGGCGAGCGGGGAGACGTGGGTATTCACCCGCACACCGCGCCGATGTAGCTTCAGAAGGTGACCCGATGTTACATGTACTACACCTAACGCAGGAGGGTTCGACAAGGGGTGGGGAACTTTGGATTACATCAAAACTACCTCCACACAGGGAGGGGCGTGAAGCTGGCCAGGCGGGGCAGGGAGATTAGCTAAAACTAGTGCCCGGCGAGCACTTCTCCGGTTCTGTCTAGGTCTGGGACTGCAGGATAGTGAGTCACTGAAGTCATCGTTGTGCACTCCCCCGAGCTTGGAAGTCACCAAAACTAGTGCCGAATCATCACTGACAGACCCTGGTACACTGGAGAATTTTTGTGGATGAGCCTGCTGTCGTCACTAGCCCGGGTGGCTCCTGGAATAGGCTCTCTGCGCTCTGTCTCAGGCTGATCCCAGGGTGTAGCAGCAGCTGGTTGTAGTCACCACGGCCACTCCCGAAGTCCAATTGTGGCAGGACTAAGTCAAGGACGACCGTGGATGAGTCTTCTTCGAGCAGTAATCAGGGGGAGCACCAGACGATGTTAGAGCGGCGAGGATGAGCCCATTGAGTGAGGGGGGGTCAGGTCAGGTCTGGAGTGACTTGTTCTGCGCACCTAGGGGAAGAAAATTGGAAGATGCTCCTCCGGATGTGGAACTGGACCCCACTTTTTTCTGATGGACGCCAACTGGTTGTAGAAGTTCTCGGCCAAGCGGTGCCTTCAAAAGTTGTGGGATGCGATTGTGGGAGCTCCAGGAAGTCATCTCAGGTTGCCACCTAGTCCTGATCTGCATAGTCGGGGAAGAACGAGTCCTCCGGGCAGCAGGGATGTCTGATGTCTGTGAGGCCACCACAGCTGCGAAGCTTTCTCGATGAGCTTTCCATCGATATATGGTGAACCTACAGTTGTTGCCGAACGACTCTAGGACAGGATCTGCAACTCGGACCTCTATTGCTGCCTGTGAACTAGACTGAGCAGGTTGGGGATAGGGGCTGATAGTGGTGGGAAGGGGTGAAGGGACTGCAATGGGAATGGAAGGCTGGTAGGGTGCCTAGCGGTCCTTCCAGCGACCGCTAGGGAACCAAGCGGTCTTGACGAGACCATTAAGGGATGAAAAATAGTCTAGAGACGACCATTTGGGATTTGATTCACCTGCTCTATATGAATGACTGACTAAATATATGAATGTATGCAGGGGAAACGGTGGATGAGGATCTCCTGGCTGTAGGTCCGGGCGGTATACCTAGCACTGCCAGACTACTAGAGAGAGGTTGGCGACGATGGGCTTCGTCGAGTTCTTAGGGATGGAGGTGATGAGGATGGACACCGCGTTGTTGTATGTGCTACACGAGCGGTGGGACCCGGTTAGCAGAGCCTTCCTGTTCCCGTGGGGACACATGATCCCCACGCTAGAGGATGTGGCGAGGATCACAGGACTCAGAGTGCATGGAGTGCCGGTGACGGGCACGATGTACGCCGACTATTGGGAGTTGATGCGAGAGCTGCTGGACCTAGAGCTGACACGACCTGGGCATTACTCGTCCATGCTGGCTAGAGCGACCCTCCAAGAGAGCCTGGGGTTGACAAGAGCGGCGATAGCCATAGGCGAGCTGCCCGAGGAGCACCTAGGGTGACTGACAGATAGAGCCAGACAGAGAGTGGCTACAGGATTGGGACCGCAGGGAGACATCATCCTTCGTCGCTTCCTGATGCTGATGTTCGGGAAGCTACTCTTCGCGACGAGGGCGGATAGAGTGAGCTGCAAGCTCCTCCCACTACTGACAGACTTGGACGGAGTCGGGGAGTATGCTTGTGGCGCTACTGCGTTGGCATTTTTGTTTGACTCCCTTAGCACCACCGACCGGCAGATGATGTTGGGTGGCTTCTCGACTTTGCTTCAGGTAAAAATGCTCCACTTTGCTTATGCTTATGCTTATGATTATGCTTATGATTATGCCTATGATGCTGACTCTTGACAAATGTAGGTATGGAGCTACTTGTACCTCCCCGGCCTAGGGCAGGGAAAGGAGGTACATCTGGACCGAGTACACATCGCGAGGCTATGGATGGCAGTTCGAGACACAGGGTCGCTGCGACACTTAGCGCGGGTGATCCAGGATGACATGGACATATTTCCCTATGCATTGGTAAGACTCTAGACTTAAGCTTCTAAATGCACTTAAAATGCTTCTAAATGTTGAAACTTGACCCGAATGCTTGCCCTTTCAGGTGCGCTGGACACCGTACTGTGATGAGGGTCATGACGAACAGCCCTGTGTGGAGGTGGCCCAGGCTTACTCTGGATGGGACGTGTGGCTACACTGCATGAACATCATCGGGCCACTTCACTACTGCCTGATCATGAGCACTAGGGGCATCCACTAGCCATAGGTGGAGTTCCCTGCCAGAGATGACGAGCGTGTAAGACGGTCCTCGAAGGGACTGAGTGGCGAGATCGACTGGATCACCTGGGCGATCGACCAAGTGTGCGACTGGATGCAGAGAGGTAGGGAGGTGAAAGCCCGAGCTACCAGCGATGAGGCCTATCTGAAGGCCTACGCCAAGAGATACGGAGACCAGGTGTTCTGCGGCACTCAGCGACCGGTATGACTTTCTAAATTTAAGCTTCTTAGTGATTCCTAATGCACTGACACCTGGACTTGCTACATGCAGCTAGACCCCTAAGGACGGATAGCAGAGCTCCATGGTCTCCTCCACTCCACCGTGCAGTAGAGGGATGAGTTCCAGCGCGTACTGGAGCTTCTGGTGATTTTTATTTATGCTAGACCTAAAAATGTGAATGCTTATGGGACCGACTGACTTGACCTTGACTCCTAAATATAGTGAGCTGAAGGGGCACAACGGCAGGGACCAGATGCTCCTTCTTCTTCCTCCCAGCCAGCCGGAGGCCGAGCTGAGTGAGATGCCAACTTTGCACGAGCAGTTACTCAGGCCGAGGAGGCCGAGGCCACTCTTGCAGAGAGGGTAAGCAAATCGACCGATTTCTCTTCCACTAAATGCTCATGCTGATGCAAAATGCAATTGAGTAACCATGATGAATGCTTATGCAGATGAGGGAGCTGACTGCATCACTGAGTGAGGCAGAGCGTCTTCGAGCAGAGGCGACAGAGGTGACCCATCTTCGCGTAGAGGTGGTGTGATTGAGCACAGAAGTGGCTCACCATCGTGCAGATGAGGGGGAGGTAGAGCGGCTTCGAGCAGAGGCTGCAAGGCTGAGGGGTGAGCGAGACCAATCCTGGGTGCAGGTCATCGAGATGAAGGGAGTGACAGAGGGATTGAAGGAGCCCTCTGACTTTTAGGAAAGAAGTCGGAGTCCAGCAGGAGCTAGAGTGCCGCGACCAGTAGCGCGTACCGAGGTTACTTCACCGGCTCCTCCGACTACCGGAGGAACAAGGAGGAGGAGTGATGACACCATCACGAGGAGGAGAGCACTGCCATGGAGCCGCCGGCAAAGTGGCATGAGGGCACCGGCGACAGCGGGGGCTCAGGAGAGGGACCGACTTGAGAGCCACCTTGTACTCTTCTTGTGTTATGCATGTACATGACTCTTTAGTATTGATTCTTTTGGCTACAGGGCCCCTAATTTCGATAATTAATCAAGGGTGTTCCCTCGTATGGGGGATGTAAATGACGTCGTGGTCTTTATGGCACGACGAGATTTGCCAAAATTAGGGGCTCGACGGCCCCCTTCTTGTAATACTAATTGCTTCATCTTTGCAAATGCAGGAAAATCACACTTTGACACCACAGATGGCCGTCACTTTCAGTCCCCAGGTCGTTGAAAGCCACATCAGGAATGGCTACCTCGTCGTCCCCCTCTGCTTTAGGAGTTTCCCTCCCATGGTTAGCTTCCCCAACTTCCTTGGGGTAGCTATTGTCAAAATACTGGACGTGGAAGCGTCCGACAAGCCTGAGATCAACGCCCCCATCCAGGGGGGCCATTGAAGCTGCTGCTAGCCGAACCCTGACCAAGAATGACAACCGCAGCCCAATCGAGATGCTCAGCTGCAATGTGCACCATGTGCACCCAACTGTCGGCTCGCCTCAATGGGGATCGGCATCCCATTGGAGGAGACTCCGAAGGAGCCATGCGGCCGCCAGACCAAGAAGCCGACTCTCCAACTCCGGCAAATCTGTCATCATTGGAGGCATCAGAGTCCATCTTAATGGACAAAGGTCTGAGGCTATCTCGGACCGAATAATACCAACTGTTCCAGTCCGCAATTCCTTCTAGGGGCTGGAGAAGGTGAATGAGAAGGTGACGCCCGACATCCCGACTGCGGCACTGAAGAATACGCCGTTTATAGGCTAGCTAGGCTCAAGCAGGTCTGGATTCCCAAGGAGGTCCAGACTATTGCACCCGCCCAGGCAGGGCCCAGCTACACCCGCCCGAGGAGGGCCCGAAGAGACGAGAGGGTTGAGGTGACGACCCCGGCTTACCAACCGATAGTCACTGCACCAGCCCTACCCGATAATGCCCACCGCCAGCGCCACAGGCGTCGACACCAGGCTGTTCGCCCGACGCCCGTGGCTTATACTCCTCCTGTTGCCGCCATCAACACACAACTACCGGTTGCTCTCCCTGACCAGGAGTGGGAAGGGATCGAGCAGGCCATGAGAAACTACCTCCGGGGCCCAGGCAGCACTCCCTTGGGTCGCCAGAGATTGCTGGGGGCAGTGGCCTCTGCCTTCTAGGAAGAAGAAGAAACCCGACATGTGCCCAGTGTAGAGTCGAGGAATCAGTCGGAGGAGCTGCGCCAGTCCCCTTTGCGGGAGGAAGCGCCACCCTGACGATCAGTTTTTGACAGACTAGTATTTCCAGAAAGGCCGTCAAGGAGGATGGCAAAGAGAAATAGAAGCAGGAGAGTTTTCACCTACAACATGGTGGGAGTCTTCGGTCGGTACAGAGCTCTACCTACGGACCCCGAAGAAGTGGCTAGGCTCGCCGCTAGACCCGGTCCTCGCACCAGAAGAGGAAGAGCGGCAAGTGAAGTGACGTAGGCAGGCATCGAAGAGACTTCCTCCAAAGAACCTTCCATGACCCTGGCGGCCAATGTTATCACCACCAGAGGCACTAGTGGCAGGCCCTCCACGTCATCTGAGGATGCATCGGTCGAAGAAATAGGGGGCATGCCTAGTCTTCCCCCAGGCGATCCTGCTATGCTGTATATGATACAACAATACCGGTGAGAGATTGAACTGCTGAAGAAGCAACTCAATGAGAGGAATGCCTAACCCTCAACATCTAGGTAGACCGAGGTCTTACTCGAGGCGCCCGGGGGCAATGGGCAATCCTTAGAGGCTACTTTGCAGGCTATGGCATTCCCAGAGGCACCCAACTTTCCTGGGGGCATGCCCTTGCAACGGGCGCAATACATAGCACCGGCTCCGCCGCCAGCTCTCCCCTCCCAAGGGTCTCCCATGGCTCCGCAGGCGACAATGCTGACCACTCCAAGGGTGCAGCCCGCCCATTTCTACCTAGGCCTGGTCGACCCAACCGTCGTCAGTCGGTTGATGCTTGAGCAGATGATTGATATGAAGCTGGCCGAGAGGGGTGATGGTGATCAAACCCCCTTTAATGTCTACTGAGTACCTTACTCGGCTCATTACGCCGCGAAGAAGTTGCCGATTGGCATCACCAAGCCGTCGAAGTTGAGAAGTTCAACGGGCAAGGGTCTCCTAGGGAGCACATTGCCTACTATGTGAATGTTATAGGAGACCTGGCTGCTGATGAAGCCTACCTCCTGAAGTTCTTCGGCTCAACGCTCACTGGGCTTGCCTTCGAATGGTACTCGAGCCTGCCGCCAGGGTCCATTGCCAACTGGCCCGACATGCAAAAGAAGTTCAAAGAAAGATTCTACATTGTCGAACGAGAGGTCACCGTGGTGGAGCTCTATGCCACGAGACAAAGAAACGATGAGTCGGCACTTGACTATATTAAAAGATGGAGGAACCTTAGCATGAGGTGCAGACGTTCTCCGCATCAGGAGGACGCAGTGCAGATTTGTAAACAATATCGAAAGAAAGAAATCCTGGAGAGGATGATCAGCACTGAGGTCAAGTCATTTGACCGCGCGTAAACCCCCTCCATTCAAAAAAAATTGATTTTTCTAAAAAGAAAAATCCCCCGCCTAAACCCTCAGACCAGCCTGACCCCCTCAAGTGGTCCGCCTAAACCCCCTGAGACTGGTTCGCGTAAACCCCCTCCAGCCCACTCTGTAACCTAACATCCTCCCAGGGGGTTTACGCGGACCCGCCTGACCCCCTCTAGCCAACCCGCGTAAACCCCATCCAGGGGAGGGGATTTATGTGGACAAACTTCACCCCCTCAAGCTAGTCCACGTAAACCCCATCCAGGGGAGGGGGTTTACATGGACCAACTTCACCCCCTCAAGCTAGTCTGCGTAAACCCCTTGACCCTTCAACTTCCCCTATAAAAACCCCTTAGGGGCTCAAGGGGCAATATACAAGGGATCAAGCACTCAACATTCAACTCAGCATCCGACGACTCCAAGGCTTTAAGCGGGCTCCCCACAACGGGCCGAGGAGAATTGCGTGTGTGTGACTTGTCAATCAGCTTAGCACGCCGAGGGTATGTCCTTCGCACTTCCGTCACGTGTTAACTAGCCGTAAACACACAAGCCCACGCGCGCCATATGTGAGACGCAATGACAAGGATGGGCATCCCCTCATGTCAGGATCACCCCTCATGTGCACGTCAGTCACGACCATGCACGTGTCACGATGTCTTGCTCCCTCCCAGTAACGAGGTCATGTCGACCGCTCAACTCTAGCCATGATCGACCCTCGCCTAGACACCGGATCGATGTATCCCCTCAGTCGCCTAGCCAGCCACAAGCCCCCATTCTGCACCGCGACTATGGCCCACGCCACGGGAGGAACCTTCTATAAAACACACATGTACTCACATATCACGCATAGACCCGGGGACCGATTAGCACGTCAGAATTATCCCGAGGCATGCCCCTGTTGTACCCGGGCTGTCACGGCCCACCTGTAAAAATATATACATCTTAGTGTTACACCACTAGTTGGACGTATGCTCTCGCATCCACGTTCAGGCCTCCAGTTACCCTCTGTGCCACCTAGCGTAAACCTCTAGCACCCTTTACCCCCAACCAACACTACCCAGTCTGAGGCGAACCTATAGCTGCAAAGTGCTCTCGGCTCTTCACCCCAGGCTTCAGGTACATACGGACTTCTCTTCGGCACGGAACAGAAGTCTTTGGATTCAATCTAATGTAAATAAACACCGACTGCTTGTAGTCGGTGGGGAAAGATGTCCTATACACGACTCCCCACAATCGCCTGCGCACTCGCACCCACGGAACCGCCCTCCCCTCCATGTGCCACTCACCCCCTGAGTCCACGTGTTGCGCCCTGGCGATGCATCCCTAGTTAAACGTTCGGTTCCACAGGTGATTGTCAAGAAATCGAGTGGGACGCCCGCATCCCAGTCACGTTTCCCCCTTTACCCGAAAACTCCCCATGCCACTCGGTCTCCCCTCGACTCTCCGTAAAAGGCGAGTGCACGGTGCCGCTTTGAGACGGATATAGTCACGAGAGGGGGTGCCCGAGGCCCCTTATCTTCTGGCATCTTCCCCGTAGCTATATCCTACCCCTCACTCCGGTCACGCACACACCGCTCCACGGGCCTGTCGGCCCACATGCATACGCCGGTGAACTCCCGAGGCGGAACAAAAAGGATGGCACGCCCGATGGGACATCTCCCGTCTTCCTTCTTTTTACTGAAGTAAAAGCCCATGCCAGCCCTGAAGTCCGGGTGCCCTTTTCCTATCCTTGAAGGAGAGGTAGCAGAAAAGCACCTGTTCGCACTTCCCAACAGCTTCTAGTTCGTCTCCCAGTTGCCGGATCGTGTTCGATGACTGCCCGCAATCGTCGCCTCTACTCATCCAGGACTTCACCAACTATGATAGCCGTTACCTACAGTCCCATCGTCGTCGCCACCCACGCACGGGTGGGCTACTTGGCAGTGCCGACCACTTTTGGCAGCTTCGCCCCAGTCATCGGATCGCCCTACTTCTTGGGTGTGGTCCCCATGGTGGCTCCACTGCCACCACCAGTTCCTGTCTCCCCTGGCACCATCAATGCGCCACACCAACCACCAGTCCTGACAGCCAGGCCGAGCGTCAGGCTCAGCTCTCCTGCCACCGGTGTCCGTAGGGGTTCCGGACCAATCCCAGCCCGAGCAGACATTAGTCCCCGGGCCCAGTCTCGACCAGCTCCTGACGCCAACCTTGCATCCCAGATTCTAGTCCCAAGTCCTGCAATTCGCTCGGGTCTCCAACACTGAGCCCCAGCCAAGTCGACATGGGATAATGCGAAAATATATGTCATTATTACACATGCGCGCTAACAATCTTAAAACTGAACTGGCACAAAATGATCAAAAGAGAACGTAGTACTATGACAAGCATGGGTCGAATCCACAGGGAAGAAGAGATTTTTAGAGTTAAAAACTTTGGAGTCCTTTGAAAAATACTTGTGGATTTATTTTGCTTAAAGAAAATAGTGAACGAACCAAACACTTAGTTAAAGACACCTATGTCTATGAGCCTGCAACAGAACAGGAAAATGCATTTTTTGATTTTTTGATTTTTGATTTTTTTATTTGTTTTGAATATGATAAATGCAATGCTTATGAATCCCTATGATTATATGACTAACCCTAGGACTTAATTGTGTAGGGGAAAAGACGGACACGAATTACATGGCTACAAGTTCGGGCAGTTTACCTTGCATTGCTGGAGTACCAACGTGAATGCCTGGCGGCCATGGGCTTTGGAGAACTGCTGAGCATCGAGGTGGCCCGAGTGGATATGGCACTCCTGCTTGCTCTGCATGAGAGATGGGATCTGGTAAGCTGGGCCTTCATATTCCCGTGGGGGCATATGACGCCGACGTTGGAGGACATGGCCCAGATCAGCGGCCTGCGGGTGCACGGGAAAGCTGTGACCGGGTGGGCGTACGTTGATTTCCGGGAGCTGGCCCAGGAGCTCCTCGGATTAGACTTGATGAGGCCAGGGCATCCATCATCCCAACTGTCACGGTTAGTGCTCCAAGAGAGCTTGGGACTCCGGTGAGCAGCAGTGGCAGTCGGAGAGTTACCCGAATAGCACATTGACCGAGTGATCGAGGAGTCTCGTCCGAGTATAGCGGCGGAGTCGGGACCGGATGGAGACAAAGTTTTGAGATGCTTCCTGATGCTGCTATTCGGGAAGCTACTGTTCGTAACACGAGCTGATGTCATCAGCTGCCGGCTCCTCCCTCTATTGGACGATCTGAGCCGAGTGTGGAAGTACGCATGGGGAGCAGCGGTGTTGGCCTTCCTATTCCACTCTCTCAGCGCCACCGACTGGGTGACCATGCTTGACGGCTTCTCGCCCTTCTTGCAGGTAAATACCTTAAATGTCTTTCCATTGCTGCTAATATGCTTCTAGTATGATTGAAATGCTGACACTTCCTAAAAATGCAGTTTTGGGCCTTCTTATATTTGCCAGGGATTGGGCGAGGAGTGGAGCTATACTCGGGTCGCTTTCCCATCGCGAGGCGGTGGAACGTCGCTCGGAGTGCGGGGTCGATCCAGTGGTCGACTCGGGTGATTCAAGAGGATTTGGATTCGTTCCCGCATGCATCGGTAAATAGCCCAACTTCTACATGCTTTTCTATATGCTGCTATATGCTTTTAAAAATGCTGACCAATGCTATTAAATGCATGAATGGCCCTTTCAGGTGCGGTGGACACCGTATCAGGATGAGGACCACAAGGGACAGCCGTGGGTGGAGGCTTCCCTAGCTTACCAGGGACGGGATATCTGGCTGCATTGCATTAATGTGATCGAGCCCCTGCACTATCGGTTGATTATGAGGATGAGGGGAGTGCACCAGCCAGCGGTGAGGTTCCCGCACCGTCACGATGAACGCCTGGGGAAATCTGCCAAAGGCATTGGCAGTGATATTGACTGGAGCGGCCGAGGCAGGAAGTATGTTCACGACTGGAAACACAAGGGCAAGGCCGTAACAGAACGGGCGGACAGCGATGAGGCTTACTTAAAAGCCTTCACCTGCCGGTACGGCAGCCAGGTCTACCGCGGCACCCGACGACCGGTATGGAAATGCAAAACTCGACTTTTCCTATTCTATATGAATGAATGCTATGCATGACACTCATCTTCCTATTTTTAATGTAGCTAGACCCTCAAGGTCGGATAGCCGAGCTCGAGGGACTCCTCCACGCTACTGTGCAGCAACGGGATGAGTACCGAGCGGCTTTAGAGCTTCTGGCGAGTTTTCTGAACTTAAAAACTGAAATGCTTTATGCAAACCTGGCTGACCTTATAAAATGTAGCGGGCCAAGGGAGCCCAGAGGGCTGGACCAGACGTGCCATCCTCTTCCTCACAGCCAGCCGGGGGACGGGCCGAGAGAGATGCAGAATTTACCCGAGCCGTGGCCCGAGCCGAGGAGGCCGAGGCTACCCTCGCGGAATGGGTAAAGAAACTAAACCTTTCCTAAAATGCTTCGTGATTATGCATGTTTTTAAACTGACTGATATGAAAATGCAATGTGCAGGCAAAGGACCTAGCTGCAGCTCTAGCGAAAGCGACCTAGGTGCCCCATCTCCGAGGAGAGGTTGACCGTCTCCAGGGGGAGGTGACCCGGCTGAGCGGCGAGGTGACTCGGCTGAGTGGTGAGGCGGCCGATGTTGCGCGATATCGTACCAAGGCTCACGAGGCGTGGCTCAAGATTCATGAATTGAAGATCGAGCTTCGGACGATGGAGCGGACCGTCCGACTGATGGGCCGGGCACCCGAGCGGACCATGTCACGGAGTGGCACTATTGGAGGCTCACGGAGCGCAGCACCGAGCGCGTCAGTGGGTGACATCCTGGCCAGCTCCTCTACCCACTGGAGAAATGAGGAGGCAGAGAGAAGACGCCCAAGGGAAGAGGAAGAACACAGCGCCATGGAGCCACCGTCAAGGCAACATGAGGGCACCGGGGACAGCGACAGACTGGTGGAGTGACATTTTTATTTGTTTTTATGTTTTTATGTAGTTTTTCTATTTTTTTCTGGTTTTGATTTTGTGCCTCTGGGAAGGGACCCAGTATGTCCACCCCCCACCGAGCAAATGGGCGAGGCTCCATCAGGGCGTGTAGTTGCGTAGCCGACTGGTAGTGTAGATGAGAGAACTTCTGGCACTGAGGACACCTTCGAACATAATTGAGGCAGTCTTACTGCAAGGTGGGCCACTAGTATCCTTGTTGGATTAGTGTCCTCGCGAGTGCTCGTCCCCTAATATGGCTTCCGCAAAGCCCTTCGTGGATCTCTTGGATGGCCTGGTGGGCTTTTGTAGGGAACAAGCACTTCAATGGTGGGGCTGAGAGGGAGCGGCAATATAATCTACCATCCACCACCGTGAAGTGGGCAGCTCATGCCCGTGCACGTAGAGCCTTCGCGCGGTCGCTTGGGAGCTGTTGCCGATAGAGGAAATCCAAGAGGGGGTCCATCCGGGAGGGCTCGTAGTCGGTGGTGTTTACCTGGGATTCTGGCTCGTCTATGCTTGGTGCTGACAATTCATCTATCAGGACTGACCTCGAGTTGGAGACCGCAGTGGCTAACGCCAGGCGAGACAGTGTGTCTGCTCGGACGTTCTCTTCCTGTGGGATGTGGACCACCTCGAAGTGGGAGAATCCTTTTGCCACGGCCCGAGCTTGCTCTAAATACTTGATCATGGATGACTCACGTGCCTCGAATTCTCCCTTCACCTGGTTGGTGATGAGCATGGAGTCATTGTACGCGTGCACGCTGGTCGCCCCCAAGTGTTTCGCCATGCGTAGCCCTGAGAGGAGTTCCTCATACTCGGCCACGTTATTCGTGGTTGGAAAGTTGAACCGCAAGGCATACTAAAGCTCGAGCCCTTTTGGTGAGAGTAGGGCCAACCCTGCTCCGCTCCCCGCGGCACAGGATGATCCGTCGACGTACACTCCCCATGTTGGCTCGGAGGATTGCTCAGGTGAGTCTTCAGTGAGTATAGTGCATTTGGCCACGAAGTCAGCGAGAGCCTGAGCCTTGATAGCGGCCCTCGGACGGAACTTGATGTCGAATACCCCCAACTCGATAGCCCATTTAATCAGCCTTCTTGAGGCGTTAGGATTCTGGAGGATTTGTCGTAATGGCTGATCGGTGAGGACGATGATTGGGTGAGCCAAGAAATATGGTCACAGCTTGCGAGCAGCCATAATAAGTGCAAGGGTGAACTTTTTAGTTTGTGAGTACCAAAATTTTGAGCCCTGCAGTGCTCGACTAATGTAGTAGACGGGCCTCATAACTCCTACCTCTTCCCACGTGAGGATGGCACTCATGGTGCTCGACGTCACAGATAGATATAGGAGTAGTTCCTCTCCCCTTTATGACTTGGCGAGGACGGGAGGGGTCTCTAGGTAGAGTTTTAACTCTTTGAATGCCTGCTCGCACCCTTGGTCCCAATCGATGTGCCCTTTCTTCTCTAGTACTCGATTGGCTTGCTTGATTAGCCGAAAGAAGGGAAGGCACCATTCGACTGCTCGAGATAGGAACCGAGCCAAGGCAGTGACACGACCGGTGAGGCACTGTACATCCCTGACTTGGCCTGGCCACTGCATCTCCAGCACCGCCTGGATCTGGTCAGGGTTGGCATCAATTCCCCGGTGGGTAACGAGGAAGCCCAAGAACTTCCGTGACTGCACTCTGAACGTGCACTTAGCTGGGTTTAGCTTCATGTTGTACCTTTTGAAAGTGGCGAAGGTCTCCGCTAGGTCATCAAAGTGCTCGGCGGCTTGGAGGCTCTTGATGAGCATGTCGTAGATGTATAACTCCATGTTACGGCTGATTTGTGAGTCGAACATGTGGTTGACGAGGCGTTGGTAGGTTGCCCCCGCGTTCTTCAACCTGAACGACATCCGAGTATAGCAGTAAAGGCCGTGATCGGTGACGAATGTGGTCTTATCTTGGTCTGGCTAGTGCATGCTGATTTGGTGATACCCGGAGTAGGCATCTAAGAAGCACAGCATTTCATGCCCGACCGTCGCGTCGACTAGTTGGTCGATCCATGGCATAGGGAAGCTTCTTGGGTGTAGCTTTATTAAGGTCAGTGTAGTCGATGCACATTCGCCACTTCCCATTACTCTTGGGGACCAAGACCACATTGGCCACCCAGTCTGGGTATTGAGTAGGCCTGAGCAGCCCTGAGCGTAGTTTTTCGTTCACCTGTTCCCTGATGATAGCCTGTCGCTCGGGGTTGTAGCACCTTCGGCATTGCTGGACCGGGCGGCAAGTGGGGTACAACCTTAGTTGGTGTGTGATAACCTCAGGTGGGATTCCGGGAAGCTTGTTCTCGGACCACACGAATACATCTTGATTGGCAGTGAGAAACCTTACATAGGCTTGCCTGTCGTGCTCTGGTAAGTTCGCGCCGATCCTCAATGTTCTGCCCGGATCTTCTCCCACTTGAATGAGGTATAAGTCTTCCGCCAGAGCACTCATGCTTGTGCTCGGATCTTGGATCCTAGCCTTCTACTCAGGCAGTGCTTCTTTGGGATGTCGATCACACGTGGAGATGAGGTAGCATTTCCTGGACTCTCGTTGGTCCCCTCAGACCTCCCCTATTCCCCGGGGGGTGGGGAATTATAGCTTTTGGTGATAAGTGGAGGGGACACCTTAGAGCGTGCCGAGGATCCCTCAGCCAATGATGGCATTATATCTTGTCATCGCACGAATTACAGTAAAGTCGACGAGGAAGGTTACCTCTTTCGATGCAGTCCCAAATGTAATTGGGAGTGAGATGCGCCCTTCCAAGCGGATGGTCGTTCCTGAGAACCCGTATAGCGGCGTGTTCAACGGTGTTAGTTGAGACATATCCACACCCATAATCACAAGGCAGTCGTAGGCAATGACATTGGGTCCACTTCCATTGTCCACTAAAATGCGGCGCATAGTACATTGGTTAATGCTGGCTGAGACCACTAAAGCATCGGAGTGGGGCGTAGTTACACCATCTAGGTCATCGTCGGAGAAGATAATGGGGTCTCCTAGACGGCCTGGGGTGGAATTCCCACGCGGAGTGTCATCACCCTGGCCCGTAGTGCGGACCGCCGTTGCGTACTGTCATCTCCTGGTCACGCTGTCTCCCCCCGCGGTCGGTCCCCCAGAGATCATCATGATTTTCTTCTCGTTGGGCCATTTGTCGATCGGCGGGAGTGTCTTCTACCGATGCCCTATTGCTTTGGCAAGGAATTTATCGAGGAGTCCTCTCCGAACGAAGTCCTCGATGGCATCCCTCAAGTTGATTCAGTTGGTGGTGTCGTGGCCATGGTCGCGATGGTAGAGGCAGTACTTCTTTTTGCTCCTCATGCTCGAATATGACTTCATCTGAGGAGGCCATTTGAGGAATGGATCCTCGTGGATCTCCCGCTTGCTTTGACCCTCTCAGGGGGGTCGACAGACCTCTTACGGTCAGATCGATCAGTTCCAGCCGTGCAACCCAAGGCCGCTGTAGTCTCCTCACAGCACACATGCTTCTGCGCAAGGGCGAGGAGATCTGGAAGAGTCGTTGGGGCCTCGACCCCGAGGGCGTGTCAAAGGATGTGGTCCCACATCCCTTGGGTGAGGGCCGTGGTGGCGATGCCGACGTCTAGGTGTGGGATCCGTAATACCTCTGAGCGGAAGTGGGAGATGAAATCCCACAGCGCCTCTTCCTTACTCTGCTTGAGAGCGAGCAGGGTCACCGCAGACTTGGCCACCTTCCGGTAGCCAACAAAGTTCTCCTTGAACAGCTTCCTGAGCTGCTGGAAGGAGAAAATAGTCCCAGCCGGCAGTGACTTAAACCAAGCTCGGGCATTCTCCCGGAGGGTCGTCATGAACGCCAGACACTTCACAGTGTCTGAGGCCTGGTAGAACACCAGATGGGACTCGAAGCTGCGCATGTGGTCGGCCGGGTCGGTGGTACCGTCGTAGAAGGTAAACGATGGCAGTTGAAGCTTCGGTGGGATGGGGACTTCCATTATTTCCCTAGAGAAGGGAGCATGGAAATCCAGATCATCGTCGATCAGGCCGTGATTCTTGGCGGCCAAGAGGACGTCGTGTAAGTATCTGCCAAGCATGACAGTCCATCTCCGGATTGGAGTGGAGTGGGCCGTGCACCCTCGGCGCGGGCACGCTATAGGATCGCCGAGTCCTAGTCACCGAGGCACGGGATGCCTCTCATGCTTGGCGGGGCTTCCCCCAAGTCTGACACCTCTCGTCCTCCCGTCGCTCAGACAAGATGCGCTGGGGGTCGACCCGTTGGTCTCGAAGCTCCTGGCAGAGTTCTGTCAAGGCCCGGATATGTTGACATAGTTCATCGAGGTTGCCTGGGGTGACCTCCTGTCGAGGATTGGCGGAAGAAGCTTCTTGCGACTCCCGCCGGGAGCTGGGTCCCTGCTGGGACCTACGCCCCTAGTTGCTGGTGTTGCGGAGACTTCCACGGGGTGCCATAGCCTTTTGCTCGTGCTTCCCACAGACGGTGCCAAGAAGTGTAGAGGCTGGAAAAATATTTCTATGCCACGTACCACCTTCTCTATTTATTTGTTGGGGAAGTCGTCTCACTCTCGTGGAAGCCTACAAGCACCAGGAAGCCAAAGAGGCGTCAGAAGGAGTCCCGGGTGTTACCTCAGAGGACAACCCTCCGATACTTAAGTCAGCAACAAGGTGACCGAATATAGAGAAGAGCAAGAGGGATAGAGAGAGAGATCACCGTAGGAGGTCAGAGAGCCGAAGGAGATCTCCCGAATGAGTGCTCGCCGGTCCCAGTGCTCACTCGGAGAGTGTTCGCTGGGGGATAAGGTCGTCGGAAGGAACTCCTCTCAGAGTGTAGGCAGTCGCTCTCTTCCTCCCATTGTATAGCAGAGCTAGTAGCTCTATTCTCTTGAGTAGCGTAATAGCAGAATGAACCACCGTGTCCTTCTCTTCTACCGATCTCCCTTTTATAGGGGATTGTCCTGGAGCGAGGAGTCTCATTCCTTCATGGGAAAGGGCGTCCATAGTAGAGTAACGTTTCTCTACTTTCGTGATGGAAATTTCTCATTGGAGGGCAATTACCCCGGCGTCGACTGGTCTCGGGGTGAGTCTTACGGCGCTCATGGGGCGTGCTCGCCCGTTATGGGGTCGAGGCTGACGTCGTGGGGGCAACGGTCGGTCACCGGAGAGTCCTTCGACGATAACTGTGCTTGGGCCGTAGCTGTTTCGTATTGTAGAATCTGATGCCCTTCTGGGCTGGGCCTCCTCTTATTCGGCCGAGCAAGTGCGCCAGTCCCTTGGGAGGGTCTATTGCGCTCAATCCTCAGTGGGCTTGTCAATATTGGGCCGTTCCTGGGCCAAATCGGATTTACCCTCCTCAGTATCTCTATCGAGGCCTATTAAGTTCTAGCTTTTTAGTTGGGCATGTACCCCTCTAGAAGGAATTATTTATAGAACACACAGGAAACACTCTTAACCCTGTGGTCTGTTTTGTTCATCAAACTAAATGTTCCAAAAAAAAGGGGTCAACCCATGGGGTCGACACTTTGTTGCTGGAGTCGAACACCTAAGCTAGCAAAAGTCCATGCATTGTCTGCATCCATGCATTCCTGAGTCTGTGCACCTTTTGTTAAGCCCGTGTAGGTTCTCGGCTGTGTCGAAAACAAGGTCCATGCATATATGTCTAAGGCTCGAACTAAGTCCATGGACATCCTACATATGGGACTTAAAGTCTGAGCACCTCTTTTCCATGTCCATGCATGTGTCTGTCTGTTGAATGTTCAAGTCCGTGCACGTACTGTAACAAGGTCTGTGCATATATGTCTAAGGCTCGAACTAAGTCCGTGGTCATCCTTCATATAGGACTTAAAGTCCAAGCACACACTGTTCCAAACTCGGAGCACATCCTTCGTATGGATTTAAACTCTGAGCATGTCCGTGCACTCATAAGTCCGTGCACGTTGTTCACCTAAGCCTGTGCACATTCCACCGACTTGCATGTTCAAGTCCGAACATGTTTTATTGCAAGTCCGAACATGTTTCATTAAAGTCCATACACAATGTTAAGAACGAGTCTGAGCACGCACTATTAAAGTCCATACACAATGTTCAGAATGAGTCCGAGCGCGCACTGTTCAAGTCCATACATGTTTACATGTTAAGTCCTTCCAAGTCTGTGTATAGTCCATGCACACTCCATCTAAGTCCGTGCACGTCTTCAAACAAGTCCACGCATGTATAGTCCTTGCATACCAAGTCCGTGCATATGCACATTGCATCCACTTCAAATAAGTCCGTGCATAGTTTGTGCACCTCAAGCCAAAGTCCTTGCATTTCAACTCAACAAGTCCGTGCATGAACAGTCTTTGCATAGTAAGTCCGTGCACATTGCATCCACTGCATAGCAAGTCCGTGCATAACTTGTTGAAGTCTGTGCATGAACAGTCATTGCATAGAAAGTCCGTGCATATAAGTCCATTCATGTTCTAGCCTTGGTCAAGAACATAAGTCCGCGCACATTCTCTTAAGAAGGAAAGCAGAGTCCAAGCATGAACAGTCTCGTGCACACCAAGTTCGAGCAGCATTAAGTCCATGCAGGTATCTTATTGAAACCAAGTCCTTGCATGTCTTCACCAAGTCTGAGCAGCATCAAGTCCGTGCATGTTTCTTATTGAAACCAAGTCTGTGCACATTTTGAATTAAGTCCTTGCATGTCTTCACAAAGTCCGTGCATGTCAAACTCTAGGCATGTTTCTTATTGAAACCAAGTCCGTGCACGTTTTGAATTAAGTCCTTGCACATCTTCACAAAGTCCGTGCATGTCAAACCTTGTGCATGTTTTTCCTATGTCCAACTAAGTCTGTGCTCATTGCTTCAAGTCTGAGCACATCTTCAAGTCCTTGCATATTCCTGTAAATAAGTCCGTGCACATCTGTGCACACCTTCCAACTAAGTCTGTGCACGTTGTGCACATTTCATGTTATAAGTCCGTGCACGTCCGTGACTAATGTCCGAACATGTTTTGCCAAGTCTGAACATGTTTCGCCCACTCACTTGAAGTCCATGCACATGCTTATACCAAGTCCGAGCATATTATAAAGACCATGCATATTCTCTAGCCTAAATACATGCTAAAGTCCTTGCATCTTTTCCCTTGCAAGAAAACAATGTCCGTGCACGTTCTTTGTTCACAACTGCACAGTAATGAAGGTGCATGCAGGTTGTCTTATTCTGCAAATGAACCTCGTGCATACTAGTCTTTGACACGCTGCTTCGTTGCTGACTAAGTGTTTGATCAATTGCCAGGGACTTTCTGAGTTGTTGGAGGAGCGGTCCAGAAGTTAAAAGAAGGGCACGTGATCCGAGGAGGAAAAGAGTCAGAGGATGCTGACACATGGCTCGTGGGTCCCAGACTGAAGGAATATATATTTAAACCCTTCTTCTGCAATCAAACGAGTACCGAAGGAGGAGAAGAAAAATACAAGAGAGAAAAGAACGGAAGCTGAGAAGAAGTAGATAAGATAAGCAGTTAAGCAAGCAGCGCAGGGAGAAAAAATCTGAGAGTGTAGCAGAAAGTATGAGAGATCCGTGAGAGATTGAAGAAGAGAAAGGAGAGCAAGTGTTGTGCATATGTTGTCTAGCTTTGATGATAGCAACATATCATATTCTGTTTTGATGATAGCAACAACATACCTTCATGAGCAACAAAGTAACTGTGTGTCCATCTTGATACTGGGTGGAAGAATGCATGAATGCATCCTATTGATTTACTTGCCATAGTCTTATATTCTTACCATTGTCTTGCCATTATCTTGCATGCAGTTGTTTCATTTAATGCAGGGTACAGACTGAGTGGATGCCACCTGCTCAAAGGGTGGACGCTGTCTACGTTGGGTTCAATGTCAAAGGTAGACGCTGCCAAGACCAAGGTGAACGCTGCTCATGCTTTCACTAAGGCATCAACACACAGCGTCCACGCCCTGCTGGTATTCCTTGCTTAACTAGTATCATCGCTTAGCTCCATCGGACGGTGAGAGAGTGCTCGGTCCCAAATTACCATCAAATTGAGCGACCACCGCGGAGCGAGTTGTGAGAGAGACCCTACAACCCACGCCCTTGGCGTCCTGGCCGCCCTCGAAATTGGGCATCCCGGGCCCTTAGGGGTTCAGCCTCAAGCTTGTAAAATCTCCCGGAGCATCAAGGTCCCTTCTCGGACCCTCTCCATCACCATCGGGTTGCTCACGGGCACATGTGTACGTTACGCGGGTAAGCCCGCTTGAGTGATATCGCCGGGTACGCTACTTGCTTGTAACTCTAGGTCCAAGGGCATTGATTTTGTGACTGCCACCCCCATAGTGGTGTCACATCACAGCGGAAATGAAATGTACACACGTAATAACAGAAGCGGAAACAAAAATACGTGTGTACCTTCGGTATCCGAGTATAAGATCGGCTACCAGAGTCAACCACTACCCGTGAATTATCGCGGAGTCACAGAGTCGGCTACTAGAGTTGGCTCCAAGAGTCTACACTCTAAATCTAGGGATTATGGTGATGGTTCCCCCGAAGATGCAGACCACACTGATATGGGACCAACCTGCGACAAATATCATGCAGTCGGCACACAGACGCACTACCCTCGTCGCTATTCCATCTAACATATAGAGGAGAATGACAAGAAGAGAGAAGGGACAGAGAGAATCGAAAGACGGGGCTGCCGCAGTCATCATGGGCGCTATGCTCTCGAGTTCTCTCTCTTTACATACCTTGGCCAATGAAGACGAACTCCCACCATGCTACATCTCCCGGTGTCCTCGTACTTAACGGATCAACTCAAGCAGCGTGACGTTGTCCACCGACACGTCATCTCTCGTGCCTCGCACACATAGTGCTCTTTCACTCATTTTCTTTCTCTTTCTCCCATTACCTCTTCACCTTTTCTTTCTCTATTTTTCCTTTTATTTTTCACACCCTTTAATCAACCCCCTTAAGGGGTATTTACAGAGGGGAAGGAGAGGAGAGGGAGGGAGGATAAGGGAGAGAGGGAGGTGACGAGATGAGGGAGAGAGAGGCGCCGACGAGAGGGGATAAGGAGGAAATGGGAAGGAGGAGCCACAGTGGCGCCCCGCTAGTGCACCACGCGGAGCGTGTGTGCACTCACGGGTGATTGCATGCGGGCGCACGCGCGCTCACGGGTGGGCACATGCGGGCATGTGCCTTGTGTGTGCCTCCCACCACCGAGGCGGCGCCCTCGTGGCTGGCCCAATGGGCATATCCCATTAACATATCCCACTTGCCTATTAGGGCATGTTGTGCATGTCCTTCATCTCACAAGGTACAATCTTAAAGGGTCTGCAATTCTCAGTCATACAGGAAATGGAGGGTGTGAGCTCTGTGAGATTTATCCAAACAGATTGGGAGTATTCTATTAAGCCATCACCTAACTAATGAAGTACTCAAAACAACTCGGTATGTATCTCAGGAATTTAATATTCACCTAATTCAACACTCTAGATCTCTCAAAACAGATAGTGTCAAACCTAAATACTAAGTGTCCATGACTCTATCATCACCACACAGGTAATAGAGCCTCCTAGGATAGGAGCAACTAAGCATGGTGAGATATCAAAATTCCTTCCCTATGTCGCTTATGTCAATTCAATTTGTCTTGACCGCTTTCTTAGACACGTCTCACTGGACGATGTCATCCTTTGCCCTAAGTAACATGCTAAAGTAGCAACATCAAGCATCTTTTTTATGACACAATGTTGTAGGTCACTAGGGATACATAAGGCACAAATGTAATTCATGAGCTTACACAATGATGAAGAGGGATCCATTCATCATTCTCATATGTGGTCATGTTACACATGCAGTATGATACGCATGCTACGGTGTTCTTTCATTTTCATAGGTGTGTCACTTAATAAAATATTATGAAACACCGTATGGATACAAGTCTAGTTATGACCTACGCAGCTAACTAGAGTCACGCAAACTAGCCGCTCCTACTCACGTATCCGGATTTTCAAGCTCCATAAAATTATAGCCAAATCCTCATGGCCGATCAGATCTCATCTCAGCCTCAGCCAAGGTAGCATATCTATATTGTTTAGGATATTACGCTCGCACCTAGACCTCCAGGGCACCATAATATCAAATGCCTCATCTTGCATGCTATCTATAGTGCCAAGGTGAATCACCCGTGTGAGAGGGTCGATTCAAGCCTGGTGGCACTCTGATGATGTGTAAATCGGCCATTCAATCCAATGACATACCTTTGGAGAATGATCTGACTATATTCGTAATGATGTACCATGGAATTGTAATGATCTTCAACAAGAACAAATCTGTCAGATCAGCAACTACGACCAGATCAAATCAGTCGAAGCTCTACTAACTCTCATACTAGATGTAATGATAATTTGCTATCTAACGTCCTTGGCGAAGGCCAATGCCCACTGTAGCCTATATACAGTTGTACACCATTATCTCATATTTAACACATCTCCTTATTTGATAGCATGATTACTTATGCTTTTCTGATTTATGATGTCTATATCTAGACTCTTCCAATAAATGAAGTGTTCCACTACCCATTGATGTAACACCAAAGATCACTAATGAGGAGTTACAATCAAGTTAAAAACTCTGTGAGCAAGGGTTATTATCTTAACAAATTTACCTGTTGCATAGGTTAAAATGGCAGAAAGTGATATCAATGTTAATTGTTAACAGGGCATCAAGGTCAGGGCATAATTGCCCCTATCTCCTAAAGCCAGAGAAGATGTGATTAGGACAGAGAAAGGGAACACTCAGTCAGAGCAAGAACAGGTTTGAGAAAAAGGACGTGAATGAACATGAAGATTAAGGATTAAGCAGAATGAAGGCAGAAACACTCCCCCTGACCTAGTGCACGACTGATGGCCCTTAAACTTGTGCTGTTGCCTCTTTTTGGACGACATCTCTTGAACACGGACCCACCTAGTGCAGGCTTAGACCTTTGGCCTTCTTATCTTACAACATCTTCTCCAATAACAGGCCCATCTGGCAGATGGCCTATCCCAATTCCAAATATGCAGCTTTGTCCGGGCGGTTGTCCCTAGACACCCAGTACTAACCATAGTTAGACATTCTTGAACAAATAACTCCTCAAATGAATGAATATCAGAAAATTGCAGAGTTTTGTCACTCGGTACTAATAGCATGAGGTTCAGCATCTCCACTAGGCAATCGAGCATGAAGCATAACTCCCTTACCAGAAGAGTGGGATGAAACTGAGGGAGAGTAATGCGCGACGTTGACGTGGCTGACAAACTAATAAACTGATGGGGATTTCCTAACAAGTGCAGAATGTCCTTGGAAAGTGCATAAAATATGGCCAATTGCCCCTTGAGTAGCGGATCCATCAGGCTCTTGGCAGCCGCATGAGTTAGCACCATCTGGGTAGAGAACCCTTCTTGGCCAATGAACTGAATAGCAACCACGCAGGGTGTGATAACAGCATTAATGGTGAACTTCTCGGCGAGCAAAGGGATTGCCACCGGCCTCGCTTTAGCAGAAACTGGCACTAATGCCAGGGAACTCTTCTTATAAACTATCTCCATAAAAAATCCAGGCTCGTTATTGCCACAATAGCCAGGGACCAGGACTCGGACTGGCATGCGGCAAATGAAATCTTGAATCTTGAAATGCACGATCGACACCTGGCTCGGCTCATCATCTCCCTGGGGACCAGACCTGAAAGGCACCAAAGGTAATGAACACCTGCTTCGTGGGCTAGAAGTGGATGGAGAAGTGGGGGGAATAGGCTCAGATGGCGTAGGTGAAGGTGTAGAGGCCTCGGGCGGTGGAGGGATAGTGGCGATAATGGGCTTGGGTGGAGGCGTAGGAGGGGTTGAAGGCGAAGGTGGAGGTGTAACTTACTCAGGTTCAGGCAACGATGGCAAAGGGGATGGCAAAGGCGGTGGAGATGGTGGAAGTAATGGAGTAGGGGTTGCTGGGAGAGGAGGTAGTGAAGACGATGGTGATGGCGATTGGGGTAATGGAGATGGTGGAGAGGGTGATGTGGTCAATGGAGGTAGTGGAGGTGAGGATGGTAATAGTGGTGGTAAGGCGGAGGAAGTGGAGGCAAAGATGGTAAAAGTAGTGGTGGAAATGGAGGAGGAAGGAGAGGTAGCACGAACCTGAGCAGAGGCTTGGGTTTGTAGAGGTGTTGGGGGTAGAGTAGGAATAGGTGAAGGTGAGGGGGTAGGTGGAGATGAAGATGGTGATGAGGTAGGCAACGAGGTAGGCAAAAGCATAGGTGAGGGAACAAGTGATAGAGTAGGTGACGGAGCAGGTGCAATGTCAGATAATGAACCGCATGGGTGCCCCTGGTCCTATAGTGGAGACGGTTGCCTGAGCGGTGCTTGCTGTTAATGCTGCTTGCTGTTAAGATCTAAAGTTAACTTCATGCATGGCAGCCCAATCAATCCTCTTATTATCTTCCAGGCCATAAACATACTCCCGAAACTTGGGGCAATCCTCAACCAAACGTCCCTACTAGCGATGAAATTCACAATATTGAAACATATTCTCGGCCGCGGGTCGGCAAGGCATAACCAGAGGGAGTTGCAACGCGTGAGTGGCCGTCAAAGCCCTGAAAATATCAGTAAATGACTCCGACAACAGAGAACGAGGAGCCCGCTTCAGGCAAAGCAGATGCCGAGGGGTGTGAGAGGATAATGGAGGTGGTTGCGGGGGTTGCGTAGGCAATGGCGCATGGCCAGGGGAAGGATTAGGTAATGGAGCGTGCAGGGTGGGATGAGGGGGTATGTAGTGGACGGCATCTACTTGCTCGCGATGTGAGGCTTCCTCGAACGGAGGTGGAGACGCGTGCGGATATGATACAGTGGAGGGCTGACTGTGGATGGTGGTAGATTGACTCATGGAGGGTTGATACGTGGAGATATATGGGTATGTGGGAGTGGAAGGCCGACTCATGGAGGGATATGTGGTGGATGACTGACTCATGGAAGGATATGTGGCCTGTGGAATATATAATATTTAGTCTGATCAACGATCAGGTTCTAATTGGGCCATTCTGGAGGAAGTTGTATAGCACTGACTGACATGAGAGCGGATAAAATATCAGTGAGGGTTTCTAGCAGTGGAGGGTATTGGGCTCTCTTCAGAGCCAGGCACTTGTTACTGTAGCCATTGGGGGAGGGGCATTATGGTATTGCGGAGGCTATGGAGGTTGTTGGGGAGTGGAGAAGGCATTTTGTGGCATGGGGAAGGGGAGCGGAGGATTCTGTGGAGTGGAGTAGACTGGTGGAGGGTTTTGTGTAGTGGATTGGTTGTTGCGGGGGTTTTGGGGGAAGCGAATTTGGTTGGATGGGTTGGCGGATGGGAATACAACAGCTTGTACTTTTTCGTTAGTTTGGACTCCCTCTATAACGGGCCCTTGAGGTTTTCGGTTATACTTGGGCTTTCGGGCCTCAAAGAGGGAATGTATCGGGGAGTCCTTAAATTATGTTTGGATGAAGCGCGCCCGACTGTACAGTTGGTGTATATTGGCTATGTCATTCATTGCCAAGATATTGCGGAAGGTCGGAGTGGCATTAGAAATCAACAGCTTGACCTTCTCTTCCTCTGGAATGTGGCCTGGCACTCGGGTGGCCATCTATCTCCACCTGTCGACATAAGTAGCAAACTCCTCATCTAGTTTCATTTTCTCAGCCACCAAGTCTGTGAAAGAGTATTCTGGGCCGACTCTACCTTGAAACCTTTGAATGAACTTGTCCTTCACTATCTTGAAACTCCTGGCATCTTCCAATGGCAAAGAGTAAAACCATTCGAGAGCAATCCCATCTAACGAGCGGTAGAACAAATACGCCATAAGGCGATCATCATATTGAAATTGGGCCGACTCGTATAAGAAGTCCCTGACATGGATGAAGGGATTGCTATTCCCGTCATATTTTCGGTAAGTAGGGAGCTCAGATTGTGGAGGGAATCGGATGTTTTGGAAGCTGGGCACTAGAACATCCGCTAGAGATTGTGGGCCAACCCACTTCTGGAGAAAGTCAAGTTGCTATTGCATGGCGACCCATTTGTCAAGCAATTCCTGCTCCCTGGATGGAGCAGGAGTAGTGAAAGAAGGAGGAGCTGTAGGATAAATAGATGGGGGAGGAGGAGGCCCATAAGAAGGATATTGGGCCGAAGGATGACCCAAACTAGCATGGACGTGGGCCGCCCGTTACTGAGGGCACATGAAGTCAGATGGGCCAACAAGGACTTATGGCGTTGATGAAATGGGCCTATAAGCGTCTACCTAAATAGAAGGAGGGAGGATAGTCTTCCCTTTGTCAAAGGATTGCTGGGCCGAATCAGAAGACTGGCCCGTTTCCAAGCTAGAGAATTGAATGGTCCTTGGTCGGATTGGAGTAAGATCAATTGGAATGGGCTCAACTCTAGTTTGAGCAATGAAGGCATTGGACAGGCCTTGCGAAATCATGGGAGGTGGGGCATTGGACCCCTGCAAAGCCTGATAGACAACTTGGAGTTGGGCCGGATCCAATTGGACCATCATTTGGAGGACATGATAGCAGAATTGGAGGAAGGAAAGGAGCTGGTGGATTGGGTGCCCTCCATAGGGATGGAGGACGAAGGAGGGGCGGACCCCTCTCTAGATTGGAAGGAGATGACCCTAGATGGGTCTTCAAGAAGTCCCTAGGGGAGAGACTCCTCTTGGGAACGAGGAAGATCGAAAGAAGACATGTTTGACTTAAAGAGTGGATTGAAGTAGAACGTGAAAAAGTAATTGCCCTTAGGAGATGACACTAAGGATTGGAAACAACTCCACATGCACTTGGTACCTTGACAAGATGCAATCAACACAAACAAACAAACAATGAGCAACTTTGCAAAGATGACTTTAACTAAGGAAAATGAAGAGGGGATGAGGGAGAGAGCGCCGGATAAGGGAGCGAGCACCCGATCCCAAGGCTCCACCGCCTCCGAGTGATCGCCAAGGGTATGAGTGAGTGGATCCGTGCCCTTGGCACCTATCGGCCTATTGAGGTGGGTGATCGTATCCGAGAGGAGACTTACTAAAGCACTAGTAGCCCTCTACCAGCAGGGGACCCACCCCACATCCCTAACTCGGCATCCCTGAGTCACCCCCGGGTTGAGTGTGCGTGCCGAAGAGTGTCTGCTTATGTAGGCCTCTTGGCCTTGTGGTTGTGCTTGCAAATTTAGGTCCATAGGTGGTGTCACATCAAATTGGTATTAGAGCAAGTTTTAGACTTATCTCTACTAAGTCTAGTCCTTGGGCATTGCATCATCATTGAGTCTAGAAAGATCACCCCTCCCTGCTCCACTACCCCCTTCCCAACATGAATGCGTGGGATAAGCTTGTCATAGGGATGTTAAAGGAGTGAGCCAAGTCACCCACAAACTTCTACCAAAAATATGACCCATGCGTATGGCTGTCACCCTCCGTCCCTTACCCCACCAAGCATGCCACTTCCACCCCTCCCCCGGAACCCCACACTCTACCAATGATCCGGAAATTTTTGATAAATGGAAATGGTGCCTCTCGAGGGAGACGCTGAAAGGAATGAGCGTCGAGAGGACCAGACATTAATTATTGAACAGTAATAAAAAACACAATCACCTAACAACTGAGCAACGATTTCACAGGTTAAGAACCAGAGTGGGGTGTGCACGTGGTGCACGATGGAGATAAAGGAGAAAAGGGTTGCCAAGTGGGGCAAATGGGGAGTGGCACACGTGGGTGCCAATGAGGAGGGTAATCAAAAAAGAAACAACAAGGGTCCCACCGTGATCGCCAATCTGTGAGCTCGTCACTTGGGGTGTTGTCGCAAGTGTGGAATTTAATAAGTGCAGTGTAACATGAGAATAAGAACTAATATGGAAACGAGCACGTGGTGCTCAAGGGAGTGTGATCGCCAGAGGAGAAACTCCTCAAATAGAGATAAAAGGGGATCGCGTAAATACCTGTGCAAGGAGATGTGAAGGAGTCCTGCTTCCTCTTTAATTGGCCGGCTAACAAAGAGGGTTCCTTTTGATTTGATTACCCTGAAACACAAATGAACAAAGAACCAATGCATTGGATTAGTTTATGTGCGGTGTAGAATCTGTTCAAGTAGAAATTTAAACATGCAAGAGGGGACCGAACACACCTGGTGTGTTTTTAAACCCCTTTTAAGATTAGGTGGGGAGAAGTGCATGCAGTGCTCAGTGTGGTGCAGTGAAGGGTAATGATCTAGCAAGGCTAGGTATCGTGATGCTGATAGTGTGACGAATAAAGAATGCAGTATAAGAATGAGAAAGCAATGACTAAGAAAGAAAGAATGAAAATAAATGAAAAGGGGAAGAATAGAGGGATCCCCCTCCACCAGACGATGCTGTAGAGAAGGAGAAGGAAGCTCTTTATGCTCTGAAGAAACTGCAGTTCTCTTCTGTGTCCTCTATCCTCTGCCCCTTCACGCGAGAGCCAAAAGAGGATGAATTTATAGGGGAAGAGTCCTTCTTTAGGAAAGGTTCTTACTGGGGTAAAGATTCTCCCCCCAAAATCGGCAGGAATCGAGAACAGGCAATAATCATCCCGGGAAAGGGGTCTGCACTCAACAGAAATGGAAAGGAAAATAGCGTCTAACACTCCTGCCGCTATTTAAATCAGCGTCCTCCATAGTGGACGCTCATTATTAGGACTAATTTTGGTAATTTTTAGACTTTCCATAAGAATTGGTGTCTCCCATAACAGCCATTAATTAAATGGCGTCCTGATGAGTGGTCGCTCATTTTTAATCCAAATATAACAATTCTTTATCCATTAAAAGAATTAGCGTCTACTATGGAAGTCGCTGTTTATCAAAAATCATTATTGTTTGGATAAATATCCCACGAATGAGCGTCGTTATAGGAGGTCGTCGATTACAAATAGTGTCTAAAAAGACAGACGTAATTTTCAAAAATTTTCCAAGAAATATGAAATACCCTCTCATTCAGTTCTAAAGTGAAATCCACTTTGGGTCATTACATTGTGACATAAAATTTACTAATGCTAGTGCCAATTTTAGCGTGTCTACACCTAGGAGCTGTCCTGGCACAAGTGGACGATGAAGGTAAGGAAAGGGCAGGCTACTACCTTTCTAGGTTGTTCAATCCTACTGAGGCCAAGTATACTGCTATGGAGAAGACTTGTGTAGCGCTAGTTTGGGTAGCTCAGAAATTGAAATATTATTTTCTTGCCCATGAAGTCAAGTTGATCTCTAGAATGGACCCAATCCGCTACCTCTTAGAAAAACCTATCCTCTCTAGTAGATTGGCACGCTGGCAGAGTTTTCTCTCCAAATTTGATATTACCTTCATCATTCAGAAAGCGATCAAGGGATACGCGATTGCTAAACATCTTGCTCACTCTCCTATCCCTTGTACAGATTCCATCTAGGACGAGTTCCCTGATGAACACCTTGCTGTGCTTACTCATCACCCTTTCTGGTCATTACATTTTGATGCTTATCAGCTCTCTTTCTCTGCTACCAACAACATAGCCAAGTATGAGGCTCTCCTTGTAGGATTGAAGCACGCCTATATTCTGGGTGCGCGATACTTGAACATCATAGGAGATTCTTAGTTGGTGCTATGCTAGGTTCTTTCCACCTATCGCACCCGTGACCCTAAGCTCAAACCTTATCAAGATTTGGTCACGCTCTTGGCTAAGCAATTTCGCAAGCTCATTTACATCCATACCCCTCGATCCCAGAATATTCTTGCTGATGTACTTGCATCGCTTGCTTCTTCCCTCTCTTTCCCTCTCAGTCGCGCCACTGAGACCATCGTGGTCTAGCGGTTAGATACTCCTTCCCTTCAGGATCCGTGGTTCGATAACCTTAGGAAGTCTGTAGAGAAGAAAGCTGAGCCGGAGGATTTGAAAGAGGTATCGTTAACTGAGCTCGAGGAGATCATAGAAGAAGAGGAATTACCATTGTGATGCGGGACGGACCCACGGACTCGACCTAGGACTCTAGATGAGCTCGCAAATGTCCCTTAGCGAGGGAAGCGTGTTGACTGATTAAGGCCCAAATCCACACTTAACACAATTGGACCTTAAAACGTGAAATTAGAGCCCAATACCCGATCATTTAGGCTGAGACCGGATCCAAATGAAAGGTTAGGATGAGAGGATCATTTCCCCTCTTATTTCTCCCTGAAACCCTAACCCTAGGAGAAGTATTCGATGGCGCAAGGCGGCGTCAACCCATATGCACGTGATTCGCGCTCGTCTGACTTGGTTGGACTCTATCTCCTTGAATAGAAGACTCCAGACTCCTTAAGACCTATAAAAATGACCCTTAGTAACCCTAGTTTCATTTGGGTGCTGTGGCGGCCGACGAGAACCTTGGTGGAGGATGAATTCTGGAGATCACCGGAGGGTGTGCGCGGCGTGGTCGCCTTCCCCTCTCCTTTCTTCTTCATCCGATTAAGGTAGGTTAACAAGCCAAACCTCAAGTATAGTATATGCCTAGAATCAGCGTCAAGTGCTCTCTCTTTTGGTTCATGAAGTCCTAAAAGTTATTTAGTATCCTGTGAGGATTTTAGGATTTAGTAGAAGCATGTTATATCTAGGGTTAGTTTTGTTCTACTCCGATTTATGTAGAAATTCAAGCATTAAACATGAAATTGATCATGCCATGTTACATAATTTTTCGTGCTCTTTCTATTGAATGTAAAAGCTCTAATTTTTATGCCTTATATTATGTGTATTCAATCATCTAGCATAACTCTAGCCAACCCCCATTGGAGGCGGGCTGGGCGAAAGGGCATTAACATGCTTAACTTGTGCGGCCACTCGATAGACCGCATGTCTATATGTGCGGCCAGTCCATGACTGCCCATCCTAGACAGGCGGCATATTCTTAACTGCACATATTTTTCATCGTTGATATGTTTTCTGGGAAGAGCGGCCGAACCCCAACTGCCCTTCTGACAGGCGGCCAGAGGAGAACCGCACATATCCCCCAGCAGCCCATTACAGACCGCACATCCCTTGGGATGAATGGCCTATCGTGTGACCGTCGAGGCAGATGTAAGGTCTCTACTGGACCGTCCATCCTCACAGAATTAATTTATTATCATTTTATCATAAATTATATTACTAGATTAGTGTTTAATTGCTAAATTAGCAACGCACATAATGACTAGACTTCATGACAGTAAAACATTCATAAATTTCTACCGATTATTTACCTTGATCTTGACTCATCTTTCTTTTTCCCCATGAATGTTAAACTTGATTAGGATTCATTATTAAATTGAAAATGTTATTAGGATTGTTTGACAGTCATTCTACTCCGATAGAATTGACTGACCGATTATACTGATTTCCGATGATTTGTAGCCCCATTTTCTTGTAATGATTCGGACTCTCCGTCGGATATTCCTTCCGTCAGACTAGGACCTCCATTACAGGACCTCCGTAAGTCCCCGCGAGCCTGGGATTCCCACTAGGACACCAGACATGTTGTACCACCAAGACCTAAACCTATTCACGTGATCGAACCGCTTGATTGCTGTGTTGTGAGTCACGGATCACTTTTGCACCGACTGAGTCTTGAGCGGCCAAAAATGGATCGTTCATATCAGTGGGCGGCCCATTATGAACAGTGTATCCCTAACCTAGTGCCATTTACTTTGGTCAATTAACCTTGATCCATCTTCAACCAAACCATGTCTTGATCAGCCCAATAAGCCCTTAGCTGATCAGTGGATAGTGGGCTGGACCCTAGTTCAGTTTTATCCCACTTATGGCAGCCCGGAGCCCATTTGGGTAGATTTCTAGTTTATTGAGTTAGTCCCAGTTTGTGTAGACTGTCTTGCACCATCCATCCCTTGAGTGGATCATATTAGACCGTTCATCCATTGAGCGGCCCTATTAGACCCGTTCATCTTGTTCTTGGGCTCTAGATTTTTCTGGCCTTATGCGGCCCATTACTTACCGTCCTTGTTTAAGAACGACCCAACATTGACTGTTTATCCTTGACTTCTTGGAGGTTGATCTTCGGCCCAGTATTCCAGAACGTCCCATATAGGACTGTACATATCTTGAGCAGCCCAGTCAGGACCGTGTATCCCTCAGAGCTGGTTTTGTTGGGACTCCTCTGGTTTAATAGGCAGCTACCTTGTGTTGTGTGTAGTTTTGATGAGTGGCAACGCAACAATGGTCTCATGACTGGAGTGTAGCTTTGATGAGTGGCAATTGTATTTTAATTCATGCATGGTCAGGTATTTGCTTAAAGCTCCGTGAATGCATCTTTTCTAGTGTCTGAAATAGGTTGTTGCTGGAGTCGATCACTTAAGCCAGCACAAGTCCATGCATACTTAAGCCCGTGCAGGTTTTTGGCCTTAGGGAAAATCAAAGTCCATGCATTCTCATGTCCATGCATGTGTCTGTCTTTTACATGTTCAAGTCCGTGCATGTGCTGTAACATCCATAATTTAGTGGATCTTTAGCAGGTCGAGTCTAGAAGTTATTCCGGTGAATTCGTGTGATTTTTACAGATTTTTGGGCTATTTTTGGGTATTTTAATGATGGCCCAGGGTTGGCCATCCTATTTCTGTGCCGCTGGATTATCGAACGGCCCAGTGAGGTCCATACATCTCCTTGCACGGCCCCGGGCTGGCCGTGCAGTCCTTGAACGGCCCAGGGTTGGCCTTTCTATTTTCGTGCCGTTGGGTGACTGGACGGCCCAAATAGGGACCGTTCTGTTCACCAAGCGGCCCACCGTAAACCATGTTGTCGCTGAACAGCCTGAGTTGGTCCATTCGATTTTCATACCGTTGGGTCATGGAACGGCCCTGCTGGGTCCGTTCATGCCCCTACACGGCACAATTCTGTCCGTGCAGTCATTGAGTGGCCAGGGGCTGACCGTTCGGGTTGTATACCGTTGGGTGATTGAACGGCCCAGTTGGGTCCGCTCATCTCCCAGCACGGCTAAGCGTTAGCCATGCCATTCATGAACGGCCATGGCCTAGCCGTGTAGCTTCCCGTTCTGTCCAGGGGTGGAACGGCCTTCTCTTGGGCCGTTCACCTTCTGGAACGGTCCTAGAGGGGCTGTGCAGGGATGGCACGGCCCATAGAGGACTGTGTACACTGGTTTTTAGGCGGTTAGTGGTGGACCATTTCACATCCTGAGGCGGTCCATCCACCGTCCATTTACACCGGAATGGCCCATGATGGACCATCCATTATCTGAGGCCTAACTGGTGGTTTCTTCCGTGTCGATTCGAGTCCCAGGTGAGTGGACCTCGATCCACGTACTGACCCGTGGTCTGACTGATGCTAGGCATCATGTGGGGGCTATGTGTGGGGTGCCGTGGGGGTGCCGGGAGGTGGCATTTTTAGCTTGCGTCACCGTGAGTTGGTGTCGTACGAGGAGTGATCCTTGTACTTGTCTAGTTCTGGAGTTATTTTCCGTGACTTGAGAGTCTGTTCTTCCAGCGACACGTCCACTAGTCGTAGCCTTCTTACAGCACGCGTGTGCTAACCCACCCGAGAGTGGTGGAGTGGCTGACCCGAGTGAGACGGTGAGTAGGCTGGTTACCGTAGGGCCCCCACGTACAATCGAGTTCGGGCTTAGGGGGAATTACCAGCTAGAGGACAGGCCTAGGGTGTATGGTCTGAGTGTGCACACGAGACTGAGGGTGTCGGACCCGCGCTGACGAGCGCGACCTCAGCTAGTCCTTGTTTCGGTGGTACTTTTGGTTACTGTGCGTGTCTGAGTCGGCATACAGGTACCACCACCGGAGGTGGTGAGGATTCCGGGTGGGGGTAGGTGGGAGCTCCCACCTACCCACCCGTAACGGAAATGTTGGGGGTAAGATTCATCGTATCGGTGACTCGTATCAACTTGGTTTGATCTCGATGTTATACAGTACAGTCAGACTCGTACACTTAGAGCTGACTCGAAGAGACCGATTAGGACCGTATCGAGCCGAGTAGACCATCTAGCTTGATCTGACTCAAATATAATACAATACAGTCGACTCGATACAGACTGCATCTATGTGGCAAACCATTCATGGGCAGAACCTCTGGAACATGCATGGTGCTCAATGGTACCGGGTAGCCTTGCACTCTCATGACAAGCTCACTCCTCTTCATCTAGAATGTTATCTACCATAAACCCGTCTCCTTTTTAGGGCCCTTCGGATCTTGACTAGGTCATTTGACCAGGAGAGCTAATGTTTCGGATTGGAGTTGGGTAGACCTAAACCCGAGCACAATTTAGAATTCCAATAACCATATATACAAACTCCACGAGGGACTAAAATAGCAAAATCAAAACTAGGTATATTCACTAGAGGGGCTAAAAATTTTGGCTCTTATTTATCTGACCTATCCGCCGAAAAGATACACAAACCCGACAAAACAGAGCCAACGAACCTACGGACCAGCTAAGTTAGTTAACACTACTCCTGTCCGTAACTTGCTCTACCGGTGTGCATGCTATATATGCGGCACGTAATTAAAGGGTTGTTTATTTTAACGTCAAAAAAATATTGAAAAAACGTTCTAAAATATCGTATTTATGTAATACATAAAATTAACAAGGTACGTACTTTAGCTAGAGCACTAATTTTTTACGTGGTGTTTTAGATCAAACCAAACCAATTAACCCGAATCCATGTATATATATTATGTTTAAGGTGTAGAAGGGGCATCAAGTTTGCGGATTAATTAGTACGTACGTACGTACGTAGCACCCATGAGCGACGGAGGAGTAACGAGACCCCACACAGTTCGTTTTCGTGCGCAGTGGCCGATGAACGAAACCACAGGGATGGCCTCACTTTTTTTTGCTCCTCTAAGGCCTCCCAAACAGCAAGAGGAATATTGTAATGTCCCAAATTTTTTGGACATTTGTCGGATCCGGATCCGTGAGTTTCGGATCAGTTTCGGGGCTCCCGGAGCTTGTTTTGTGATTTCTGCGTGTTTTTCCCGACGAACATGCGGAACCCTGTGCAGGGCACTCTGATGCGTTCACCTACTCCAAGATGGTACCATTACGATCAATGCGTTCTGAGGATCGAGAAAATAATTTTTCTTAATTTTTCTGAACATGTCAAAATATGACGTGCTACAATGAATAGAAATCTAAATTGAGCTTGCTATTTTTGACAGCAGTAACAAGAAAGTGAGAAGAAAAAGGAACAAGAGGGGATGAGAACTATGGAATTTGTGGACAACATGCTGATATGTGTACATGCGGTTTCAGTATTAAGGAGCATTGGGTGCTAACTATTTTAGGTTCACTATGCATCAATTTGTATCTGAGGGGTCGACCCCTCCTCAAATACCCAGCTAGATTGCTAATCAGTGGGCGGCCTTGTGCTAACAACAAAGCCTAGACATCCTCCCTTGGCATTATGAAGCCCGCATTAGTGTCTATCATATTTACACAAGCATGATAGAATCTTTCCTCATATGCATTCCCAAGCACCATATGATTTTCTGACATTTGCTTTGGAACATATATCTATCATTGTCTGAATTGACATTCATGCACAGTCCCCTCGTGTATGTTGGAGTACCTTGAATGGCTGACATATCAAATGGTAGCCAACCCCCACCCCACTACTGAACTGCCATGAAACCTAAAGAGGGGTGATCTCGTGCTGGATCCGAGCCATCCGATCTTGTTGTCGTTACCACGAACGAGAGATCTACAAGGCCGGAAACAGATCAGAGGAGCCCAAGATTGGAACCCCAGGGAAAACCCTCCAATGCTTAAGTCAGCGAACTGGCAGAGCGCAGGTGGAACAGGAGTAGGAGAAAGAGTATGGGGCACGAGATCACTCTCCACCAATGAGTGTAGTGTTAAGTGCTTAGGATCACCTTACCTTCCCGGAGGGCTTCCTTGGAGTATATATAGCTACTAGCCCTCGTGCCCAGAGACAGGGCATCTAGAGGGACCTGGGGACGTTATGTCCTAGAGGAGGACTCTTTCTTCTTCCTCGTTCCTTCGAGTTTCCTTTCTCTGAGCGATAGCGAGATTCTTGTCGAGAGAAATGCCCTGTCCGTTGGGGGTCCGAGCGAAGGATACTCTAGTGAGGCGCTTGGGCTTCTCCCAAGCGTGGAGAGCAGCATTGCGATGGTTATGCTCAGACGTCAATTAGGCTCTTCTGAGCGATCGTTACTTGGACTTATGGGCTGAGAGGCTACCGAGGAAGATCTGATCCAAGCTTGTTTGGGTTCGAGATAAGTGGGCCCATTTGTGGGGCTGTCACTTGGGGAGCTTGGCCTGGTTGGGTCGAATTGGACCTGGTTGGGTTAGTTTGGACCTGGTTTGGTCGTCCCGATCCACGCGTATATCTGGGCTACAGATTTACCCCTCTCCACTTGCCCTCCTACTTCCGAGCCAAAATTTGGGCTCAGAGAGTGGTATCCTATGGGGTAGCGTTGGTGGCTCAAGTGGGAAATATCATTACCAGCAGGGGCTATTAAATGTAGTTGTCCTGGGGGCGTGAGTATGATGATGACGCTTTCCTCAAGCCGACGTGGGGAGGCCCTTTTGGGAGTTTGGAATGTCGTGACGCATCCCGCCAGGGTCGTCGGGATAGATACGTAAATATCTCGTATGCTTGCGTCTTACGTTTCCTCTACCTAGGGCTTTTCCCCTTCGTTGCACCGGCATTCTGAGAGAGTCCATGTGCCATGAGAGCGACTTGAGGGAGCAGAGGATTGCAGAGGCTTTCACGGAGTTGGTAGAGATCATAGCGGCGGCGATCCGTTAGCTTCCTCCTCCTCCTCCTGAGTCTTCTGATTCCACAGCTCCCTCTTCTTCCTCTCGCTCTTCTTGTTCCTCCTTGGCGGAGCATGATCTAGTGGTTGAAGTCCAAATGCCCAAACAAGGTGTGGGAGGTTCGGTGCCTAGCCATCCTTTGCACAGTAAATTAGGTGACGCCGAGGTGAAGGGGATCGAGACCCACTACGAACTGCCGTGGTAGTATTTCTTTTCTCCAGCCAAACCACATGAGTCCAGTCTGGGCACTCATTCGGGCCTTTTTTGCTCCTTCCTTTTGGCTTGGAAGTGTGGCTTTCATCTCCCTCTCCACCCATTTGCCGTGCAGCTATTGCAATTCTACCAGTTGGTTCCTGTCCAGTTGGTTTCCAATTCGTATTCCTTGATCTTCTCTTTCATTTTTCCTTGTCATTCGTGCAATTTCAACCCTTCTTTGGACCTTTTTCATGCCTTCTTCGAGCTGAAGGAGTAAATCCACACTGGGAAGGGCTTCTTCTATCTTCAGGCGAGGAGGAAGAGGAGTTGTGTGACTCTCTCTCCTTGGGATTCTTCGCACAAAGGGTGGAAGACTCAAATTTTCTAGGTTGTGGCTAGTAAGGGAAATCCCAACTGGGGTTTTCCTGTTCAACCAAACTTTCATCTTGTATTCCCCCTGAAGCAGTCGGTGATTCCCTCGGAGCTGGAGGAGGAGATTAGGATCCTTTAGGAGAATCGTCAATCCACCCTGGAGTTGATGACCTTGGCCAATATTGAGGTTTATTGTAACGACCCAGAGCTCAAGGTACCGATAACCCGATATAAATATCAGACTACCGCTATCAAGAACTGGGGACGCCAGCTAGGCTCTGCCTAGCGGTCAGGCAGAGGACCGCCACCCTCTCTGGCGGTCCGAAAATGACCGCTAGGGGTTTGTAAGTTCTAGGGCGTAGCGGCCCTGACTGGACCGCTACGCTGGCCTTAGAGGTCCAGGGGTAGACCGCTAAGTTCCCTAACGGTCCAGAGAGGACCACTAGGCAATATTTCGTGCTCGCCGTGTCCGTTTTACGTTGTGTTGGTCTCCGATTGGTCCAGTTGAGACCCAATGACCGACCTATGACCCTGTGAGTGCCCCGGATGTCCCGTGGGGGCCGTGACCGTGTCTGTGGGTGTCCGGAGGTTCCGTGTTACAGTGGTTTTAGACCTAGGGATTAGGCCAGATTGACGGCGGTGTGCCATCACGTGCAATGGTCTTGACCCCGAGTCTCGTGACTCAAGGGCCGTTGAGTTTAGTAGGTCTAGTGGGCTGTCAGAGTCTAATGACTTCGAGCCACATGTTACTTCGCGTTACTCGAGATGGGTGCGTGCGTGATTTCTGTGTCAACGTTCTGTGAGTCCCCACTAGTCGTAGACTTCTTACGGCACGGGTGTGCTGACCCACCCGGGAGTGGTGGAGTGGCTTACCCGATAGAGACGATTTTTAGGCTGGTGACCGTAGGGCCCCCACGCGCAGCCTGAGTTTGGGCTTCGGGGGAAGAACCAGCTAGAGGATCTGACCTAGGGTGTATGGTCTGTGTGTGCACACTTGACTGAGGGCATCGGACCCGCGCTGACGAGCGCGACCTCAGTTAGTCCTTGTTCGGTGTTCCTGGTTACCAGTACGGTGTCTCAGTCTCCACCTGGGGCGTTATAGCTAGACACCTGAGGCTGCGGACTAAGTCATCAGTAGACGCATCCGGCCTTGCTTCTGGTGGGCGGTACTCCTGTCACGTGACGTGAGTTTGTCGTGACTCAAGGTTCTGTTCCTCGTCTGCGAGATGAGGTCTTGTATGTAGTTTTCGGGTGTTTTCCCGGCGCCGAGGTTTAGGGTTTCTGGTGAGCGTCACGAGAATTTTTCCCTAGACGGCGTTGAGTTCACGACGGCGTGGTCGTGACCGTGTTCCCAGACCGTGTGGTTTTGGTGTGGGCCCTTGTCTGTGAGGACAGGCCTCCATGACTGTGGCGTCGTGGTATTTTTCTAGTAGAGTGACTAGGGTGGTCCGTGTTCTGGTAGTTCCACGACCGTGGGATCGGGGCGTTGGTTTTCGGTTCGGTAGGAGTAGCTATAGAGCCGAGATTTTATCGGTCACCGAGTTACTTTTCCTACGTTGTTGTTGTTCCTGTTGCGGTTGTTGCTGTTTTTTGTTACCGTTATTTTTAGTTGGGGTTCCACGGGACCCCTATTGAGCCAGTGATAAGAGACTCACCCCTGATTTTTAGGTGCGGTAGTTCTTCCTCGAGATTCGAAGGCGTGCGAGGAGATTCTTAGTTGTCAGCTCGTCGGGTCGAGTGTTCAATTGGCATGTGATACGTTTTACTGCTTTACATTGTACTTTTGTTGAACTGGACTCTATTGTAATTAGATTATTTATTTATGTTATTATATCTGTTGTCCTGTTTTATTTCCTATTTCTATGTACACCACACCTATCCTTTAACCCTTCCAAGTCTTCGGGCTCGTGGGTGGGGGGCCGAGATTCGAGTCGCGCCGGTTCCTTTCTGGTACTCGGATCCGGGTCGCTACAGATCCTCTCTCTACGGGTGGACAGTCGAGACCTCCTCCGCAACAGCAGGACGCGTTGCTCTCTCATTTCTTCTTGGCTTCTCTGCAAGTTTCTTGGTGGAATTCACCGTCTCCTCTGCCTGTCCATTGAAGTCCATTTTATAGGGGGTTATTCTGGCGGCAATGGCTAATCCCTTAGCAGGGAAGGTCGCCAGTTGTGGAGTAATACCTCCCTGCGATTGTATGGGGGTTTTCCGTTGAGGGTACATTCCTCCGGAGTCAGACTGTTCCTTGGCGAGTCTTACAGTGCCTATAGGGCATGCTCGCCCTTAGTGGGGTAGGAACCAACGTCGTGGGAGATAACGTATGGTCGTCAGAGGGTCATCCGACGGCCGTTGCGCCAGGGTCGAAGCCCTCCCTTGCGCTGACGAATCAAAGGACGACCTGTGCTGGGCCGTCTGTGATGAGTTGCGGCTGTTGAGGCCCGACAGGCGCTCCGCAGGCCATGGGCCCGATTGGGCCTGGCGAAAACGGGCCTTATATGAGCCGAGCTGATTTTATCCCCCTCAACAATTATATAAGATTTACAATAGTCATTAGAAAATATGAAAACATGTAAATTTTCTTACAAAATTTTCAAAAATTATCCATGTCCTGTTTAGATGTTAATGATATATCTAACTCAGCCTCATCTTTGTCATCATCTTCATCTTCATCTTCATCTTCATCAATGATATCTTTCTCCTCAGAGTACTCTTCCTCCCCTACAATACCCTAATTTAGCGCAGCTGAATTGCCTTTTTCTACTTCATTCTCCTTATATAACCAAAGTGGCTCATCAGATTCATCCAAACGAAGATGTGTAGAAGCAACCAACTCTACAACCTCACCCTTATCTGATTTAAAAAAATCAGCATTGGCATCCTCATCTATGGTTTCAGTCATATCCAACTTATAATTGGGCCAAAGTCTTATTTTAGCCCTCTAAATTACCCACCAATCTTTATTCTTAGATAATGAATAGCATGAATAATACACTTGTTAGGCATGTGGGTCTAAAATGAATGTCTCATATGTATTCAAATTGAACCTATGTTTAACATCCACAATCCCATATGTTGTGTCATTTCGAATAGAATTAGGATCAAACCAATGATACTTAAATATGAATATATGGCTATCTTGTCCTAAATACTACAATTGTAACACTTCCTCAAGAATACCATAGTAGTCCAATTCATTTTCATTGTATGTACGTCTCTTAACAAATACGCTACTGAGGAAGGTAAAACCAGTCAGACCCAATGCAGCCTATCAGCACTAGGCCCTCGGCGACCCGACCCAATTAGGCTCGAGGCAGGCCGCCCGATGGCCGACGGCCCTATCCAGGCAGCCCAACTGAGGCCCACGAAGAATTCGCCAGCCCACGGAAAGTGTCGATAAGGGCATCTCGGGCATCGAGAAACTCTCCGACAACCGAACGTTACTCCTGCTATTAGAGGCTCTTCCCTGGCAGAGACGAGGTCACGCCCACAGCATCGAGATCCTCGCCCTGAGGATGCTCTTCCCCAATAAATAAGTGCACAATGGAAAACTCCCCCCACGATCAAGCAGGCATTACTCTGTGACCTGCGCCTTTTCCCATTGAGGAATAGACCCTCACCGCTAGGGCGACCTATATAAATAGGCCTCCGATCAGATGCCAAAAGGCACACACAGACGAGTATACAGACAGACAGAAACACACACAGAAAGAAGGGGAGAGACAGATAGACAAAAAGTAGAAGCACACAGAGAGAAGCGAGTTCCATCATTCCAAGCAACTCCACGACTCTCCGAGCATGCGCTGCACCCAGCGAGCATTCTCCGAGCACTCGCCATACACGGTGAACACTTCAGGGGACTCGGTTCCCACGCCTAGGCTATCCCATTCCGCTCTCACGCTCTCTCTCTCTCTTTTCCTCCTACTATCTTCTTCTCAGTGTGATCCTAACTTAAGTATCAGAGGGTTGTCCCCTGAGGTAATACCCAGGGCTCCTTCTGACACCGTCTTTGTAGACTTCCATGAGTGGCTAGCAGACCTTCCCCAACAAATAAATCTTAAAAGTGTGGCACGAGGCCTAGGGAGCTTTTTCCCACCTTTACACTTTTTGATGTCGTCTGTGAGAAGAAAACTAGAAGTCATGGCACCCCATGGAAGCTACCGCAACAGTAGCAATCGAGGTCGGGCGTCCCACCAGGTCCCAAGTTCCTGATGGGGATCTCAGGAGGCGTCCTCATCGACTCGACCGCCTCGCGATGCCACCGCCCACGACCCCGTCGCTGATGAGCTGGTAGAAATGCGACGACAGCTCCAAGCACTGATAGAGTTGTGCCAAGGCCTCCTCAGCTAACCTATGGGGCAGGACTGCGCCTCGACGGAGCTACCCCAAAATGTGGGGGGGGGGGGAGCGACCGTGGCAAAATCTCGCTAGGTACGCAAGCCCTCCTATGTCTCTGCTACGCAATCTCAGTGTCATCGTAGCTTGCCTGCACCACAACCCGCAGCCCACTCTACTCTAACCCAGAGATGGCATAACGGCTATGGCACTACGAAGACGTGGAAAGCGAGTTGGAGGGGAAGGTTCAGTACTTGGACGATATCCTCTAGACCGCAAAGACTCAGGGGCTCGTCGATGACTACTCTGACTTCCATGCTCCCTTCTCCAAGGAGATCAAGGAGGCCCCCATTCCACCGAAGTTTCACCTACCGTCGTTCACCCCATATGACGTCATCACCGATCTGACCGACCATATGTATAACTTTGAGTCGAACGTGGTGCTCCACCTGGCCTTGAACACTATGAAATGTTTGGCGTTCGTCACCACCTTGTGGAAAAACGCTCGGACCTGGTTCGAGTCCTTACCTGCCGAGACTATTATCTCCTTCTAGCAGCTGAAGAAGCTATTTAAGGAGAACTTCATCGGCTGCCGAAAAGAAGCCAAGTCAGTTGTGAGTCTGCTCGCTGTCAGGTAGGGACACGAGGAAATCTTGTAGGAGTACGTGTCATTTTCGGAAGGAAGCTCTCTGCATCTCTCGTCTTGGCGTCAATATCGCCACCACTGTCCTGACACAAGGGACCCGAGATCCCATCCTCTGATAGTCGCTTGGAGTAGAGACCCCGATGACCTTGATGAATCTCCTCACTCTAGCTCAAAAGCACGTTAGTTGCGAGGAGAACAACACAGTGTTAGGCCAAACGATCGGGAATAGTCTACCCGATCGTAAGAGACCCGTCGACTCCCTACGGGAGGGGTAGAGCAAATGCGAGCAGCACGATCGAGAACGTTGCGACCACCAGGAAACGACCGCCAAGAAACGAGAGACAAGGGCCAATTTCGACACTACATGTCACTGACAGCTATGTGTGTGAGAGAGAGAGAGAGAGGGAGGGGAGGGGGGAATCCAACTGTTCAAGCTCAAGACAACCCATACGACGTAATCACCGATCTGACCGACCATATGTATAACTTTGAGTCGAACATGATGCTCCACCTGGCCTTGAACACTATGAAATGTTTGGCGTTTGTCACCACCTTTTGGAAAAACGCTCGGACATGGTTCGAGTCCTTACCTGCTGGGACTATTATCTCCTTCTAGCACCTGAAGAAGCTATTTAAGGAGAACTTCATCGGCTGCCGAAAAGAAGCCAAGTCAGTTGTGAGTCTGCTCGCTGTCAGTGCTACGTACCACGGGCTGCCTGACTTCTAGAGGGAGTGCTTGGCGGCGATGGGATTCGGTGCCTTCTTTAGCATCGAGCCGATCAGGCCAGACCTCGTCCTTATCTAGGTACCAAGAGAGAGATGGGATAGGGTGAGCCGGGCATTCTTAATGCCCTGGGGACACATGGTGCCCACCCTAGAGGACGTAGCGAGAATCACGGGACTGAGGGCGGACGGAGAGGAGGTGAGCGGGGTGACCCTCCCTAACTATGGGGACCTAGCCTGCAAACTTCTAGGTTTGGAGACAATGGCGGGTGGCCCTAGGGATTGCAGGATGATCTTTAGGGTGGAGCTGATGGGTGTCCTCGGGCTGGGAGAGGTACGATCAAGGATGGGGGAGTCACTCACGGAGTTTGTACTGCGGATGGCGGGGAGGGCTAGGAAAGTTTACTGCCATGACCCGACCCAGAGGGAGAGTAGATAGGGACTTGAGGAGATTTTTGTTTTTGATGCTCAAGAGGTTGTTGTCGGGGATGAAGGGGGGTGATGTGAACTATCAGTTCTTGGGGTTGCTAGAGGATTTAGACCAGGTAGGATGGTACGCTTGGGTGTCGCCATGCTAGTGCACATGATAGCCGACCTGTCCATGGGGACGGCTAAGAGACGACCATCAGCGGCTTCTTGCCTTTCCTTCAGGTATGTAATTCCTATTTATGCTTTCATTTATGCTTATGCTATGCTCATGATGGTTATGCTAATGATTTGTGGGTGCAGGTGTGGAGTCACCTCTACATGCCAATGGGTAGAGTCGATGTCCGATACGCGGATGCGTTCCCACTAGTGTAGTGGTGGATACCGTTGGTGACTGGGGCCCCACACTCCTATGAGCTCCGGGTTCTCAGGCGGGAGCTTCGTGACTTCCCTGCTTCACTGGTACATATGATTACGATATGTTATGCTTTATTTCCTACTTATGATGGTATGAAAAATGCGATGACATGGGTTCATGCAGGTTGTATGGAGACCCTACTTAGGCATGATAGACGAGGGCCAGCCCTGGGTCGCAGCGGGCGCCACTTGTTTGGGGGTGAAGTTTGACTTCACTTCCTGAACGAGATCAAGCCGTTGAGGCTCAGGCTGGCGATCCGGACCCTCAGACTCCACCAGGAGTGGGTTGAGTTGCGGAGCCATGAGGGATAGGGAGGAAGTCCAGGGGACGAGCCGTGGCGACCGACTAGCGGCTATGATTTCTGGAGCAGTACGCTGATTGGTAGAGAGGGGGGACCCCAGTCGTCTCTCAGGTGGAGGATAGTATGGTGTATCTACGACAGTACTAGCAGACATACACTTGCCAGCCTCAGATGAGGCCCAAAGGGGTATGTATGAATGCATGATTTAATTTCTATATGCTTTCTATATGATATGATGAATGCTTGACTGACGTATGATGGATGCAGGATGCGCGTGATGCAGTAGTGGTTGACATGCAGATCTTGCTCCACAGCTTGGAGATCCAGCTGGCGACCACGCAAGCAGACCTGGAGATCTTGGTGAGTATGCTTTATATCTACATGCTATGATTAATTCCTAAATTCTGGAGATTGGCAATTGACGTTCTCAATTAATGCAACGTGCCCAGCAGGGAGCAGCAGTCGGAGGGGCAGAAGATGCAAGAGGTGCCTCTACGAGTCGCAGGATCAGGCCGCTGAGATCGCTTCACTGGAGGAGCAACTCGGGAGAGCAGTGGCGTGCGTCGAGGCAGCGGAACATGACCTAGCAGCTCGGGTGAGTTTTAAAAAGATATGCATGCCCTTATTTTCTTTACCTTTTTCCTTCAAATAGAATATATCATTATGCTTATAAAAATATAACGAATGAACGATGTAGGTGAAAGAGTTGTAGGAGGCACTTACCCGGGCAGCGCTGGCGGGCACCGAGCTCGCGATCCGTGACCAGCGGGTCAGGGAGTTGGAGGAGGAGAGGAGGCACTGAGAGGCAGAGGAGCTTCCTCGAGAGGCGATGGAGCTCCAGATTCTCCTTGGAGTGGAGAGGAGGGAGCGAGCTCAAGAGAGGGAGGAGTGGTTGCGAGAGTGAGCTGAGTGTGAGCGTGAGTTATCAGAGTTGAAGATCCGTCTCGGTGCTGTTGAGGAGTGCGCGCGAGCTGCAGAGGAGCGTTATCGGAGGGGCCGGGAGCGAGCGCAGTGAGAGGGACGACCCAGCACCTACGCCAACATGAGCTACTTAGTGGGTTCCTCTACCCAATAGAGGAACGAGGCGGAGGAGCGAGCACAAGCCAGGCAGTCGACTGCCACTCGGGGGTCGATGGGACCACCACCGGCTCCAGCTAGGGACCGGGACAAGAGAGGAGAGGTAGAGAGTAGGAGAGAGGAGTGTGGACGCACTTCTTGCTATCTGTTTATTTTATTTGTTTGTTCGTTGGGAATGGAGTTTTCCCGGGTTTATTAGGTGCGTGGGCGTGCCAGTCACCGAAGTGACAGTTTATTCGGGCTCCGCGGAGCCCATGGTGCGCTCGCTCTGACTTCGAGTTGGTTTAATTGTCGGTAGTAATACACAACCAGAGAGACCCATCCTTCTTCCTGACAAATAGGGCCGGCGCACCCGAGGGGGATGTGCTAGGTCGAATGAAGCCTTTCTCCAGCAACTCTTGAAGTTACTTCTTTAATTCCTTGAGTTCTGTGTGGGACATCTTGTAAGGGGCCTTTTGACACAGGTGCTGCTCCAGGTGTGAGTTCGATGGAAAAATTGACTTCCATATCAGGTGGTAGACCAGGTAACTCAGAAGGAAAGACATCAGAAAATTCTTTTACGATGAGAATTTCTTCTATAAGGATTTCCTTGGACTCAGTAATGACTACGAACGCAAGAAAAGCTTCACATCCTTGTGAGATGAGTTTACATGCGCGAAGAGAAGAAATAAGGGTAGGATGCTTCCTTTACTTAATGCCAAGGTAAGAAAACTTTGGGAAATCTAGTTTATGAAAAGAAATCCATCTATTGTGACAATTAATGTCGACATAATGGTCACAAAGTCAATCTACTCCTAATATGGCATCATAGCCTTCCATGTCAAGGCATGCAAGGTTTACAGGGAGATTGTGACCTTCTATGACAATCTCACTATCGGGGAAATAAGTTTTAAGTTTTGTTCCAGAACCTAAGGGTGTAATTATAAATTAATTTTAAGGTAACAGAAATAAAGGAATGAGAAGCACCAGTATCAAATAACACAAATACAGGATGTGAATAAATTTGGACGGTACCTTCCATTAGTTCTCCTTCTTTGGTAGCTTCCTCCTCTATAACAGCAAAGCCTGCCGCCTTCGTCCACAATCATTCTTTGAGTGTTGTTTTTTCATTAAGGGGCAATCGGGCATGTGATGCTCCCAGCTTCCACATCTTAAGCAAGCGCCAATACGCTTCCAGCATTCTTCAGCTGAATGGTCGAACTTTTCACAGAAAGTGCAAGCAGTTGTGATAGCTTTTTCTTCCTCCTTGATTTTCTTGCCTTGACCGTTGCCACTCCCGTTGCCATTACGAGATCTCTTCTTGTTATCACGGGGCTTCTAGGGTTCTGTGATGCTGAATCTCTCTCCTTTCATTCCTTGTTGATCGAACTTTCGGCTAGACTCTTCTTCCTTCCCTTTAAATTTTTTGACCTTTTCCAAGGTCCTTTCACATAAATGCGCTTGTTGGACCATCTCTACATAAGTACAGATATTTTGGGGTCTAAGTTGAGTAATAAAAATGGGCCTTAAGCCATCCATAAATCGGTTAGCCTTTAATAGATTGGTGCTACCCAAATGAGGAGTATATGGTGCCAGACGGGAGAATTGAAGTTCGTACTCTGCCACAGACATCATTTCTTGCCTTAAGGAGGCAAATTCCCGAGCCTTCCTTTCCTTGACATGTTCAGAGAAGTATTTTTCCCAGAAGAGTGTAAGAAACCCTTCCCATGTAAGTTGTGCATTTTGAAGTTGTGCCGAGGTGGCCTTCCACCAAGTGCGCACATCCATGTTCAATTGGAATGTGGCGAGATGGACCTTTTCTTGGTCGATGGATTGCATGTCCTCAAATATACAGTTCATATCGTCAATCCAATTTTCTACTTCGTCGGGGTTGGAGGATCCAGAGAATCGTGGAGGATTTAAACTCTGAAAATTCTCGTGTAAATTTCTCGCGCCATCCTTGGTGCCAGCTTGGGCCATAGTCTGAAGGGCCTGGGTAAGACCCGAAACAATTTGTTGCATCTCATCCCAGTTTACACGGTGAGCCATGGTACCTGAGAAAGGTGATCAATCAGTTACATCCTATGATATTACAAGGCCAATCTTATAGATAATTTCTAAATAACTATCTTATCCCGGGCTCTACCTAATATCACATGGGTTCGAAAATTTCATTCATTAGTTTATAGGTGTGGGTCCTTAATCCTTGGACTTAGCCTATGACACGATATTTTTCTAGGACTTACTTATTCCTAGGCTCTAATACCAACTCAACTGTCACGTCCCGAGCCATATGTATACAACGAAAGAATATCAGGAACGTGAACAGCTGGTAAGATAAACCTCTCGCAATCAAGATAATCAGAGCACAAACATTCACGCATAAGAGGAATGTACAATAAATGATCAAAAATCTAACTTTTATTGATAGTACTTCAAAGTTATATAAAGTTGACTCTATATTTCACCAGACTCAAGAAAAATAAAATTACATAACATGACTCAATAAAGTAAAATTACATAATGGCTCCAACTAACTTAATACTCATGACACTCTAAGTCTTCTCTTGATCATCAGTCATCACTCTCAGATCCATCGCTAGCATAGTCTAAGTCTGACTCACTTGAACTTCTTGAAAAGATTGGGACAATAGGTATGAGCACACTTATCTAGTAGGTATCTTCACATCAACATGGAAGCAATCTTAAAGAAATTACATTTTCCCTCTAGATAATAAGGTAATGGAGAATGCGATAAAACACATGAATAACCCATAGTAACAATAAGAATTGCACTATAGAGGTATGAAAAATGTGAATGAAATCGCAGAGACCTTTGCAGAGTTGGCAGAGACCACGGCGGCGGCGATCCGTCAGCTTCCTCCTCCTAGCTATTCTGACTCTGAGATTCCTTCCTCTCCTTCTCGTTCTTCTCGTTCCTCCACGCAGAGCACGACACCGAGGTTGAGATTCAAGAGTCCGAGCAAGGCGCGGGGAGTTCAGTGCCGGTGTTCGGCCATCCTTTGCGCAGCGAGCTGGGCGAGGTTGAGGTGAAAGAAATTGAGATACGTAACAAGTTGCCATGGCAGTATTATTACTCTTCGGCCAAACGCCACGACTCTAGCCTGGATACTTGTTCGGGCCTTTTCTGCATCTTTCTTTTGGCTTGGAAGTGCGATTTCCGTCTTCCTCTCCACCCCTTCATTGAGAAGCTGCTAAAATTCTACCAACTGGCTCCTGTCCAGTTGGTTTCCAACTCCTATACTTCATCTTCTCCTTCATCGCCCTCTCTCGCTCATATGGCGTCGCCACGTCTTTAGACCTCTTTCACGCCTTCTTTGAGCTGAAGGAGCAAACCCACGCCGAGAAAGGTTTCTTCTATCTTCAAGCGAGGAGGGGAAGGGATTGTGTGATCCTCTCCCCTCGGGATTCCTCGCATAAGGGGTGGAAAATCCATTTTTTCTGGGTAAGGTCTACTAAGGGTGCTACCAGCTGGGGCTTTCCTGACAAGCCGAACTTCCAACCAGTATTCCCCCCGAAACAACCGACGATTTCCTCAGAGTTGGAGGAGGAGATCAAATTTCTTCAGGAGAATCGTCGATCAACCGTTGAGCTGATGACTCCAGCCAACATCGAGGATTATCCTCGCCACGGGCTTCCTCCCGGAGGTAAGGATCTTGGGGGTTCCACTTTCGCACTTTCTTGTTCTGATTGGTCGAGCCTTCGCTGATGGCTCGTCTTCTGATGTGCAGAGACGAGGCGCGGTGATGACGAGGAGTGACCGTTAGAGCAGAAGGTCGCCGAGCTAGAGGAGACGATTGCTCCGAGCGCGCCTCGAGCTTCCGAGGGTCCTTCCTCTGCCCGAGACAAGGGCAAGAGGATTGCTCGGGGAGATGCCCCAAAGCGACGAGGGTCTAAGCACAAGGACCCCGGGGAGCGGCTGTTGCTGTCCTCGATGAAGGCTCTGACCGCCGAGAAGAGGCGGCTGAAGAAGGTGAAGACCCTCCCTCCGCCCAACCGCGGAGTTCCCGACTGGGGATGCCAGTCACCCGAGCCTCCCGGTGACCGAACCAGAGGTGCCCGCAACGGCCGAGAGGACCTCCGCTGAGCCAGGAGCGCAGGGGGAGGAGGCTGGCTCCGAAATCCCGGTCGAGGCTGCTGGGGCGCACGGTGAGGAGGAGGTCAAGGCGAGGATCCGAGCCGAGCCGAGCCGAGCGCCACAGTCCCAAGTTTGGGGACGTCAGGGGAGGATGTCTCGTCATCGACGTCCCCGGGGAGGGCTTCTCCCCCGCAGTTGGGTCGGTTCGGCATCCATCCTTCCCTGTACAATCAGTGCTGAGCTCTGGCACCTCCATCTGTCCGGGAGGAATTTCGGCGTTGCTCCCCTCCCATGCTTCTCGAAAGGGTCCTGGAGGGAGGTTTATTTATGGCTCAGCTAGGGGCCAAGATAACAGACTTCATGGCGCGGCTAGGGAGTGAGGTGAGGGCTCAGTCCTAGGCCCGTGCTGAGTCTGATCGGAAGATTGGTTAGCTGACCTCCGAGCTTGGGGTTCTTCGGCAAGAGGTGACCTCACTCCAGGCACATGACCGGGCAAGCCAACAGGAAGCTCGGTCACTGGCCGAGCAATTGTCCCAAGCTCGGTACACGGCCGAGCTTAAGATCAAGCTCCTGGAAGAGGAGTGTCAGGCTCATGCGGCACGCTCGGGACAATGGGCGGCCAAGCAAGAGGAGCTCGGGGGCCGGCTCCAGGAAGCCGAGCGGGCAAAGAGGGAGGCCGAAGTGGCACAGGCTGAGACCGAGGCCAAGCTGACCGAGGCTGAAGCGAAGGTGGCCGAGCTGGAGGAGAAGGTAGCAGGAGCCAGGGCAAAGGCGGTCGAGCGCTATCAGAGCTCGGAAGAGTACCGCGAAGCCCTAAAGCAGACCGCCTTCACCTATTACGAGCCGGGCTACCAACGGGGGCTGCGGAAGGGTTTCGCTCAAGGCTTCAGGAGGGTAGTCGAGCTGGCCCAAGCGTAGGTCCTCGACGAGCTTTTCTTCGACCCCGGGCAACGCTATGACTCAGATGAGGAAGGCCCAAATTCTCCTTCATCAACGTCGAGCGACGGAGGGGGGAGTGAAGATACTTCTGCTTCTGCGGACGAGAGATCACCAACTCCGGCGGCCTCGGGAGAGCACACGGTTGAGGCAGTTTCCACACGAGTGGGGTCAGTGCCTGGGCTGGCCATCACCGAGGGAGCCAGGGGCGAATCGTCGAGAGTCGAAGGTCCTTCGTCTGTCGAGCTTCCAGAGGGGCCGCGGACTTCTCAAAGTTCTCCTATTTCCATAGATTAGGAAATATTGTACTTGGGTCGCAGAACTGGCCGCCGGGGATCGACATGACCATCTCGCGCGCCATCGCCTTCAGCTCCGCGATGCGCTTGTCCTTTGCGGCAGTCTCCTCGTCCTGCGCCTTCAGCCACTCGCGTGCGAACTCGCGGTCGGTGAGGCGGTCGAGCACAGTCTCGGTTGGGTTGAAATCCGTCAGCATGGCCGCTCGCCTCCTAATTTCGCTTCGCCAGCGCTGCTTCAAGTCGCGCTAGATCATCCTTCCACGTCCCGTCCAGTTCCATGCGCTTCGCTTCGCAGAAGCGCAGGACAGACCACGCCAGCTTGTCCGGCTTAACGAGCCAACTGGCCCGAACCTCCACGGTCTTCCCTGGCTCAACCTCCACGAGGAGTAAGGTTCGCCCTTGGCGAGCCAGCCGCACATGGGCATCGTGTTGCTCGCAGCGCATGCCGCCGCTCCTCTCAATCCTTCTGTGCCGGCTTCCGCTTCGGCCTCTTGCGCCAAAGCCGGAACGCCCGCGTTTCGCTAAATATGCCCCCCTGCCCCTTGATCTTGCGCAGCGCTTCCGCGGCAGCATCGTAGGTCGGGAAGTTCTCCACGTCCTTCCAGATCGTCCGTGCCTGCCTGATCTGTCCTGGCGTGAACACCACCCGCTTGCGGCCCGGCTTTCCCTTGCGCTCGGCCGGGTTCTCGCCCTGATTGTGCCGGCGCACCTGGCCGCGCACCACATCGAGGAACGCGGCGCGCTTCTCCTTGGTGCTGTCGAGCCCGCTATCCAGATCAACCACCACGCCGGCCCGCCTCTCGATGCGCTCCAGCGACGCTGTGAAGTCCGCCCACATGCCGCGCGTCCTCTCGGGATTGGCCAGCAGGAAGGCATAGACCAGGAGCGTGCGAGGCCGGCCGGCGATCTTCTCCATGTCGGCGCGGTCCTGCTCGTCCAGGTCGAATATCTTGGAGCATCCCGCTTCCTTGAGCTGCTTCGTCTGGGCCTTGGCGCTGAGCCAACGGTGGTCACGCACAAGGCCGATTGCGTCGTCCTCAACAGGCATTTGCGCAAAATGGCACAAACTAGTTTGCAAAGCAAGCAGCGTGTGCTACATATTCCACACTGAGAACGGAGAGCGGCGATGACCAGGAAAGAGTTTCGAGACCACCTGAACCGCAAGTTCCCCTTCAACCCCAACGAAAACAACAGCAAAGGCGACAGGGGACAGTACGGAGCCAGAAAGAGAGCCTACGGTGACTACCTCTGGAGCCGAGATCGGGAACAGTTCGAAGTCGATTACCAAGAACACCTGAAGGCGGGGCACTAGGCCCCGCCGGCCTTCTAACCCAGGAGACGCCCCGACATGCGCAAGAAGCTGACCGTTGGCGAGATGATCGCCTCGCACCACGTCCGTGGCGCGCTCATGCGCGCTCGCGCCGAACACGCGGCATTTGCAGCCACGGATGTCGGCCGCGCCTTCCTCGACTTCGAGAACGCTCTCGCCGGCTATTGGCAGTTGGACGGTCGCGAGCACGTCAGCGACAAGCGGCTGAACGCGGCTTCCGAGAAAGCAGACAGAGCCCGCGCCGTGCTGCGTACCCACATCGCCAGACTTATGTGAGGAAAGGCCCGGCCTATGCCAGCACCAGAAATCGTTGAGGTCACGCAGCTGAAGTTGCTAGCGGACTCATCGGCGCGCGAGTATCGCAAGCTGCGCAATGAACACGCTGCCGAGGCGCGCAAAATCCGCGCCGCCCACGACATCAAGAACGTCTAGGAGACAGAATGCCAGAACTACGCGAGATACTTGCCGAGGCGCTCTACCGCAGCCAATGCGCGGCGTTCGCCCGTGATAAGAAGGTGGCCCTTGAGTCCCTTCCGACTTGGGACGAGTCTGGGCACAAGAGCCATCTGGAGTGGGCCGACGACGCGCTTGCGGCCATCGAGCGAGCAGGCTTCAATATCGTCAAGTTTACCGAAGCGGAGCGCAAGCCGCTCCAGATAGAAGATTGAGGCCCGACCCATGAAGATCACGCTTTGCGGTTCAACCCGCTTTCGCAAGCAGTACGAGGAAATCAACCGGCGCCTGTCCAAACAGGGGCATGTAGTCTACTCGGTATCCTGCTTCGGCCATGACGGCGACCCGCTGACCGAGACAGAGAAGGCGACGCTAGATCGCGTGCATCTTGCCAAGATCGACAACAGCGACGCCATCGTGGTTATCAACGTGGACAACTACATCGGGGAGAGCACGACGCGCGAGATCGCACACGCCAAGGCGACCGGCAAGGATGTCTATTACCTCGACGGACGCGGCGGCCGGGCTATCTGCCCCTATGCCGGATGCGCCGACAGCGTGCTGCGTTCCCCGCCGTGCGCCGTCTGCTACGAATAGCGAAATAGAGTCCCGCCCCAGTCTCAGCGCCCCACCCGCTGCGCCTCGCTCCGGCACGGCTTGGCCGTGATCTCGCACCTGTAGAGCTGCGGATTGGCCTTGTCCCGGTAGGCGTCCGGGATGCTGGACGGGGCACAGGCTTTCGTCACGTCCCGCGCGCGGGCAACTCCTGACTCTGTCAGCTCCGAGTCGCTCTCCTGCCCTTGCTTGGAGTAGTTTGGGGTACCGAGGTTAGTTCAGTAGCCGTTGTCTGGTACGGCTTCTTCCTTCCCCTCTTCCTTAGCTTGTTCCCTACTCCTACTTCCTATCTTGTTTCCTTTACAGATTTGTAGTTTAGCTTTCCTACTTTACTGCTTACTTGCTGCTTACTGTTGCTTGCCTGTTATTTTTAGCGTGTTACTGCGTATTTTCCTTGGTGGGGATCCGCGTGACCCCTACTGAGCCAGTGACACAAGGCTCACCCCTGCTCTACAAGTGGTGGTCATTCGTTCGGCTTTCGTGTGTACCTAAGGCGCATGCTCGTAGCGTCTAGTTGTGGCCAACTGGTACCCTCGTCGGGCTTTCCCTGACTCTCTGGTACGTCCTTTCTTTTCTGTTGACTATACTTGGCACTTGTTGTCTTTTCTTTGGACTTGACTCTGGGATATAATAATTAAATTTAAATTATTAATTAAAAAGTAATTTTATTTCTGCTACTTTAGCAAACCGATCTAATGAAATATTATTGCTTACTGCTAATATCTATCAGTTCAATGTATCCCATGACAATCTTTTTTCCCTTTAGGGACTTTACCACCCTTGGGAGGTCTCGCGGGTTCCATGTGGTATCAGGTATATTCAATAGTCCTATCTGGTATATCTGGTATCCGAGATCCGGGTCGTCACAGTTGGTATTAGAGTGTTTGTCATGAATGGTATATGGAAATCTCAGATATGCAGTTACCAGAGTCGTAAAAGTCCTGTACAGTTTCCCAGCCATTAGCTGGTGGAATTTGCTGGCATTAGGTTTCGTGATTTATTTTTTGCATGCTGGTGATCCTGCCCGTGTCAGGATTGTTCAGTGTGTTTCTTTTTCTTCGTAATGTCTGTCTCGATCATGTTGTACTTGGCAGTGTTCACCGAAAGGCTTGAATCTGTAGTATCTTGTTTGAGAGTTTTCTTGTAAGTTGTTCAGGTTGCTATTGACTCTTAACGTTGGTGTGCTGACCATACACGTCCTTACGTTATTTTGGTCACTCCAGCTTGAGTTCGTTTTAGCTCCTAATGTGTCTCACTTCAATTGAAGTGCTCGACTAGATTCCATATTTGAGAAGTTGCTCGAGCGAGCTAGGATTTTCCCTTCCTGGTGAGCTTTTGTTGTTGAGCTTATTGCTTCTCATCCCTTCTGGTGGAATCTTTCTCGAGGTTTGCTTTGGAATTGCTATCTTAGTGATGCTTCAGTCCTGTGTCTGCATAAGTGTAGACAGCTTTATTTTGAGTCTGATCTGCTCCTCAATTATTGGTTGCTTAGCTTTGGACTCCGTTATGGTGTTAAGAGCTATAGCGTACCATGTTCGTCGTGTCGTGTCCAGCGGTCGATGTGTTGAAAAGACTCATTTATCGTTTCAGGACGTAAAAGTAAGCTGAGGTTAGCATTTTTCCTTGTGCTTTGTGCTAAAGCTGGTCCTCCTCTTCCATTGCACTTAGGTTCCTTGTGATCGGTTGCTCACTGGATCAGTATTCATGGCATGTTAATTGCGATTCTGATGAGTTGCAGTGCAGCCGTACATGTGCTGAGATGTGATTGCCGAAGTCCTTCCTGATGCATATGTGCATTGTAAAAAGTGCGCAGCAGAAGTGTGTGGGTTGGCTACCCACTGGTCGAGGATCATTATGGTGAGATTCTCGCTGGTCAAGAGATTTTGTTTCTTCTCGATGTGACTTCATCTTGGCTTCCTGTGCCTTGATGTCGTCTGTTGCCGTGTCACTGCTGGTAATTCTCTAGTGTTGGCATTGGCATTTGTGAGTGTTGGGGGATTTGTCGGCTTGTCTGCTGATTGAGTACCCTCTACTCTACATCTTTTCTCGTGGGTGTTGTGCTCTCGAGGCGTGTCTGTGGTCCTTGAGAAGCATTCCCTTGAGATTATCGTTTGTGTCACTTTTTCATGTCGTGGGTCTTCCTTGGTGAGTGGTCTGACACGTGACTCATTCCTCATAGTCGTATGATCAGTTGCTATTATGCCTTGATGTGACCCTACTTGCAGATATGTTCCGCGATTCTGTATGTCATTTTTTTCGTGTATTTGTCATTGGTGTCCTGTGTGCCAGGTGTTCCCTATCGCCTTTGGCACCAGAACCAATGATATTGTCAGGCTGTCAGCTGAGAGGACTACGCTTCCTTATGTAAGCTGATGTTGCTTGTGCCTGTCGCTTTTGTTGATTTGCTTCTTGATGTTTGTTGTTCTGGCAGTCGTGTCTCTTTTCCTGTGAGACGTAAGTGACGTTGTCTTATTTCGGAGGTGTCGGATTCGTGTTCACTTGTGTCATGCTCACTCCTGAGCGTGTCCTCATGATAATGATCTAACATTGTTCCTCTGAGCTCTGTCTCTCGTATTTTGTGTTGGTAGTTATTGGGTTGTTCTTCCCTGCCTTACCCTTGCTTGTCCTTAAATTTCGAGGATGAAATTTCTTAAAGGAGGGGAGGAATGAGTTGAGCCTTTTTCTTATTCTCTTAAGTTGATGCCTCAATTGACCCTCAATTCATTAACTTTTGGGGCTATTTGTGAAGCATGTTTGTCCATTTTCAGCCCTTGGATTCACCTACAGTGCCCTGGATATCAGCCAGAGGCCCTGGCTAGTTCTAATTAACCCGGTGTACATTGTCACCGTGTTATTAAGATCGTGCTCATTACCTTGGGCGTGTTCTTGTAACAGGCATTGACTCTTTGACCACCTCTCTTTGATCGGTCAATATTTATCGCGGTGTATCGTGGGGGCATGTTCATAAGAACGCGGTGCTTTCTATGAGCACATTCTTAGTGGGAAACTCTATCCGTTCGGACTTGCTATTTCTGATCTTTAAACCCATTCTGGGAAGGTTTCAGCGCTCGAATCGATCGTGGAAGGTTCCTAATCCTTTTAGGAGTCTTTTCCCCTTATTAATCAATAGGATTACCTAAATTTGGGCCTCCAATTGTCAGATCTTTTGAGGACCAGTTTAGGGTTTCAAAGCTCACGATCTTCTATAAAAATCCTCCCTTGGCTGTCGATCATGGGGGATGCAACCTTGGAGAACCAACCACAGGAGAGAGGGCGAGGCTATGCTTCGCTGAAAATCTCTAATCCCTCGCCCTCTTGTCATCTAAGGGAGTATTTAGGGCTTGTTCTCTCATTCTTCCCTTCTTCATTTTTCCCCTCTTTTGTGATTTATTTTAATTTTTGTATGGCATAGCATCCTCTTTTAAAACAACTCCTTCTTTCAAATACACGCATGCACACACACCAAATCTATTTTTCCCCTTGCATAGGGGTTTAAAAACCACCAAACCCCCAGGTAATGTAGCCCTCTTTTATATGCTTTCTATTGGAAATAGGGATACATTCTACACTTAATCCTGTTCTAATGGGCTTTCTTTTGGCGATTTCCATTGTTTTGCAGGCATAAGAAGAAGAATTCATGAGGCCCTTGCACCTCGGCCGGCCCTGGAGCAAGGAAGGAACCAATCCACAGACCCCGCTACTTTCTCTGATAATGCGACGTAAACTTCCACCGCGTTCTTTAGAATGTGCTCATTTTAACCGTCGCATTACCAGCCAGGCCCACTTTTGGCCTTTCTTTCAATTTCTGAGGTAAGTAACATGCCCCTTTCTTAATTGTTTATCATAGTTGGCATGTTATAGGCTTCAATGGCGATCACGAATTAATTTCATCTTATATTGCATGTGCCCCCGTCCCTTTTATTTATCATTCACATCATTATCATCCTCTTATTTATTTCTCTTTCTTTTCTGGGGGACGATTTTCACATCTACAGTGTGCAAGGTGTGCAGGCAAGTCCCACGTGAGGATGCAGCAGCAGGGGCATGCAGGAGATCCGGGCAAGATATAGTGGAAGCATGAACATGATAGCAATGGTGGGCAAGCACCTTGGCCCTTTATAAAGCCTAGCGCCAACTCCTTCTGGAGAAGCTCTCTTTCGGTTTCAACCTCTCCCTTCCCCCCCTCTTGCGACTATCGCCCGCTCTCCCTCTTCCCCTCTACTAGCACTAGTGGCTTCCCTACTCCCCCCTCCGTCTCACCTTTCCCCCTCACGCCCTTTCTCCGTAGCACCTTCTCCTTGCGCACCTGCAGACAACGGCTCCCCCTCTCACTGTTCTCTCCCTCTATCTCTCACCCTCACATGCACCGCAGCACCATGACCCCTCTCCCTCTCGTCTCTCCACCTTGGCTACGGTGCCCCTATTCAAAAAAGGGGCACTACTGCCAAGCCCCCTTCCTCTCTTCTCTCACCCCCTCTCTCTTATCTTCTCCCTCTCACCCTCCTCTGCACCGCAGCATCTTTTCTCACCCCCTCTCAAGCTATCACTCTTCTCTTCACAACCCGCCCCCTCTCTCTGCATGCACACTTCACTCACACACACGCACTGCCTCTACTCCCTCTCCCTTTCTCTCTTTACACCACACCACACAGCCCCTTACTCTCTCTCTCCCTGCTCACACCACACCGCACTACACTCTCCCTGCATATCTCCCTCTCGCCACACCTTCATAGCTGTAACCTCCACCGTGCCCGCGACCCTCTCTACCCCTCTACACTGCCCACACACTCACCGCAGCTCAGCCGGATGCAACCTCCCCCTCTCAGCCTTCTCGCCTACCCTCACGTAGCTGTGGCAGTCCTCCTATTCTCACCTCCCTGCTCATCTCTCTCACACACCTATACACACACATGTTGCACTCTTCTCTCCTATACCCTGCCACCGTAACTGCACCGGGGCCCTCACGCTCCCTCTCTCTTTTCTACGCAGTCGGCCTCTCCCTCTGTTTCCCCTCTAACCCTCTCTTCTCACTTGCCACACCTTCTGCACACATACTTCACACCGTTCCCACTTCCCAGCTCACCTCTCTCTCCCTCTCCCTCTCTTTCATGCATGCACACTATCCCTTCTCACACCACACAACAGCGTCAACGGACCCCCACAGTCAGCCTCCGTCTCCATACACTACACTTCCACCGTCCTCAATCCAACCCCCATTTTTGAGACTCATTGGTGTTATGACGATGGGTCGATACTCCAATCACCCGCATTCGGCATTTTCTTCGCACTAAACCTCCATCAGCTACACCATTAGCCTCCACTCCACCGGCCTCTGCCGAACCTTCCACCAAACCTCCTCCAATTACACCTTCATTAACTCCCATTCCACCGGCCTCCGCCGAATGCTCACCAATTACACCTCCACCCATTATACCGTTAGCCTCCACTCCATCGGTTTCCACCAAATTCACCACTAAACCTTCTCCAATTAACCTTCCACCACCGCCACCTCAGCCCTCAACTGTCCCTTTAACCCATAACGCAGCCACTCTTACTCCAGCACTTAACCCTTCACCTTTACCCATGGTTAATCCTGAGCAGGATCCACCCCCTTTTGCACTCGAGCCAATTCCGGCTGCTTCCGAGCAAAGGGGGAAGCTCGACGTGTTTGAACCTCCGCTTCCACGCACCCATTCTCCAACACCTTCCATTGCACCATCACCACCCATGGAGCCTTCCGCCTCCGCTTCACCTTCCTTTACCACTCGGAATAGGTGTGCCTCTTCAAGCACTTGTGCCGAAGATGATCAAGAGTTGGGCAAGAAGGATTTGGCCACGGCTATGGTATTCAAGATGCAAGACTTTGTTTGCCGGATGCCAATCCATGTTTTCGTGCCGAGCATAGTTGAGGAGGCCAAGTCCCCGCCGTTGCTCATCGGAAGAGAAACTCAAGCACTGATGTCGTATAAGTCTATGCCCCAGGGTCGGGAAGGGCACCCCTTGTTTCAAATTTTCAATCTCGAGCCCATTCTTCCATGCAAGGGGCGAATGCCCATTCTGTTCAAAACTCTTTATACGCTGCAATCCCTGGGCAACACGATGCTTCCCATTCCAATTTGTCAACTCCCTCACATTATTGTTCTTCAGCCACCAAGGGAGTTGGCATTTATTGTTAAAGTTTCATCATGGGCATTAATTTCTGGGCCGTCTGACCACACACTTTTGTTTCTGTGGAGGTGCAGGCATTCTTCTGTTAGGGGGCCTTCCAAATATCCTATCCACCTTCTATTCTACTTCATCCATACTCCCGTCTATCGCTGATTGTTCTTCATGGGCCACTCCACGGGTGAGAAGGAGGATCTCATCCTCTCATTCCATACATTCTTTGCACTCATCGCATTTCATCCATCCATCACATCCATTGCATTACATTTGCATGCATTTACATTTCTTATTCCCCGGGTTCCCAGGCCCGCATCTTCCTCGCCTTCCAGAACTTCCAGATCCTCTGCATTTCCCATCTCATTCACCTCTACCTTTGGGATCTCTGGGTCCCCTAACACTGGCCGGGCACCCCTCCAGTTTCCTTCTAGGGCATCGTGCCCTTTCTAATTCTATTCCTCCGGAACCTCCGGACCTCTCTTCTTGGGCATCGCGTCCCTTCACACATCCACTATCGGATCTTCCGAAGTGTTCTCTTCTTCTAGGGCATCACGCCCTTTTCCATCTTCTCCCTCCGGAACCTCCGGATCTCCCAGGGCACCGCGTCCCTTCTCAGCTTATTCCTCTAAAACCCCTAGATTTCTTATCTCTCATCCCAGGGCATCGCATCCCTGTCCATCCTATTCTTCCAGATCTTTCAGATTTTTCTCTCCTCCTAGGGCATCGTGCCCTTTTATACCTTCCTCCTCCAGAACCTCTGGACTTCCTTCCAGGGCATCACGCCCTTTTCTATCTTCCTCCTCCGGAACCTCCGGACATCCTTTCGGGGCATCACACCCATTCTTTCCCATATTTCCTCCGATTTCTCAAGGGCATCGCGTCCTTCGTTCTCTTCTTCCTCTTCCATCATCTTTTCTCATACTTCTTCCCTGGGCATCGCATCCCTCGGTATTTTTCCCCTCTGAAACCTTCGAATGATTCTTCCCATCATGATTCCCCTCCTCTACTCTGGACCCTCTGGATCTGCCTCTCTCCATCTACCAATTCCTTCTTTTAATCCTATCTGATCCCGGGGTTGACCTGACTTCTTCCGCATCTACTGCACTGGGCATTTGCCCTTTCTCCCACTGCTTCCGAGGCTTCAGCCCTCACTCCTCCTCTTGATTTTTTACTTCTTCTGTAGACCATTCCTTGTAATCAAGGTCTTCGCACCTTAGCGAGGGAGTTCTAGCCCTCGCCCCTCTTCCTTTTTTCCTTATTCATCTGAGTCTGGTCTTAATACCACTCCTTCGTGTTAAGTCACTTTGAACTTTGACTTCCAATCCCTTTCCTGCCATTGAGGACACATCTCACGAGAATCAACATCACCTCCGACGGCAGCTGATGCTTCAAAAGAGCACAAGGTAACATATTGGCATAAGTACATATTTTCATGATGTCATTGCTCATTGCTTCACGCATAGTTTTCAAAATGAAGTACTTCTTAACATGATTAAGAATGGTAGTCAAGGCCTTTATCCTAGGTTTTTATCCTTACTAAATCTCAGAGAAAGAGTGCTGATGTCCCTGATCATCTTGTATATCAAACAAAGGGCAACCGAACATAAGGACAATTTAATTCCCCACGCCATCTGGCAGGCTGGGTAGATTGTATTAGGCCTGATGATAGTTTCATCTCCGTATGGCATGGCAAAAGAGCACAGCCAATACGTCAAATAGGCCGCGTAGTGAGTCAGTGTATCGACCCCTGCCGGGTTGGCACCACTCCAGCGTCCTCTGGAGGGGATCTTTATCTCGGCCTTGGCCTTGCTGTGCTTCTTCCAAGCTGTGGCGGTACCGATGCAGGGAAAGTCTTCATACTGCTTCGGCCCATCATAGAAATACTTCAACCATAGGGTCATGCGGACCCTCTTCCGATCTCCGAGGGGAGGCTACTTCCCGCCATGAGCCAGCTGATATAATTTTCGATATGCCTTCATGAGGTACCGGTAGGAGTAGCCAAGTGAATAGAAGCCATCCCCGTTAGTCTCGTCCTTGATAAGATCGGGGAGGCACACTTCTTCGTAGGGCTTCCCGTCAATGGGCAGGCCACTCAGCTGATGGAGGCTCCACAAATCCAATGAGGTCTCGCCTTCTGCTATGTAGAAAGTGTTCATCTCCGCACTGAAGACCTCAATCATCCCGCAGCAGAGGCCCTTGGATATGGTATAGCTTTACCGGGAGGCATAGACATTGTGATAGATGCCAGCCCGAACAAGTATCAGAGCATAGTTGAACAGGACGTGCTCCGTGAATTCCACCGCCCCCTCTCGAAAGGTGTGCGCGTCTTAGACCTTGAGCTCCGTAAACCAACCCAGGGCCAACTCGTGCTTGAAGCAGATGGCCAGACAATCCAATAGAAAAGGCTCCTCCATGTACCCCCATTTCAGTGGAGCTAAGAATAGGCCAAAGCAGTGCTGCTCACCCTGGACCCGTCCGGCAGTCGTGTCCCACCGAGCTGGAGTGAAGTTGGGAGCTCGCACCAACTTATCTTTTGTCAGTAGCATTGCTTTGATCCCTAATACAGGCTTCCACTCCCTTGATTCCCCCACCAGGTACATGGGGATGCTCCTGGGGACGCTGTACAGCAAGTTGTCCTAGGACTACAGAATGGCGTGCTCGACGTCCCTTACAGCTCAGAGGTCCTGCCTCTCTCGAGAACGGAAATGCTTCAGGAAGTGGATGAGATGCTTGTCCTTCAGGTAGTCCTTCCTGTAATCTCCAGCCCGGTCGAAGGAGAGTCCGCTCTTAGCCCAGACAACCCGATGGAACTCCATAGTCTCAATCTCAATGACCGACGACTCAGCCAAAGCGGCCACTTCAGCATGCTCGCAGTCTAGGTCTTCGACGTTGAGCCAGGTGACCGCCGGCACAATTGGCAAGGGAGCAGATCCGGCACTGGCAATAGCGGGAGCGGAAGAATCATTGGGAGCAGCCATTTATCTGCAGAGTGGAAGGAACTCAGAGTCAGGATAAGCCACAAGCAAAGAGAAGAAGAAGGAAGCTATAAAGGGGTTATACTACAATCGAAGTGGACAAGACATTAATAAGTTTTGATGAAATTTCGGCAGAGTTTCCCCTAGGCCAGAGACATAAGGAAAGAACACGGGTGCATGTCCACAAGGAGTGATGGCCCCAACAAAGTCACGATGTGGCCCAAAGGGTGACGCTGGATGTTCCGCCGGTTGAAGAAGCCCCCTCCAGCCCGGTACGCCCCCTAGGGCCTCTACTCGGCACACCCTCTGTGCCCTTTCCCAGTACACACCGCATACTTCTCTGCCGGCATAGCCTCAGCGCCTCCACCCAGCACACCTATGGTGGCCTCCCCCGGCACACCCCCGAAGGGCAGGCGTTACCCGACATGCCCGCGTGCCTCCTTCTCCGGCACACTAGCCTCGACTGCTACCCGGTACACTCGGTGAAGCCCCAACCCAGCACGCCTAGTGGCTACCCTCTCCGGTACGCTTGTGCCCCAACTCTTCTGACACGCTCATGCCACCGTAACCCGGAACACCTGTGCCTGTGCCCTTCTGGCATATCTGTGCCCTTTCTCACCTGGCACGCCTGCCCCTTTTCTGCCCGACGTGCCCTCACGCCCTGTCTCCAGCACGCCTGGAGCCCCCACACCCTTCACCGACACACTCCGGCGGCGTGCCTACCACCGCCCCTCCACGCCAAGAAAAGAGAAAGAGAGGAAGAAGAAGGAGAGGAAGAGGAAGAGAGAGAGGAGAAGAGAAGAAGGAAGATGACAAAGAGAGAGACAGGAGCCTAGGGCTCCGTCATCCCCGAAGGGAGGGAAAGAGGGGAGGAGGGGGAGAAAGAGAGGAGGAAAAAGAGAGGGGAAGAAAGAGGGGCACGACGGCCTCCTCACTCGGAGAGAACGGCGACCACGACGACGACGACGACGGCGTCCGGCGACGGAGAAGGAGGAGGAGAAGAAGGGGAGGGAGAGGGGTCGGTTCGTCCACCGAAGAGAGAGAGAGAGAGAGAGAGAGAGAGAGAGAGAGAGAGAGAGAGAGAGAGAGAGAGAGAGAGAGAGCAGGAGTTTTGTGATTGCCCAGAGTTTTGTGAGTGTTCCCTTCCTTCATCAGTTGTCCTTCTTCTGGCCTTTGGTGCTAAAAAAATTACGTCCAGACCACTGGACACCCATTCCCTAAAAAAAAATGCGTCCAGACCACTAGATGCCCATTCTCTGAAAAAAAAATTGCGTCCACACCACTGGACGCCCATTCTCTGAAAAAAAATTGTGTCCACACCACTGGATGCCCATTCCCTGAAAAAAAAAAGTATGGGCGCCCACATTGGCAGACAGCCATTTCTCTGGTGATTCCTGATGCATGTCTCCTAGCATACATTCCCGCACATATAACCTATTGCATTTGCAGCATACCCATTCGTGCATTTGTTGCATATTCATAGTTTCTCTGTTGTTGCATTGGTTGCATAGATGTCCCATTGCATTTATATATTACGTTCATCTCATACTGTTCTCCCACCTTTAACTACATATCACATTTTTTCATTTTTCTTGTTTGTTTGCATTGTTAATTGTATGTCGATGTTCACGCCTTATTTGCATTTATTCTTCCTCCGTTTGCATTAGTCTATTCTGTCCGCATTTGTTCATTGCATCCCACGGGTCATATTGCATCCATTGTTCACCCATTGACATTAGTGCATTTTCATTTTTGTTCTGTTTTTATTTATTTTCTCTCTTCATCATATTTACATCATATTATCATGTGTGATTCTTTTTCTTCTCTTGCATTGGCACTTGATTCTTGATTTGGGAGACCTCCTCTCCCTACATTTCTAGGAGTCTTTACCCCTCTCTTGGTGAAGGAAGGACCCTCCATTGAGCACTCCCTCTCATTGGACCGGAATCTCCTAAACCAAGGCCTCTATAAGTCCCCGCACCCGTGGATTCCCTCACGGACGTCGGGCAGGTTGTACCCTTTGAAGTCTCCGAGTTTAGTTGGCCTATGCGTGGTGAGAGTGTACCTATTTGGCATTGAATATAACCACATTAGAACTAGGTTCATGACCTTGAGTGGATCATATCAACTTTGATAAAAATCATCTTAATTCACCGAGGTTCAACTAAGAAAAATCAAGCGTAACATTCCAACATGTTTGCTATTCTTGCAAGTTGTTTTGATTGAACTTGGGTTGCTTACATGATGTTTCGCTTTGGTAATCAAACCAACATGTTAAATGCCAATTATAATCATGAGGATGCATAGCATAGCACATTCTACACTCCTCAATTTCAACATGTTCATCATATTCTCACTATAATTCTTTCAAGGGACCACGTTTTCATTCCTATGGTCTTGCCCAACCCATGGGTAATTTCCAATCTCATGGTCCCTCACCTCAATTGTGAGCCACTATTCCCTCGGGACCGTCTCCTCCCCACGATGAGAAGGTCTCTCAAATCATGCATGCTATAGATCATCTCACCCCTCAACAAATCCAAGCCCTTTAGGCCATTGTTGAGGGTGCATCTCATTCTTCTCATCCTCCTTCCACTCCCATTCGGGTGGCCCATCACCCGCCTCCTTCTACACATACGCCTCTTCGGGTGGCCCAACACCCACCTCCTTCTACACATACGCCTCTTCGGGTGGCCCATCACCCGCTTCCTTCTATTCTTCCTCTTTCATGGCCCCAAGGCCCTTTTATTCCTTGCTATCTGGCTCGACTGGGTCCTTCTTTGCGTCAACCCATCAACCCCCCTCCACGGCCTTCTTATGCAGCCCGTCCTTCAAGACCACCTTGCCAACCCTCCACTTCTCCTGTTATGCCTCTCCAAGTCCTCGTTGATAAAGTCGCTTCATTGGAGGAACAATTAAAGAGGGTTACGAGCCTGCGGCCACCTCCTCCTCCTCAAATCAATCCTCTTCATGCCTTCTTGAACAACATTATGAAGATGAAAAAAGAATGGAGAGAGAGGAGAGATGACTACGGCATCAACAACGCAAGTGAGCAAGAGCCGGTAGGTTTCAATGATCAAGTGAACGTCGTCCGCCCTCCACCTGTTCACCCCATTCATTCATATGGCCCTCCGCCTCCGCATCCATATACACAAAATCCTCCACATTACATTTCACCATCCATTAATATGCCTCAACCACAGCGCCCACTTGAACCCGACAATGAAGAGCTGGCATGTGAACAATTGAAGATGGCATGTGATGATGAAGTTCCATTGGCACCCCTTCTGAGTTCCCTTCACTTTCCTCTTCCTCCACAGCCTGAAGATGAACTCGCTACTCAGGACGAGGCCACCGTCCCTGACCCGACCCCAATTTTTGAGACTTATTGGTGTTACGACGATGGGTCGATACTCCAATCACCCACACCGACTCACCAAGACCCATCTCCTACCCCTAACACCTCTCGCCCCATCCGACGCTTTCTCCACACCAAACTTCCTTCTTTTACACCTCCAACTCCTACACCCTCCACAACATCGGCCTCCGCCAAACCTTCCACTAAACCTCCACCAATTATACCTTCATTAACCTCCACAACACTGGCCCTCACTGAACCTCCTACTAAACCTCTACCCATTATACCTCCTTTAAGTCCCACATTGTAACACCCTCAAATATAGCTAAGTTGTACTCTATATCATCGAGACGCCTTTTGAAGTATCAGCTCAGTTCTTGTAAAGAACTCCGAAGTTAAGCGTGCTTAATGGGGAGTAGTACTGGGATGGGTGAAGTCCTCCATTCTGGGGTCGATCATTGTCAGAAAGGGATAAAACCGTGAGACCGGTAGGTCAAAGCAAACAATCCCTCGATGGTATAGAGTACGGGACATGACAGAATGGTATCAGAGTCATACCCCAGTCAGAAGTGTGAGAACTAAGTGCCATGCAGGGTAAAGTGCTACACTATGGGAACCACCTCTTGAACCCGCAATGGGATAAAGTGCTACATAGTAGGAGCCACCTCTTGAGCCTGTAGGGGTCACCTCTAGAATCCTACCAGCCAGGAGATTTGATTGTGAGCTATATCTGCCCAGCGACGAGGACGTCGCCTATGTAAGAGGGGTATATTGTAACACCCTCAAATATAGTTAAGTTGTACTCTATATCATCGAGGTGTCTTTTGAAGTATCGGCTCAGTTCTTATAAAGAACTCCGAAGTTAAGTATGCTTAATGGGGAGTAGTACTGGGATGGGTGACCTCCCAAGAAGTCTTCCATTCTGGAGCCAATCACTGTTAGAAAGAGATAAAATCGTGAGGTCGGTAGGCCAAAACGGACAATACATCGATGGTATAGAGTACGGGGCGTGACACCTTTAGTTCACATATCGTATCTATTTATCCGTATCTTTATGGTTAAAATTATTCGCACCTTTATTTCTTTTATTAGTCTCATTCCTGACGAAATTTTGGCAGCATCTCTCCCAGACCTGAGATGATAGGGGGGTGAAGCGGGTACTCATCCACGGTAGTCTGAGATGACCCCCAAAATAAGAAGGATGCACACAGAAGTGACAACATCCAAAAGCGGGTACTCACCCATGGCAATCCAAGACGGCCCCAAAGCAAGAAGGATGCACGCGGAAGTGGCAACATCCAAAAGCGGGTACTCATCCACAGCAGTCCGAGATGGCCCTAAAGCAAGAAGGATGTCCACAGAAGCGGCAACATCCAAGGATGCGCATGGAAGCAGCAACATCCCATGACCCGAATCGGGCGCAAAGATCCTGAGGACTAGTCTACGATGGACTCCGGTGACCCAGGGGCTGCCACAGTCCCGGCTCCCGAGATGTGGTCTTGAGCTATCGCCAACCCATATGGCCATTTGATGTTCACTCTTCGAAGGATATCCCCCGAGTGCTATGCTACAAGGAAGGGATCCCCGGGAATCCGAGAGTGATAGGAGCAAAACCTCAGAGGTAAATGGGGGGGCAAGGCATGGTGAGAATACAGTGAAACACGATTCGGGTGGAAGAAGGGATGAGAAGAGTCACACATCATAACCCAGAAGTTCTGAAGTTTTTTTATTCTCTATAGAAGCAGATAACACAGGAGGGAAATACATCGTAACAGAGGACTAAGAGAAACAAAGAAAGGAAGAACAAAAAAAATACAAGGAGGGGGGAGCATTGACTCCTCCCCCCTGAGCCTCACCTCTCTTCCTCTCTTCTTTTTTTTACTCTTCTTCTCTTCGCACTCCTTCTTCACACTTCGAGTAGGAGATCTTGGAGCTAGCCCAGAGACCCAACCGAGAGAGCCAGAGAGCCAACAGAAAACCCCCAGCTAGCCTTCTCTTGTTCGGCAACAGGCCAATTTATAGGCACAGATGCATCATCCGTTCCATTTCCATCGAAAGAGCGGTCTTGGCATGGTGTGTCTTTCTTGTTGGATAACAGGGTATGTCACCTTTTCCCATCCTTCGTATAGCGTCTAGCTCATTGCCTTCTTTGGGATGAACAGGATGTTGCAGCAGACGAATGTCATCTTTGAGGATTGTCTGGAGGAGCTAAGGTCTCTTCGTACTTGATACCAGGGTCATTGCACGCCGAAGCAGGGACCCTTGGGTAGGAGTAATATCCAGCAGTCCTGAAAAATGACGGGCCTGCTATTTTCATCCAAGTGGAGCGGGGACACCAGTTATGCGGCCAGCAAAGGAGGGAGCGGTTGCCAGTTAAACAGGTGCGTGGCCATGCCGTTTAACTATCCAGGGGCCATGCCAAGCGAGAGGGGCCAAGCCCCTGCTAGTAAATGGTTGCCAAAGGAGTCGTTCCGAGAGATGAATCATCCGCAGGTTTTCCCAAGTGGCCGAATGTGGCCGAGATCGTTCCCGTGAAGTTGTTGTTGGGGGGGAAGATTTGGCCTAAAGGCCCCAAGTGGACGGAGTCCATGGTGCCCGGCTCTAGGTCCATGAGAACCGCTCGGGGGACATACCTCCCGCTGCTGGCCTCATTGTAGTAGGCATTGATCCACTTCCAGCTTCAGGTCGGAGTCGAAGGAGGGACAGACTTGGCTCTCAGTGCAGCACCACGCGACGATCAACCCGCCGGGCTTGCGGAGGACACAGTCGGCGACGGGATAAAACCTGGGGAGAGAGAGATGGGACGAGAGAGATGGATTGAGTGATAGTTGCTCGGGAGAGAGAGAGAAGCTCATGGGGAGATGCTCGAGGGAGAGAGTGCGAGCGAGAGATGCTCGGGAGAGAGAGAGCACGAGCAAGAGACGCTAAGGAGAGAGTGAGCGTGAGTGAAAGACACTTGGGGGAGAGAGAGGGAGCGAGTGAGAGATGCTCGGGATAGAGAGAGCGCGAGCGAGAGACACTCGGGAGAGAGAGAGCGCAAGCGAGAGACGCACGGGGGAGATGGAGAGCGGTGGGAGGATGAAGGGTTCAAACGATGGGATAGTTTTGGGTATTAATGGCATATCTCTTTTTTTTTCTTTCTGCCAAGTGAAAGATAAATCGGAGGAAAGAGAGAAGGTCCAAAGGCTCCGGTAGAATTAGATAGAAAGGGGTGCAATACCCTAGGTGAGGAGATAGAAAATATGGAGGTTTCAGATGTGGAGGTGTGGTGGCACGTGATGCACGGAAAGGGAGGTCTGGAGGTTCCGGAGAGATAAAACACCATGGGGTGCGGTGCCCCGAGAGGATGAGAGAAAGATCCGAAAGTTCTGGAGGAGAAGAAATCGTGGGACACGATGCCCTGGGAGGAAAGATAAGTCTGGAAGTACCAGAGGAGAAAGATGGAAAGGGGCGCGATGCCCTATAAGGTCTGGAGATTTCAGAGGGGGAAGATGCCATGGGATGCGATGCCCAAGGAGAATCAGTGAGAAATCTGAGAATTCCAAGAGAGGAAGATACCATGGGGCACGATGCCCAGGGAGAATCAGTGAGGAATTCGAAAGGTCCAGATGCAGGAGTTTGGAGCAGGCGTGATGCCCTAAGAGTAATCCGAAAGGGGCCCAATGCCCGGTAGGTGTAAGAGAATCCGGAGATCACGAAGATAAAGGTGAACTAGATGGGGAATGTGAAGGATTCGGAGGTTTTGGAACGTGGGGAAGATACGTGTTTGGAAACCCGAGAAAGAAGGAATGAAAATGCATGTGAATGCAATGCCATGGATGCGATAGACGTACAGAATGCAATAAGTGCAAAGAATGCATGGAAGGAGAAGATAAGATACTCCTCCTCACCCATGGAGTGGCCCATAGGGAGAAAAATGCAGATGGGAGTGTGGACGGAATAGAATAAGGAATGAATGAATTGATGGAAGGCCCTTTATGAAAAGAATGCCCACCCCTCCATGGCAGACAAGGTGCCTGGCCAAATAGCTCAACAGGTGGAAATAGCGCCCCTAAGCTCTCATTAGAAGGATGTGTTATAGTGATGCAAGAGGAAAACCTCTTAGGAAATCGTATAATGATGGACCGTGGGGTAATAAGAGCATAAAAGAGTGTCGACCAATGAGTAAGGTGACAATGGTAAAAGGCTGACGTGGCATCAATTTGGAAGAATTTATCTGGGTGAGCCTTGATGGAGACTTATCGAAAATGCTCGGCACACGACATTCGGCAAATAAAATCTTGAACTTTCAACAACATAACCGAGGCCAAATCCCTCTTGCCCGATCCCTGATTATCCTCGGCACCTGTGCTTGTAGAAATACACCCACTCCGAGGGGGGATGGAAGGTGAGATGGAAGCGGTAGGCTTGATGGGTAATGGAAGTAGAGATGGAAGCGGAGATTGAAACACGTCAGGCTTCTCCCCTTGCTTGGGAGCGAACGAGATCGATTCGAGTGCAAAAATTGGTGAATCCTGCTCAGGATTATCCACGGGTTCAGGAAAAGGGTTAAGTGATAAAGGGTCGATAAATACTGGCTTTGAGGTTATAAGGATAGTGGAGGGCTTAGGTGGCGGCAATGTGGCATTATTTGGTATAGGAAAAGGTTTAATGGAAGGTTTGGCGGAAGCCACATTAGAGATAAGCTCGGATGGGTTGGTAAAAGGGTAAGTGGATGTTGACAGTGTGGAGGTTGGAGGTATAATGGTTTGAGGTCTAGTGGGAGGTTCGGCAGAGGCCGATGGTGTGGAGGTAAGCTTGGATGGATTAGCAAGGTGTGGTGAGTTTGGTTCGTAGAAAATGTCAGATTTTGGTTGTGCGTGAATGATTGGAGGTAAGGGAAGGATCATGGTGAGCCGGCGTGGGTGATTGCAGTATCGACCCATCGTCGTAACATCAATTGGTTTCATAGATAGGGTTAGGGGCGGTGGCATCGTCCTGAGCAGGGAGTTCATCGAGCGGCAATGGAGGGAGAGGAAAGCGGAGGAAGCTCGAAATGGGTGCCTTAGGAACTTCATCATTTTGTGCCAGCTCCAACTCTTCATAAAGAACTTCCAAATCATCATTATTAAACTCAAGTGGATGCCATGGTGAAGGCGTAATGATAGGTGATGGAGGAATGTGATGTGGAGGATTTTGTGGAGGGTTATGTGAAAACGGAGGCGGAGGCAAGTGGCCATATGAATGGGTGGAGTATATAGGCGGTGGGGGGCAGACGACGTCCACTTGATCATTGAAGATTATCGTCTCATCTTGCTCACTTGAATCTATGATACCATTATCTCTCCTCTCCTTCCAATCTTTTTCCATCTTAGTGATGTTATTCATGAAAGCATGAAGATGATTGACTTGAGGAGGAGGAGCAGGTCACGGACCTGTGACCCTCTTCAGTTGTTTCTCCATTGAAGTAATTCTATCAAGAAGGTTTTGTTGGAGGGGTGTAATGTGAACATTGGAGGGTTGACACGATTGCCTTGGAGGAGCGGCTTGATGTAGAGGCCGTGGGGTGTGGAGGGATTGATTCACAAAAGATCCGGACGGGCCGGGTTACAAGAAGCATGTGGGCCTTGGGGCCATGAAGGAGGAGGAATAGAAGGAGACGGGTTATGGATCACCTGAAGAGGACTGTGCGTAGTGCCTCCGATCTCGCATCAATATAAGGTCGGTGCTGGTCGTGGCGGGGATACTCGTGAGACTACACAGATGACTCTGTGTAGTTCTGACCCAGTAGCAGAGTCAACTTCCAGAAGCTGCCCCACCCTCAATCCCCTAGATCTGACCGAACCCCTTGGTCAGATCCTTTCTCCAGACGATGCCGACTATCTGAAACAAACGGCGCCTCATTTCGACACCAGAAACTAGTTTTCCCATAATTATTTGTTCACCTGTTTAGTTCTGTGTGAGTAGAACCTGAGGCTCAGTGCAGTGGCTGTTGCGCCTAGATCTGACCAGATCTGATCGCGCCGTCTAGAGTAGACGTACTTCATCCAGTTGCCGACATCCTCCAATAAACGGCTCTCCTATCGGACCCCGGATCTAGCCGTACCGGCCTCTGTAAGATTGCTGCACAGGGTGACCAGCGTGGGCAGAACCAGACTGGTACCTGATCATCATTCGGAATGGCTCCGACCCGCCTCCCTCGGCTCCCCCGAGTGCTGCCCGTCAACCCGAGTCCCAGCAGCCCTGAAACTCATCGTTGTATCCTATTATCTCCCTACGAGGAGTGGGCAAAATTTGAGGATTATAACTATTCTTTCATATCTGTGTATCGGGGTTATCGGATCCGGCTGGGATTTCTTCCCCACGCACTAGTTGTGGAGGTACGTGCTTCATTCCACACTCGCCTTGCTGATTTAGTATATTTTCTATTATGACACATTTGTGAGATTAGGGCTGTTAGCTAGCTACAAATTACTGTGGTTGTGAGTTGTAAGCGCCCGTTCCTTAGCTCCAGTCGAGCACCGAGTTCGAATAGCACACCCTAGGCGATAGTGGTTCTTGCAAGGGATGATCATCGGGTTGAGTGAGTTTCTGTTGAGAGGCGTCTTGACCCAGAGAACACCATAGTGGTCAGCAGCCCGGCTTGTCTTTAGCGTGCTAGTGCTAACTGGACATTGAGTTCGTCGTACGTCTT